>ML675603.1:51606239-51834952 GCA_007922155.1 Mesoclemmys tuberculata
CATGTGTTGGCTCCAGGGAGTTGCATGGTTATGGTTGCATCATGGGTGATGTGTGACTCTGGGTTGTATGGCTCCTAGGTTTAGTGCTAGTAAATGATATTTTTTTATTTAGAGCTCAATTATGATTAACTCTAATGTGGCCATAAGAAAAATAAGGCCTCTGCCTGTGCATCTGTGTTAGGACTATTTCCAAATAAGGGACATACTCTGGATGTCCCTTCTTTTGAAGGTCTGGCCAGCAGAGGACTGCAGTAGGTGACTTTCTCCTCTCCTGGAGCAAAAGAGAAGGAGGGGGCAAGGTTCTTAAAGGAACTATGACTCTGCCCCCAGTGCTACTCCTGGGACAAGACCTAAATGTAAACAGTGAAATCTAGCCCTTTATTTACATAAAAAGCTTACAAAATTGAGTTGTTTAATATGTCCATCAGCATGTGTACTGGAAGGTGCATATTTGCACACAGAATTCAGCTATATTGTGGCACATGCTCAACTACCCATGAATCGAATTAATATGCTGCTTTGTCTGACACCATTTAAATGTCTGTAGGTGCCTTTCTAGAAACAAATTTCCATCTGATTATATGGAAAGGAACCAGTGCAATGGAACCTGCATTTTGCTCACTTAATTACTCCTATTGCTGACACTCAGATTTATAGATGAAGTTAATCTGCCGATTAATTTTGTTCAAGATCCCAGGCAGACTCATTTTCAGGTTGATTAGCTATATGAATAACTGTTACCTCTCTCTATTCTTTGCATAGCCTTTTGTGTCTGTACAGTTTATTTGTCATCTACTGTCAGTGCAGTAGTGTTGCGCGTTTTGAAAATTGCAACATCATTTTTGCTAAGAATGAAATGAAGCAATATTTTCAAATCCTGTTCCTGCCCAGCTCTACTTAAAGCAGAACAAATTGTGTCTCTAAGGCCAGGGTGTAACTCCGAAGGCAGCACAAAGACCCCCTCAATCCCCTGCTAGGGCTATCTAGATCCTGTATAGTGGCACAGAGGGAGGGAGAGTCACCTCTGTAGGGCTGCGACTCTTCCTCCCATGCAGGCAGGTGAGGGAAAGGATAGATGCTTGGTTCTCTGTACAAACACACCTGCTTCTCACAGCAAGGCAGGCACCTGGGACTGTATTGTAACTCTGAGGAGTGTCCAGTTCTTGATCTGCTCTTGGCCAGAGACACTGAATGCTGCTCCTTGCTTGTGGCAGAGCTACAGCTGAGCCCTACAGCCCAGAACCTCAAAGGTGCTTCCCTCCCCTTGAAATCAATAGATCACATTGTGGCCAAATGATTACCCTATGACTGAGCAAAATATTAAACTAGAAAATCAAACGAGCACTCCCCATCTGATGTCATAGGCTGTAGAACAATGTCCAGTTTGCACGAGGGCCTGCTGCTGTGGTAACCCTCCATTCTCAGAGTTGTATTCCTTCAGCATCCACCTGTCATTTCCCATGGCTTTTTACTGTATTTATTTCATTAGTATTTTTCCTATTATGCTTCTCATGCCAAACAATTGTTTTGCGTCGGTTCTTCTTCCCCCACTGCCAGTTTTTCTCACCCATAATTGTTCTCTGCCCCACGGTGTGTTAGTTTTATTTCTAATTACTCAATTTGAGCTTTTTTGATATTTAGCGTAATTTCTTTTTCCCCCTTTCCCTTCTCTCAGCTTGGTTTCCTACCTGTAAATCTGTAAACAGCTCTGTGGAGAACACATTATACTTAATGCATGATGCTGCAAAAGCTCAGATACATGACTTGGCAGCTGGTGTATGTTGAATTGCCAAGTTATCACTCTGGCGATCGGCACTCTCATTCTGACAACACCGGCTTCATTCACCCTTTGTTCACTCACGGCCTAGAGTTATCGTAAGCAAAGACACCGGCTGAGGGACAGGCTACAACTCAGCAAGATGAGGGAAAGAACCAAAGTTCAGTGCTGAAGCTTCTGGCTACATAAGGCCTTTGAGCCTCGTGACTCATTTCCTTTGGTGTTTATGGACTCAGTTTTAAATCCGCATTGGCTCCGCAGTAATTCGTATCCTCTTCTTCTCTTTCTCTCTCTTCATTTGAAGGGCTAAATTACCTGCATGTTTGAATTTCTAACCTCTCACCTGCACTTTCCCTTATTTTCAATTGTTTGTATTCCTCTCTCCTTTTCCTGTCCATAGTCCCCATTTTCAACGTCTTTATTTCTTCTAGTTTACCTGCCGTTCTCTACCACTTGTTTTTCTCTTCTCTTCCAAAGTATATATGTGGAAACTGCTGTTACTGTTGTGTGTGAGTCCTGAAGAGCAACATAAAGATGTAGGCCACATTAATATTTCAAGACAATGATTATTTATTATGCTGATTACAACAGTACCTAGGGACCAGCCAAGATTAAATTTATTGTGTTAGACTCTGTACAGATTAAATGTTGGATGTATAATGTATAGTAAAAGATGTGTGTATCTCTAGAAATGCGGTAGTATTGTTCTGTATGTGACATTTCTCATTGTTGCCAGTTCACGCCAAATTTAACATTTTCTGCTGCCTTGGAGCATCTGGTTTAGTTTGTTTTACTTCACATTTGCTTTTCCAGCAAGCCTAGTAAAGAGACATTCCACTCAGCTAGCAAGCATGGAGTCCAATTAATTAACAGGTCTATTCTTGTGTGTTTGTATCTATCTCACATACACAGTCACACTCACACACACTAACTAGCACTAACCCACTGATGGCTCAATCTATATGCCAAATACCTTTCTTGGGATGAGGTGGGGTCCTTAGCACAATTAAAAGAAATATTTTGCCTTCTTATTGCTTTCCTTTTATCTCCTCTAAGAAACAATACTTTCCGTCTGAAAGTGAAATAGCTGCTGGCAATAACTCCCCCTTGCTGGTATAATTTTATTACAAAATGGCTAGAAAGAGGCTTTTCTTGTTTGTTTTTCCCACCAAACTCTGATAATAGGGATAATTATGGCTGGGTTAGGAATTAGGAATAAACTAATGCACAACACTAGCAATGGTTGTGGTGGAAATACTGGTGTTACACTTGCTAGTAATACTTAGCAGTGAGTAATTTCAAAAGCTCTAAATCTATTAAATTCTGGGTAGGCTGTGTAATTCACATATTATAGTGCTGCTTTTCCCAAGTAACATTCCCAAACCTTGACATAATCTGTCCTCAGTACATGAGTGATGGCATTATCTGTTCCTTTGGGTTTTTCCTGGACTGACTTCTGTATGCATTCATTCTTTTTCATTATTTCTTGCTTTTCTCATTTTTATCTCTAATGACTTTAATTGTCCTTTTCCTATTCTGAGTCTCACAACACTCCTGAGATAGGGCAGGTAGCGCCACCTATTATTAAGGTACCTGACACTTCCCTGTTATAAAATCCAGTTTTCAGTTGCTTGTAACTTTGCCAAAACTCTCGGCCATTTCAGAGAACAGGGCTAGAACAGAGACCTGGATCCCTTTGTCTGACACTGTTCCTGAGTGGTCCTCCCTTACGGAGGCCTCTCCTTCTCTCACATTCCCTGCCCTGGTTCAGACTGTGGTGGGGGTCTTGGCCTTTTCCTTTCCCATTCCTGATACTTCCAAATGCTCCTCCCCTTCTAATGTCCACTCTTTCTCCTCTTTTGAACAACACTGCATCACACTCTTCTTTCCTCCCGCCCTCCCTGTTGCAGTCAACTACTGCCCACCCAACTCCGGCCCATCAGCCTTCCTCTCTGGCTTCCTCTCTTCCTCTCCTCACAATCGCCCATGCTCAGCCTCAATGACTTCATCTTCCATGTTGATGACCCATCCTATCCTTAGCTGCATATTTCCTTGCTATCACTTCTTTGTTCAACCTGCAGCCCTGGTTCAACTCTCCCATACCCGTGACTTGTTCTTCACCAAGTGCTTCCCTCTCTGATCTCTGCTTCTGAGCTCATCCTCTCTGCCCACTCACCTGATGATCTCTTTCAGTATCACTCATAATCTTCCCCCTCACACCATGCAACTCAGCCTTTCTGTGACTTTCTGTCCATCAGTGTTGATGATTTCCCATCTGCTCTCAGCCCCTGGTGCCTGTGAAGGATCCAGCGGGGAGATTGGAGGGAGAGAAACTGTTCAGCTCTGCAGACCATTCGCTGTGGAGAGCCCAGGCATCCAGGCGTCAGTTCCTCCCTCCTACACACTGCTGCCCTATCTGCATTCTACCCTTCCAGCCCACAGCACCGGGACTCCGGCAGGGGCTCCTCCATTAGGCAGGAGTCATAGGCAAGTTTGTGGGCTGCAGCCAGCCAATGAAGGGCTGGGACGTGCTGACCACTGGCTTCCAAAAAATGTTGTTAATCAGCAGCATGCCTGTTGCCAATATCCAGCTCCCATTAACATTCAAGTCAATGGAATGGGATCGCTGCCCAGCAAAACATTGCCATTAAGCAAAAGTTGTTAATATTCAAATTGCTATTAAGAGGCATCCACTGTGTGTGTGTGTACGTATATATATATTACATAGATATAAATCTATAGTGTGTGTGTATGTATAAATTGCTCGCTGATTGGTGGTCCTTCTGCAGCAGCTCTTGCTGATCCAATCCCCATGACATAATAGCATTTGCTGCAGCCATGCTGGCGGCTCAGCCTTGTTATCTCTATGAACCAACCTTGTAATGCAATCTGAGCAGAGGAAAAGTGCTGTGTTAGAAATCATCAGCATAATCAGATCGGAGAACTTCAAGTACATTAGAAATGGAACCAGACTCAAAGATACCTTGTAACTTGAGGTCTCCGGAGCATGACCTACTGGTCTTTAGGCTTCCCCAGTGGTCCCTGGTGGCACCTCTTTGGGAGTAAGCCCCGGTACCCATACATTTGACTGAATGCTCAAGCTTGTTCCCTATCCCTACTGAGCCCCCTCTCTGGTCAGAGTCTGGGTTTTGTTCTCCAGGGAATGTTCCAGCAGTAACTGTTCTCAGTGACACCCACTCTCACCTCTTAGCTTAAATCAAGCATTTGGGGGAGGCAGTGGAGAAAACCAAGTCTTTTAAATAAAAGTTAAGCAGCATAAACACGGCTCTGCAAAGCCTAAATAGCCAGAATGGGCCTTGTAGCTAAAAGCTATAAATTAAACAGGATTCAAAATCTTGCATCTCCGTGACTGAGTCAGATTCTCAGCTAGTGTAAATTGGTGTTGCTCCACTGATGTCTGTGGAACTACACTGACTGACAGCAATTGAGAAGATGGCTCACAAGTGACATTTACACTTGGAGCGGGGTGATTCCCAGCGTGAGTAGACATACTTGCGCTAGCTCCTTGAGCAAGCGTGCTAAAAATAATAGTGTAGCTGTGGTAGCATGGGCAGCATCGATGGTGGCATTGGCTAGCCGCCCTGAATACAAACACACGAGGACCCCATGTGTACATAGTTTGATGGCTATCCTGTGCCATCTTTGCTACAACAGCTACTCTACTATTTTTAGCAAAGTAGCTTGTTGAGAGCTAGCGTGATCACACCCCCAGCTGCAAGCATAGACCTAACCTTAGTCATTTAATAATAGCAGGGACAAAGCACAGAGGGGGTGGGAGAAGGAACTGGATGGCCCTGTGAGCTTTTCATTCCTAATTTCAGTTTTTCGTCTGATATGAGATATTGATCCTGTAGTTTTACAGTGTGACAAACGTAAATCGTGATCAGGATGATATAAAACATTTATAAGTTTTCTTTAACCTTAATTTCAATACTAAAACTGGGATTTATCAAAGGAACTTGTGAGAATGAGGTGTCCAAGGTCCATTGAAATTCATGGGCAAATGAACCACACAGACATTTAAAAATAATATTCACCAGGTAACCACACTGTGTGACTGAGAGTCAGAAAAATATTAGAAATATATTAATCCTGGAAAATACTAGAGCCATCACCTTTGAATAGTTCCATGACCTCCTGGCAGTTAAAAGCCAGTGATGAATGGCTATGACCACTATGACTACTGGGAATAGTCAATGCCTCCTTCAGAGAAGCCTATTTGCATATTTGTTGTACTTTGTGTCCATTGATTCATAGAGTCTGAGGCTGGAAGGGAACATTATGATCATATAGTCTTGATTACTGCAGATCATAGGCCATGAACCAATAATTTCTGCCTCAAACACATACATTTTGTTTGAACCATAGCATATCTTAGAAAGATATCCACTTTTAGCCCTGGCCTTTTCTTTTCCCTCTCACCTTTAACTATTTGTCCTCGTATTTTCACTCTCTCTCTTGTGTCTTAATAACGTTTAATTTTCTTCCTACAATTCTTTTCTCCATTAGAGTATAAAAATTATGTACATGCAGTGGCAAATGCATTTATTTTTAGGTGCTTAATACCATCTGTAGGCATCCACTGACCTGTTACTGATAATCTTCCCCGCACGTTATATATTATTACCTGTATTATTGTAATACCTAGGAGGTCTAATAGTGGACCAGGATCCTATTGTGCTTAGGCACTGTACAATCACAGAACATTGCCCTGCCCCAAGCAGCCCTGCCCCAAGTAGCTTGCAATCTGCACTAGTATGTTATTTAAATCTATTTACAGGTACTTTACAGGAATATGCATTCAGAATTTGTTGTTTTGTTTCTGCTGTGGTAAACTGTTGTCTTCACTGACTTTTTTTTATTTTTAATATTACTGGAGCTTCATATATAACTATATCTATATCTAGGTATAGATATAGGCAGCTACATATCACTTGTAATATGCACAGTGCTGAAGCAGTCTAAAAGGTTTCTATGGCACACAAATGATCTTCAAATCAGTTAGGATTTCCCTATGTATTCTTACTGCAGTCTGAGTACAGACACTGGGCCAGGTTCATTTAGCCCAGGGCAGGCAGACTCTGTTGAGCGTTCTTGCATGGTAGCAAGTCCATACAGATGTCTGTAACCTCTGCTCAGACAGGACTGACAGGAGGCTGTTAAAAGGAATGGTGCTGGCCCTGGGTGGGGGGCACAGACAGTGAGGCAGATGTGCTATTATGGAGCACCCCGGCAGGGTGAATCTTTCCCCACCTATGGTGCAACAGGCCAGACTAGGGGTAGAGAGATGTATACTGGCTCAGGGAACCATGTATAAAACATCTTTACAATAAAAACAACAAGAGTCCTGTAGCACTTTAAAGACTAACAAATTTCTGTAGGCATAAGCTTTCATGGGCTGCAACCCACTTCATCAGATGCATGAAATAGAAATCAGATAGGGGGTATATATATATACATCCAAAGGTAAGAAACAACAATGGGGAGGGTAGGTGTTAGCAAAGTCCATTCAGTTAGAGTAGATGAGGCCTACCCTCCCCATTGTTGTTTCTTAACGTTGGATGTATAGATATACCCCCTACCTGATTTCTATTTCAGACAGATGATCTAAGTGAGTTATCTTATATTTATAGCTAGGTAAACTGAGGCTCAGAAAGATTGGATGAACTGCCAAAGGTTATGGAGCAAGTCAGTGGGAAAGCAGGGAGTCAAATCCACCAGGCATCTGGCTATTAGCACTATCTAACCAATTCTCTTCCTCCAACTCAGTAATTATTTTAAGGGTCTCATTGCATTAAAGACCTTGCTTTTCTGAGTCCTCTATCTCTAAAGCAATTTTTTTAATTGTCTAGATAAGGTTATAGAAGGAGTGCTGTTGTTAAAAGGAAAGGCGGAACTTAGAGTACTCTTAAATTTAACTCTATTTAGTCATCTTTGCAGCCTCTCTGCCACACCAGGCCCTAGAGATTCAGGAGAGGTACTCACAAGAATTCCAAAACTAGGACCTCATCCGGTGCTCACTGAAGCCATTAACTTCAGTGGGTGCTAGATTAGGCTCCTAAAGAATCAGGCAAGCCTTCATAGTTAAGGAATTGCATTACTGCTTATTGCCTTGTCAATCAATAACACCTCCTAAGAGTAAAAGCAGAAGTTCCTACTCAGTTTAGCCTTAGTACATTATAACATTATTCCTGTTTGTAAAGCCAAGTTTCAACATTAGGTTTTCAGTTTATAGCCTTTAAAATTGACCAATCTGTCTTCATATAAATATAAGGATGACAAAGCTAACCAAGGATAATACGCTGAAGAATGCTGTGTATGTTAAAAATAAAACGATATCTTCGACCAGAATTAAGGCTGAACATGTTATATTAACTTAGCCAAGCAGCACATCCTATACACAGTAATTTATAGGCTCTATTATAATAGCATAATGAATAAGTTAGCGTTTATATTTAGCAAAGAAAACTAATACAATAGATTTGTGCACAACGAACCCTAGTTAATGTTGTCTCAGCAAATCTAATATTTAGATCATATTCTTTTAGGTTCCTTGATGACTCCCTTCATGGTGATATCTGGAAGTTCTTGGCTTCTGAGTGCTTGTTTTCTCAGTCTTAAGGCTTCATTAATGCTAGTTTAAAAAAAAATTAACCCCACAGGGTATGCAAAGGGAAAAAATGTAGAAGCCTCACATTCACTAAGGCTCTGAAACTGCATAGATGGGCTAATGCAGATCTTTGTGCCTGCATCTCTATGCATCTCCCATGGGACTCAGTGCTCATTTGGATCTCCTTGCTAGCATATCTACATGCAGGACTGAGGGCTAAGCTTGTCAATTGCTTCAGTCAAGACTAAGGAACTAGCAGAGTATATGAACTCTTCAGGTTTCACCAACAGATCTTAGATGTCTTAATCCAGAGCTATTTGACTTCAAAGCCCCTTAACTCAGGTTTTCTCTATTCAATGCCATGGCTGAGTCTTTTTATATAGGAGGCCTTACCAGTGGATCCATTACTAATTTCACTTCTGTCACATCAATTTTGGGATTTGAAATCCTTTCCCAATATTCCTATGCTTTGGAAAATTCCCACTGGTATTTTTCATTTTACATCCTCTTCAGTAGTCATCTGACACAGCTTGGTAAATTTTCTTTAAATGAGTCAATGTCAGGTAAGACTGAAATAGTTACTTGTAATTTACTTTTACTGCTACATTTATAGACAAATAAACTATCCTATGCCAAGTAAGGGACCAGTACTGTAGAGGATAGTTTTTTTCTTTTTATATGTATTCTTGGAATCATGTTTGTATCCCATATCAAGTTTAATAAGATCACCATGTAGTTTTGAAATGCTGCTATTGAAGCCTCAAGTCCATTATCACCTTTTCAGTCTTTAAGTTGTCTATTTAACCTGCCATTTCTCCAGGGAGTTGATACCTCATTATCTTTTTTTTATAATCAAACAATAGATTGTGCAAAACAGCAAAGTTGTATTAAGAGTTCTCACTAACTGAGTTGCTCTTTTCAGAAGAGTAATGCTAATGGTCCTCAGGTAAATTCGATGTCTTACTAATTGTTAAAAAAAACACACCCCCAATACTTGCGTTCTCCTGGAGACCTCATTGTTTATGATACGAATAAGAGTCGGCCTTTTATTTTCAGGGATATGTAAAAATGCCTGTTTGTGTTAATCCTGAGATAACTGTGACCTGAGACCTGTGCTGTCTCTACCTGACTCCAAATAGGCTTTGTAGAATGGGCTTTTCCAGCAGTGATTCACTTTGGGGAGATTGTGCACAGCCTGAAGCTGCTCCAAACTAAAAGATTCTAGTTGAGATTTTCAAAGCAGTCTAGACATTTTAGACACATACCTTACTTTAAATGTAATGCCTCTCAGTCCCCTAAACTGCTTTGAAAATCTGGAGGTACGAAATTTAATGGAAAGTATGTGTCTAAAATGTCTAGACTGCTTTGAAAAATCTCAGCTTTTGGGCTTTGGCAGAAAAACCATTTCAGTTCAAATTAAATGAATCTATTTTATTGTCTCCTACTTTGACTTTGAGCATTGAGAATTACTCCTCCTGAGCTTTTTTCCTTCTTATCCTACCAGAAACTCCCATTTATTTAGTAACCCATTGATCAGTGTGTGTTACAGATCCCCCACTATGGCTGATCTACAGAAGATATGAGTCCGTTACAACCCATCCTCGAGCTCTTTATCTCATGCTATAGCAGCTAATGCTGTTAGCTCTGTAGATCCCTGGTCCCAGTGAGCTGGCTGAGATGGTGGCCGTTACATAAATATTTTACTTTCCATCTGGCAGTGTCCGATGCAACCTTCCCCACCATTCCCATTTTACTATGTTAGCTTTTTTTCATGGATTTGTTTTGTTTTGGTGTAGTTTGACCAAAGCAAAAAATATCTTTTAAAAAAATCATGGAGTCCCTCTTGCCTGACAGTGAGCAGACTATGCTGAAAAAGACATAACTGTTACTGGTTTTATCCCAGAAATCATGGCTCTGACAAACGGACAGCTTTATTTATAAACTTTCTTTATAACCTTACTTTGGGACAGGAAGCTGTTGGTATAAAGTAAGGTCCATAAACCAATTCAAAAAATATTTTAAAGTGCAGATTGTGACTGTGAAGGTAAAGTTTTGCATTTCCATGTGAAATCCATAAAAGGATTGGACTTGGCAAATGAGATTTTAATGGACACTTGATATAAAGGCCCTCGAGTACCTAAAGTCTCTGTTTACAGCCCTTAGCAATTTGCATGTCCTCTGATGATTGGACTGTGTTGTGATATTATTGGACATAAATAAATTAGGTAGAAGGCCTCTAACGCACATATTGGAATTCTATAGTCACTGTCCTCTTTGGGAGAAATGACTTAGATTTCATTCTGTAGTCCAAACATTCTACAATCACGTGTTTACACAGAATTCAACTGATTGACTATTGAAAACTGTCTTGGGCACCATACAAAGAACCTTCATTTATAATATATTTGTTTCTCTGTTAAGCTCTTTGTGTGAATTAATCTTTCTTCTCATTAACAGAGAAGAACTTAAACTCCACAGTTCAGACGATACCCATGTTCTTTGGTTGGCTAATGGAGTGGTCTGTCTGTTTGGTGGAGTGAACTGTCTTTTCTGGGACACTCACTCTCTTCAGGCAGACTGTTAAAGCTCTGTGTGTGGATGCACAAGGAAATTCAGAGTTGGAGTGGAAGAGAGTATAAAGTGTGTCCTGTTCCCTTCTGTGCACACTGCCTGAAGTCCATGGATAATTACAGTCTCTGCCCTGAGGAAGCACAGAAACTGCTTGTGTACCCATGGGGGCAAAAATCACCCGCAGGGAGAGGTCTGAACTGGTAGGAAGGCAGGGCCCTAGTTCTGCACCATGTATCTGTCTTAACTTTAAAATGTCTTGACTCTTGCGTGCGTAATGAGCAATCTTTACAATTGCTAAATGTCAATTATTTTAATGGTATAAATATTTTTTCCACATTATTATTTTATCACAAATTTCCTGCACAGTTTCCCATTAGTGCAGTGTAACATGCAAGGAGAGGATCTATAAAGAGACAAGGTATCAGACATATCATCCATCAGCTAATGCCTATTGATTCATAGTAATGTTTTTATGTTGTTAGAAGCATCTGTTTAGCATCCTACATCTGTTTGTACATCATATTTTAAATCTATAGTGACTGGGTCTAGTATATTTATAGCAGGATCTCACATTCCTTATACCTCAGTAATTCATACCTCATTAACCTGTAAACTCCATAGTTTGCACATGAAACAGTGATAATTGTCCACTTCTCAGAAGATTTCACAGATGAGTTCTGTACTGAGGTCTAATATTACTAAGACATCTTTAGTCTTGCACAATATTCCATCAGTTGTGATAGTTAATTTTATTTATATTAGATTGGATTGGATAATATTATATTAGGCTTGATCCTGCTCGCACTGAATATAAAGACAAAGTCTCACTGATTTCAGTGGGAGCAGGTTCATATTTTTGGTGTTAAATTTAAGTTTAGAAGTAGGCAATAGAATTCCAAACATGGAAAGCGAGAGGTGGCTTGTGTCAAGTATTCCTGCACAGCCTGCTATTTCCTTTACTTGTGCGATGACACACAGGTAGGTGCCCCTTTGTGCTACTGAGTCATAGCAGTGCTTTCCACCAGTTAAAAGGTCAAAGAATTATGATCACGGTCATTCCACAGCCACCTCATGCTAAATCCTGTGCAGGGACATGATTTTTTTTCGTTTCCCATCAACATATCACAACCTACATTCCACAAAGGAAATTGAGATTTCCAGTAACCCTCACTGCATTGCAAATGTTTGCGATTTATAGATTATGTATCTTAACAACAGTGAAGTGGAGTTTACTGCAGACCATTCCTAACCCTCCTGAAGTCAGTGGGAGTCTTTCTGTTGATTCTAACGGTCATTGGATAAAGTCCTTAATATTTAGATAATAAAGGGCTGATTCATGGGGAAACACATTAGTTAATTTTGCCAGCCTGCCAATTGGGGTGCATACATTTTGGAGAAATCTAGATAGTCTCCTATAGAAGTCACCATCAAAGACATTGTTTACAAACGGCTACCACGCTGTGCTATATGAGCCATTGCAGTTGTTTCCTATTCTAATTACGTGGAATCTCTAAAGGCATCTCAGAAAAAAGGATGCAGTAATAATTGGTAAATATTGAAGTTTTAAGGGTGAATACTGTAACTGTTCATGAAAATCAGTGATGCTCGTGTGCAAAATTTCTCTTTTTGCCCATACAAAGATTGATTCAGCTGCTGTTTACAAAGTTAGTTCCCAGTCCTGGATAATTTACACGTGCTAAACTTTATGCATTTGAGTTTTCCCATTGAAATCTGTGGAACTACTCACAGCTAGTAAAATTAAGCAGGTGAGTAAGTCTCTGTGGAACTGGGGCCATTTTGTGCAGATCTGTGAAAAGCTGCTTTGATTCCTTTATCTGACTGAATATACATGCCTACGAACAACCTAAGGACAAATCTTTTATCCCAGTTTCTGATGCTCAAGTTGGAAGATAGGACTTTGAAGTGCTTTGTAGGATTCCATGTATACTTTCCCTGCCTGGGCTTCTCCGAAGTCAAACAAATCACAGGTGCTTACATGGGGGCTAAAGTCATGCTCCTCTTTCTCTCCCTGGCACACTTGGATCACACGCTCACAAATCAAAAGAAGGGAATTACCACCGTTGATTGAACGTTACTGTAGTGAGATTTTTTTCCTGGTGACCATGCAGTTTGAAGGCACCATTTCTTTTTAATGATGCTAAATGCCTAGCAGCAGTGGGCTCATGAAGTAAGAGATTTGAATGTCAGAGTGAGACTCTCTGGTGAATCACCTGCTGCAAGAACTGCTTTTGAAAAGCTTGTTCTAGTATTTAGACATTCATCTCAATTGCTGTAACTCAGCCCATAAACATTCCAGCTGTCCCTCTCCCCTGATAACCACAAAACTTTAGAAAGAACATGAAAGAAACACAACAGAGACTATGACCTGTGCATCACAAGTAAATTCTTTAAAGCAAGCAGTAACAAGGCTAGGCACTGGGAAACGTATCATCCCTAAGCACAACTTTACACCACATTTAGAGCAATCTACATCTGTGAGGTAGCATACACCTCATATATCACTGACTGTTATTATTTATTTATGGAGTGCCACAGAAGAGCACATCACAAATATGAGAAAGGCAGTCTAACACAAATACAGTGCATAGGATAATCATCCCAATGGAAGAAACCAAAGAGACTCACAACCTGCTCCAAAGCCACATGAAGTCAGTGGAAGGACTCCCAATGAATTCAGTGGACTTTGAATCAAGCCCGTAGGAAAGGATAAGTGCAAGGTTACTAAATGAGTGGATCAAGACTGAAAGGCTTGGAAAAAGAAATGGGTTGTAGAGGCCAGTGAGGGAGGCCATTTGTTGGACATTAAGAAGAAGGAGTAGAAAGAGTAGAAGGTGTAGAAGGAGACATGACAATCAGAATGGAAGGAGAAGACAAAAGGAGTGATCAAAATGAAAGATAATTCAGAGGACAGGGAGCAAGAAGGGAAGTGTTTTATCTGAACTGGGGAACTGGTAAACAGAGGAAAAGTCTTGCAGGAAAGTCATAAAATGGCCAGAGCTAAAGCTAGTTGAATTTATGTCATGCAAATAATACTCAATTCACCTTTAATCCTGTTCTCAGGGCAAAACTCATTAGTGAAATGATCCAGATTCCCATGAATGTATTTATTTTAATCTATTTACCATATAGTTTGGATGAACAATCTTCAGCCCGCGGGTTGTTCACTAAATGTTTACTTTGCTGATGGTATTGACTGGTCACCCGTATTTCTGTTCCTGATTGTCTTACTGAACAAAACATCTAAACTTCCTAAACTTATTGCCATAAGATATTGAAACCAAGAGCCTAGCACCATCTGAAAAGGGAGTAGACGTTTATATCAATAAGTTTATCCAGAGTTATAATAGTAAATATGAATTTACATCCACTTGAAGGCACTGTTACACTGCCAGAATGGTTTAAAGGGGCCTTAGTGAAAACAAGGCCTCTTAAAACCAATTCAAGGGTATAAATCCTCATGCTTCAAGGTTAGAATATAACTTTTGCTGAATCTTCTGAAGTATCTGGTGCTTGTCACTGTCAATCAGTCTACTAAACTAGATGGTCCATCAGTCATACACAGAATGGCTTTTCTTATGTTCCTGTGTTAATAAATATGGATTTCTAGACTAATCAGCTTCTGTGCTAAAATCTGTGAAACTGGGCAATGACTTCAGAATATCTGGCTGTGACACCCTGTGTCTGATAACAACACCCCAGAAAACCCATATTCACCAATGTCACATAATTATGATATGTTCTCTATAAAATATGCCTTCTTTGGTATTATTTTAAAAGTCTTGATCTACAAACCATTAATATCCTGGTGAATTGTATGTGTTATCATTGTATGTAAAGTTATAAAATATTTATGTAAATGCCACTAGAATATGTGAGGTTGGAAACACCTAAACCAGCTATTCAAGTAAAACAATGGAGTGGCCAGTCAGTGTTAATGGCTCTCACTCATTCATTCAAGGAGAGAATCCACTATCCTAGGAACTGTATACAATGAGGGATGCATGTTCACAGTGGGGATTGACTGACCAATGAGGATGACCCCCAAACAATCCCGATTGTTCTAACAAGTTGGAACAGTCTATAAAAAGAAGGGGAGTGACATCATAGAGGGGCTCCCCTCCTCCACAGCTAAAGACCTGGAGAGACAGCTGAAAGACAGGGGGAGCAGAGTCCCAGGCAGGGAAAGCAGTTTCTGCCTTTGTGAATTGAAAACCTGAAACCTGCTTGTACCATCTCTCAGGGTGAGACATTTCTAAATTCAAATCCTGTTAGAATTTAGATTGTGTTTTTATTTTTATTCTTCCTTTGGTAACTGTTCCTAGTCCTTTATGTTTGCAACTTATAATCACTTAAAATCTATTTTTCTGTAGGTAATAAACTTGTTTAATGTTTTATCTTAACCATGAGTTTTTAAGTGAAATGATTAAGCAACTCAGCTCAGTAAAAGCTGAGGTCAAAGGAGGTTTTGGCCCTTTGGGTCTGATAGCTTATAAAATGGCAGCTGTAATAGACTCCCCAGAACCTTCAGACATTTGGATCTGGATCTGAACTATGCATCTCAGGCCTTCTGTAACATATCTGGGGAGAAACAAAAAAGAAAAGAGAAAGGGTGAAGATAATCCCGCCTCTGCCCAGATCCCGGCACACAGAGGAGTGCACAAGTTCCATCAGCCTTGTGGCTGGTGTCGCATGCTCTCCTTGGCATGTCTGGCTAGTTCCTGAAACTCATGCAGGCAGTGTGGCATGGCTCTGCCTTTTCCTTGTCTTGCCTATCAGTGTAACTGTCAAAGGGTGAAACGCTCCTTGCGCCTGACCCCATACCACAGTGCATGATGATGGCCTGGTACAATCTGACCTTTAATATCATCTTCCATCCTCCTCACTCCTTTATATCCAATTACTAAGAAATATCTCAGCCATATGGACCCATCTGTTAGTACCAGTAGCAATGCTTGTGAAAATGCCATCTCCTAAAAAATTACCTTAGGGGAAGAAAACCCAGAAGTCAGACCAAAAGATATTTCTTCATCATTCATTTTACTATGCTATTTTTGATGTGGTAGCAATGTTGTATATAGTACATAGAGGCAGTGTACTTCTGTATCAAACTTCCTGGCTTGTCACAAAAAGTCAAATTTGTCTGTTTTGTTCAATAGTGTAGCCCTTAAAATGGAAAGCAACAACATATAAATTATATAGGAGACCACATATGCTGTTATACATTCATATTTAATGGCTATGAATGCGGGAAGCGAGTGCATGTAAAACAAATGGGAAAATTAGCAAGCATGCAAATCAACGACCCACTATTTTTAGACACCTCCCCTCTCATTATGATTCCTGATTGGAATTTTACAGGAGTAAACATATTTACTTTTAGCTTCCTAGCTTTGGATATGCTTATTTCAAATAATTCCTCTACCAAGTAAGCTACAATGAAATTTTACCCAGTGGATATTTGGGGCCAGATCCTCATCTGGTGTAAATGGGCGCAACTCCATTGAAGTCAATTGAACTGTACTCTACGTCAAAGGAGGTTTTGGACCTTTGAGTCTGATAGCTTATAAAATGGCAGCTGTCATAGTCTTCATACGAGGAGCCAGCCATGCAATCTCTGAGTAATTATGTGAGGTAATTCCCATTTATGCAAGCAGTTCCACTGAAAACAGCAGGATGACTCTCACGTGTAGTGAGGACTCAGTTACAGCTTTGCAGGATTAACCCCGGATTTGCAGCATCTATTTGTTTACATCAAGAGGTTTCTGAACAAGAGGCTGCAGCTTTGGGCAAGATCTAAACAGCAGGGGAGGTGGGATTTGGAAAATGCCAGCCTGTATAATTCATCCTTCCAATAAGATTGTGTTTGTCATTATTAGTGGAAGGAAGAGATGTGTAATACTCGTGGGGTTTGTCTTTGTTTTTCTTGCTAGCATTCCACTGCAGAGCCAGAGGAGGGCTCATCTAACCAGTGCCTCTTCAAACAGTGACTTTAGGACACAAGCTGCCCCTCAACACCTTCTGGTTGAAGCGCTTGTTTGGGTTCCCGCTGTCATGGAGTGGAGATTGAGGGCATGACACTATTTGCCACTTGAGGCCATGACACTTTTTGAACCAAAAAGTGAACCAACTTTTTGAGCCAGGTGAACATAACACTTTTTGCCATTTGAGGTCATAACGCTTTTTGAACCAATGAGACACAGGAACTTCCCCAAGAAGGGAGTAAAAGGCTGAGAAGCATCAGTGCTATGGTTTGGCAGAGTCAAATAGAGATCTACTTGGGGAATGGAGGACTCAGACAGAGCAAGTGCATGGAAAACACCATTCCAGGGACCAAGAGAGGTGAGACTCTTACCAAGATAGAGAGACTGCTTGATACTGCCCCTCCTCAAAGGCACCTGGGTACCTTCTCCCAGCCAGGGGAACAGAAATGGTAAGTGGATCTGAGTAACCACCTGCCATGATTCAGAGTCAACATCATATTTTCATCATCACAGAGATTCAGTCAGAGAACTCTACTGTAAAACTGCTTTGTGTACCCTCTTTTCTAGCCAGAGTCCTTAATCTGTGGCAATGGCCCCCTCATCTAGCCAATATCTGCTGGCATAACAGGGCTGTAAAATTAAAGGAACAGATGTAGGGAGATGTCTGAGGAACAGGGAGGGTTACAGGAATGCATTTGCGCTCCAGCTATTCTCACAGCTATTAGCTGCTGTGATGGCCCTTTGGGGCTCCTCAGAGCTGAGTATACGTTACAGCAACATTCAAGCTACTCAAACAGAAACTAGATCAGTCCACCACTGACCCCAGAGATTGGTAAAAACGTGAGACAAACAATTAGGGCTTCCTCAAGATGCTTCAAGCTTGGTATTTGGGGCCTAAGATGGGGCCTTACCACATATTGGGCTTAATCCTAAGCCCTGCTTTGGCCCCTTTGTCTGGTCTCTTCTTGCAAATAAGGCTGAAAGTTGGTGGATCTCCCCAGCCAGTGTGGGGGAATCTCTGGGTGTTGGAGAGCTGACAAAGCTTCTTGCCATTTTGTCTCATGGTCTTCCCACCACCCTCCCGCATCCACTGGGTAGAAGCTGTGCTGAGGGGTAGAGGAGACTTGGCTGAAATGCAGTGCACTTTAGTGATATTCAGTTGACTGAACAGTCTTTTGGGGCCAGAGGTGGTTTACAGCAGCTCTGGGGAAGCTGTACCTTGCAGCAGGGTAAAAACAGCTCAAATAGATCATTAAACCACAAAGAGCTCCTTGGTGTTCCTCTCTCCTTCACTGGTGTCCTCCTTTCCCTACCTGTGCCCAGTTTGAAGCCAGTATGTTACTAGTTAGCTTATGTGTAAGGGAGATCCATTCAGTGGGAATGATTTGAGTGAAAAACTAATATAAACCCCACTAATATAACCTCTTTGCAACAGACATTTGCATGGTTTTCTATTTTCAGTTTCTCACACCTATTTAGCTTAAAATACATTTGTGATGGACTGCCCACCTCCTGTATGGTACACCTCTCCATGTTGTCTAAGGAAATAGTGTGAAACACACTCTGGAAGAGCTCCAATTGACACAAAGCACAGCAATCTGTCATCTTAACACCTCAGCCCAATGCTCCACTGTACCTTGGTTCCCCACTGAATATAGAGTGCACTTCAGGGTTTCTGTCCTGGTATTCAAAGCCCTCTATAATATTGACTTAGACTTACCTAAAAGACTACCTTTATTTCCATGATCATAGCCTCCCATGAAAGGTGTGTGCTACAGAAATAGTCAGCCAATGAGTATAGGTTCACAAATGCAGGAGACAGATTTTTTGTCTGCCAACGAGTGCCATTGTCTAGGAAAGATAAGAATGACCATAGACTTCACTGTGTTTAGAACTAAATGCAAAACTCATTACTTCAGCTTAGCTTTCCCTCAGTAAGGTTTGCACAGTACACACAAATCCAGTTATTTCTCTTACAGAATGAAAAGGAAGAAAGTGGGGGGGAGGGAGAGGGAAGGATGAGTTAGTTCTATTTTTAAATATTTGAAGTGCTCAGATCATATAACTACATAGATAAGGTTACTCAGAAATTTTAGTATGTGTTATTAGGGTACAAATCCTAAGAGACACTATTGTTCTTTCCTGGCATTACTGAAAGAATCAAACTGGCTTTGGGGCATATTTATTATTTGTTGCCTGGGTATTGTAGTAACTGCATGGAACTTGGAGAGAAGAGGATAGGTTACAGGAGAGAAGAGTTTGGAGGAGGCATTAGGAAGTCAGGCTGTGTGCACATGGCTAGAATGCTAGCTGCAGTTGCAACATCTCTGTAAACAGTTCTCTTACTAACGAGCTAGTTTAGTTTTACAAATATGGAATCCTTCCATGCACTACCCAGCATGAGGTTCAGAAAGATTGTACCTAACCTGATTAACTACAAGTGTGGTGGTCATTTTGGTTGTGATTATTACTTTCATTACAAAAATCTCTTAAGAGTCCCTTGTTGGAAATAGGTTTCTTTTGGTGGATGTCTCTGAGAGGAGACTTGAGATTAAAATAATGTTGAATGGCACAGTATGTGTTTAAAAGAAACCATAGTTGATGAGATGTCTGCATGCAATAGGGATTTTATTCAGTTTCTTAAAAAAAATTAAAGTCACACTTTTTCCCCATAAGGATTACATGTCAGAAACAATTTGTGGGTGAAAACAATGAAATATTTTCCCACATTTTTCCTCTGAAGCTATTTTAGTTCACTGTTATAACAGAAATGATTTACAGATTGCCAGGATAAAGAACAAATAAGAAAATGCTTATATATCAGTTTTAAAATGAATGATTAAAATATTAGAAGGCAAATACGCATAGAATGGTGATGCACTCATTACAGGGGGCATGAGAATCTGATCTTTTTGTTCAGCATTGTGTGCTTAATCACAAAATAATTAATGAGTCCAATGATTCCATTTTGCAACAAGGTAACTCCCAGAAGCAAATCCATCAGATTGTTCAGGAGCAGCTGAAGTGGTACAAAATATGCATGAACCACACTGTGTGCTCCATCTGAAGTGGTCTGCTTCTGGTCTTTCAGAAAAGAAGTTATAAGCATGGAAGTTAGAACATACCAGCTTGATTTTAAGCCAAATTCTGTATCAGATATTCATATGAATGACGGGATAGTTTAGTCGATTGACAAAAGGATGTGGGCCTTCACTTGATTTAGGTCCAAGGTGAATGAAAATTATTACTCTCCAAAGGGCAATTTGTCACAAAAGGATGGTGTGACCAGTACACATCCCAAGGAGGATGTCTACATCAAGAGACACCATCAATATTGTCATCCTTGTTGACTCTTTCAGTAGTGAGGCCAAAATCTGAATAAGACTAAAGCACAGAAAGGGGAGAAGGTGAGTAGCCCTCAGTGCTGAAAGAACAGGTTCAGGACTATTTAGAAAGGTTGGACATGCATAAGTCCATGGAGCCGGATGCAATGCATCCGAGGATGCTGAGGGAGTTGGCTGATGTGATTGCAGGGCCATTGGCCATTATCTTTGAAAACTTGTGATGAATGGGGGAGGCCTTGGATGATTTGGAAAAAGACAAATATAGTGCTCATCTTCAAAAAAAGGAAAAAGGAGGATCCAGGGAACTACAGACCAGTCAGCCTCCCATCAGTCCCTGGAAAAATCATGAAAAAGGTCCTCAAGGAATCCATTTTGAGGCACTTGGAAGAGAGGAAGATGATCAGGGACAGTCAGCATGGATTCACACAGGGCAAGTCATGCCTGACCAAGCTGATTGCCTTCTATGATGTGATGACTAGCTCTGTGGCTGTGGAGAAAATGATAGATGTGATATACTTTGACTTTAGCAAAGCTTTTGAAACTGTTTCCCCCAGTATTCTTATCAGCAAGTTAAAGAAGTATGGATTGGATGAATGGACTATAAGATGGATAGAAAGCTGGCTAGATCATTGGGCTCAATGGGTAGTGATCAATTACTCAATGTCTAGTTGGCAGCCAGTAACGAGCAGAGTACCCCAGGGGTCATTCCTGGGGCCAGTTTTGTTCAACGTCTTCATTAATGATTTGGAGGATGGGGTAGATTGCACCCTCAGCAAGTTTGCAGATGACACAGTCGGGGGGAGTGGTAGATATGCTGGAGGGTAGGGATAGGATATACAATGATCTAGACAGATTAGAGGGTTAGGCCAAAAGAAATCTGATGAGGTTCAACAAGGACAAGTGCAGAGTCCTGCACTTAGGACGGAAGAATCCCATGCACTGCTACAGATTGAGGACCAGCTGGCTAGGCAGCAATTCTACAGAAAAGGACCTAGGGATTACAATGGACAAGAAACTGGATATGAGTTAACAGTGTGCCCTTGGTGCCAAAAAGGCTAACGGCATATTGGACTGCATTACTAGGAGCATTGCCAACAGATCCAGGGAAGTGATTATTCCCCTCCATTTGGCACTGGTAAAGCCACATTTGGAGTATTGTGTCCAGTTTTGGGCCCTCCACTACAGGATGGATGTGACAAATTGGAGAGAGTTCAGCAGAGGGCAACAAAAATGATTAGGGGGCTGGAGCACATGACTTATGAGTAGAGGCTGAGGGAACTAGTCTTGTTTAGTCTGCAGAAGAGAAAAATGAGGGGAGATTTGATAGCAGCCTTCAAGTACCTGAAAGGGGGTTCCAGGGAGGATGGAGCTAGGCTGTTCTCAATGGTAGTAGATGACAGAACTAGGAGCAATAATCTCAAAGTAGCAGTGGGAGACGTCTAGGTTGGATATTAGGAAAACCTTTTTCGCTAGGAGGGTGGTGAAGCCCTGGAATGGGTTACCTAGGGATGTAGTGGAACCTCCATCTTTAGAGGTTAAGACCCAGCTTGACAAAGTCCTGGTTGGGATGACTTAGTTGGGGTTGGTCGTGCTTTGGGCAGGGGGTTGGACTAGACGACCTCCTGACGTCCCTTCCCACCCTCACTTTTTATGATTCTAGAGTCTGAATTACTCTCTGACCTCCAGAGAGGAGGGCTCCTAAACTGGCTTAAGCCACTTTTAGCACTTTTGAAAATTTTACCTGAGGTGACTTGTGATCCTAGGGCCCATTTTCATAAGTGGCTTAGGCTCCTTGGAGCCAAATTCTCATTGAAAGTTAATGAGCTTTAGGCTCCTAGTGCCCAAGTCACTTCTTTAAATGGGACTTGGGTGCTTTTGAAAAATTTCCCCTTTGTTATTATTTTGTTAGTTTGGTTCTGAAAAACTGGCTTGAAACTGCACAAGGGCAGAAGATAAAGACTTTCACTGCTGTAAACTATGTGCCATCTAACAGAAAGGCATAGATGGTAGGATTAATTAGGAAGTCCAGAAAAGAGAATGTTACGTTGAGGGGGGTTCTTTCCCTGACTCCTCTAAAACAAAGTCTACATGCTATGTACAGTTAAAACTCACTACTTTCTAGGGGCTGGCTTTATGAACAGAGAATATAAAAACAAGAGTTCAAAGTTCAGTTCAAGTCTTCTTCCCAGACCTGGCTTTCTAGGGTTCTACCTCAGGTCCATGCAGGTCATATCGTAGATCTTCTCTCAGGACAGACAATCCCATCTCCTCTATATAGAGTTAGGCTAACGAACCATCTGTCTCAGTGAGTCAACAGAAGCCACTTATCCCTTTCACAGAAAGACCAACAGCTGCTATCTATTATATTCACACTTTGGAAATGCACAGCCTGTGAGCTTTATAATGAGAAGTTAGTTTTTAGGAAAATTGGAAAATTGGAATTAGGAGAAACAAGGTTTAGGAGGTCACTCCTTGCGTGGGGTAGCACAGAAAAAGGCACAGAGATAGGAGTGGATGAAGGAATCAAATGGGGCATCAAAAGAGGTACTGCTGAAAGGCCTTGGAGCTGTGATGAGATAAGGTCTAACATGTAGGTTAAGATAGTGGGACATTGTGGGCAAAGTTGCACTGCCATTGCCCAGGTAGTATCTTTTCTGCTGTCTCAAACAGCAGTATGTCAAAGTGCACTACAGAATTTTTAGTGCATGGTAGCAGGGACCACATGACAAGTTAGCATGTGGCAAACTAGCGTGCTCTAGATTTATACTCAAACTTGCTGCTTGCTAAGTCTCAGTGTAGACAACGCCTTAGTGTCTTGCTTTTCTTGTATTTTTCAGAAACGCTAAATTCAATTCAGACCTTTAAAATTCATTTAAGAGTGTTAGCAGAGATTTCAGAGAAGCCTGATAAATTGAATTTCTGCTCTACACGGATCCATTTAATCAGAATGTTATATTGGGTAAGTAGGAAAATCAGCCAGCAGGAGACATCCAAAGAAGCTACATCTTCAATGCCTTGGGAAATCTTATCAGAGTGAGAGGGAATGGAAACAGTTGCCCGAGTTCTCAAGGCAGTGAAATATTCTTCAAAGCATCATAAAAGTCTCTTAGACTAATATTTAAAGACGGCAATAGTGTTTCTCGGTTTCTGTACCTCTAAAGATAAGTAATGAGAATTTCTAAAGGCAAAGTGAACAAGTGAAGAGTTCAGATATACACACATCTCCTGGAATAACTTCCACAGTCTGCTGAGTCAGCTGAAGTTTTTGTTGTCTCAGTGAATACTATATTTAGAAATGTTCAGCATATTCTGCAAACCATTTTGTGAGTTCATTTCACCTAGGATGCTAAAGCAACATCTGGCTTGACCCTGGGTGGTTCTGTGCACGAGATAATTAATGTTTTAGCAATAGTTATAAGATGGAAGATGCTTTAAGAATTTTTTAAATAGGAGCAAATAAACTTTAGTCAATGAAACAGTAATTTCACAGGGTGTAAAAATGGAAGAGCAGTTTTTAAGTGTCTCCTTATTGGCAACAAATAGACTATGCCACTGAATTTTTACTGATGACATTGGCCCTTGTCTACACTTACTTTCCGGATTTGGCAGCAGTCGACGGGAGATATACAACTGACATAAAGCACTTGCATATCTCCCATCAACTTCGCTGCGTCTGCTCTGTGTGCTGTCCACACTGCTCTGCACTAAAGGGAACAGCGTTTCCTTCAACACAGCGCAACTCCACTTACCAGGGTGGTTTTCCTACGTCGATTGCTGGATCGACTGAGCGGGTCTACACAGGCTGCTCAGTCAATCCAGAGCAATCGATCTGACAGCGGCAAATTTGCTGCCATCAGTGTAGACCCAGCCATTATTTTCCCTTTTAAATTTTTGGTTTGGGTTCTGTGGTGTGTATTGATGCTGATGTATTTATTCATTATTCTTGATTTTCTGCACAGAATCTGGCTGGAGTGCCTTGAGGGAGTGTGGGAAGTGGTGCTTTACAAATATTAGCCTCAAATTAGTCATTAGTCAGCAACATGTCATAAATGTGTAGATCCTTTTAGTAAATTAAAGAGTGCTAATCCAAATGAGAACATTTAATTGAATATACAAATGCTGTCAAAAAGAACTAATAAAACAAGTATTTCAATGAATTACTTGAAGTACTATCTCACTGTTGGGAGTTATAATAATTCTACTCAACAAAACCTCTTTGGACTGTCATTTTGGAAGACAAGTGTAAAGAATTCATTGCATGAGGAGTCTCTCCTGTGTGTTGTCCAAGGGCATAATTGACTAGTTGAGGCTCTAATTTGTTCAGTCAGATACATAAGCACATGCATAACTGTAAACATACAAGAATTTCCATCAGCTTTAATGGTACTACTCTTGTGCTTAAAGTTAGGCATGTGCTTACGTGCCTTGATGAACTGGGTGTTTTGGCCCAGATCCACAAAGGTACTTAGCCATCTTACCTCCAGATTTAGGTGCCTTTTTAGGCACCACTTTGATCCACAACACTCTTGCTCAGCTGTCACATAACCTTGTAGGTTCCTAAACATACTCCGTGCTAAGGTTTTGCAGTAAAAGTTCCCTAGGCATCTGTGTTTCTGCCCTGGGCATGAGCACTGCTGCCTCACTCTAGGCATCGGGACACCTCTCTTGTATCTAAGCCTCAGCACAACCCACAAACGAGGGAGGATGGGTGCTCCTCCATCTAACTCAAATGCAGGGCCTGACCCAACAGGCATGCTCAGAGGCCACCTAAATTTACACAAAACTGATATTGTGGGGGACCCCTCCCTTAACCATTATCCCAGTGGTTAGAGTACTTTCTCAGGAGCTGGGAGGTCCCCCACCTCAAGTTCCATTTCTGCCTGATAAGGCATTTGAACAAGCCACCTGTCAGGTGGCTGGCCTAACCACAGATCTAGGGTAGTCCTCCGTCTCACCTATTGGAGTTGTTCCACTTTACATAGGGCCAGAGACAGCATGAATGACTGTAGTCAAGGCACTCACCAGAAAGGTGGTAGCTCTTGTTCAACTCCCTTCTCATCAGGCAGAGGGTGGACTTGAACTAGGGATCTCCCACGTCCTGCCAGTGAGCTAAAAGTTATAAGTGGGCATCAGAGGGCCTCTAAGCATACCTATAGGATCTATCTCGCCCTGCTGATAAGTTAGGTGGAAAAAGCACCTATCTGCCCCCATCTTGTGGATCACTAGCATAATTAGGCTCTTCCCTGCAGCCTGGACTTAAGCACTGAACTCCATGGGAGGGGCAAGGTTTCAGACACACCCCTCTTGTCAGCATCTCCCATTGGCTAGTTTAGGTTGCTTTCCATCTCTCATGCTGGCTTTTGTTCACATTTTAAGGCACCTCTCTCCCCGTTCATTGCATAGAGTCCAAGGGGCCCAACTCAGGCTTTGTGGATCTCACTGTTCCTGTGGTTTTTCTAGGCACCTAAAAGTTCGTCATTGCAATACTGAGCATTCATCTATGATCTGGGCCTTGGTGCCTAAATCCTGTGATTAATGTTTTTTCTCTCATGTTTAATGAATTTTCAGCTTGTGAAGCATCAAGGATAGACACCCTTTGTGATCTCTAGTCCTTTGCACAGGTTGTGTGCAGCACAACAGAGAGCAGTATAGGCTTTCTTGTATCTCCATGCTAAGCTTCTCACAGTAAGACAGTAGCTCACTCTCCAGGCCCATTTAAACCTTTGCTGCTACTGAGCTTGCCAATAAGGGTCAATGCTGGTTATGATTATTAATTTTACCCAAACTATAGAACAGCAAACACTGCCACCTTAAGAATTAGAGGCTGATTCTGATCTTACACTGGTGTAAATCCAGAGCAACTCCAACAGAGTTACACTGGTGTAAAATCATTGTAAATGAGAGGAGAGTCAGACCCAAAACTTTCCTGCAGAGGGTGTATAACTCTTTAAAGTAAATAACTATAGCTACAGTGGAAGTATATAAGGTCCTTAGATTTGTGTAGTAATTAAGTAACTAGTTCTGTTAAGATTTGATCCAGCTCACAGATAAAATCAATGAGAATCTTCTCAACTTCAATAGTAGTTGGACTGGGCTGTTAAGGAATTTCTTTAGATAAAGGCAAATGAAGTTTAAACCTTGCTTTGTTTACCTCTGGATTGAAGAAGCACTACATTAGGACATAATTAGATTTCTTGGAGCATTGTTGCGCTTAGAGACAAAGATTGAAAATACTCTAAATATAAAAGCTTTATTTAAAACAGGAGCAAGATTGTTGTAAGGAATGGGTGGATATCGTTAAGACGGCAGTTTATGAGCTGTGGTTATTTACAGCAACTGAGAATACATATGTATTCTTAAGAGCTATGTTAAAGCTGAGTAATAACATTGTCTACCTCCCTAAAACAGCTCTACAAATGTGTATGCTTACTCTTTATTACTTCAATTTTTATTTAGGTCACGTGACACAACTACCATACTAACAGAGAGACAAAAATGACACATTAGCATGCACACAGTGTTACAGGCAAGAGCACAGTAAATCTAGTCAGAGCACATGGCATCTTTTGTGCCTTGACTAAAAACCATAACATTCCATCATACCAGCATATTCACAATGCTAAATAAAATCATCCATGTAAATCATCAATGCATTTGGAGAGCAGCATGTAAAATCAGTGCAGCTTAATTTAAAAGTGTCTTAGCCATAGCGTCTCCATTTTAGATCTAGAATGCATGTGGCATATTTATTCCACAGTTTTGCTTGCATATCCCCTCCTCTGCAGAACCATGCTGCTGTTTTAATTAGCTGATTCCAGAAAACAAACAAACTTAACATGAGAGTATAATTAGCATAAATTAATAGCATTACAATTAAAAAAGAAGTGTTAGTTTCAACAGACAGCTGCAAGAGCAAATGAGTCCATATGTTTTGAATTTCTTCCTGAACATTATGATTTATCTCCCTGATGTATTTCAGGTACTATCATATGTGCGTCTGTATCTGAGGTCAAGATCCAGTGGCTAATCCATGTGACCAAAACAGAATGATGTGTCCAAAGGAAAAGGCTATCATGTGGATTAGCCATCTAAAAGTGTCTTTTTCTTTTCATAATACGTCTCTTATAAAGGGAGGCAGACAATAATCCTCTTTGACTACAGTCTCTTGAATCTTTTTCTTCTGGTGAAGATGGCTTCAAATTCCTGATCCAGATATCAAATCTGAACCAGATATCAAATCTGACCTGCCATTTCCAATCTTCATCTCCAATCAAAAAAGCATGTAACAAAACACTGGTAAGACAGCCTGGCTAGCAGACCAGCTACCCTTTCTGTCATGGAAAGCAATACTACTGATTTACATACATACATAGCACCCTTAGCATGCAATGTATCTCAAGACATTTAGGCATATAGCTGTGAAGCAACTAAAGATTCAGGCCCCAATTCAAGAAAATGTCCTATGACAGGGTGGACTAAGCCCAAAGACCCACTGCTGGAAGTGTGCAGTGGAGCTAAGTCCTCCGAGGGGCCTACAGAGACTGTGCAGGAAGCAGCCAATCATTGGGAGGCCACAAAGGGATAGCCAGTCAGAGAGGCTACAGAAAGCAGCCAATCAGGGCCCAACAGGGCCAAATAGAAAGGAGCTGCCAAGCCTGCGATAGTCAGTTCTTTGCTGGAGCCAGAGGAGGGCAAGTGGTGCTCCTGGCAGGCCAAAGCACACTGAAGAACCATGGATAGCTCAGTACAGGCAGGGACCTGGGAAGTGAGAAAGCACTTCTGGCTGGTTGCTGGGCTTGAACACAGAAGGGCTCTGAGCTAAGGGTGAAGCATTGTTGAAGGCTGGGGTCATGGGAAGTGGCCCAGGCAATTTAAGGCAGTTTTGTTGAAGAGACACAACAGCATATGGCTGTTATTCTTCAGGTCCCTGGGCTAGGACCTGGAGTAATGGGTGGGCTTGGATGCCACCCCCCTACCCCCTTCCCCAGTGGCCTACCATTGAATGGTGATAAACCCCCAGAAGTGGAACTGAACTATTAAGATGCCCAGCTGGAGAGATGGGGCCAGAATAGACTAAGAAGGCAAAACCATTGTCTCCAAGGAGGAAGCCCTGGGCGTATGGCCTGACACAAGGACTGAGTCTGATTAAAGACTGCAGACATACCCATCCAGAAGGGGTGCTCATGAGAGGTGGGTGCAATGCCATCATCTTTGGTACCAGATGTGGAGATGGTTTCAGACCAACCGCAGACCAACAAGGGGCACAACCATGGAAGAAGTGACCTGACTGTTGGTGGCAGGCCAGCAGCAGCCAGGTTGCTATGCAGCAGCAGCAGCAGGAGTAGCACCAGCGGACTCAGGCCCTGCTCATGCAATCGATGGATAACTGTAGAGGCAACAGGAGGCCCAGTTCTTGCCATAGCAAAAGTGGCAGGAGATCCACTCCAACCAGCAAGAGTGGACCCAGAGGAGTCGGGTCACACCATATCCGAGAACCCAGTTGATGACAAAAACTGGGGGTCGGCTGGCTCCAGGCTTTGCAAAGCTTTGCCTGGATGATGACCCTCGGGCCTTCCTCTGGACCTTTGAGTGAGTAGTGAAGGCAGCAGACTGGGAAGAGTAGACTTGGGTGGCCCACATAGCACCATCCATGATGGACAAGGCACCGGCAATTTACTGGGTGGTAAGCAACAAGTAGGCAAGTTCCTACCCTGTGGTGAAGGCAGCCATCTTGGGTTGGCAAGGGCTGACACCGGAGGTGTACAGGCACACGTTCCAGATGGAATTGTTCCCATGAGGGGCACGGCCTCAGGCAGTGGTGCAGAAGCTACAGGACCTGGTGATGCACTGGCTTTGTCTAGAGACCAACCTGATGGAGAAGCTCCTGGATCAAGTGGTCCTAGAACAATTCATGAAGGTCCTACCAGGAGAAGCACAGAGCAGTGTAAAACATTTCCAGCCAGCCTCCACTGAGGAAGCATTTGAGTGAGCTGAGGCTTACTTTGATGCAGAAGGAGAGGAATGTCCCAAGCTTTATGGTAAACTAAAAGGGGGCCATCAAGGGGTGACCCTGGGAAGCTCACAAGGGAGAAAGATGTTGGAGGCCCAGTACAATCTGTGTTGCTTGACCACTGTCCTACAGGCCTAGCATAGCTTCAGTTACTTGCTTGGCTATTCTGACCCCGGTAGCATGACATCTTCCAGCTGGCATATACTGAATAGCCTTATAGATGTCTCAGTTTCTGCATAGCACAGCACATTATAAGACAGATACTGTATTGCTTGCAGCTGCACATAAATAACGGTGATGGGAACAATAAGTTATCCTTGAACATCTGGGGTACACTGTTTTCTTGCCAAGGGGCATACTTTTACTCCACCCCTCCTATCACCAGATGTTGTTTTGACGACCCCAATTATTATGGTGAGAATGGACTGTAGTTAAGGATGAAATCCAATGTAGGTAATTAGCATATATTATAATGGAAAGAGATAATTAGGTGAAGGTTGTTTATGGAAGGGTATAAGAAGTCATCACTTAGAAAAAGGGGGGTGCTCCATCAACACCTGACTCCACGGGAGGTGCTGCCGGTTGGACCAGAGGATCCACTGACTCCCTAGCAGGGCCCCTGAAGAAAGCCATTCCTGTATACAGCCTTCTGCGTAACTGCTTAGCTTTCCAGCCTTAGTGAGTGTGATATATTGTAGTTAATTTTAGGTTTGTATCTAGCTAGTATATTTAAAGAAAACCTTGCATATTAAACCTCATTGATCTGCAAATCGGGCGTACCGTGTCTCACTGGTAGTCACACTGATCACAAAGTGTCCAGAATCAACAAAAGACGCTGAGGATTCTAGAGTCTGGGAGTGCACTGAGCAAGGGGAGCCCTGCAGCATACAGGAGGTACTAGAGGGAAGGAGCTAGGAGACTCACTAGTCTGCTACAGGTGTGGCCAGCTTGGACAAATTAAAAAGAATTGCACGGTAATGAAATGTGACTACTTAACCTGTTTCCGTGGGGGTCTATGCCCATGATCAGGGTGGTCCCACCATGGGTAGTGACAGTCAGGCTGGGAGGGACTATATTTACGTCTGGTAGACTCAGGGTGTGGGCACACCTTGGTTTGGCAACGGCCTGGACCGACACCTCCCAATACAGGACTCCTGTGTAGCTGGGGACATGTGAGTCTATCCCAGGGAAGAAGTTGGGCTGGAGGTACAGGGCTGGAGGGCTCGACTCTGTCAGCATGATCAAGGACCTGTTGTGGCCCATAATTTTGGGAAGAGACTGGAGCGGTTCTGCCCTCGCATGGGACAGATCAAGACAGTGACCCAGGACTGAGAGGGTCTAGGACCGGCTGGAAAATTATGCAGAGGGCCTGGAAGCCAGGGTAAGGAGATCCTGTAAAAAAGACTGGAGGTGAGACCAGAATGCCCAGGATGTGAGGGAGCCTCTGAGGAAGAGCCAACAACAGTTGGATGGGACCGATGTCTCCCGAGGGAAACCCCTTAACCAGCTGGTCCAGGTAGAGCAGGAGTTGGCCCAGGTACGGGTTGAAGCCAATGGGCAGAGGGAACAATGTTTAGCCTTACAGGAAGCATTGGCACAGGCTCAGAGGGCACATCAGGATACCACAGTGACCTAAGCCTAGCGGGGTACTCTGGGAACTCAGACAGAGCCCCAGGTGCTGCAGGGTACCCTGGGAACTCAGTCTAAAAGACCCAGTGTGCTAATTAGCAGAGAGGCTCAGACAGAATTGCCCCAGCAGAAAGAGGAGAACGAAAAGGGTTGAGGTAGAGAACAGGACTCTTGGATAGGGAAGGGAGTAGCACAAGCAGGCTTTGTGAGCTCCCTCCTAAGAAGAGATGAGATGATGAAACAGCTGGAGGTAGCACAAAGGGAACTGGAGGATCTGAAGTTCAAGAATGAACAGCTGACTGAAGATCTCTAGTTCACCAAGGCTGAAAAAAAGAGAGCTTGCTCCACACAGTATATGAGTATGAGTCTCAGCTAGAATCAGTGTACAGAAACCCCGAAATCGCAGGGAAGAAACTGAGTCAAGAGACAATGACCTGCTCATGTTCTCCAGATAAGAAAGACCTGGGAGGGTAGACCCTGAGAAATCAGGGCAAAGACTGGGGTAGGAGCTCTCCAGACAGAGTGGTTAGCTTTCTCCAACCCTGTTGGTATTTTCCCTAGACTCCTTCCTACATCTTCTAGCTCCCTCCTCTCTGGGTTTTCCAGCCCAAATTCCCTTTTCCCATGGAGTAACTACTTAGCTCCATAGCCCCAAACACACCTCTCTTTTCCCAGGCAGTGACTGCAGACTACTTCCTCTGCAATCCTTTTTCTACTGCCAACCTCCTGGCTTTATACCGGCCTCACCTGTTCCTTCTCTACTAGGCTGTCTTCAATCAGTCTCTCAAGCCCTTGGATCTCCTTCAGGTGCAGGGGAGGGAGGGGAGGAAGAAGGAGCGGTAAACACCCCAGCACACTCCTATATTGAATTCTACCTTTCACAAGCACTTTTTTTTCCTAACTTCCTCTTCCTTCTGATGTTTCCTTTGCTGTGTTCCTCATCCACTGTTACTGACTAACTGGGATCTACTACTAGTGTACTCAGGAATTGACATGACTATGACAGGAATTGACATGACATGACATGACTATGACAGGAATTGACATGATTATGACAGAAAGGCTTTAATTATTATATTTATAAACATATAGAATGAGCCCCAAACCAAAAGTCCAGTATATATTAGCTGCAAAAGCAATATTCCTCACCAATGCAGGCAAGAGGCGGCGATGCTTTTTAAAGAGCTTCCCCCAAGAGCCTGGATCCGTGGTTTTAGAAGAAAGCGGGGCAAGATGATGGTTTTTGTCAGTTTCTTGTGGGGAGTAATTCCTTACTCTTGAAGCATGCACTTTAGCTGTATTGCATTGTTTTTTTATTCTTTTGTTTAATGTTTTTAAGGCATTTTGGTAATTTGCATGAATGAACAAAGAAATTCCAGAAAACAATACGAGAGAGACCCATGGGTTTTACTTAGTTAAAAGGGGCGAGCCACTTAGATTTGTTGTTTAGTTAACAATCCAGCACTTGTTTGTTTCAGTGTTTCACCCTTCAAACAAAAGGGTATTGGGGTTCCTGTGATGAAATTGAGCAATACCTGGGGTGGCATCCAGTCATGGGCTTTGATCATAAGGTATTTTGAGAGGTCTGGAGCCATGAAGGTCTAGCACACACTGCATGTAACACATTTCTGTTTACAGCATAGCTGAGTTACTCACAGAGGATAAGTTTATTAGGGAACGTGGTACAGACTAGAGGGGAATTAATTCTAGGTGAAACAGTTATCTTAATGAAATACCACACATGCTTTGAGAATGAAAAAACAGCATATGTGTGTTGCAATGAAAAGTAATTACCCCTTTTCAGAAGGAACTCCAGTCACCATTTTACATACTCTGCAATATGCATCTTATTAATATTTGGTAGCTTAATTTTATAAGTAGGCCCAGTCTACTTGAAATTTCATGGTCTACATCCACTTGCCATCCCTTGGGTGAACCAAGCTTTGATTGTCCAATAAGAATTATACTTGGAATAAGACTATAGTGGAGAGGAGCTTGGTTTTAAGGGAAATGTGCTTACTCACCATTTAAGAAAAGAAAACAGCTGGGAGCCAGATAGACCACCTGGAGTCTGAAAATAATTAATATGTTAATAGACATGACTGGGAGAAATGATGTTTGTTCAAACAGCACCCAGGAGTATGTTTGCCTTTTGAAACGCTAACACAACGTGCTAACACACCAATTCAAAAGGAGTCTCTGAAATAACCAGTTCCAGAGGGGTAGCTGTGTTAGTCTGTATCTAGCAAAAACAACGAGAGTCCTGTAGCACCTGAAAGACAAAGTTTGGCGGGCATAAGCTTTCGTGGGCTGCAACCCACTTTGTCAGATGCATGAAGTGGAAACCACAGATAGGGGGTATATATATACATCCAAGGGTAAGGAACATAACAATGGGGAGGGCTAGTGCTAACAAAGTCAGTTCAGTTAAGCTAGATGAGACCTATTCAGAACTGTTGATTAGAAGGTGAGAATGTGTGAACACTGACAATTACTTCTTGTAATGAGATAACCATTCCAAGTCCCTATTTAGACCCAGTCTGATTGTGTCAAGTTTGCATATGAGTTCCAGCTCTGCAGTTTCTCGCTGACGTCTGTTTTTGAAGTTTTTTTGTTGAAGTATGGCAACTTTCAAGTCAGCTACAGAGTGTCCTGGGAGATTGAAGTGTTCTCCTACTGACTTATAGATGTTACCATTTTTTATATCTGATTTGTGTCCATTTATTCTTTTGTGTAGTGACAGTCTGGTTTGGCCAATGTACATGGCAGAGGGGCATTGTTGGCACACGATGGCATGTATTACATTAATAGATGTGCAGGTGAATGAGCTCCTTATGGTGTGGCTGATGTGGTTAGGACCTGTGATGGTGTCACTAGAGTCAATGTGCGGGCAGTTGGCAACTGGGTTTGTTGCAGGGATAGGTTCCTGGGTTAGTGTTTTTGTTGTATGTTTTATGGTTGCCGGTGAGTATTTACTTCAGGTTGGGGGGCTGTCTATAAGCAACGATAGGCCTGCCTTCCATGGCTTGAGCAAGTGAGGGATCATCTTCTAGGATAGGTTGTATATCCTTAATGAAGTGTTGGAGAGATTTTAGTTGGGGGCTGTAGGTGATGGCTAGTGGTGTTCAGTTGTTTCTTTGTTGGGTCTGTCCTGTAGTAGGCGTAGTAGGGTACCCAGAAAGTCAACCTCATTTATGTTGGCATACAGGCACCACAGTTATTAAATTGCTTGTGTGTGTGCACACTCAACTCCTTGTGTCAGAAGTGCATGTTTTCACCAGGAGCACTTGTATCGATTGTATTGTCAGTATGGGGCGTTGTGGGATGCTTTTAAAAGCCAGTAACAATTGACATTAGCAACACAGTGTCTACACTAACACTGCATTGACCTAATTACATCGACTGTGACTATGCCACTCTGAGAGGTGGTGTCACTAAATCAGCGTAAAGCCACATTTTTGTTGGTGGGAACCAAATTAAAGCGAAGACGCTTCCCACAGCTAGGTCGATGCAAGGCATCGCACATCAACTTAATCATGTTGGACAGACCAGACCAGAGAATCAGGACTCCAGGGCTCTGTTCACAGCTCTGGCAATGGATCAACTAAGTTGACATGACCTTCCCCATCTTTAAAATGGAGATAATATTGACCTACCTCACAGGTAACTGAATGTACCTATTCCTTGGAAGGAAGTATTAGTGTTAAATCATCAGTATTGAGTAGGGAGAGGCTTGCTCCCTTCACATGCTCAGATCCACAGCTGTCACTTGTGCAGCTAAAACTTGGCAGCTATGCCCATATACGCACCCATATTCTGCCACTGAAAGCAAATCACTAGCCTGGGTCACATTTTTAGCTGAGTCTCTCCCCATCATTTGAAGTAAATTAGGGATGGTTTTGGCTATGTAGAAGATTTCCTTCTGTCTGATGGAGTTCATCCCTATCTGTGCTAAGACCAAACCATCCAGGACAGGGTAACTTTTATTGACGATAGCTTTTATCCTTGGCCCACAAAGATACTTCTAAAGAGCAAAACTGTCTTTCCAAAATAACGGCTAGCTGATTAAATCAGCTGCAAACTATTCATGGGACCTTTTCCACAAAGGCTTTATTCCCCTCCATCTATGCTAACTAATTACTGCATTCATGCACTGCAGACCAAATTCTGTTTTTCGTTAACCCAGTGCAAATTCACAGTATTTCTACTAATATCAGTTGAATTAGAGTTGGGTAAACATGAAGTATCTGAGATCAAAATCAGGCTTCATGTGTTCTTTTCAATGTTTGATTGTGTCTTTTTATTTCCAAAAGATACCTTACTATGCCATGCATGCATGGCTTCTAAAAACATAGCTATTTGTTAAGTGTTTTCCTGGAAGTAAAATAGAATTGATAGCAAAATGAGGTTCAGTCAGTAATGTTAAATGTGTGCAAAAAATACACTTGTGCCTACAGACCTATTTCCTAGATGACTATGGCAGGTGTGTGTTGTTTACAGATATTATGAATAGCCTATGTAATGAGTCATTCTGTAATAGTTAAAAGCTCCAGGAAGAACCTAGATGTAAAGATGATAAAAATGCAAACGTGTCTGTGAGGACAGGAAAAAAGAACAACCCATGAAACTCCCGGAGGCAACTGCACAACTGCTGACAATGCTGCCTTTGGAACCAGTTAGAGACACTGTCACCTGCATGATCATTTTGTAGAGCTTGACATCCAGGAGCCTTCGATTACTATACAAGGGGAAATCAGGGCTAGGAAATGAATGGATCACTAACACCTCAGCATGAGGTGTGTTGTTTTAGAACTAAAACCTCTCCTTCCCCTGCCCAAGCCCCTTAGAAATCAATTACAAAACTCTTTCAAATAGAAAAAAAAAAAAACGCAGTAAAATTTCACTTGTAATTGGCACCAGGTCAGGTGTTTTGAATAGTCTTTTAGGAAAGCCATTCTTAAAGTAAAGGAAGGACAGACAGATGTTTAGCATAGTTGCCAAACAGGATGTTTTAACCTGGTATGTATGAGATGGCTTCATGGAATGTTTTTATGGCATTTCAAAAGCTATAGTGATATTTATACTGCTATTGTCTTTGAATATATGCATATAATCCTCTGGTTTTCAGATGACATGCCTCTGCTGCTGTTTAAACAACCACTGTTGAGTAAAACTTGGCAGGCAGAGTATCAGGTGAGCAATGAATTCTCTCTAGGTTCCACTGAGTCTTAGTCCATTGCTAACAACTTACATTACAGGCTTTGTCTTCACTGATGATGGCAAATTCACCTTCTGTCCTTATGCCGCCTCCTTTCATTGTTCATAATTTGATTACTGTCAAAGTTCAATCTGTGTGATGGAGGACAGAGCTGGGACCTGGCTGCCTGATCTAAATGAAACTGAAGTAAGTTAGGAATCATCCAATGAAAAATCAGTGGAGTTGCACTTGTAAATTGGGACAAGAGAGATCAATCAGGCCCTAGGGACCAAACCCTGGTCCCACGTATATCAAAAGGGAGTTTCATCACTAACTTCAATAAGACCAGGATTTGGTCATTTGTAGAGTGCTATGTATGTTCTATGATTCTATGTGAATAACACACATATTTTGTACTTCTATAGGGCCTTCCATGCAAGTATCACAGAGCTCCTTCTCAGAATTTCTCCATTTCTTTTACTTAGCACCAGAAAACACAGGGTTGTTTTGTGAATAGAAGACTGAGAGAAGGTGAACGGGTAACGGAGCCTTCACTTCTCTACCTTTGTCTCATGAAGCACTTTCTCTTAGACTATGGGAAATTAAGAAACTGACTCAGTGATAAATTGCATGGTCTCTTACCATTTTATCTAAATATTTTAAAACACATTTTCAGTCCTAGCATATCTCACTTGCAGTGTCGCATCCTGGTGCAGTTTTGGATAGGAAATGTGCATTATGAATGTAAAATTCTCTTTGCCAAAACAGAGGTTAAGGACAAGTGACTAATGGGAAGGATTTACTTTATCCTAATTAAATCTTTTTTAAATTTCTTTTTATTCTGTAAAAACGAGAGTCCCGTAGCACTTTAAAGATTAACACATTTCTGTAGGCATAAGCTTTCGGGGGTTGCAGCCCATGAAAGCTTATGTCTACAGAAATATGTTAGTCTTTAAAGTGCTACAGGACTCTGGCTGTTTTTGCTGTATACAGACTAACACAGCTACCCCTCTGGAACTTTTTACTCTGTGTACATAGTAACGTCCCTTTGCATGAGATAGCAAATTTTGGGATTAGCAGAGGGTTATTTTTCAGTTGGGAAAAAAAGTTTGACAGACTTCTAATGTAATGTACTAATCTATGAAATGTACACACGTCTTGTTCACTTCGACCAGAGGGGACCAAAATGGCACACAGGCAACCCCATGTATAGAAACCCCAGCTAAGATACCATGTCCAGCCTTGTTGCCAAGGAATGGTTCCCTCCCCTCGAGATCCAACATCAGGTCGTGCAGTGCCTTTTTGAGATTCTAAAAGAGGATTTTCATAATACCTATTTATTAAGATTGTTCATTTAAAAATATTTCTAAAGGCTCTAGTATTAAAGGTTGCTGATAGTAATATTATCAGCATGGTCTTAACTAGGTTGACAGAAATATCCAATAATTAAATCAACTTACATGAAAGTATTTCATTTAAAATCAGTGTCCATGATTTGTTTTGTTTTATATTATATCTTACAGTATAGTTTAATACTAATTGGTAACACTGTCTGAGCAAGGTACTTACTATTTATATGGTGGGATAATTTAGCAGCCTAGCTTGCGTAGCAACCAGTAACAGCACACTAAAAGTTATCACCAAGCAGCTATTTCAGAAGCATCTGAGCTAGAACTAACAGTTTTATAGACTCCTAGAAAATACACTTTTGCTTTTGCTTCATAGATCAACAGGCCACAAAGAAAATATGAACAATAATGTTTTGGCTAAACAAGAAAAGTTTGCTCTAAGAAACTGTGCAATCAAATTAAATAGGAAGAAAAGACCACATCTTACTTTGACAACAATGTATTGCTTAATATTACTTTAAGTTCATATATAAAGTCCAAGAGTTTTTCCCCTTGTATCAATGTACATTAATAATAAACATTTATATTATGGTAGTGCCCACAGGTCCTGAAGATGTTAGGGGCTCCATTATGCTGGGATCTGTACAGATACAGATAAAGAGATTGAATATTAGAGAAATGTGTATGTCATTATACAAACCTTTTAAATTTAATGGAGTTACTGCATATTTTCACTGATCAGAATGTAGCCCAAAGTATGTGTGGTTTAGGAGGAAGGCCTGCCAATTCTTACTAACAAAGATAAATGAGACAGGGGAAGGGAAAGTGAAACAAGGTCTGTTGTATTATACCAAAAATGTATATCTCAAGAACCTCGGTCCATAAGAAATGTGTGCTTTTAACAGCATTAGCAATAGAATAATAGTAATAACTTACATTTGGGTCTCAAAGCACTTGAATTCATAGATGTTTTAGGAAGAAGGTACAATTCTGATCCACTATTCTGATCTCTTGCATAACACAAACCATAGAATTTCACCCAGTGATTCTTGTACTGAACCCAGAAACCTGTGGCTGATATAATAGATCTTCACAAGACCCCTTTGAGACAAGTAATGTCTCCATTTTATAAATAAGGAAACTTAGGTACAGAACATTGATTGGTTTGCTCAAAGAACACACTGCAAAGCCAACTGAAAAGCCAGGAAAAGGACCCAGAACTCTTGGATCCTAATCCCATGCTTTAGCAACTAGATCATGCATTTGGACACCATTACATTTTCATGCAATGCAACGTAATTTGGTTTAGTCCCAGAAAATTGTTTCCTTGTTTTACCTGCTCAAGGGTTAGAACTTATAATTTGCAATGTTGTTACAGCCATGCTGGTCCCAGGATATTTCTCAGTCATTTTTTGGGACACAAGATGTCCTGAGACACTGATGCAATGAGGAGTAATGCATTTCTTAAATGAGCTCAAGTCCTTGCCGTGTTCAGCTATGAGGGGTCCATTGGAATTGAAGGCCTGGCCACCCTGTTATGTGTGAACTTTTATTCTAATTAGTGTTTTGAATAGTGTATAAGTCTAGTCGTGCTCTGAATACAAATCCCTCAGACAGCTGAAATGTGCCCTGAAAGAGATGGAAAGGGTGAGATTTTCTATTCTTGCCTTTGAGAAATGAGAGTATTAAAGAAATGTGAGGGAGAAGAATCTCACAGTTGAGCTGGGAGAGCTGAAATATGCACTCAGTGGTAAATGTTTGCAGTGCCCAATCACAACCCATCATCTGCTTTAGAAGTTTCTGTTGTTCATCTCCACAGGCCCCTAACAAGCCAGTGATAAAGAAGGTGAGCCAGCAGAATGGCACAGCAGAGGGACAATGGTATGCTCAGTACATTCTCTCCTGCTCTTATGATTTAATAATGCTGTCTGCATCACCAGGCAAAAATAATAAGGCACAAATAAAGAGAGGGTAAGTCAAAGAGCGGCAACAATGAGGTGAGAGAAAACGCAGATTCAAGGTCTTGCAAGTCTCATAATAATAATAACCGGACAGTCTGCTTTTGAGCGTCACTCCCTAGTTTATCAATCTCGCTATAGTACTGTTGGCAAAGAAACCTCTGGCAGGGAATGATTCATACAGAATGGCCGGATCTAAGCTGTGTGAAGCCATTTCAAAGGGGTGAAGATTAAACATAGAGTTTTATTATTTTCTTTTTACAGTGATTACCTGCTCAACTCACACTGCTTTTAGCACCAATGAAACACCATCATCACTTCCAGTGAGGGCTAAGCTGAATGCATTTATTGCATGTTAGTCTGAAAAACAACCAGCAATGGAGGGGTGGAGGTGGAGAAATCATATTAAAATTTAATTCAAATTATTTATATTTTAGAATGTTTTTGTGTCCACCACACACTAGCCCTATAAAATATAGCTTCCTAGACCATACCATTTTCTTGTAGCCAAGGTGTCCTTGTGGCAAGCTTCTGGATGGTCCTTCTTGAAGTTTTTTGTCTTTGAAATTTATATTTAATTGATTTAAGTTAATTTTGCTGTCATCACTATGTCAAAATGCCAATGTGTTTAAAAATCTGAATCTGGAGAAAAGCTTAGAGGATGTTCAGAAGATTTTGCTCTTCTGTGAAAGATAGCACAAAATTAGGAGAATTGTAAGATAAAATATCAAGGCCAAGGTGAATCAGCTAAGCAAGATAAAGGAAAGAAATCATTTTGTTCTCTGAAGACATATAAGATTCTTGTTCCTACAGAAGTCACTGAAAAGGCTCCCACCGACTTCATTGGGCTTTGAATCAGGGTGCATAGATGTAATGTCTGTGTCCCATTCACACACTTGTTTATGTATAATGTTGAACAGTTGATGAACCATTGGAGCAATCCTTTAAATGTGTACAATCCCGATATTCATCAAGTCCCTCGAATTCTTGAGAAGCCCCACTGTAAGCACGATTGAAGACAGACTGGTGAAAATAGATCCGTGTCGCACTTCTCTGAAACCACCAAATGGGGAAAAAATAGGAAATAAAAGTCTATGGGTTTATTCATCACTTTCTAATCACTTGAGATGAGACTGCTCAGGTTTTTGGTAGAATAGTAAATAGCTAATGCATCCTTCACAATAATGATGATTTTGGGGATTTTTCACCACTACTGGCAGGAACAACTAATAATGTTTGTTTTGTCATATAATAATATGGTTTTTTGTTGAGAAAATGATTTCTATATTATTATTGTTCAAGCTAGAATATTGATTTGTAAATACAAAGACATCCCTAGAACACATTAGTGTCAGAATTCAGCAGAAGAATGTGGCTTATTTGGATTAATTTGGCAGAGGTTAGGTGTTCAAATCTTGCTCACTTGGCAGCATATTGATCTCAGCTGCTAAGTGACCTGTGACCTCATCTTCTATTATTGGCAGGGGAGGGGGCAGGACCTACTGTGCACTCTAATTCCTGTGATGACTAGGATACAATGTAAATGTGAGGGAAGTTGAATCACTATATGGTTTTTAAATCTAGAGTGATGGCTTCAAAGCTTTGGACCTATCTTCAGATACAAAATTATATGCAGAAAAGTCAGCTCCAATTCCTGAAGCATTCCTGAGCTCCAATTCTAGAAACATTTTGTATTAATATTAGCAACCTGAACTCCTCTTGAAGTCAATGGGAGCTTCATTTTCTCAGCACCTCTAAAAACCAAGCCCTAAGTGACTTACTCCAGGTAGTGTGGTGAATGGTAGAGTCAAGAACAGAAGAGGAAAAGTTAAATTACTAATTTTTTTGTGTAAATCTGTTCTAAGAGACCACATAGTTGTCTAGAGCCTGGGCAAAATGGCAGAGGGCAGATGTCTCAGGGTACGGCCTGCAGCTGGTGTACTTCTGAGCCTCCCGGGCTTCCTCTCACCCTGTGATGCTGATGTCAAGCCACAAACGTCTAACAGATACTATGCTTACACAGACATTCACAGACAGGGACACATCCAGCTAGGTGAGCCATTCCTGAACCAACCATGGATCCAGGAACCAGCCAGTTCTCCCCAGCTCTCCAAGTCTCACCCTCCAGGAATATATCATCTAGCATTGAAGAGAGGTCCGTACTACACAAGGTCATTAATTAGTTTACTCCCCCTTCAATGTGGGAAAGGCATACACCTGCCTTTGTAACTGAGCTGAGATATTCTAAACACTGCAACCAAGATACCGTTGTTGCAGGGTCGACTGAAGAAAGATTGAGCCGGGTGGAGTGATAAGAAGCGTTTATTCAGTTACAGCCTCTAGTCCACTCTTTCCCCTTCACCTTGCGACCAACGAAGTGAGCCCCAAACTAACTACTCTACAACTTTTTTTCTAAAATAATATGCAAATACACATATTTCTACAACACCCCATAAAACCCCTATTTGGTGATATAAATGGTTATAAAATGAATATTAATGATTATAGGAGGCATATAATTATACCCACCCCTGTTTATTATTCACCACTTAACCTGCGTGGCATAAGCATTTTTGCTGTGAATTTGGCTATCTTGACAGCAGGAATGACCATTAATTTCCTTAACGAACCAACTGCAAGGGAAGAGCAAGGGGGAGATATCCTGAGCTTTCTTTAACAAGCATGCTGTCTAAGAAAGAAGAGATAACACACTTCTTACCACCATCTTTGTCCAGATGGTGAGGGGAGGAATAGAAGGGGGGACACCCATTCCATGGTACCTATTGGTCAGGTCATTTTACCCCACATTAGCATTTACTTCCCCTCTCCCTAACTCCAAAGCTAGGAAATTGCTGTGCGATCAGCTCATGATTATTGCTTGTGTAGTACATGGCCTTTTTAGCCCAAGCCATGACAATTTTTAGCCCACAGAGAACAATTTGTGCCCAAAGCCTGGGCCCAGTTCCCAGCCCCCCAGGAATTTGGCCCAGCACTGACCTCCTTTGTCCCCGTGCCTACAACAGTGTTTTAGGTAAAATTATAAAACAGATTTAACTACAGAAAAATAGATTTTAGGTGATTACCAGTAGTAAGAGTAAAGACGGCAGAAACAGTTACTGAAGAAATAAAAATAAGTCTTCCAGTTGCAGCCTAAGTCTCCCTGCCCCTGCTGAAAAGTCCTGTGTCTTTCAGGTGTTTCTTCAGGTGTTGAGCTGTGGGGGAGTAATGACAAGTGAAGGTCACTCCTCACCTTTTTATAGCTTTTTCCAGCTTGGGAAAGATTTAGGCATGTGACATGGAGGCCCAAGAAAGGTTCATTCTGCACGTCCTTCCCTCTGTGAAGTCCCCATTGTATGCCATCAATGGGATAATGGATTCTCTCCTTGCTGGGTGTTAGTGAGCCGTTAAGTCTGTCTGGCCACTTCATTGTTGTGCCTGAAAGGCTGTTTGTGGGAGTTTCCCACCTCACAACATGTTCTAGTAGCATATACAACAATATTTCATAACTTCACATACAATGATAGCACATGCAATTCACCAGGGTGTCAACGTTTAGCAGATCAAGACTTTTAAAACGACTCCTTAGCCCACCTGAAGGGCTAAGTTTGGTACTGCAGGAGCTGCCTGCCTTCACCCACAAATTTTGACTGCCTGCTTAGAGCAGGTGGCCCATACTATACGCTCAGTATCATTTCTACGCACCTCAATAAAAATAAGAACCTCAGAACTTGGCTATCCGCACCTCTAAATAACCAAACACAACCTCAAAGGTGAGTACTGAGTTGCAGCTGATCTGGTCCTGCGTCTGGTCTAGCACTGAGGAACTCTTCCCTCTGTCCCTTCTTACCTGGCCCACTGGCTCCCAACTGATCAGTGGCTGCTCTGGCCCTTCTAGGCCTAGGGAGGACTAAGTCTTGCTGGTAGCCTGGCCTGAGCAGAGGGTGACAGGGCACCAATGCCTCCAACAGGGGGGCAGAGAAAGCCTAATAGACCCCATTACAGCAAGATCTTTCTTAGCTCTTGTTAACATTCACCAGGACCCATGAAAATAGTATATCGCTCTGTTGGGTGCCTTTGAGGTGTTGGCATCTGATGTCAGTATGCAATCTGACTGAAAATAGGAAAACGTAGAGTCAGTATAAACTCTGACATTAGAGGGACTGCAAGTGCAGCACCTGTAGAAACAAGAGGACCAGAGCCATAGACCTATATTGTACCCTTGATGCCCTCAGTTGTGCTGAAGGTGCCATGTTGCAGCTACAGTCCCCAGAAAGAATTCTGGCTGACCTGGGCCAAGAAGTGAACCTTGCACTTGGTGAGGAAGGAGAGGAGGTTTTGATGGTCCTTAGTTCCTGGGAGAAGTTTATTCCACTGCTTTGGGCCAGACCCCAAGAAAGCTCTGTCTCCTGCGCAGACAAGCTTTGCCCTTATTTTAGAAAGTTTCAGTGTGACAGAGGAGCAAAGCTGTCAACCCAGTCCTCATCCCAGAGTTTTAGGCAGTCTTTTAGCGATCTGGGGCCCAGACCATTGAGTGCTTGGACAATAAGGACCAAGACCTTGAACTTGACTCAATATTCTATGGGAAGCCAGCAGTGAAGGACATGTTTGATGTGCTCTAATAGCCAGTGTTGCTGAGGAGATACACTGCAACATTCTCTGCTAATTGGAATTTCCTGTGTGCTGAAGACTTCATGCCTCAGTGTATCACATTGCTGTAGTTCAGCAGAGGGATGACAAAGGTGTGCATAAAGGAGGCCAAGTCATTGTCCGACAGGATGGGATGGAGCCTTGTAGCCAACAATATGGTGGAAAGTGTTACTCATGGATGCTGCTATATGAGAGCTGAGCAACTGTGAGAATCCAAAAGAACCCTAAAGTTTCCTGGAATCCTCTTTCCTTAAATATCCACCCCAGTCCCAGTAACAAGTTGTCCCATGGGCTATGACTATAACAGAGTCACTTCATGTAAAATAATCAGTGAAAAACCTGGATGATTTATTCCAAGCAAGAAGGGGAAGAACGTGTAACAATGGAACTAAACAAATATATTGATGTGAAAACTGAGGAAGAGAATGAAACTACCTTAAAAATATATACACTTTGCTTAATTAACATGTACAACACTAAGGAACTGGGCACAAAGCCTCAGAGCCTCGATATCTTGGACAATCTGGGCCCTGGTCCCCGGTGTCTGGCTGCATGAGATAAAACCCAATGTTCCAGCAGAAAGATTGTGGTATGAAGTAATTTACTAGAAGAGCAAACCCTTTCAAATTACGAAATCAATCGAAAGTGACATTTACGGAAACAATGTTTATATATTTATTTTTCTAAGTCTATTCCTCCCTGTTTGGGTTAGTTGGGAAAGTGCTTTTGCTTTCATGAAATTTGTTATGGTCACAGTTGAAACTTTTTAACCACAAACTATGAGAAAAAAAGCCAAAGACATTTTCCAAACCACTCTAATCATGTAATGAAGGTTGGTGGGATGACTTTGGAAAACTGAATGTAGTGCTGTGTCAGAATCAGGTGGATGCTCATTTCAGGCCAGATCCTTGAATCAGCTGGATTTAAAATCTAAGTAGTCGCACGTGCTACAAGATTCAAGTGCCATTCAAGTGACACTACTATTTACCAGATAGCTTCATATCTACTGGACAGATATTGCTGCTGATGCTCAAAATCAAACCTGAGCACTCTGGCCTTATCTAGACATGGTAAAGCACTCAAATTTACTCATTAACATAATGCTGAGCACTTATCTGTACATGCTGCAGCAACATTAATTCTCAGTTTTCCTATGTGGTAGTTGAATATTATCCCCTCAGGCTAGGGAAACTGAAGCAAAGAGATTAAGGGTCCCAAGGCCACTGAAGAAATTGGCCAGAATTACAAGCCAGAAGTCCTGGGCTTCCATTCTGTGACTGGACCATTACTACCACCCTTTTCTATACCTACCATCAGCAGTGCAGGAGGAAACTTGAGTTTTCAGTTATTACTGTACAGTCTTTGTGAGATAGCATCATTATGGATGCAAGGGTGGGTGCTGGGATGGGTTTCTTTTAGTTCCACAAATCTGAGTAACTGGAGAGGGATTCTGCAGCTGCAGTGGGAAAGCTAGGAAAAAATCACTCTTTCCATTTTAAAAGGAAACTATCATGTTATAAAAACCATGGGCCGGGGTAAGAGGTTCCCAGTGTCCCCTGGCTGAAGCTAAGGAAGCAAGGCACAAAAAATCCATTGTAATCCCTGATTCTGGGCTGTTTCCATACTAGTCCCTGAATAGTTTAGCACAGACTTGAGATTGTTCAAACTATGCTGCCTGTATCTGGCTTCTGAAGCCAAGAATAGTCAAAGCCAAATAGATCTGTGGACATGTCACCATTTACCTCGATACACCTCCTATCACAGGAGTTGCATGAAATGGGAAATTGTAGAAACTGGATTGAGGAGATCTGTCAGCTTTCCAGCTCCTTTGCTAATGTGAATAGAGAGATGCAAATCCTGGGGGATGGGAAGGAGAGAAGGGGAATGGCAGGGAGCTGTAGCATGCTTCTTTCTCTTCAGACCCCATGCCGGGGGTCAAGGCTTTAAGGTCTAGGGGGTAGGTATACCAGAATGGGAAAGGATAGAGCTAAAGCGATGACCAATCTCTGTGGTATTGTCCTCACTGACAAACTCACTTATAGACCTGCACAATATTTTACACAGAACATTTTCTCAGCAAAATTTTTTTTTCATTTAAATCAATTTTAAGTGTTGATTTTGATTAAATTTCTCAATTTTCTAACTGGGAGAATCGAAATAAAAGAATCCCATCATTTCAAAGCAAAAGGACATTTTTTCCCCTCCTTCAATGTGTTGAAATGTTTTGTCTTGATCAAAAATGTCAAACCAAAAATGCTGACATTTCCAATGAGACATGCTTTGGAAATTTTTACTCTGAAATTTTTCAGTTATCTGACTGTGCCTCTTGTAAGTGAACTTCTCTGTGAATTGTTGATTAGTTCAGATCTCTAAAACAGAGAAAGTAAAAATAGAAGAGTGTGTTTTAAGACTTCTGCTGCTGTTACGATGCACAGCCAGCATTAACAATAGCGTCCATAGATTTGCAAATAAAAATAAAAATAAAGTTTTCAAAAGTAATCATAGATCGTTCACTGGTCATCTTTTTTCTAAGCACAATATGGTAAACATTTCTCCCTCAATTATAACCATCTCAAACCAACAGGTGTAGACAAAGATGCTAATTTTTTTTCATACGTTTTGATGCTTATTCCACCTTTTGACATCCACTCAGCAACATTTAAGAATGAAAGCTTAATAGAACATACTAGTTGGACAATTGATGTTTTTTATCAGCCAAAATAGGATTTATGTCATATCTGTGTATTTTAGTTTTGATGGTTTTTTTCTGAATCAAAAACAAAGTTTCCATAAGAATCTATTCTTCACAATCTTCAGATAATTTTTAGTCATATGAATTGATTTAATATGAAATAAAATGGTTTTAAATATTATGATGAAACCTACATCAGGTTAATTATTTTTATATAACACCACTATACATGATTAATGCACGGTATACATTTAAACATAGGTCCCAACTTGGTAAAAACTTAAGCATGCACTTAAGTCCCATAACTTCCACTGAAGGCAAAGCACATCCTTAAGTGCTTTACTGAATCATAGTCTAAATCTTCAGAATTTTCTTGTGAGTTAGCTGCATATTATTTCCATTTCACAGATGGCAACTGTCTCCCACATTCAGTCCATGCTACTTCTCTAGAATGACATGCATAAGTTTTTCCAAGTACCACCTAACTCAGGAAATCACCCTCCTGGAATAGCTCTTATTCTAACTGCTGGATAATATAGACAGCATAAGAAACTTCTACATACCTCACATATTGGGGGCAGATTTCAGTTCAGTGAAAACTTTTATTGCAGTTGCAACACCTTGAAAAATGAGTTTCCAGTAGAAGGGCTATCTCAGTGTTAACTCTGTGCTATGAAATCAGCACTACAGTAATACAGAACCTCTGATGGAGACAGCATGACCTTCCTACTGCAGAGTATAGTGCACAGCATAAATGTATCATTTACTTTTATAAGAAAGATAGTGTTGGGGGAAAATTGACTAAATGGAATAGCTACTCTGAATGTGGCTTTTTGTGAAGGGGAAGAAGAGGCATCCTCTATATGAGGATGGTCTGATCCCCTTCTTCCAACTTAACTGGCTGATGGAGTATTAGTCTAGTGGTACAAGCCATCTTCTCAGCCTACATTGCTGAAGTCACCACCTCTGCAATGTTCTGCCAGTCTAGAAGGCAGAGGCCCAAGATCAGAATTTGAGCTTGGAACTCCTTATAACTTTCAATGGATTGCCTCCAGGCTACTGGACCAACCATGGAGTCCCAGCACTTTTGGAGCATATATAAAATGGATTGGTGGGTTCTCAGTCCAATTCCCTAGCAGATGTGCAAACATCACTGAAACCACCATCCCAACTGAGCTCCATTTTTGGCATTCTTGTTGGCCAGCCCAGAGATTATGGAGACTGGAGATTTTTCCCCCTGGAGTTGGGCCCTCTAGGGCAAGGTTGAGGCACCTGGAGCAGGGAGCAGCAGGAAAGCTTGCTGTCTCATCACATGTGCTGTACTTCTTCTGGGATAAAAAGATAAAGTCTCTAGGGCTCTCCCATAAATTAATTCAAAATTATTCTTGAAAATAAGTGTCATGGACCTCACTGAAAGAGACCGTACTGACAGGATGTCACTCAGTGGGTCAGGAAGAGAGCCCTTCATGGTGTGACTGAGGTATTGGTGTCCAAACTTTGCCCAGACCAGGGCCATATCACCAGCTTTACAGGAGCTTCATAGGAACCAATGTTGTTAAGCATAGCAGCCAAGAAATAAAACTCAACCTGTACCAGCTTGGACTAATTAGTTCCTTTCAGGCTCAGATGGGTTTGTTTTGGGGAGCAATACGTGCTTGTACTCCTGTAACCTAAAGAGATGTTACTGCATTGGGACTAGTGTCTCTGAACACGTACAGAATATCAGGGGAATTACATTTTCACCAAAAGAAAGTGATCACAAAACAATTGAAGGATTTTTTGCATGAGTGGCAGCTGAATTAACATGAGACGTCATTAAATAAACCTGCAAAATCTCCTGGGGCAAAATGACTAGTCCATTTCAAACAACTTCTCCAAAACCGTCACTCAATAAGTGCATGGATACAAAGCACAACTATAGAGAGTGCTGCTGAGGGCTACGATATGCTTAACCCTTTAAGTGCTAAAAGTTAGGCTCTCTTTCCTAATGCAGCTTGTATTAGCATTTCTCATGCAAGGTCAAGACCCACTTTCATCAAGGTAATTTAGGATTCGTTCTTTCCGTTGTCAAACCCTTTACCTGACAGAAATAGTGAAAATGGATGGTAACACTGACAATACACAGGAAATATATTGGTAATAAAGATGTCATACTATTAATGAGAGTGGTGCCTCTTTGTTAGACAAGCAGATGTCTTATATTAGATATAGGCATATTCAAAATTTGCTTGATTGATTAAATGTGGTACTTCAGTCAGAAAGGTGTCTATCTTTCTAACAAGTTTCCAGAAACAAATTTTGAATTTCTTTGCATTTCCAAACACTGGTATTTCAGGAAATTTTTTTAGTACAGCTATTTAAGAAAAGAGAAAACAAAGTACACAACGCTTTTAATAACATAATTTCATCATTTTTCTATATTAGTTTTAACTAAAAGTTCCATTTTTCTCATTTCTGCTATTTATTGTTAACATTTATTGTGAGCATTTAGCAAAACTATGTTTTAATGTCATTTAAATATTAGATAAGTAAATATTAATATAATTGATTTGACAAATGAATGTTAGTTAAAGAATTGTAAAGTTCTATGTGAAATTCATTATGACATACTTAAGGAGAAAACTACTAACATCAATGGGACTTGTTTTCCTATGTCACTTAGCTGCTTTAAAAAATTGCACCCTTAGGCATCTAAATATAGATTTAAGAGCATAAAGATGTATTAGGAGCCTACATATAAGTTCCTATTTTTGGCCTAGATGTATCATTAATGATATATTAATCATTCTCTTTGCTGTTTCTAATCTCATTAATGAGAACTTTGACATTCTCACTGAAATTAGTTTATTAAAACGCTTAATCTTTCTGCTTAAATTTTCTCCTCTGCTTCCTAAACTAATACACTCCAGTAATTTAGTACTGAGGTCTAATCCATAATTCTATATAGTTGACAGCGTGGGTGTCTTTTTAGATGTAAACCTGTACTTTCTCGATTATCTTCTGATTCATCAGACAACATTCTTACATCATCCAATGTATTTCCACATTTCTTTGTGATGGTGAATAATATTTTCCTTCTCACAGAGATGTCTTTCTATATTCTCCATGCATGTATTGTCAATGTTTCTTTACTGGTTTCTAAAAAAGTTTATAAAATCTTGTCTAAGTTTTTTGAACATACAACTGTTCAGTTTCTTAAACGATTTTCATGATATGTCAAAAGTGTAGGATATTTAGCACAACCCTAATAGGTTCAAATATTACCTGGACTAGGTATTGCAAACCCAAGGGTTCAAAAGACATGAGGCAGGCCTCAGAAAGTCATGAGGTTGGCTTAAAAATCATTAGATCTTTAAAATACATTTGGGTTGTTTTATATTTATGTTCTGGTTTCTGAGCCACTAGGGTGTTTTTGAGTCATGTTTTCAAGCTCTTTTCTGCAACCAAGTGCGCTAGAGATTTACTCATTTTCAAAATGAAATCTGAGATTCTCACTTAATCACAAGCCTCCAGGAGCTGGGACATTACCCAAAAAACCAAAAAAAACCACCCCACCATGAAAGATTTCAAGGCTCATGACAAAATTGTGAGAGTTGGCAAGCCTGATTAGTGCAAATCCTTCCAAACCCACTGAGAAGAATATTTTTTATCAATTAAATTACATCACAAAATGAAATGTATCATAAGTTTTTGGCAGTCACTTTGTGGAACATCATAAAAACAAAACAGAAATATTCCCAAATACCCCTACTGATCCTTAGTGTTTACGGCTGTCCTTGGGAAGAGAGAGCTGTCACACACCCCCATCACCAACAGCAACCAGGCAGGCTGGAGTGGGCTCAGACAGCGCCAGCAGCAGACTAGCCGTTACAAGGCAGTAATGACGCCACTACTTCTTTTCTAAAAAATTAAGGGTGAGGAACCTTCACCTCGCACGCAGGCCTGGGAGATTTCAACCAGCTGGCCACCACTCCTGCCTGCCATGTCCATGGAATTCTGACCCACTCATTCTGCTGAGCTCTAGTGTGAGATGGCCAAGTGTCTGCCAGGTCCCTTCCACTGCAGCTCAGTGGAAGGGCAGGGTTACAGATGCACGAGGGCCTATACTAATGATAACACTGTTAGCAACTTTAGTGCAATACCCTCCTCTTCTCACCGATCAGATAAAACCAGTGTGATAGGCTGGGTGAAACCTTGTTGTGAGTCAGGCCTAATAATTGCCTTTCATGCAGAATAAATGGAAAGAAGCCATTGTAATCCAGTGGCTGACACACTTCAGCGGCCTTCATTCCAAGCATTAGTCTGTGTCTCCAGACAAAACAAAGGCACATCCCAGGTCACTCAGGCATTTGACCTATGTAGGCAGGGGACCAGCTTGTTTGGGTAAGGGTGTGTGAGAATGAGTGAGTGAAAAGCAGGACAAACAACAGAAGAAGCAAGTCAAGCAGACAGGAACAGACGTGCTAGCAGTGTGGCCCTGAAATAGAGCAGAGAGAGAAATCTCAGTGTATCTATGCCTGCAAAGTGCCATTGCAAACAAATAATGCCAAATACTTCCAATGTACAGATTCTTTTAAATCATTTGGTGTTTGAAATGAAGGTCCTTTCTTAGAAAAAGTGCAATTAACTTGAGTGAATTTAACCATCTAGAAGTGGCATGTAAAAATAGAGATTAAGAATGTCTAATATTTTGCAAAGACTTAAAATATTTTCTGAAATAATGAACTGACCAAAGGAGGAAGTCTTGTGGGTTAGATAAAACTGCAGACTGGGATGCCTGGGTTCTATTTCTGCTGGTTCTGTCACTGGCTTGCTGGGTGACATTGGGTGAGTCACTTCTCTTTGTGTCTGTGTTTTCCCCCTCTAGAAAATGGGAATAATGATACTTCCTTCTTTGGAAGCACTTTGAGATTTATGGATAATGGTGCCATATAAGAGCTAGCTATAACTATTATTACAAATGGAGCTTTACTCTTTGTGAGGCTCTGTCCACTGGTAAAATTTACCCATAAACCCTCAAAACTGCCATGAGCCCAGTTAAGTGGTGTATTGGCGTTGTGCTATTTGCACAGGGTGAATTTCATCCCATATAAACATCCCTTTCACTTTTCTGGCATACTGGATACCCTTTGACCTGTTTTAGACAGCTTCATATTGTCAGATAAAACAAATGAACTCTTCTCATGACATGAGTGTTTACAAATAAATTAACATATCAATGGGAACAGCGTCATATGTGTCATTCATATATTTGGTAACTTAGTCTAATAAAGTTGAATATACAAAATGCTCCTGGGTGTACATACAAAAATCTGTCTATTCTGTTGCACATTCGAAGTCGCTGTACATCAAAATATGCCTTCACTCGTCAGGCCAGCTTGTGATTCTTGGGGATCTCTGTGTGTCTGGTTAAGACAGTGCAGCATAAAACAGTCTTAATTGGCACCAAGATCAGACATTATGTCTCCTGTGATCAATGAAATGCATGCTTTCATTTTAATATGGATAGATAACATCTTTTCCACTGTCTATATCTTAAGCGGGCCCATAAAGCATTTATGGCTCAGAGCATTTATCAGTGCTTTACTTTATTTTGAATTTATCAGAAAAGGAAAGCCAGGTTTTCTGGCCCAGGGAAGTTGCGCATAAAGTAAGGGATGTGTTTTGCTCTCTGAAATAGGAAAAAATCATTGTTTGTTCAAAACTTAGAATATAACTTAAATCACCATTGAGGTCTGTCAGTTCTTCATGTCAATGTACCACAAAATTGGATTGCAAATCTGGGAGGGCAGGAAATATGGATTATATTCTGGATTGTGAGATTGCCTGGCAGCAAAATATAGTTCCAATGACAACTCCATGTAAGACTCTAAACAGATAGGTGAGTCACTGAATAAAGTACCATCTAATGAAATAATATTCAAGTTCATCAATCTCAGACTGTAACACAGTGCACTTCAAACAGCACTGCTGCTCTCACTTCATCTCTCCTGGGACTTTTGGCCATAACACAACACTGTCACACATATTTTCATTTAATCTTGTACACTTGGCAGCCTCTGGAGAGGGTGCTCCTTTCAAATTAGAAATCGGCAAAAGGTTCTCACATCTATATCGAGATTTAGTGACTGGAAGATACTTGTCTACAATAATGAAAACGAATCAAGTTCCAAATGTATTCCTTGACTTCAGGGTCACTCATTAACGTCAATGATTTTTACTTGCTTTTATGGCATTGACATCAATGGAATCACACCACCAATGAATTTGACTCAACATGTCTAACTTACTTGGCTCTTGAAAAATAATCAGATATATATGCTTGCTGCTAAATATGCATCTGGAGATGTGATTAAAGTAGGCTAAGGGTGAATATAATGTAACCACATATTTCCATCAAAACTTATGATTCAAAATGGGAGTTAATTATGTTCAACCCAGATTTCAAAAACATGTCTGTTTTAAATGATGTATAAGATATCATTCAAATGCATCCATTTTTACTTTTTATAAATAATGCATAATTAATCCATGAAGTTTGCCTACTCAAATATCACCTAGCCCAAAATATCACTTAATGACACTTAACTGGGCAAACAAAAGACATCTGTTTTGTCAGTTTATTGTTTGTGACTAAAACCAATGACATAAATAAAGGATTTTCATTGCACTGTAAACATATTAAGGAAGATTGTATGACATTTAAAAACTTCTGCCAAGTGGGCACTTACAGGCTTGCTAATCAGAAAACCACTGATACCAGAATATTACAGCAAGTGCATGAATTCTAGAACTGTGAACTTAAAAAAAAAATCAGTCAGTATCACAGTATTCAGTTCTTGTGAATGTTTTCAAATGCGCTAGTATCTCTTCATTTCTGAGAGCAACAGTTCTTCTGTGTGGTTTTTTGGTTTTGTTCATTTGTTTCTCAGAAACAAAGCACCCATTAAGTTTCAGTCAGAATGACCTTCATTTTAGATTAAAGCAAGAAAGCAAAAAAAAAAAAAAATTCTCTCATGCAAAAGCACATTGTGTAATTGTATCTTTAAACAGTCGGCATCACCATGAATACGCAGTTGTAATTACAGAGCATGAGAGGCAGAAAGAAATTAAGAGGAAAGCTGGGCAAATAATTCACAGTAAATTGTCTATGGATAGACTGTTTTTTCCAAACTTATTTATTATTAAAAAGCATTCCTTGAATAATTAAATAATTCTAGATCTCTATAATGGTCAAGCAGTGAGTTGCTAGCATTCAATATTGGAAGTTCAATCTGTTGCACCCAGATCACTTATAATGATTCTGCCTCTTGATGGGATGAATATAAGTCCTGGAATCAGGCTTACAGTGCACGTGTTCATGATTATGAAATTTGAATTAAAAATATATCCTGCAATATGTGTTTAAAAATTCACTCTGTTTGCAAATGTTATTGCGATTCAATCTCCTGCTTTCTGCAAATAAACTAGCCAAACACAAGCAAGATGTATACACAGTCAAAATGAATGTGTTAAAAAACTCAACAGATCTCAGACTTAAAAAAAAATGTATGGGATTTGACCAGCTCTAATAATTAAAGGTGTTCTGCTGATAAGGGAAAAAATTACAGACAGGGCAGAATAATCTCTAGACTTAGTAGTAAGTATGACTACATAGATGGACTGATACAAATAGCATAGTGTGATTTATTATTCTACTCTCAGGAATGGGAGGACACTTCCAAGTCAGAGAGTGGGACTCCCCAAGCTGAGTAGAGATCTGAGACCTGTAGACCCCGATCTCAAGCTGTGCTTAGCATAGCTCATGGAAGCAAAGGAAGAAAGTAGATGTGTGTGGATCTCCATGTGGAACGTTGGATTCTGAGGCTGTGTGGAAACTAGTCTTGTCCCTGGAGTAAGTTAGAATAGCCCAAAGACTGCTCTAATTTATGCCCAGCTGTTATCAACTCCAAGGGAAATAATTGGAACGCAGAGGCATCCCAGCCACAATCCTTTTCTCATAGGACTGCACCTTATGCCATGAGGCACGAATGGAGGGTGAGGATGGATGGAGACTCACAGTGATGTAGCTACAACGGTGCAAGTCATGCGGTCATGCCAATGCCCATAAGGTTATGGGGGCCCAACGAGACAGAGCAGCACTCCAACACTTCACCTCGCTCGGGGGGGTCACAACATCACACACTGGAATTTGGCCTTTCCATCAGACAGAGGGGGTGTCGGGACAAACCTGAATGGCACTGCGACCCAGTGTTCCAGGTCACAATGCCATTCGTCAATCAAATGTGGCCCAAGCTATGTGAGTGCGAGGTGGTAATAGGAGTGACTGGAGCCACGGGGTCACCAGGATGGAGAGAAGCTTCTCTAGCCAAGGACAGACACAGAATGCTGAGCCAGGAGGGGGGTGTGTGTGTGTCAGTGAATGGCCAGGCAGTAGGTGAAGGCTGGGGTAGAGCTGTTGGTGGGTTATGGGGCCAGAGGTTGGGTGGTGTAACCGGAAAGGGGGCCCCTAATTTGTTCTTTCACACGGGCCCTCTGGGGCCTTTTTATGCCAGTGTTACCCTGGCTAAACTACTATATTTAGCATGCTTGATTGATAAGAGTTGAAGTGAGTATGTCTACATGATCTGGGACTCACACACCCAGCCCAAGCATAGATGAAGCCACTGTGCTAGCCGTATGCTACCCATAGATTTTCCTTGCACAAGGGGAATTGACAGGTAGCCACGCAAGCTGGTTTTCTGGCAGCTTTGCACTGCTGAAGCAGGGCCCAGAATCTGTGTAATTATAAAGTTTAGTTTCAGAAAAAACTGAGCTAAACTAGGTCAGAGAACTTTGGCTCCTTTTCTAGAGAGGTGTTTTTGAGATACACCTGACTGTTCCAATTCTCTCTCTTAATCCTGACTCATTGCTCTGATTAAAGATAGCCAATTCTGAGTCTGGTTTGTATGAAATTCAGCTCATTATTTTGGTCCCTTTAGGAAGCTTATGGCATTTAGTGGAAAATGTCAGTGATAATTTTGAAAAACTGAAATTCCTGCAGTACTGCCAATAGAAGGAATACATCATTTAAAGTGTTCCACTCTAGTTAAAATATTACTACATCTGTTATATAAGATTATATATGGATCTGCTCATAGCTTAACGATATTTATAAGTACTAAAAGTAATCTTTATTACACGAGAGGCTCTGACAGTCAGCTGTACCATCTGATATCAATTGTACATGCTGTATAAATCATTGGGATTTTCATAATGTGTTCTCTTCAGGCTGTGTAATTTTTACTGAGGATCAGATCAAGCCTCAGTTTGCCTGAGATTGGAGGGCTGCAAAGGTGTCAGGAGTGTCCACCCCCCAGACTTCCAGCCCTGGGCTCAGTGAATCTTGCCCAAAGGGAAAAACAGGCATGGATACACTTCATCTTGTTGGGACAGAGGACACAACTAGAGTTGATCAGAAAATGGATTTTCTGTCTTGTCAAAAATTTCAAGTTTTCAAATATATTTCTGCCCCACACTAGAACAAAAAGCCCAAATTTGAAAATTTTCATTAAATGAAATCTCCCTCAGCCCCCTTCGACCCCCTTTTCCCCCCATTCTCATTTTGGGTCAATCAGAATGTTTCAGTGTGATAAATTCAGTTTTCATTTTGATCCTGTTTTTAGCTTGAAAACATTATTTATTTTTTAAAACACCCTAAATTTAGTCATTTCAAAAGGAAAACTCAAAACTTCTCATTTTGAGTACATTGAAAAGTGACAGGGTGGAAATATGGTTTTTTTCTGATTTTTTTCCTGAACAAAATTTCATCAGAATCAGTACTATTTTTACACACACAAAAAAACCCCAGTTTATCTGAAACAGCATTTTCTGATGGAAAACTGATTCGATCATTTTTTTCCAACCAGCTCTCACTACTGTTTTCTGTGCCAGGATATGTTGCCTGCCTTACTGAGACATGAAACACACATTTCTGTGAAGGCGGGGAGAAAATGCCACTGCTCCTGGGGAGGGGGGCAGATCTTGGTCACATTTCAGACAGTGGGTGCTGCCTGGAAAGGAACCCAGGCAGGAAGTTAAGTTGGCCCGCTGCCTGCAGGAGCCTCGGCTGCAGACTCCCTCTTGCCTGGTTGGGAAGGTTTGCTGAGACTTCTGCACTGCACTGCGGATACGACTCTCTGTTCCATCCCTGTCAAGCAGCTGAAAGCTGGGGGGATTTGAAAGAAGACATTGGTGTTCCCACTAGGCTGAAAGCCGCTGGGGGCCATGTTCCCCAGTCTCCTTCCAGTGCATGTGTTATGGTTGTTAGTGCAGGCTGTGAGGCATAGTCACATGCCTTCTCCATTCCTTGTAGTTCTGACATTTTCTTGAATCCAACTTTTCCCGAGTAATTTAATTCTTTAATGATGCATCTTTCCACTGCTATTCTTGGCCGTCTTTCACAGGCAGTTTCATGCCTTGAGAGGCACACACAAAGAGGCATGTAAAGACCGTTGTATCAGTGAGTGATGTTGTGACCTCTATATGTAGAGAGAGCCCAATGTTGCTTCTGGGAGAAGTGACACAGTATTAGACTCAAACTAGTGATGGTAACATTTTAAACGTGGGAGGTTCTGTTCATAGAGTCATAGAGTTTAAGGCCAGAGGGGATCACCAGATCATCTGATCTGACCTCCTGTGTATTACAGGACACAAACGGCCCCCAGCACCTGCACACTAAACCAGTAACTGAAAGGAGACCACCAGATAGCCATTTAAGTTTAGATGCTTCACTAAAAGTTGTCTGAATTATTCAAATATGGAAAGTCCCCACCGAGCCCTGGAACACTCTGTCCACACATAGTCCCCGCCTACAAGTCCTAGGTTCCCCATTTTTGTAGCATTGTTGTCTCATGAGGAGTGCCTACTTTGGTAGCAACAACAAGGATCAACCTGCTCTATCTCCACTGCTCCGATTCACTCTGGTGGCATCTTCTGGGGACTCAGAGGCTGCTCCTTCCTCCTCTGGAGCTGAGGAATCAGTAACGATTGCGCTGAGCTCTCCTGAGCTACCTTGTTAGCATTTAAAAGACTCTAGAGTGCACGAGGGGATCTCACCGTATAACTCCTTCCAGCCCCGATGCTAGCAGATAAAAGCAGGAGGGTGAGTGGAAATTCTACTCCCTGCTCTGCCAATAATGTGAGGAGCCCTTCGGAAGTCACTCATTCATCTGAAGCCCATGGATGGAAGATGCAATATTACTGCAAAATAATAGCTGACAGAAAGGAATGAATGTTAAATAAATTAGTATCATCACATTCTGTGACATACAACTTTTAGTAGGTTAGTACATGTTATACAAGGCACCAGTGAGACCTCATCTGGAATACTGTATGCAGTTCTGGTCTCCCATGCTTAAGAAAGATGAACTCAGACTGGTGCAGAAAAGGACTGCTAGGATGATCCACAGAATGGAAAACCTGCCTCATGAGAGGAGACTCAAAGAGCTTGGCTTGCTTAGCCTAACCAAAAGAAGACTGAAGGGAGATATGACTGATCTCTATAAATACATCAGAGGGATAAATTCCAGGGAGGAAAAGGAACTATTTAAGTCCTGCCCCAATGTGGACACAAGACCTAATGGATATAAACTGACCACTGGGAAGTTTAGACTTGAAATTAGACAAATATTTCTAACCATCAGAGGAGTGAAGGTCTGGAACAGCCTTCCAAGGGGAGCAGTAGGGGCAAAAAACCTAGCTGGCTTCAAGACTGAGCTTGATAAGTTTATGGAGGGGATGGTATAATGGGACAGCCCAATTTGGAAGTTAACTGATCTTTGGTAAATATGGTGGTAAATATGCCCAATGGACTGTGCTGGGATGTTAGATGGCATGGGTTCTGAGTTACTACAGAGAATTCTTTCCAAGGTGTCTGACTAGTGAGTCTTGCCCACATGCGCAGGGTTTAGCTGATCACCATGTTTGGGGTCGCAAAGGAATTTTCCCCCAGGGCAGATTGGCAAAGACCCTATGGGGTTTTCGCCTTCCTCTGCAGCGTGGGGCACAGGTCACTTGCTGATGGATTCTCTGGTGGCTTCTCTGTACCTTGAAGTCTATTTGCCACTTTCTGAGGACTTCGATAACTCAGTCATAGGTTAGGGGTCTGTTACAGGAGTGGGTGGGTGAGGTTCTGTGGTCTGCATTGTGCAGGAGGTCAGACTGATGAGCTTAATGGACCTTCTGACCTTAAAGTCTATGAGTTTATGCAATATTATTGCAAAATAATAGCTGACAGAAATTAATAAATATTAAATAAATTATTATTATCACATTCTTTGACATTCAACTTTTAGTAGATTAGCCAATGTACATGTAGGGCCTGATTCTCTTCTCACTTGCATCAGTTTGAGACTGGTATAGTTCTGTTGGTCTTGAACATTGTATAGTCAATTACATCTGTGCAAAGTGGGTGTAAAATGTTACCATTCTGAGCTGGTAGCATTTTGGAGCCACTTTGCATAGAATAAATAGTTATACAAGATTCAAAGCAGTGTAGAATCTGGATAATTGATTTTGGCTGATTTACTCCTGATTTTCACTGGTGTGAGAAAATAATTGGCATAGAGGGCCAAAATCTCTGCTGGTGTAAATGGTCAACTCTCCATTGAAGTTATTTATGCCAGCAGAGAATTTGGCCCACCATCTTGAGAAAACTTCTGTTTTCTAGTCACACAAGTAAAATCCCTGTGTTGTATAGGCAATTTACAAAATATATACTGAAGTAGGGCATTCAATTTTAATTATGCTGGAACTTCTCACCCACAGCCATATGTCTGCATGCACAATTTAGCATCCCTCTGTTGCCTTTAGATTGAACAACTGTTCCCATTGTCGCATAAAACTAAACTATAATTAAATGATCTTAAAGGTTAGGCTACGCCCCCTCCAAATTCAGTACACTGAAAGTATTCTGCAATCTGCAGCTTTTAGCATTGTATTTTATTTCCCAGAAGGCAGTGCTATGGACTTCTGCATAAGCTCCTATGAGTAATTCTAACTTTTGTCTAATGCCGCCAGGCAAATATTGACGCACAAGAATGAAAATGAGGTCACAAGGACACAACCTAAAATTAGTACTAGAGTGAAAGCTAAGGAAGATGGACACCTTGGGAAAAATCACCCCTATACAGGAAGTGGAGAACGAGGCGAGGCAGCAACCAGACCCTCAAAATAGGCCTTAAGTAATGCCTGTGTTATGTGCCTGCCCTCTGCAGTGAATTTCACTCTTAGTGAGAATGATAGTCTCCATCCTGCATGTAAAGAGAGCAAGTAAATGCCAACATTCTTCATGTTAATCTGTGTCACAAGGTAGCTGTTCTCCTGTAGCTAGACCAAGCCGAGCTGACATGGTTCAAGCTAATTTTAATAAACACACCTGTAAAAGGAAACTTTAATAAAAAGACGAGTAAGATGCAACATGGGAAAAGACAATCCCTTTGTTTAGTGCTTGAGATCCAAGAATAATTTGGAAAGGAAGGTGTTAATAGCACAGCGAATAGAATATTCCTGAAAAATGATTAGTGAAGATGGTGTGAGCTCTGCTGGAAGATGCATTATTTCAAATTGTATCTAAGTGCATTTAGCTCTTGGCCTTCCGCAGCTGACATCAAATGGGCATTTTGCAGTATCTCTGTCGTAGATGTACGTCCCAAAGGAGTCTAACCACATCAAGTCAACTTAACAAAACCAACAAACCAATTATAATGTGGCTCTGAGTACCCACTGGAATTTGCAATCAAGTCCCAGTGACAATATCCACAGCTTTCACAATGGAGATTTAACAGCTACAGAGTATGCTTCTGCTCTAGGGAGTGCGGGAGGCTGATCATTCTGTTCATGCGCTGCTTAAAATAGAAGCCTGGCTGCAGCCAGCATCCTCAAACCAAAAAGGAAAAAACAAAGTAAGCCGTAAATCAGATTCTCTCCACTGACATCATTGGAGAGAGGCTGATTTGCATCGGCTGGGGGTTTGGCCTACTATTTAATTTTCTGAACAGCCGTGTGAGGTTGCTGTGAAAACTGTATTATTTCTATTTTAAAGGCATTGTTTAATATACTCAGAAGTGGCCTCCAATGCAGGGGTGCATCCATTTGTGGGTGCCTGACTTTAGACCCATAGGCTAACATTTTCCATGTGGGTGCCTAGAATTAGTTATCTGAATACATACGCTGACACCTAAAGAAGTGGCATTTGTACAGGTTCTGAGCACCTGCGGCACCTGTTGATTCAAGGAAGAGCTGTGGAAGCTCAGCACCTCTGAAAATCAAGGTTAAAAAGGCCACACATTTGGGGTGCCTGATTTGAGATAGCTGTGTCACATTGGGCGCCCAAAATCAGTGGACACTTTGGGAAAATATTGTGCAAAGCCACAGAGGAAGTCAGTGTAGAGCTGGGACTAGAACTCATGAATACCTGTCCAATGCCCAATTCACTAGATGTCTCGCTGATGTATATGAAATATGTGCACACACTCGCCACTAATTTAGATTAGATTAGAATCAAGCCTACGGTGCTCAGATCACTGTTGCAAAATCACATGGCTAATGGCAAGGAAATAACACAGTGATGAGCTAAAGAAATATGACAGCTATAAATTAATGGACATCTGTGACCTTTCTGCATAGACAGGGAGAGAGAAACTACTCTAATTTATAGGCCACTTTACAGTTGGATTCAATGTTAGCTTCCAGGGGTTCTTCTCAAATGTATTTTCCCCTGAATCTGTACAGTGCCTAGCATGATGGGACCCTGATTCTGACTGAGGATTCTAATACAAATAACACATAACACTAAAGTCCTTTTAAGTATTGGTTTAAGGCTCTAAGCTACCTTTTGACCCTGCACCAGCTTTGTTTTTTCAGTAGCTGATTGTAGAGCTCTAGAACTAGTTCCTAAAATTCTTTCCCTGTTTAAATCTAAACTGAAGAGGTCCTTGTTTATCCTTTGTTTATAGTTTGTTTGGCTGCGCAGCCTGTATTATTCCACTGCTTTGAGACATCTTGATATAAGGCGGCATTACGTAATAATGCCGAAATAATAATATTTAAGGGCCAGATCCTTCACTGTTATAAATCAGCATAGATCTATTGATTTCAGAAGAGATGCACTAATTTTAACCAGCAGAAGATCTGATCTTAAATATTTATTTAAGAAAACTACATTCCGTTGTAAGAAGTTTATGGGTGTCATATTTTGTATTTGGGTTTCAATATTTTATTGGCCTTTCTTGCAATCAGATGCATACACACAAATGCAGCCATTGCATGTATCTACAGTGGTATTAAACAAGGTATTCACTTATTTATTTATTTTTCAGTAGCTCTCAAATATTTTCTAGATATTTTCCAAACATAGAGCAGCCTATTGCCCCCATGGAAAATGCAATCTGAAAAGACCAAGATGGAAAACGATAAGACATACAGGCAACATGAGCAGAGTGCATATTGCTAGTTCCATATTTGTTTATTTGTAATTTAAAAACTCAATTCCCCTCCCCTGATGGTAACTGAGTCATTCAGTCCTTTCATCTTCTCTGGTACAACAATCCCCAGTTTCAGTTCTAGTGTCCTGCTGTGCCTGCTTCCCAACTTTCGATCTCCTCCCTCTGTATAGATGAGCAGTTCATACATACGAAAGTAATAAGTAACTGACTTTGGCATTTTTTTTATAAAGGTCATGGTAAAAGAGGGGCTTCAAGATGGAGTTGGACAAGATGGAGAATGGTGTTCCATGTGTTTGGGGTGGTGAGGATGAAAGTGTTAGGGATGGCCATGGGAGAGGAGGACTAACAGGGCAATGAGACACAATCATACATGATGTGAAGGGGGCTGGAAGACGAAAGGTGGGAGGCCAGAGGACTGTGATTAAAGAAAAAGGTGGATAAGAGGGAGTGGTAGGATTATGTAAAGCATTTAAAGTAATAATACAAATCTTGAACTTAACATTCTGGAGAAAGAAGAGCCAGCAGAGCAATTCAAAGAGGGGCGGGACATGACATAGATTGAATGATGGAAAAGGAAGGAAGTTTGATATTTATCATGCTGTCTTTTTAGTGGCTATTAGTTACTGCTCTACTATAACTTACAAAACACTAACAAGACATAAAATTCCAAGCAGAACTATGCAAGCTAAATTCTAAGGTTCCTGCTGGGTTACTGCAACATCTTATACCAAAGTGCAGAGATAATTGGCTTGATGGAAGGGAGTTCTACCCACAGATAAATATTATACAGACTTATGTGGCATCCACACAAGGTTAGAAAAAGACACTCATCTTTTTTCATTACTATAAGGATGTGTAGAATCCATAGGGTGTTTTCCATTAAGTGACACAAAGAAGGAAGAAAATGTCTCTAGAATGATGAAAAGTCAGTCAGGTTCTTCTGATTAATCGGTGATTTCCTAGAGATACTAAATATGTCAGTGTTAGTTTTCTGCAAAATCTGGTTGTTTCACAAGTTTCTGGTAAGCCATAACAAATCTTCATCATCTGGGAGTCCTATTACTATCACCGCCATTTTATTTCACTGCCTACTGCCATGTATTAAGAAAAGTGGGCTATATTGGCTTCCTTCAAGCATTGTGTAGAAAGTTTTCTTCTTCTTATAAATCTCAGTGATGTGCAGCCAATATTTTAACTAAGCACGCCCACAAAAATATTCTCCCTTTCTCTGTAATAAATCCTGCATCCCAATGGTGCACAGAAAGGAGGAGGAAAGGAAATGAGGAATACTAAATTCCTTTAAAAAAGAAAGAGTAATGTTTTGAATATAAGGTTTTTTACCTAGGGGATTTATATGTGTATGTGTAGGGTTTTTTTGGTAAGGAATTTAATATTTTGTTTGCAGGCATAGGATATTGTTCTCAAAGTACAATCATATACAGTATTTCCTAAACTGGATGCCTGAGGTTAAATTACGTAGCTACAGAAAGGCAGCAGAATACAGGACTATGCAGCTGAAGCTAAGGATGTTTTAATAGATACAGTGAAGAGGCTCATTATATCATTGCCTGAGATAATGAGAGGACAGGTGAGCCTTGGCTTATACATATTTCTTCTAATGAGTCCAGTCTACATTTGATGGGAGCAAGCCAGAAGCAATATTCCAAGTTAACGGACAACCCTGAGGACAGAAATAATTGGAGCTGAGGAAAACCTGTTTGAAATGCAGCTACCATGGTTGGAGGCCCACATGCAGACCCAATGCCGTGTGAGTGCTGTGCTGTAGTAAATGAGATAATGAGGATCCGTATTTAGCATGTCTTCGGGTGTCACATCCAAAAGGGCCAATTTGTTGGAGACAGCATCTCTGAAAACGATGTTAAAAACAGGAAGGCTCTCCAGTTGGGGAATGACCCTCCCATAAAGTGAACCAGACCATAATGTGATGATTAATGACAAATAGTTAAAACTCTGCTTATTGTATGTGCTAGTGATTCTCCTGGCATTATTTCCAAAAGACACTCTTGCTAACTAGCTCTTTTCTTCCCTAAAGACAGACCTGCTGATTGGCTAATTGAATCTTGGGAAGGGATCGTTCCTCTGTACCCATTTCATTTTCTGGTAAAGATACTCCCCAACTTTTTTTAAAAGGAAAACTAATTTAACTTATTTCAAGAGACCACAACATGTATGTGCTTCCCAGGCTAAAACAAGAGCACCTAAAAAGTTAGGTTTCTGACCAAACCATCCTCCAAGAGGGAGTTATTACAAGCATCTCCCAAATAGCTAGTCATGTAAACCAGAGTATTGATTAATGACAAGCTAGCTAACTAAAATGGCAGCATGGTCCAGTGGCTAAGGAATGGGACTGGGATTTGGAAGACCTGGGTTTTATTCTTGGCTCTGTCACTGACCATCAGTGTGACCTTAGGCAAGTTTCTTCACTTTTCTGTGCCTCAGTTTCCCCTCCCACATTTTGTCTGTTTTGTCTATTTCAATTGCTGGTTCTTCAGGATGGGGCTATCTCGTATCATGTGTCCATACAGCACTTTGCACCAAGGGGTCCCAATCTCAGTTAAGGTCTCTGGCATTAGCATAACACAAAAATTATTAGTAATAATCCAAGGTAATCCATTTATTCTCCCTTTCAGGCAGAGAAGCAAAACAGCCTGTGAAGAGGGCTTGAAACCTCTTGGTTTTCTATCACAGAAGTAATGATGCTACAAGACTTTATACATCTCATCTTATGTTTTGTTACTTTTAACTGAAGAAAGAAACATAACGCTTTATGAATGTTCAATAGGACTTAAAGTTGTCTCTATCAATAGGATTACTACACTCTGAAGTTGTGAATTTCTGCATTAACAGCACTCCTCACAAGTAAGCTAACCCCAAAATATAATCCTGGTGTGAAGTCTCACCCATGCTAGGCTAAATACACTGTCAAAAATAGGAGACGTGTGTATTTATAGACTCTAAAAAGAGACTTCTCAGCAGGTCCAGTTAAAAATGGATAAAATATTTTCTGAAACTTATAGTGTGAGCAGGTGCCTTTTCCAACCTGCTCTAAAACAAAGTCCATGCACTCTGTAGACTCCATACTCTCTTCTGCTGCGGTTTGCCTTTTAAAACAGATTAAGTAACTTCATGAGAACACAAAGTTCTGTTCCAGCCTTCTCCCCAGGTTTGGCTGTTCTTAGGCTCCAATCCTTGAATGCACTGCCTCAAGGCAGAGCCCCAAGTCTGTGTCCTGAGCCTCTTTGAAGTTGCTGAAGGTCCATGGTCTGTGCTTGGTCTGTGCTTGTGCGGTATATTGCCAGATTAGGGTCTTGGGGTGCAGAGATCTGCTCACACACAATAAGTGGCAGGATTGTTTCCACCTTAATTATTTACTGATGAGCACAGAATACGTATAGTGTTTTTCAGTTCTGTTAGACAATCCCAGGGTGCCATGACTAAGGTTTGTAATTTATTCAATAAAATGCCCTAGATCTCTTCTGCTTTGTGTTGTCTCCTTTTTGGAACTGGGTTTTTCATATTTGATACTCCTACTTAGCCATGCTGCAAACGTGACCCAAGGGAGAGCGTTCCAGTTACGCACAATTAATTTTATAGGCAATATTATTAAACTAGCAGTTAGAAGGGAGTTCTATAACCTCTATCGTAACAGAATGAGAGGCTTTTATAGGAATAATAGAGCATGCCATGGAAGATGGTTTTAGATTCTAATGACATTTCCTTCTTATAGAGTCATGGAGTTTAAGGTCAGAAAGGACACTATATCATCTACTCTGACCTCCTACATATTGAGGCCACCAACACTACCCGGCACCCACACACTAAATCCAACAACCAAAATGGTACCAAAGTAATACAGCTCATTATCAGAAGTATTTTAGAACTAGGCTTTCTGATATGAGACTTCCTTCCAGATTTATCTCATCTGCTTAGACCTCCCCCATGGAGAACAGCAAACTATGGTGACTCCATAAATAATGTTCAAAACTGTGTGATGAAACTGAATGTACTTCAGATTTCATCTTTGACTTTTCTCTTGAGTCCACCATGCCGCCACTCTGTGTAGAAACGGGCTTGTGCCACACAGCTTAGTTTGTTTAAAATTTAAAAATGGAGGTTTTAAATGAATGTAATATATAAATGCATAGTACAATGAGTCCAGAAGTCCCTATGCTATTTGTTACATTAAATACTTCATCATTTAGAATTGGGGTGCATACAGACTTGCTGCATATGTCTGCTAAAATGAACAACAACTGGTCAAGTGTTGACATTTTAAATGATCATCATTAGGGCTCAGTATTGAGCCAGTGATGCCTGGGGCAGCTCACACCATACTGAACTACTGTTTCATGCTGTTTGCCGATTCAGAAAGACAACGCGTCTTTGGTTTACACTTGGCTCACATTTGCAAAATTATCGTCACGGACGTGGACTAGCAACATACATTTTTAAACAAAATCTGAGATTCTAGAGTATGGTAAAGGTGAATTCCACAGCAAATTCCATGGTGTACCGAGGCCTGCCTACAATACTAAGTCTATTCTATTGTTTCAGGGAACGGGAAGCAATATTTTTGCTTATGGTGAGTGGTAGAATTTATAGTTGTTAACCTGATAGCGGAAACTTTAGTAAGTTTTGCCAACACAGCTGAAGGCACCAAGGATTTCCTTTTCTAAAGGCTCAAGTATTACTGTCATTCCCCTGGTACTAAAGAGTCTGCGATCTCTCATCCTGTCACCTTTATTTTAAAAATCCTGTAAAACCATGCAAAGATTCCAGCATGTGGTCATTTTCCCTTCTTTATTAGGTTTAAAAATACATACAGTACAAAATTGTTTTTAAAAAGTTTAAATAAAAGAGAAATTGGTAATGAATACAAAATCACAATTTTTCTACACTAAGAATAATCCCAGAAGGACTTTATCCATATAGTTAGTGCCTATTTTCAGACCTGTATGGACAGCAAGTAAATTATTAGAAAAAAACAGTTATCATTATTCACTTTTGCTTAGCATTGGCTTCTAAATTTATTGTGAAACTTCTTCAGAGACACAGATAGCTTGATTCTCCTCTCACACTATGTAAATCAGGAGTAATTGTGTTGAAGTTAATGGGAGTTAAACTGGTGTGGGAGGAGGAAACTGGCTCAGGCTAGGTCTATACTGATGGTGGAAAATTTGCCGCCATCAGATCGATTGCTCTGGATCGACTGAGCGGTCAGTAAGGACCCGCTCAGTCGATCCAGAAATCGACCTAGGAAAACCACCTCCGAAAGTGGCGCAGCGCAGTATGGATGCCTTGCAGAATGGAAGCAGCGGAGTCGACATAAGTTACGCAAGTTTTTTACATCACTTGTGTCTCCTCCATCGACTGCTGCCGAATCCCGGAGGTAAGTATAGACCAGCCCTCAGAATGTGCTTGTGGTACGTGTTGTTTGCAGTGTTGTAGCGGTGATGGTTCCAGGACATTAGAGGGAAAAAATGGTTGAGGTACTTTTCCCAGACTTGAAGAAGAGCTCTGTGTAAGCTCAAAAGCTTGTAAAAGTTGGTCCAATACAAGATATTACCTCACCTACCTTGTCATTCTGGCATATGTTCTATTTTTTAATGCCCTATGGGCATGATTCTCTGTTCACTTGCCCCTTGTGCTGAAATTTACACTGAGCCAAGTGGATGTAAAATTTTACCATAGTGTTTTAATCTCATTTAGCATCAGTGTCAATTATAAAATAAGGTGCAAGATAGTGGAGAACAGGGTCCAGTGGGATTCAGTTTTGAATAGCATATTTACAGTGTGATTCCAAACAACTAAATGTCTATAGTATGGAAGATCTTAGCTGACATGACAACTTACTAAGAGAAAGTTCAGAAATATGTCACAATCAAGTAAGCCTTCTCATTGGGCTGAGAGAAGCTTGCAGAGTTTGAGTTTCTATAATCCTCTGGATTTACTTTTCAAACCCTATAGATTTTACAATAGGAATTTGCATTATGTGAAACCCAATCCTTTTGGAAAAATCACTTCAGAGGCTCATGCCAAGCCCCATTCATTTTCCTGTCCTCAACAGAAAGGAGGGTGAAGGTCCCATCATACACCTTGCTACTATTTTATTATCTGTGATGTCTTCTGTGGAGTGGCTTGTGGCCTCGTCCCCTCACTTACGTTCTTTTTGAGGGGGCAATCTGATCTCGCTTTCCTAATCTTCTGCTTTCAGAGGAACCACCAAGGAGGCCTCCCCGCTCTCCACTCAACTCAAGGATAACTCCTTTTGAGGTGAATAACTTGCCTACTGACCCCTTACCTTGTGGCTGTTGGATTGTGAAACACTCCCTCCTGTCCTGCTAGGCCTGTTAAATATTGTGGGACAGAAATACCTTAGCACTGAACTAAGGGAAATCACTCCCAGGTTCAGGGGGAAAATTGCTCCTGGGCGAGTGTTCTGGGCAGAGCCTCCCTTAGTCCATTGCACTATGGGATGTGTCTGCCCTATGAAGGGCTACTCCAATAGGACTGATCCTCATTCTCCACACCAGATAGGGAATGGGCAGGCCCCTATATTAATAAGACCCTCTCCTTGGAAAAAGAGGTAGAATATTGAACTCTTCAGCCCAGTGATGAGTGAGGCTAGGTTAAAGCCTCCCCCCCAAAGACTATAGAGGTGAAAGGAGTTGGCTATTGTCCCCATATCCCAAGATTCCCATTCCTCAAAGATGCAATGACAACAAAAAATGGGGAAAGCTGGGTTTTTTGAAGGCTGGTAACTTGGGAGGGGATTTCTTTTTCTCCTCTCCCAGGAGCAGGGCCAAGGGGAGATCTTGTTGTTTTCATCCCTCCTCACAAAGACCTAAGAAGGTGTTTATGCTGGCTCATGAAAGAGCAGTTATCCTCTACTCCCTCAGCCCCTCCAGGGAGATCAAGACCAAGAGAGTGTTCACCAAAGCCATGTGCTCCTAACTAATTGCTGCTGCAAGCAGCTGTTTCCACTCTTAGCAGTAACCTAGAACTGGCCTTTTGTAGTTTTAAATATTTGAGCAATAAAATGTGGAGTTTAATACCTATTATTTTATACTCAGCGTGGGCTACTAAAGTAAACAGAAGTATTGTACAACTGCACATTTCACTCATATGAGAAGTACTAAGCAAAAATGAAAGTGGAATTAGCAAATAAAGGCCCCAGCTGCAGGCCCCAGAGCACAACCTAACTGGACAAACTTCAAGGACCAATCAGATAATATGACAAACTCAGGATTTCACTGACTCAATAAGTCAATATTTTGCTAAATAATTTGGGCCAAATTCAACTCTAGTTCAAGGGAGGGCCACTTCATTGCTGTCTCAAGGCTAAAGTCAGAGGAGATGGTATAGAGAGATTAGGAACAACACCAAAACCACCTCTGCTCTGTAGTGATTTCCTGGTCACTATGATTTCTTTGCAGTGCAGGGCTGCCCTCCTACAGGAACTTTTCTCCCAGCATGCCTCTTTTTGAGGCTAGCCCTTTAAAACTGGCAGAACCAAGCACCTGGAACCCTAAAGTGGCCAGTTAGTAACTGGTAGCTCCTGACGGCATTTATTTCTCTCCTAGCTGGTAAGCAACTGTTTTTTTCCCCTTTTTTTAAAAATTGTTGAGTAAAAAGCATTAGTGGTAAGAAGAAATGCAAAAAATGGCATAGGAGCTGGACTGATGTGCAGGGCAGTGGAGCAGGTGTAAGAAGGCCTAGGTGGTGTTCACTGCAAGGGGAATAGCAGAGAAGCTGAACAGAGCTTGACTTCAAGGAAGGGTTTATAGCCACCTTGGCTCATTCAGCTCTAGGTGCAAGAAGGCACTGGGAAATGCAAACAGTGGTGTGGTTTAATCAAGTCTGTCTGCTTTTAGGGAGAGTCAGGAGTAGCGAAGTACTTATTTACCATAGTCAACAGCAAAGACATTGCTCATGGAACCTTCCAAACTCGTATCTTATAGGACAGGGATGGATCATGCATGCAAATCATGCATCAAAGTCATGAAATGGGCTACAAATGCAATAAAAATAAGGTATTCAAAAGTATAACAAATGGGGGGGAAGGGGGAATTATGAAGATACTCCTTCAGTTGCCATTTGGCTTAGGGCTAACCTTGGGAAAGAGGACATGGGCCGTGACCCCATCCCTTCCTCCCCTCCGCTTAGGGAGTCCATTGCCAATTGTGGCACTAACGGGGAAGAATAGTTGGCCCTGCCTAGAAGTGCCAGGAATTAGGGAAGCTCTGTGGTACCCTTTCCCAGATTCTTTGTCCAACTACCCAGAGCCAGCACAGGGCGGATGTAAATGCCTTTCAGGGACACAGTAGGTTACACTATGTATTCCACATATTCCAATCCTATTTTAGTTTCCTTGATCAGCAAAGAAGCAGCTTTGCACATTAATACTCGATGGACCTGTTCTTTGCTCACCCCGCCGCGAATCAGGAGTAACTCTGCTTAAGCCAACCGCATTATATGAGGGCAAATTCAGTGTAAGTAAGAGAATCAGGCCTTAAGTGTTTGGCAAAGGTTTTCTGATGGATGAGCTCTTCCTTCTGGGCTTGTGACCCAGCCAGCCATCCCAAACTCTTCAGACCTAGAGAATGTGTAATGAAAAGGTCTAGGAAGAAACAATAGAAATATGCTATTTTGTTCTAGGCTCAACATGTTCTTCCTCCTCCTGCCTGGACCATGACTCTCAGATAAAGCAATTAAAGAGCAAGCTGTGCCCTGAGCTGCTCATGCACAGTTCTCTGGGTAGAATTTGGCTTTGTCTCGCCAACTAGTAGCTCTTACCTTTGCTTTTCAACCAGACTCCTGCTGGCAAACAGTGAGTGTGCCACTTTATCCAAATGATCCTTCAGGTGCTCCTTTACCAGCGCTGCTCTTTGACGGACGGTTCTTTGCAGGTTGATGCAGTTTTTCCCGCTACTTCTAGCTAACAAAAGTTTGCTTGTTTGTTCGTTTTAAATGCCATCCCATTTACCAGGAATTACTTGGTCAGATTGGGCTCGTTACACAAGCCGGTATTATCCATATAAAGGTGGAGGTCACATTTACTGCTGCATTGTTCTTGCCACTGGCGAGACTTCACTTGAGATTATCCATGCCGGGTTATTTCAGAGCATGTAATCAGTGGGAATCAGGCAGGTATGAGCTGCTGCATAAACAAATCATAAGTGAACCTAAATTAAAAACTTTTGGTTAACAATAAGACCAACACGTACCTTTCTTGACAAAATACTAGCTGCCCCTTGTTCTCATTTTCCCTCAATAATGGCACAGATGAGAATTAGGCACAATAATGGCATATATATTCTGTCTCTGCCCTTCTTTTTCATTTCAAAATAGCTATATAAGAGGCAGTGGCTTATATACAGGATCATGTGAGGCAGCCACCACTGTGATAACTGCTATGTATGGATCAGCCTTTTTTATCTGGCTCTGCCCTTTTTGGGGAGGATGCAGACAAAAGATGGTGAGACGAATTAGACAATTTCCACTCCACATCATATCCACAGACATGGTGATGCAAAAACCAGTGTGCTATTTTTGCATAAATGAGCCAACTTTTTCAGAAGTGGTCACTGATTTGGGTTCTTCTGTCTCTGAAGGCCCAATTTAAGACATCTATGGCTTTTATAGCAGTACTGAGCTCTCTTTAGAGTTGGCTAGAAAAATTCTGACAAAACACATTTGGCAGAATTTGCCTAGTCATCAAAATTGTGGTGTTTTGCAGAAAGAAACTCTAGATGGATGTCAGGTATCTTGAGTTGGGGTGAAAAAATTCCAAAACTCAAATAATGTCATGGAATTGATTTTGATTTCCCAGCCAGCTCTACTCCCATTGACTTTAGTTGGTGTTACAGGTGCACAGCACACCTGAAAATCAGACTCAAGGTGTGTTCTGGACATCCAAAACCCAAGGAACCTACAATGAGGCCACCAGTACTGCAACTGATTATGAAAAGGCAGAGCAGCATGCTTTCATGAAACCACATGGACTGCAATGGGTCTACCACATGGGCTCAGTGATCGATCCACATGTTGTAACTTGCAAGATTGGAGCCCAAGTCATCACTTGTGAAAAGGTTGGGCATACTGAATGAATGCTATCAGAGCAGCCCAGAACATGGGGGGCTGATTTTAACTGATCTCAAAATAAAAAATTGACTATTGTTTTAGTGTTATGAATTTTTCATTAGGAATTGGTCCCTGGAATTAAAATCTTTTCAAGGACCTAATTCACCTCTTAACTCCAAATTCCCCACTGCTTGGTCAACAAAATATTATTTGTCAGGCCATAACGAGCCCTCAGGTAAATGGGTGTTCCATATGATCTGTGCCATATGTAACATATTTAAGAGCAGAGAAAAAAAAGCAAAAATGAAAGGATCTGTTCTCTTTTAGCAAATCAAGGTCTTAAAAAAATAATTGAAGAGTATAAAAATCAACACCATAGTTTTCCAACAGATAGTCCATAAAATAATTTGGGATTCTATTCTTCTTCCATCTTGGGGAAAGCATTTGCCCTTAAGACCTCCATGCAGTTCACTAGAATCAAAGCTCCAGTTAACTCTCGCCATTGTTTGGTCATAGGGTTTTTCATTTTGTCCAAAGCCAACTGTAGGTCTTGTAACATGTCTCTATAGCTGTCTCCATAGTGAGCACCCCATGTGTACAGAAAATCATATGCAGGTTTCCACATCATCTGCAAAGAATTTTAAAAAAATATTAGGAGAAAATAAAGCAGTGTACAATAACATTTCTAGATCCATTATAAACGGCATAATAATTAAAAGGTCCTAGAAAAGGAAACAAATTAACTTTTGCTCTTTGAGCACACTGAAGTACTTTCTCATATAAAGAATGTTCAGATAAAAACTGCAGGATCCCATATATGCTGTCAGCTTTTCCTATATTGACATTCTGGTGAAATAAGTAGCAATAAAAAGATAGATTCTTCATTTAAAGGGACACTATCAAATTGACAACCTTGTACAATTTAAAACAACGAGAGTCCTGTAGCACTTTAAAGACTAACAAATTTCTGCAGGCATAAGCTTTCACGGGCTGCAACCACTTCGTTACATGCATAAAATAGAAATCAGATGGGGCGTATACATACACATCCAAGGGTAAGGAACAACAATGGGGAGGTTGCCATACTTCTACAAAAAAAATTCAAAAATAAACTTCAGCGAGAAACTGCAGAGCTGTAACATATGCAAACTTGACACAATCAGACTGGGTCTGAATAGGGACTTGGAATGGTTCTCTCATTACAAGTAGTAATTGTCACTGTTGACACATTCTCACCTTCTAATCAATGGTTGTGAATGGGCTTTATCTACTCTTAACTGAATGCACTTTGCTAACACCTACCCTCCCCGCTGTTGTTCCTTACCCTTGGATGTATATATATACCCCTATCTGATTTCTATTTTATGCATCTGATGAAGCGGGTTGCAACCCACGAAAGCTTATGCCTACAGAAATTTGTTAGTCTTTAAAGTGCTACAGGACTCTCGTTGTTTTTCTGTATACAGACTAACATGGCTACCCCTCTGGAACTTGTACAATTTGTACCTAGTATAGTTACAAGAAATGCCAAAGATCACTGACACTGGAAAGATAGTGGGGGGGAAAGCTGGATATTTTCTTGTTTCAGTTTAATGTGTGCACTTGACAGCCGTGTGCATATGGTGAACTTCATCATTCTATTGATGGTCAGTTGCACTTGTCTTATGAATCAGAATTCTGGTGTCTTCTTCATGCACCACTCAGAAAGAAGCTCACATACAGGCTTTTCCCCATCTCTTTGCCAGAGGGTGACAGCAGCAGGAAGGCTGAAACTGCAGAAGCAGTAGGCAAGTGAATGTCCAGAAAAGAAGGAAAAAGGGATGGGCCTAAGTATACTTGGAATTGTTGCTCTCTGTGGTTTTGATCCTGCAAATACTGAGGCAACTCGTGCATAAATGTTTGCCTATATGATGCTTATAAACGTCAGCAAGGGAATAGAAAAACCTTTATAAAAACTTAAAACCAAAAATCAGGACATATATTTTAAAGGTGCTCTTAGCCTATCGTTACTTTTTTAATTTAAAAAAATTCAAGTTGATAGTGCCCCTTTTAAAGTATTGCTAAACATGTAGGTCATGACAAGCAGACTTTATGGGGCAGGGCCACAGCTGTTGTGAACTGTCATAGCTCCAATTAAGTCACTGGTGCTTTGACAATTGTCACCAGCTGAAGATCTGCCCCTGCCACTTTTAAAGTGCTGATGGACATGGGGGATAGAGGAGATGGACGCTCAGCCTTATACGATTCCATCTCTGAAGGACTTCCAGATCAAATTCCTGTAGTTTGCTTGGTTTACAAATAAAAAGATTTTGTTTTGTTTTTTTCCCAGTTGCTACTTCTGCAAATTTACACTGGGCTTTGAAAGTCAAGCTGTGTTCTTTCTGGTTTACTGATCATCATCAGTAATAAAGATTCCGCAACTGGAACTTAGTTAGCAATTGCGTAGCTGGCGCCTAAGGCAGGATGGAATCCAACTCTTTCCCAGAGGTGCATTGGCTCTGCTGTGTTTATGGGAACATAAAGCTGCAGAGTAAAGTAAGCAGATAGGACTCTGTATATATAGCGCTGTGAGTGGGAAGATACCCTTTTGGCATAGCTTTTCTGATTATTCCTGCACTTTCAGAGGCTTTTATTGTATGATACTGTTACCTCCTTTTTGACTGAACCAGTTATCCAATTTTGGAAGTTCTATGGGTTATTTTGGCTAGGAGAAGAAACTGAAGATGGAGTCAGGTATTTCTTTTATCCAATCCTATTTATTTACAAAGGCTGTACAACGACCTGCTTCCCTGAACACAGCAGGAATCAAAGAACAGCTGATAGTTTCTTTGCTCACAGCTCCTGCCAGCACCTAGCCCAAAAGCGCACACTCTCAAATTTTTCTTACGGTCACCAGTGTTTGTGGCTGTGACCTTGGCTTTCTGCTGCTTCTCTCACAGACACCCACACCTCCACCAGACAATATGCAGAAAACTCCCTCCACCCACATAGCTCGGTTTCTGACAAGCCTTGGGTGTCCTTGTGTTTTGGGTGAAGGCAGCTATTTGTTCAGCTACCCAATTCCACAATCATAAGAGCCATACCTTGTTTGAATATACAACTTTTCATCGGTTGAGCTAAAAGGGCTGTCCAAGGAGAGATCATTATCTCTATTTTACAAAAAGAGAAACTGAGGCACTGAAAGGTGACATGACTTGCCCGAGCTTACCCTGCAGTGGCAGAGCAGGGAATTGAAACCAGGTCTCCTGAGTCCATAAAATAACGGAATTGTCTCTTACATTTATCCCATACGAAGGACAGCTATTTCTCCTCCCAGTATCCCTGTGGCTTAATCCAACCCTAGCGCAATGTGATCGCTACAGGTAAAAATTTCAGGTAACACACAAAATCTTAATTTGGTTTTTGTTTTTTCCTCTGAGCATATGTTATAACATGTTGAAACAAAGAATTTTATAACAGCATCATGAAAATAAAGATATTCATTTGCTTTATTTATATATATGTATATATGTGTTATAAGAAGCTTATCACTGTATAATCATATATGCCAGACAGTTGCTGCATTCCTGGTGAATAGGTAGCAAAAGCAGCTAGAAAGCTGCTGCAATGGGTAGCTGGGGATTCCCATGATGAAGGGAATTGCTGGTATTGTAGAGCCAACTATGTTGGCTCTACGCCACCCTCTCCCTTCTCTGGAATAGGTAGAGGGCCAGAGTGTGGGAAAGGGTGAAGAATGAAGCTGCAGTGCACAGCACCCAGTGATCCACACTGATTTGGGGGGAGGGAGGGAAGGGCAGCATTACAAACAATGATGGAGCAGCCCTTAAGCTGCCCTGACTTGTGCCAGAGGCTAGTTGGGCCAGGGGCAGATAGAGGATTGTTAGAAAGGTGGGTAGGAGAACAATTTGCCTTTTCCCTCCCTTCCACTGTGCTGAGCTCTCCTCCAGCATAGCTGAAGATTTATCCCTTACACTCCTGTATATCAGACTGTGGCACAAGTTCAAAATGGTTATGTAAATTAACTCTGTAATGAATTTGTGAAGGTTACTAACTCAAATGCAGTCTGCATGCAATGGTCATTACTGCTATTAATGCTTAATGTTTTCCAGCTGAGCGTCATCTCCATTATTAACTGAATGTGTTAGCTGGAGAGTTAAAATAATGTGAGCATTTGATATGAAAAGTGCAGTCAGATTGGAAAGCTGAAGATGCCAAAGCAATATTTTTAAAAGTTCCAGGGACCCAAAAACCAAACCAATCCAATCCAGCCAATCTGATCAACACAAGATCATCAATAAGATGCCATCCTAGAAAGCTTTAAAGAAAGAGCCTTTCAACTTCACATTCTAAACAGTAATCATGATGAGCGAACAACTCCTCTCTTTTTATGCATGTGCCCATGAATTCACTGAGGGGAAGAAAAGAAATAGATATTCTTTCACTCTGAAAAATTAAATTGAACAAATGTGGTGCACACAGCATCTGCTTTATAACAAAACATGTTCACTGCCAAAGCCCTTGGGTAGGATCCATCACAAGGAACTATTAAGGAAACAAGCTTGCACTGGTTCAGTTACGCCAATGCAAACCCTTTGTGCACATGCATTGGTTTAAAAATGCCTATGTGGGTTTAACTAAACTGGTATAAGCCAGGTTTTTAATCAACTGAAGAGCATCCACATACCGTGGAGTACTGGTTTTAACTAAACCAGTTTAAAAACAACACCTTTAATTAGTGCAATTTTGTCAGCTGATCTTGGGAAGACACTTCACTTTGCTGCTCTGTGCCTCAATTTCCCCATCTGTAAAATGGGGGTAATGATACTGACCTCCTTTCATACATCATCCTGATGACAAGAGCTGTCAGAGTTAGGTGTTGTTATTATTTATTTATTTATGTGTCAACCAGACCTAACCAGTCATATGGTGAGAGGTGAACTATCATGGACTGAGTGGCCTTATTATTCATTACTAATAGTAATTTTGAATTTAAATACATTTATGCTTTTTTCATTATCTAGCCAATATTACAGATGGCTGAACAGTATTCAGCAAATAATGGATTAAATTAATATTTCCTGTTAATTGTTCAATTATTATTCGTCACAAATCATTCCCCACTTGAGGTCCCACTTACTGGGCCAGCTATAGTCATGAATTAGAAACTAGTTATGGAAAAGGACTCCAGGTTGTAATACAGTGTTTTGTATCTGGATTCTCTGATATATGTTTTGTATCTGGATTCTCTGGATTACATATATTAAGAAATTATTATTAGTAATCATTTTTAAATAAGTTATCAGATGTGTGATAACATTGTGAAGACATTAAGGGTGAAAGCCTGCCCTCGCTGAAGTAAATGACAGTACATTTTCATCCTGACCTCTGATTTTTGTATGTACAATTTCATGTATACATGTGGAATTTTGTGAGCATAAAATTTATCGTGTGACAGTTGGACATGCCCTAAATTTGTTGACTTTTGAGGAGGGAACCTTTAGCGACCCCTTCGCACTCTTCATGAGGCGTTGATTTGGAGGAGGATGTCAGGAAGAATTGGATTTACTCCTACATTCTGGTGGGTTGTCAGTCTTCTTTGGACATTGACATTGTTTCAGCTACATATCTTTGCATTTGTACCTTTAAAATATTGTATGTTTACTTTTTAATACATATTCACCTAGGATGGATCTATACTCACCTACAAAATAAGTGATTAAACAAACCGATAAAGTGGTGTAGCTCTTCCTACGAAGCTTTTTTCAAAAAAAAACAAAACACAACAACTACAATGCTGCTCTTTTTATGTTGCAAATAGCTAAACTATGTCTTTGCAGCAGCAGCATCGCTGCCTGGCAGAGACTGTTGTATGTAGTTTAACATCAAGAATATACAAATCTCTTGAAAATAGGAGATGCGTTTGTTGAGGTAACACTCTGTGCGTGTGTGTGTGTGCGCGCGCGCACGCTTGGTTTTTCCCTGATAACAGGGACAGCTATTTGTTTGTGGCACATATTTCATTTGATGTTTCATAGTGATAATTTAATGCTACCATGTTAGTTTAAACAGGATCTGCATCAAAGTTTGACTATTGTCTCTACATAATGTCACTATAGCCAGAGAAGGAATAAAACTGTTGTACAATTTAGTTCCTTTTTGTGTCAAATAATATTCTACATACAGTGCAGGCTGCAAACTAAATGGAATTTTCCTTGTAAGATTTGAAATGTATCTTATCAAAGTCACAGTCTGCCAGTGTTGAAGTGTAAGCCTAACCACACAAATGAGAGCAACATACATTTGAAAACCCAAAGGGCATTCTTAAACTTTTGATGGGAACAAGATCACTATTACATTTTCCCTAAGTATAAGTTCAGTTGTTGGCTGAATCTGATGAGAAATGTTTATTATACCTCCCAACACGACTTGTGTTGTATCAGATTTGCTTTGATGCAGGAACAATATAATCAGTTCAAATAAAATAGATTTTGAATTCAGCTTTGGGAAATCATTTAATAGAAAAATGACAATTTGAAGAAGTCTCTCAAAGATGTTACTGATTCCTTGGTAGTGCTAACAGAAAAGAAAAAGAATACAACTGAATAGGCCACAAATTACCAATGGGTCTTGTATCCAAAAAAAGGAGACCTCAGACCTGAATAGTTTTAAGGCAGCAGTCTAGGTTTTGGCAGCTTTCAGGCTCCAAAAAGTAATTCTACCAGGGGGCTGAATGAGCATGAAGACTGAGCTACTTTTTCAATCCAAGAATTAGTCCTTCTGGAAAAGGGATTTTCAATCTCATTTGTGGACCATCTCATTTGCAATCATGAAGGCCGTTGCCCCACATAACTGAAATTGTATAACATCCCAGTAGCAAGTACACCAGTTTTTTCCATGAAAATATAACTCAGCATTGGGTATATTTTTAGCTGTTTTTAATGCAGTTTAGCAGTTGGATACAATGAAGGGAGGCAGCAGCATGTGCCTAGCCAACTTTCCTTGAGGCCCACCAGCATGTGCTCTATAGACAACCAGTGGTCCACGCATCACATTTTAAGAACTGCTGCTCTAGAAAAAGGATTGAGGTACATTGATGATCAATAAGAGATATCTGACAGTGCTTGTACACATAACACACCTAAAGATTTCATGTTACATGGCTGCCAGTGTGGCCCCGGCAACAAACAATAAATGTACTATCTTTAAAGTTTAGACAAAAGGAAAGGTGTTTTTGTCAACTAGTTAATCATTCATTTTAGTACCATATACCATGCACTGCCATACGGCCTTTATGAACATGGGCACCTACTTCTCTTTAAATGGTTTATTCTCTATCATTTTATTTAGTATTTATATAGCACCATAGGTACTGAAGAGTAATTAAAAAGTCCTGCTTCTTCTCTGAGTTACATGGGGAAAATCTGAAGGAACTCCATGGAAAATCAGTGGATTTACATTTGTGGAGGCAAAAAAAGAATCCGGCCTATTGTCCCTGCCTCATAGAGCTGACAGTCTGTCAGACATACATGGAAAGGGTTTCTGTCAACAGGTGAAGGGAGGGGCTGGAAAGAGTGGAATAAGCACTATAACAAGTAAGGCGCTGAAATCTAATGGACACTTACGTTTCCTGTGTGGTCTTTAGGGACTATTTTCTGTTTGGTTTAGGAATTTTAGGATGAGGTATGGCAAAAGTGCAGTAAACAGTGCTAGAATTCTTCAGTGGAAAGTTAGTGGGGTCTAAGTGGAAAGCTAGCTAAATGAAGTGGGTTTGCAGGCTTTTGAAAGATGGGAAGAGATGGGGGCCTAAACAGAAGGAAAGAGAACAGAATGGAGAGGTAGATATGAGTATCTGCAGAGGTGCCAAAAGAGTGCATGAGGCTGTTCAGGAGAAAACTTGGCTGAGAACAGGGTCCCAGAAATCATCGACTAGTAAGGGCAAGTAGGAGAAAAAGGATTCACTCAATGATTCCTCGAAATAGGAGAACCAAGACGTTCTGGAATGTGATGGGGGGAGGAGAAGGGTCTTAAGGAGAAGTGGGTGTTAAAACATGGGGTTAAAGACACCGGAGAAATGAAGACTACTTAACTCTTATTTAGCACTTTTTATCTACATAGCTCACAAGCTTTACTAAGGAGTGTAAGTATCATTAGGCCCATTACAGAGAGTGAAGCTAAGGCACAGAGACTTGCCCAAGGTCACAGAATGGGACAGGAGGGTCACAGAGCTGGGAATAGAACCAGGTTGCCTGACTCCCAGTCCAGTTCCCCATCCATTATGCAATGCCTCTTCACTGGGGCAAAGCGTCCCTTACACTCAGAAAGGAAGTGGCTTTTGCTAAAGACCTTTTCTGTGAAGAGATCAGGAGCCTCATTGGGGGATGGGAGAGCAAGAAAAAACTTGAATGAAAGGCAGAAGTTCTCTGGCTATAGATAACCCACCTCAGTAGCTTTTAAATGAAGGGAGCACTGAGGAAGATGAAAGAGAGTGAAGTGAGAGCTAACTTGGGCAAGGAAACAACATGCTGAAGACAAAGGGAAGGAGCCAGAGACAACTGATATGAAAGAGGGAAGGAAAAAGGCTAATTATGAGAACAGAAGAGTTGGCCTTAAGGCGGAGGAAATAAACTGAGGTTTAAGTTGGACAGAAGCTAAGATTTCAGAGTAAATTCTTATTTATAATTTGATTATGGGAATCAGGGCCTCTGAGATTTCTAGACATCCTATAAACAAATGGTGAGAGATAGTCCCTGCCCTGAGAGGCTTACAATTTAAATAGGGAAACAATCAAAGAAGGAAAGATAGGCTGCACAATGATGGGGAAGAACAGCTCACATTGTATTTGCACATAGGAAAAGGTGCTGTAAACATTTTAGCAAGTCTGTGCAAGTAAATAAGCAGGAAGCCTTACCTCCAAGGCAACTTCTCCACTTTTGCCTCTGTGAGGTACTTCATAAGCCTCTATTTGTTGCTTTGTGAGTCGGGCTGATCTTTCTGCCAGCTCTCTCCAGCCTTTGCCAAGCTTGACAGCCGAAGTCAAAAGGACAGTATCCTGGGTAATACGTGCTACTAATCCTTGGCAATCTAACTTCAGAAGCGCCTGCAGTAACAATTGTTAGAATCAAGCAACTTAGTCAGTATTCAAGAGCAAATAATTATTGTTTGTTCTTGTAACTATTTGGCAGATCTTTTCAAATGTTAAGGAAGGCTAAACCTTTTTAGGTTCTTTATAAATCAATAACTATGTTTACACCTTTGGTACAAAAAGGGATTGCCAACAGATTTTATAGAAAATTTGCCCATAAGCTCAAGAAAAAAATAAATTGGCATCCCATTGCTTCAGCATTCCAGTGTCAGTTAAATTCTGCCAAGTTTGAGGATCCTGAAGGGAAAATAGCCTTCTCCAACATAAATATTTGGGACCTAAAATTTAGCTTCAGGAACCTTAAAAATGAAATCAGACCATGGTTATAATAAGGCGTGGTCCTTGTTCCACTTCTTCTACAGAAAATCACTGATTACATTGGCCAGAACATTTTAATTTAATCCCTCCACATACCTGATAATTTGCCGACTATGATTCAAACTTGCAAGGACACACAAAAAGGGAAAACAAAATGTGTTATTTGGAACAAACCAAATTAAAATGGTTCCAGTAGAAATGTCTGAAATGAATACATATAACATTTCTGCTTTCTTATTGGCTTAGATTAGAGCAGGGTGAAAAATAACTTTTTTTTCTTCAGAGAATTTTCTATGGAAAATGTTGACTGTTCAGTGAAATACCAAAAACCAAAATATTGTAGCCAAAAATTGAAGTTTTGGGTTTTCAGATGTTCAGGGTTTTTTTTGACAAAATAGGAACATTTTCTACAGAAAAGCAGATACTTTTTGGGAAACTTTGTTTAGTTGGCAACCCAATTTTCTATTTAAAAATACAGTTTCAATGGAAAACTTTTAAAGGGGGGCAGTTTGTGGGACTGAATGAAACCCCTGGTCCGTTCTGCCAGACCATTTTTGGGCAGGCATAATTTGACACAAATAGTAATAGTGTTCATTGCCAGTTACAAATTTCATTCAGAATGATTACAGCTCTGGTTCTGAAGCCCTTACTCTGGCCAAACTCCAACTAAAATCACCGGGAGTTTTGTCTGTGTATGGATTTTGGGGCTGTCACTCAGATTACTAAATAAACCACCATTAGGAATTCTGTACTTTACTGTTTAATATTCCTGCCTCTATAAATAACTTGGAATGTTCCCTGTTGCAATTGAATGGCACAGGGGAGGGGAATCTCACAAGTTACATATAAAGGACCAAATGCTGACTCCCCAGACCAGAGCACAAATACACAGGCTTTCTGGGAGCTGCTGGGGGCATAGAAACATCCTTTTCCCTCCCACTGTAAAACGTAGCATCATAGGTGACCCAAAACTGCCACATCACTTTCAGGATATAGCAGCATCCACCCTTCCTTCACCCAGGATTTTCTGGACAGCTAATCTGCATATTAACAGAATAACCCACCATACTGCTCCCCTTCCTGCTCACCTTGCCTATTAAATGCTCCTGTGCATTGATGTGAAGACAGCTCCAGCGGGACACTGTTCCAGAGGGAGCCAGTGGTTGGACTCCCCCTCCCTGGCCTCTGCTCAGACTGCTCCCTTCCCCCACCTCATCCTAGGTAGCAGAACTGACAGCGTTACTACAGTTTTTGTGCCTCTTAGCCAGATGGGAGTCAGAGGTTTTCTCCAGAGTTCCTAAATCTGCCCCACTAGATTTAGTAGACCGGTGCTACACTGGTGCATATCCAGAGTAAATGACCCTGAAGTCAGTACAATGGAAAGCAGAATCTGGCCCATTATGCGTAATGTGCACACCTTTTAGCTAGCTCGATAGATCTAACGTATTGTTCAAAATACAAATGCCGTTTTACCATAGGCTCCTTTGAGCTGCACTGGATTCTGTCTGTTGAAGAACTGGGATTCATCTCATTTTAAACTTTAAAAAGCCCTTTCCATAAGTGGCATGGATGATATATTTGTAACTGCAGCTTTTATAAAGGCAGCAAGTCAAATTTGCATTTCAGAGCTGGAAATCGTACACCATTCACAGATGACGTATCTCATTAGTCCTCTGATGTTTTATCCTGGCTTTCTGTACATTCTCGGTCTTATAATGAGGTCTTCACACAACTCTGTCGCCATTCGATAGGTTAGTTAGTTTCCCCTTGACTATCACCACCTGGAACTCTAAGAACTTTACTAAGGCTATGTCTACACTGCCACTGATGTGTGAAAAAACAGCCCCGAGTGACATAAGTTACACCAACAGTGCCGGTGTGGACAGCGCTATGTCCAGGGGAGAGCTCTCTCCCATCAACACAGAGCAGCTACACAAGAGATCTTACAGTGGCATCAGTACAGTTGTGCCACTGTAAGCTCTCTAATGTAGACGTGGCCTCAGTCTGCAATTGGCCACTGCTGCCATCACCTCTGGGTGTTGTATTTGCATGAGTTCCTTTGAACTGCTGACATTTCAGAGGGAATGGATTAGTTATGTCAGGTAGCACTATGAGTGTGTCTGCAACACAGGAGTAGCTAAGGGTATGTCTACGCTGCAGTTAAACACCCAGGGCTGGCCCGTGTCAGCTGACTCAGGCTTGCAGGGCTCGGTTACCGGATGGTCTAATCGCAGAGTAGACATTTGGGCTCAGGCTGGAGCCCAGGCTCTGGGATCCTGTGAGGGGGGAAGGCTTAGTAGAAAAGCCACAGTTGTTAATTCCTCAGAGATAATTCCATTATTATAATACATATAAAACTTAGCTCTCAGCCATTGCTAAATAAGCCTTGTCGCTCATCAGTCTATGGGCCCCAGGCAGTACTGTTACCCTCAACTCCACTTTTTCTTGACTTAAAAGAAACATTGTTTATGTGCACATTTTCAGAAGTAGATTCCATGAGGGGTATAGGATTTATAACTCAACCTTTCACCTGAAAGGTTGAAGTATAGCAGTTCTTGAAGGAAAACATTATTGAATCCAGTGAGACTTGTTCAGCAATTTGCAAGTCTTCCTCATGAAAATCCGAACTTCTAAAAATAATTGTAATGACTTAATTGCATTTCTTTAAGCAGCAACAACATGGATTATCAAGGTCCAGAGATAGAATCATAGAAGATTAGGGTTGGAAGGAACCTCAGGAACCTCAGATACAGATTTGTACAGAAAATGAAGTCTTTGGTAAATATATTATGCTTTCCTTGCCTTAAAAACATAAAATGATTCTAAGCAGCTAGTTTGATAGGTTTAGGTTTGAAAAGAGATATACAGCTTTCACTTTTAGGTCACTGGTTCAAATCCAGATTGGACTGATAGTTTTAAAAGTTCCAAATAAAGCAGTATTTATAAAACACTATTTTTGTGATAGAAACTGTGGGTTTTAAGGGTTTTTTTTCCCCCATAAAAAGTAATGGTTTTTGTCATCCCAACCAGCCTACTAGTGAGTAAGCATCCTCTAATTTTTACAAATTTGACCATATCTGAGGCTGGGTCTACACTGATGGCGGCAAATTCGCCGCCATCAGATCGATTGCTCTGGATTGACTGAGCAGTTTGTGTAGACCTGCTCAGTCGATCCAGCAATCGATGCAGGAAAACCACCTCCGTAAGTGGCGTAGCGCTGCGTCGAAGGGAATGCTCTTCCCTTCTACGCAGCGCAGTGTGGACAGCATGCAGAGCAGACGCCGCAAAGTCAACGGGAGACACGCAAGTGATTTACGTCACTTGCGTATCTCCCGTCGACTGCCGCCGAATCCCAAAGGTAAGTGTAGGCCAGGCCTGAGTTGGATCAATTAACATACATTTCTATGGTTTGTATTGAATATTGCTTTAATTTATGTAGCATATCTGCTCAAATTATTTAAACTTGAGTACTTATAGTTTTCAATTATTGTATTCATAATTGCAAAGATTCAACAATACTAATGTAGTATCATATGTCATTACTTAAAATAATTACTGGTAAACGGTACTCATTTACTATCTGTTCAAAATAGATTAGTCCACCTGAGCAGTACTTACAACAATGAGCTCATAAAGAAACTGCCTTCTGGGTCTATTAGCATGGCAATCCTCCTTCAATTTCTTCACCACATATCCGACTCTTTCTGATTCTTTATCAGCTGGTACCTCACTCAAATCATCCAATGACATATGTGAATATCCTAGCACATCAGCCAAAGCTTTCCAATTGTAAACTTTCTCCGATACCGTGGATAGGACTAAGGAATAGATATATGTCAGTTTCTTAAAAGGCAGCGCAATTTGTTCCAGGAGATTCCTGGTTGGCAGCACGCTATCAGTGATATCTATAGCTTGTTCTTTTAAAATCACCTTTACATTTTTACAGTGCACAAGGCCAACCTTTCTTCTAAGAACTCCCACATACCATTCTTTAAGTTTAGTTTGTCCAATGGCTTTTACTTTATCTTCACCGAGAAGTGCTATGGTGTCTCCTTTAAAATACTCTAGCAAATAGGCAATCTTAGTTTGACGTAACACAGTTTTCAAGGCCACTGCATAGCTGGTAATATTTAAACTCTTATCTTGAAACTTGGGGTATTTAACCATTGGTGTCAATAGAAATGGAGCAGATTTGATCTCTTTGCGTTTCTGTAAGCGGCTTGGCTTGGTAGGCATCCCAGTTAACTTTGGAGCTGGATCAGGAGTTGTAATATGGAACTGAGTCACTAGATTGTTTTTTGGGACTTCAATCTGAACTAGGAAAGTGAACAAATGCATTTCCCCAGTTCCCAGTACAGAAAATGGAAATTGCTGGTGGACAACTTCACCTGCTTTCAGCTGCCCTTCTTTAATTTCTTTTCTTTGATCTTCCACCTTCACTTCAAAATCAGGATCACAGGATATCAAAGAAACACTTAGATCTTGTGGCTTATCAAGTGAAAATGTATGTTTTCCCCACAGCTGAAACACAATTGGAGGCATACTCTTTGCACCCTTTTTAATGTCACAAACCGTGAGTTTTTCTGGAATGTAGTTATGACTAAAGACTCTAAAAACAGCAGTGAAAGAAGGATGAATATGTTTGGGCCCATAAATTCCAATGGAGAGGGTTCTGTGGATATATTCCCAAACAGATGTAGCCAAAGACTGAATTGGCTTTACTTGTACTGCAACCACTGTGTACATCACATGACTTAGGTCTGTCAACTTCACTTGTATGGTGTCTTTGTAAATGTATGAGTTACGTAGCTTTTCAAAAGGACCTTCTTTGCTGAGACTATAAAAACACATAATTTCAGTCATAATTTGACTGAAAGGATCCTTCTTCACTTCAGCTGCAATTTTCATTTCCAGTGAAATGGCTTCCATTGTGTTGAGGTTACTTACAGTAACTTCAATCAGCGGGCTCACAGTGCTTGAAAGGTCATGATTAAGTGATTGGGGAGGGTTAAGAATAGCCCTTAAACCAACCTCTTGGAATTCCCCAACTGACACATGACCCTCGGGGATGTGAACAGTGATATCAGAGTTAGGTAGTTGCACTGAACCCCCTTCATGATTCAGTTTACAAACTACATGATTGTCCGTAGGTTGTGTTTGTGCCCATCCTGGACTATGACTCATCACATCTAAATTTAGACAAGATCGGGCCAGCTGCCGATGACTCAACCAAGCCATTTTATAGGCTGCACGGTCATTTTGAAGCCATTCCATGTCTGAAGCTAAAATCAGGTCAGGGGATGCTGTGTCGTCAGGATCAAATTTTTTGGTATCTACAATGTCCAAAAGGTGAGAGACACTCTTAGATCTCCCAGATTTCCTTGATGAAGATGTCTCTCTTAGAAGATGATCAATATCTAGTTCATCACCTGATGAAGCAGAAGAATCCCTGTTGCTTGAATCTCTGGAGAAAAGATAGGGGTCTTCTTTTAAGATGGAAATGTGTTTATTGACCTTGTCACCACTGCTTAACTGAGCTACATCATATACAAATGGGTTGGATGCTGACAGTTCATTCCAGAAAGGATTAGTCTTGGAAACAGTATGAAGATGTCGTTTGAACACCTCAGGCCAGTCAATAAGTGAATCCAATTTATTCTCTTTGTCATCTGTTTAAAAAAAATGGAGGCAATTATTCCTATCCATAGTCAAACAATATTTATTGGACAAACTGGGCCAAATTCATCTCTGCAGTAAATCTAATGATGTCGTTAAAGTACACTAGGGCTAAATGTATCCAAATTTAAAATTTGTATAGCTTATAAGTCATTTAGGATCAATTTATACCTTCATATTGCCTTTAAGGTTTTAAGCATAACCAAGTGTCAATAAGGTATTAGTATTTAAAGTAGGTTTAAAGAAGCAATATTAACCAAAAAAACACCGATATGTTAGTCCTTCCAACAGGGCCTGATACTGTAAGGTGCTGGGTATCTGCAGCAAGCTGCTGAGCACCTGCAATTCCCAGTAATGTTAATGGGAGTTGAGGATGCTGAGCTCCATCAGGAACAGACCTTTATGCTGTTTGTTCTAATGAGTGTCATCCACTAGCAAAGGCCATTGACGTTTTTTGCCTAGTGGCTTGCTATGTGCTGAAATAGAACGGCTGATGCTTACATTCTGAAAATTACCATATGCACATTGTACAAAAATTATACAACATTCAGGATTCCTTTTCTTCCTAGTGCTCACACTTTAGAAATGGTATTGCTCATTTCATTTTGTTTCAGTCTCACAAGAATTTGTTGTTGTTTTAACTGTACCAATTCATAACTCTCATTAGGATAGCTTCAACTACTCATTTTACATTTGGAATCAACTAAAAAGTGAATTTTTCTTTTGGTTATTTTCATAGTGAATAGGAGTGACGAGTAGAAAAAACTTTGTTTCCTATATAGACAACATTTAAAATCCCTTTTAGATTGAAATATGTATTGGTTGAAATGCAATCTACATTAATATATCTGTTTGTTATGGATGTGGGGAGACCCTTTCATGTAGAGCTCGAGAAACCAAAATCTAAATGAATAAATTTAATATGGCTATTTAGGACTCCATAACATGAGGTGCTAATCACCTCCTGCAAGAAATTGGCTGAGTGTCTTCAATTTCCATTGCCTTATACAGGTTTTCTGCATGCAGAGAATATATCAATAACAGGAGTGAAAGGGATTCTTCCTCCTTCCCCAAACACCCCCCCTCAATAAAGCTCCTTTATTTTCATTTAAAAACCAATGAAAGAAGTAGCTCCACCTGGTTTTATTTTTCTTTGCTTTTCCCCACACCCCCTCTTAATATTGTCCCTCCCCTTAGGGACTTTCATCCCTAAGGTTCCTGTAATTCTTGCAAGATGAGCAGTCATTCTGCCAGCTTCATCCTACACCAGAGCTGTACTCAGCACAGGAGAGGGGTGGGTTAGAGTTATACGGAGCTGATTACAGATTCAAGATTCTTAGGATGAGTTCTGGCCCCAATGGAACTTACCACTGTGCTGCTGGACAAATCTCAAAGTGACACCACTGAGTAGGTTTCTTAATAGATCCTACCTCCCTTTCTCTCTCTTCTGACATGCCCCTTACCTAGATGGCAGTAATGCTGACCTGGATCTGGTACAGTAATACCCAGCTGAATGCCCCGATAACAGAGGAGTATTTTGCTGGACATTTGCAATTAAAATATGGCCCATTGCACTGCCTGAATAGTGCAAAGGAAACATAATGCAAAAGAAAACCTGGTCCCCTATATTTAATGCAACATACTTATGTGCGGAGTAGTTCTTGCTTGGATATTGATGCCAGCAGGAGTTCTGCCTGAGTAAAGACTGCAGGTGTGTTGGCCTTAATAACGAATATTAACAGACCTGGCAACTCGCAGTTCGTTGAAGGGTTTTTGTCGTCCAAGTCAATGACAGTTCCTTCTGATCTACTCCGTGATATCTCTCTAGTGGGAAAGGAAGCTGTTCTGCTAGCAGACATTTTTTTCTTCCTAGGAGATAATAGGATTTATTAATGAGGGTACAGTTTGAGAAAGGGGAAGTTACTGAAGAATACCTGAGCACCAGTCCAGCAATGTGACACATGTGGGCAGAGCCTGAGGTTTACTCTTGTGCATCACATTGCAAGAGCCTCAACATGTAAATTAAAAGCAAAAACAGTACATTAAGGCCTCAAACCAGTAAAGCATTTATGTCCCCTAGCTCATGCAGGTCCTTTGCTGAATTGGAGCTGATCGCCACAAAAAAATTCCAAAAACTTCAGCTTATTGTGTCTCTCATGAAAAATATTTTTAAAATAAGCCTTTTATTCTTTCAATAACCATCCCAATCCCTGTTTGGAGATAAGATTGAATACCAAAAATATTAAAAATCCACGTCTGTCCATTCCCCTGCCAGTTTCAGATAACCAACTTCCTCCCCTTTGTGCTCAGCTCTTCTTTTTATGCATTTCTTTTGAGCGGACATCAGATCAGATTCTCCTCTCAGTCAACACAAATGTAAATCAGGAGCAATCCTGATACAGGGTGTCGGCCCCTGGACATGAAGCAGGACCAGAGCCCCCGTGCCACAATAGGCGCGCCCAATCTGGCTAATTAAGAGGCAGGCAGCATCTGGGGCTATAATGGATCAGGGAGGCGTGAGTGAGCCAGAGCTATGAGTCAGTCAGGAAAAGGGCAGTTGAGAATTGCCTAGAATTGAGAGATGAACAGGTGAGAGCTGCCAGAGACCAGGAGACTGGAGGAGGGGGTAAAGTGGAAAAGCAGCAAGAGGGGTTTGCTGGCTGACTTCCCCACACCAGAGAGCCAAGACTTGAAGGCTGAAGGCTAGAAAGCAGCAGCAGGAGTAGCCTGCTGGCCTCTCTGTCCAGGAGAGTGGAAGTGGAGGGCCAGAAAGAGTTGTGAAGGCAGGGGAGCAGCAGAGAGGGTTTACCTGCTCATGTCTCCATGCTGGAGAGCTGGAGCCAAATGGTTGGAGAGGGCTAATGGACCAGGGGGAGTGAGGGATGCCCCCCCGAGCAGAGAGACTGTGTGTGGGGAGGGGGGGGAAGTGGGGGTCCTGGCAGAAGGACAGCAGAGGACGTCAAAGTGCCAGGCATGGCAGAAGACACCAGAGTATGGCATGTGGGGCACTGAGGAGCTAGATGTCCTGGAATGTTAAAGACAACATGCACAGGGAGTGATGAATGGGTTATGTTTTGGGGACTTTTGTTTCGGAATCTATGTAATACACCATACCAGGAGGGGTATTACTGAGGCAAGAGTAGCTGGCACAGGGTTACTGGCACTCACAAGGAGGGAGGCTGAGGCTGGCATGCCCGTTGTGCTACAGCCTGTCACAGGAAGGCGCTCTGGGTTGGGCCACTCTGACACCTGTTATAGTCACTGGGCATACACTGGCCTGATACCAATAAAAGTGAGACAAGTTTCAGGCACCTCATCTTCTTTACTCCAGTCACAATAGGTCTGCTTCTTCTCTGAAGCCATCTGGGTGCTTAATATTAGGAATCTGCCATGGCAGGGCAAAGTAACCCGATGAACTTAACCCAGAAGAATGAAGCAAGCCAGATATATTCGGGGCTTTTTCTTACATAGGTGCCTATTGCCTCTTCCCTTCCCCCTGCTTTTTCACACTTGCGATCTGGTCACCCTATGTCTGGGGAATAAGTTCACTGCGGTACTGTCTTCACATGGGATATGGTTTCGAAAGGCAGAGGGCAAAAGGAATACTTGCAGTGCCCCAGGACTAGAGAAGAGATCTGTAAGATGGAGTGCTTCCTGGGTCCTGGGGGTTGCCGAGTAGATCAGGTAACTTGCTACATTTTTCAAAGGAAGAGCAAATGCAGTCCTGCCAATATTTGCCATGATGTGCGGGAGCTAGAAATGTAAAGGAGAATCTCAGCTTTCCAGCAAAAGTTCTATCCCTTTTCCTTCCGGAGAGAACCCTGGAGAGGTAAACACGGTGCTAAATTGAAAAAAAGCAGCGGCCTGCCTCACAGTAGCAATAGAAGCTGGGGGGGAATTAACAATCCCTCCCACAGATACAGACTTTCTATGTCCAATGAGTCTGTAGTATGTGTGGTGTATCCCTAAGGATCACCTTGGTAACCCTCCGCAAATCCTCAGGCTGGTTCTGTGCATAGTGGTAGGAGGGTGGACGTGAGCCAGTTAAGCTTAAGGTAGTGCACAAATCATTCTCCAGGCCCATCTCGAAATCCTAAAGCTAGCTCTGCCTTGGGGTACTGATGGACTGTAGGCTGCCCCCATGCAGGAACAATAGTGACAGCTAAGCAGCTCGTCTCCCACCACTCCCCCACCTCTGCACAGAAGAGCTGCGCTGTGTTTGCTTTCTGCTGTGGCTATGAAAAAGGGGAAGCCTTGCATGTCTGAGTGTTTGCTTATGAAGCTGGAAGTATCACATTCATTTATGATGCTAGAAGAGCGATTGACACTGCCTTGACTCATTTTCCACATCATTTCATAATGCAACATACTACGGTAAAATACAGACTGCTCACCACAGGTTCAGATCATTATTTTTGTTTCTAACCAGCAGTTACCATGAGTTGTAGGAAACAATCTCTTCCCACGCTGACATCTGCAGAGGCAATGAAGCATAGCTGATGGTCAGGTTTGCCTGTCATCTGAACAAAAGCCCCACAGTCAACGGGCTAGATGCACTTGCAGGTTCCCCTGTCTTATTTGAAATCAAAACTACATGACACATTTGGGGCCTGACTCCCCTCCAATTTTCCTTATCATCCACTGATGTTATGTCCATTGACTTCAGTGGATCTATTCCTGACTTACGCTGCTCTGTGATGAGAATCAGGCTCTTGGTCTATAAAGTGTCTGCTGGTGTTAATCTGCTTGTCTGTTGTTAGGTGCATTACATCTATTTGAGATGAGGGCACTAGCTACATTAACACAAGGATCATCTAAAAATAAGTGTATTGCCTAACGGCATTTGATATGAATTCTCAGTAGTGTTAAGAAAGGACAGAAGGGGAAAAAATAAACTAGTCTAATGTGTGCCAAAAGCTCTGTTATAGACTTAGGGGCTATTGACAGTGTTAAATCTCTATTTCGCAAATTATCAGGGCTATGAATAAGTGCTTTATAACCCTGGAGTCTTAGCTTTCCAAAGTTATAAAGCATTTATTTCTAATCCTGAGAGGCTATTGAAATACTGAACATTAATCTCCCAATTCTCATTACCCTCATGCTTTTTTTTAAAAAAAAAATATTTTCTTCTCTCCTCCACTTGAATTCTAACATGATTTTAGTATCTTCTATATCAATTGCTTATACCAAAAATCTTAAATGTTGAGATTGGAATCCCAGCTTTCAGAAGGTATAAAATGTTAATCTCCAACTCTAGCAGTTCATGAGATCTACTATTAAAATCTTGCCAGAACTGAAGTGCAAACTAAAAGCCATCTTCTAATCTGAATGCTGTGATTTCAAAGTCTGACATTTTATGACCTGCCAATGCTAGAAATACTTTGGACAAATAAAAAAAAGCTTCCAGAGATGAGAGATTCTATGAATTTGTCAATGTGAATTAAATTTTCATTGTACAATATCTGTGCCCAAAAAATGTTGAAACAACATAAAATGCTTGAAAAAAATATATATAATTTTGTTCGCTCAAGGACTTATTCAACAAGAGGCCAGATTGTCAATATCTCCCTTAAACTGGTGAGTAACTCTACCCATGAGCACTTCTTGAATAAGGGCTTCATGATCTAACCCAAAATAAGCAGCAAAGGAAAACTACGAGCAACTACAGACAGTGCACTGTTTAGGAGCATTAGCATATTTATGTATCATTTACACATGCAAATATAAATTGGTCTAAAAGTACGTGGTACATAGTACAGAAATAAAAGTCAGTATTAAACATTTCAGCCTTAGCTGTGAGTTACTCAGCGCTGAGTTGACAGATGTGCCAAAATTCAAATACAAGTTTAAGAGCCAAATAAATAAAGAGCAAGACACATCATAAATCAGACAGATGCACAGTGGCTAATTACTATACATTCCATACATCTTAACACAAAGGTCCTGGGGAGAAGATGAGAGAGAGCCTCTTTGCACAATGGGAGTATGTTGACAGCATGGATATGATGATAGTATCGCATGCAGACTGTATATAATGCTAGTAAAAACTGCAGATGGAACAAACCATTCCCTAAAGATTCCCTTTGGGATCTCCTTAAAATATCCATGTGATGCCTACATTACTCACAACTAGACTAGTATGAAGACTGTAAAAACAGACACTCAGAAAGAAAAACACTCCTTTCAAGAGTAGGACCTCCCTCTCTATCAAGAGCTCATTGGGAGAACATGCTGAAACAGCTGTGTGATTTAAGCCTGTTATTGGTCATCACTGGGCTGGGCTGGAGAGACAGAGATGACACAGAGTAGTAGAGAATGCTAGGTGAGGGAGTCCAAGCACAGAGAAACATACCGGGCAGGAGCAGAAGGAGCAGGAGAGGAAGGGGCTGACATGCCTCAGAATAGAACAGGTCATGGAGAGCAAGCAAGGGGAGCTAAGCATTTCATTTCACTGTAAATACAAAGTGAAATGTACAATGAGAAACATGTAGTGGTGCAGACAGTTAGGCAGTGTACTGGGCAGGAAATGAAGTGTGGAGGTTGGGATGAGATTACCCAGGGAAGTGACTGGTGCGTGAACCTGAGAGAGATCCAGGGAAAAAGGTTCTGTACCGCATGAGGGCAAAAGACACAGTGGCAGGTGCTACCTTGCTGTTAGGGCTAAAAGTGTATCACTTGACTCATAAGAGACCTGAATCAGGAGCTGGCAGGGTTTACAACAGTCTTGCCATAGTGGTGCCTGAGGAAAGACAAAATGCACTAAAGGAAGAGAGACTATTCCCAAGTAAAAAGTTCATGAAATTCTAGAGAGCTCAGAAAGAGGTGACTTGTTCAGTACATGGTGGTTTTGCAAGATGTTGTGCTTCTACACATCTCTGAATCCTTTCAAACTTGGGAGTTCTTCAGAATTATTATGACCAAAGACAACATGTCCTGCTGGGCTTAAAAGACTGGTGATAAAGGAAAAAATAGCTCCCCTCATCACTAACTCTGCACCCAAAACGACACAGAATACATTCACTTGAGAGGCCCCATAGTGCATTTGAGGCTGGGTCTACACTGACGGCAGCAAATTCGCTTTCGTCTGATCAATTGCTCTGGATTGACTGAGCGGTCTGTATAGACCTGCTCAGTCGATCCAACAATCGACGCAGGAAAACCACCTCGCTAAATGGTGCAGCACTGCGTAAAAGAGAAAGCTCTTCCCTTCGGCGCAGTACAATGTGGATGGCGTGCGGAGCAGACGCCGCGAAGTCGACGGGAGATACGCAAGTGATTTACATCACTTGCATATCTCCTGTCGACTACCGCCGAATCCAGAAGGTAAGTGTAGACCGGGCCTGAGATATCCACAGTGGCTATCTTAAAAATTGACATTCTAGAACAGCGAGATAGTAGAGTCCTGCCTTTTATTCAGCCTTAACCCCGCTTGGCCTTCTTTCAAAAGAAGGTTGTGTTACAGCAGCGCTTTCCAGTAGTAGCTCTTTTCAGCACATTACAGTATATATCAGCATGCTACTTGGTTTCGCTGCCATTCTGAAACACTCCTGGTCTTTTAAATTGTGGGTTGGGCACGTGCAGAGACATGACAAGCAACCAAACATGGTAGAGATGGGGCTGACTCTCTTCAGTCATCTTTAAACCTGGTGGTGAATGAAGCCCTGGCTATCAAGGGCCCTACTTGATAAGGACAGTGCTGATGGGCAGACCAAGGCATTAGGTCTATCCACTGAGATGTAAATGTAATGGCTTCAGTCTGGCTACATATGCTGTGAACTGATTTCTCTTAATGCTTAACTTCCATTATATATAGAAGTGAAAAAACCCAAAGAGTGGTCTAATGGTCTTAGGAGTCAACACACTTCTTCAGCCGCTCTCAGATTGCTTGACAGCCCAGCTCTGTCTTCAGACAAATCAAACCCAGGTCCAAACTAACCATTAGTTGCAATAATGTGTCACTTCTGTTGTTCCAGGCTAGAGATTCCAGGGAACACAGTAACTCACATGGAATAACATCATAGGCAAATAGCAAACAGCAAACAAAACTGTTCAGTTAGAACAGTGAAGACTATATAATCTACTTTCCCAGCCTGATGCCCAGGAGGAAATTTAGGCTTTTGGTATTAGGGAGAGGCTGCTCTTTACTTTCCTTCTCCATTTTGAGTAGAGGAAGAGGTGGCTTTGAATTTGGGGGTATAGTGATTTGAATTCCACATTTCCCCTTCCCATTAAGCCTTCACAGGACCCACAGCCCACCTCAATAGCTGCCACTACATCCAACAATGAAGAAGCACATTAACTATTTCACAGCTGGCTATTTTATGTTGGAATATCAAGCTAAAGTTGACATTTAATTCTGACACCTTCTGATGATAATTTATTGCCTCCTTGGGAATATTGGGGCAAATTCACACTTCTCTCAGAGCCAACTTTCTAGGCTTTCTGCAGACCCAGTGCATCAGTTCCATTGTTTAGCATTTAGAAGATTGTCTTCATAAACATGGGGCTAGAGACTTAAGTTCTTTTAAATTAAATCTTAGATACTAGAATACAGCTGTGCAGCAACTAAAAAAAATGTGTGGTTAATAGTCAATATTGCTTGGGGGGCCATGGATAAAATGTTGAGGTGCACTTCTGAGCCGATGTAAAAAATAACCTACATTGACTTCTATGCATTGCACAGTGGTGTGAGCGAAGAACTGTATCCTTGCTATTTGGAGCCAATTAACAGGTAAATTAAAGCGGCTTGAATAGCTGTTTGTTTTTTTAATTAGCAGAATAGCAAACACTATCACTGTTTCATTCTCCCAGAATGCCATTTATTGAACATTGCCGAAACATAGTGAAATTGTTGAGAACAGACATGAACCAAGATGTGACTTTTTTTGGCTTCCCCTCAGTTTTCAACAGGATGCATAATGAGCCTCACTGTTTTTAGATGGGCAGGTTGGTGTTCCTCTCTTGCTGAGAATTGTCCCTTTTCTCCGTAACATCAAGCACTACCCCACTATGATCCCGTTATCACAAAGAAAGCTAGCCTTTGGATTTGGGGAAAGCTCAGTGACGAGATTGTGTGGGTCACCCCCCTTCCAACCCCACAGAGAAGACTCATTTTCTATAAGAGGGGGCTCTAGGATGCTATGGTGAAGTGCTCAGATACTGTTGTGACTTGTGTAAAGAGACAGCCCTCTGCCTCTTAATGCAAGAGGAGTGGAATCCTAGTGCTTGCCTGGAATATTTGTTAAAATTAAAAACAAATGCATCAACAGGATAATTCTCCCAACAAACTGGAGGAATGGAGTCTGCTTGGATATCAGCCAATGGAGGGTTTTGTGTGAATTCTAGTAAACGTTAGCAGTTGTGTAGAAGTGTTAACTGTTGTCACAGTACCCCTGTGAGACAGGTAAGTATTGTTCCCATTTTAAAGATGGGGAAACATAGACAGAAAAGTCAAATGAACTGACTTAAGCTACAGAGGAAGTCAGGATTAGAATGCTGGAGTCCCATCCTCTGTTACTTGCTTAGTTCACTAGAGCACACTGATTCTCACAACTCTAAGCCATACCCTGAGGGCACATTGGCTATTCAGAAGAGAGGTTTAGTTCACCTGCAAGTAGCCAGTGGATAGGGAGCTTGAGGCAACCCTAGCACCAATAACTCAACTTGGACTGTACCAGCTTTGAATTGATCTCCACTTTTCCCAGAAATAGACTCATGCTGGTGTCAAAGGCTAGCCTGGGTGTCTCTCAGTAGGCCCCCATAAATCAGCTGTGGTTTTAAGAGAAAAAACAGTGACACAATATTAACAGTAACAACTGACGTTCTCAAGGCCAACTTTGCAAAGAAAGCAGCTGGAGGCCTATTCTTTTTAACTGAATGCTGAGGTTATCCTTTATATTTATAAGTCCCCCCCAAAACAAGAGGAAACTATGATGATGGGCTTCCTGTCTCCCAAAGGCTGGATTTTGGTAGGAGCAACTATATAATTCCCTACCACTCACCAATTTTCCTGGTGTGACTTTAAAAGATCCACAACGAGGTTATTAAGACAATAACATTTTCCAAGCAAAGACAAACTTGGGCTGAGTGGAAAGCTAGTCCTGCACAGGGGACTGACATTTATGCACTCCACCGAGTTGCATGCTCATAAAAGTAATTACCTTTGTAATTTCACTGCTCACATCAGACAAAAAATCTTGACTATTTCAACATTAAAACATTTCTGCCAGCCCAGTGATGCGCTAATAGCAATAATCTTAAAGAATTACACTTCCCATTTGCCATTGCCAGGACAGCACTTGGAGTGGTGGAGAAATTGACACGGAATTCACCTCGATACACAAGGCATTGCTTCAATGTTTCACTGCCCATTTCAGGCCATTTTAATTTTAAACACGCAAGATAATGCAACGTAGTGCACGTATAAGGCTGGGCTTATCACAGTTTTAACCCCTGAATTACTGTATTTTGTACACATCTTTATAAAAGCCAGATGCATTGCAAACATGTATAACATGTCTTGCTGCTGTACAGCTGCCACAGCCAAGCCTTGGGCCTAACAGGCAATGGTTTTCACAATGGGACATAACCTTGAGCTTTCCAGCATGGCAGATACCAGATCTACCACTGAACTGACATGTCAGCTGTGAAGTAGAGAGGTGGTACCCAGCTGTTGGAAGACACCACACCTATGTACACCAGACACACAAGCACATAATGAAGTACAAATCCTGGAACAGTTCCATCCCTGGTTTCACTCCATGTGTTTAGGGAAGTGCTAGGTCTCAGCCATGCATTTTTCACCATTGTGCACTGGTGGCATCTCAGGCTTGCTAAAGGGAGGAACAGAAGGGTCAGTCAGGGTAATTGGCATGGGTGGGCTGCTCTTTTGGTGTGACTTCTCAGGAGAGAACAGCAGGTCTCACACCTAGGTGTCTGTGGAATTTCTTCTGTTCCATGTGCCTCTGTACCAAATGAGGAAAATTTCCCAGGAAGAAAGAGGGCCCGGTCCAGTGAACTTTGGGGATACCCTGCACCTCAGTTTGGTGTTGATCTTCTGCTCAAATGCAGAATTAAGTCAGTGGCTGGGACACAAGGATTAGGCCTGGCAGCTCTGAAGCAGTGTCAGCCAAGCTCTCCAGCGGCTGCCACTGAATAAACAAGCCAAGACGAAATCATAGCTGAATGTGGAGAGGAATAAAAATGTGCCCAAGGCAACCACTCCTTCAGTCTATTCTGGGAGATCTGATGGGCTTGGGGGGAGGTGGTACTCGAGAGGGCATATTTGTGGGACGGAAGAATGCCCAACATGCAGTCACATCTGCAACAGGAATATAGAACCCTTAAATATGGGAGGGGAATTCAATCTTTTGGCACATAGGATCTTCTGGCTCTCACCAGATGTCAATTTAAAGAAGTGATGTCCCTAATTGTAGTAGAAAATCAAGTGGTATAATTCCCTGATACAGCCACATGATGTGTGTCACTCTAATAGTACACTGACTACTTGATGGACACAGGTGAGAAGTCACAGTGAAAATTACTGTATGTGACCGACAATGATAATATTTTCAAGGAAAGAATGATGCCTCTTTGTGTATTGATCCATTTCAGCTGAAGACCCCATTTAATAGTCCTTTTATAACTGATATTTTGGAAGAGCAGATACTGAATACAGCATCCAAATGAGAACTATTACCACTGTGACACTGGCAGGGGTAAAACTGTAGAAAGCAAGCATTTCCTTTATTCCCCTGAATGGCATTTATAATGCTGTCTGTTGCTTGGTTGTGGCTTTGATAATGAGACTTGTGTCTGATAGTGAGACTTGGTTTCATTTGGAAGATCTGCTGCCTGTTGTTAATAAAAGGATTGATTGGGCGTCTATTTGTTTTGCTACTAAAAATATTAAACTTCACAAGTGACAAAGTTAGTATGTTTGACACCCTTTGTTGAAAATGCAATTGGGGAGGAGGGAAATTAAAAAAATGAAATTCTTAGTGGCAAAGCTAGGTGATGAGGGAAAGAAAATGCAACTATCCCTGTTATTTTTCTATAAACCAAAATCAGAGCTTTCATTATGTAGCAGTGTTTTTTTTTTTTTCATGTAGCAATCATATGAGCTTTTAACAAGGCAAGATCTGCTTCTTTCTGTCATACAGGATTCATGTTGAACAGCCAGTTTCTCTCTTAAAGAAGAACATGTGAAATCGCTGAATTCTGCTTTTAATTACTTACTACTAGAAGCATTGCTCACAACTTGGGTCTGTTTCTATTGAATAAAGGTGATGACTGGCTCTCTGTTTCCCATTAGAACATTGCTTTTTTAGAGCTCATTCACAGGAATAGGGATTAACATATTAGATCACACCAGCAGGCAATCTAGCTACAGTGTTCTCTCTCTCATCACAGCCAATACTGAATATTTCAGAGGAAAGACAAAAAGTCCTGCTGTGTCCAGTTAAGGACATACCTGCCCAAATGGGAAGTTTCTCCTTAAACCTGTCTTTTAGTGGTGGCTTTATACCCCAAAATATGAAGGGCTTATACCTCCCACCCCCTTTTTTTAACTATCCTCCCTAATGTAATTGTGGAGATTCTCAGAATATCCATATGAGAATTTCCCATCCTGTTCTGAATCCTACTAACATCTTGGCCTCAATGGTACATAGTGGCAATGAGTTCCATGAGTGGATTGGTTGTGGTTTTCAAAAAATATATAGTACTTTTTCAGCAGTTGTTATCTTCCCATTTCATTGACTGATTGCTTATTCTAGCATTATGAAAAGAGGTAATTAGCAGTACCTGACTCATCTTCTCATTACCATTCATTATTTTGTATACCTCTTCATGTCTCCTCTTATCTAAGTTTATGCAGCAACTACAAAGGAGCTATGATACGAAAACAATAAATGGGAAAGATATGCCTAGCACTATATCCCCAATTCTCCCCTATCGCATCCCTGTACTCTACCTACCTCCACAATCCCCATATTCCTACACACCAATGTCCTCATGAAGTAGGGGGGGTTATCTATGCTGTCCAGTGACACCTCTTCCTCTGAATGAAGTTTCACATCAATGCTAATACAACAAACCCCCTGCGGCTCATATGATGAAGTGGTTCACGGGCATGGGAAACTGTTTGAATGGCAGGTCTGGTATTGTATGGCCGGAAAGCTTCCCTCCCTACCAGTATCTTGTTATGCCCTTGACTTTACCCCTGATTGGCCCAGTCTACTCCCCTTCCTGAGCATCCCACAAAGAGATCCTTCTTACTCGCTCTTCCTAATAACCTGGCCCTACCTCACATGCTCCTACACATCCCTACTGATGTCCTACCGATGTCCTAACCCTATTCTTCCCATGCTTCCCTGCTGCCAACTCTGTCTTCCTGGCTCCCTGAGTTCTCTGTTGAGCGCCTCTGGTAAATTGAGAAGTCCACTGGAGAGCACACTTAGCTGACAGAGCAGCAGTTGTTCAGCTGTGACACCTGCTGGCAACCAATGCACACAGCAGTAGATTCCTGCCTGTGCAAGGGAGCTCCACCTCCCTTCCCTTCCCAGCTTCTTTCTGTGTCACCAACCAGAGAGGAAGTTGTGGTTCCCTGTTCCATCAGCCAATTCCTGTGAAGCCAGTATTGGGGAAGTAAGGCAAGGCCCCTGGTTCCAGAGTCATTATATCCCCCTTTCTTTCTTCCTTTTTTCACACACAGTGAAAGTATGGGAGAGAGTGTATGTTGGAAAGGAGGCAATACTGAGTGAATGAGGAGGCGAGGGAGGAAGGAGAGGGAACAAGTGAAGTGGTAAAGTGAAAGGGACTGCACTCATTCATTTCACATGCAGTAAAAAAAAAAGGAATATTATGCTGGCAGCAAAATAGCCTTCTTTTGTGTATAAAATGAGTCAGTTAAATTGTAATGAAGGGACTTCCCAATGAATCATCTGGCTGACCACCCCCACACTCCTAAAACTGGTATGTTTCACAGTGATGTGATTGCATTGGACAGGAGTTTGATTAAGTTTGATGTGGGCCAACAATGTTATTAAGCTCACCTCAAAATGCTGTGTGAATCAGATAAGAGGAGGCCAGACTAGATGATCACGGTGGTCCCTTCTGGCTTTACACTCCATGGATAACCATGCAGTGTATTCTCAGGAGCCAGGTTCAGAAAGCTGTGGTTTACAACCATTGATTGAAAATATGTGCCTGGCTGTCCATCTCATTCATTCTGTGTCAGAAAGCTTTACTATTTTTCATCATGACTGAACTTACTGCCTCCCAAGCAGAAGATCGGGGCAGCAGATCCGTAACTCTTAAACCTAGTCACTGCATTTTTAGTATCTGCTTTCCACCTTTTTATCAGCTGTAGACAGTCCTGCACTATATCACGACATTTGCACAGTAAATTCATTTTCACAGATACAGCAGTCTCCTGAAAACCAGGAACCAAAATTGCTGATGCCTCATTCTTCAAGAAGTTCGATGCCTCTGGTAAGGTGTAGGTGTTGAACGTGCTCAGCACTTGAAGGGGATGCAGTACCTTGGCTTGTCTAGTTCCTTGTTACACTATAAAAGTACCCAATGTAGCACATCCTGAAGCATCCCAAAACACTCTGCAGGTAAGTAGTGCTTCACCCAGCACAGAGACACAGCCACCTCTGGGGCAAAACCTCTAGGGCAGCAAACATTTAAGGTTATTATAATAATTAACCCCTTCCCCACCACCACCACCACCCCCACTCCCATAAAGATGTTGGGAAGAGCTGGATGGGAACAAATTTCTGTTCTGTGGGAGATGCCAAAATTTTGGGGGTGGGGAAGAATTGCTCCCAATCAGAATGAAAAGCTAAAATTTTGAAATATCCCATGAAATAAACCTTCTGAACACTTTGGATTTGGGACCATTGAAATGTTTCATTTAGTTTGTATCAACTTTTATATTATATATCAATAGATTATACATGGATATTAAATATAATATATACAGATAATAAAAAATAATACTTTGATATAAAATGAATCTAAACAACAATATCAAAACACAACTGTAGTTTTCAACCATTGAAATGTCGCATTGAAAATGTTTCCAACCAACTTTAGTGTCAGGAGTCCTCTGTTGTATCCCTGACTTTGTCGGAGACTTTGTGTGGGTAGAAAGGTTGGCTGCCTCTCTCACACATACCCTCTTGTGGCAAGTGGTGGTTTTGCAGCTCTCTGCCTCAGTTTCCTCTCTTGGTTCCTTAACCCCCCCCCAAAAAAAGAGGCTTTCACGACTCTAATAATAGCCGTTTTGGGGTCTCGTTTCATTCAAACAAAGTTTCAAAACAAAGAGAAAGTCTTCTATATACAGACTTAAGCTGGGTATAGTCCCTACTCCCTGAGATACTGTCTCGACTTGCTCTCTGAGCAGCTGGAGAAGATGCAAGACCTGGCCTGCCTTCTCCCCAAATGGAAACCAAAACTTTCAGCTGCATCTTCCCCAGCCACAATTCCTTTTCTCAGTAACCTCTGCAGTTCTGCCTCTTTTTACTCTACTGGCATCTGTTTTTCTACCTTCTCAGAGGCCTAGTTTATCACATGACTTTCTGTCATGTGATTTGCTTCAGTCACTCCAGTCCACCTGGGCAGGCAAATCAACTGCATCACATGTGGGATGATTTATTTCCCTTTAGGCGGGCCAGCCACCCTGTAACAGTTCATTATCATGGACAAGTCACTCACCCATATCTGTCAATGGGAATGATTTTACTACCTTGCAGGGTTGCTCTGAAGCTAAACTGATTGGTACTTGAAAATCATAAGATCCTCCAGTGGATGGAGAATAGAAGAGCTATTATTATATAACAGAACACACAAATGCTATACAACTCTTGAAGATGAGTAGCGAAGAATACCATCAAAATGTAATTGCTCAAACTGAAAGCTAGCCAGGACTCTTACTCTGGAAGCATCACGGGTTTTCCCTGAAGGTCTTTCATCCAGGTATTGTTGATCTAGCTTAACTTTTTCAAGCTGTTAAGCTCACAGACCAAGGTCCTATGTCTACAGGTTGTCTAAATGCTTTAACAAAGTGAAAGAAACTTAGTCTTGCCCATAAAGGTTGAGGATGTAATGTTTTGAGTTATAACTTGATTTAATATTTTATGTTACCATGCAATAACTAGGCCACTGGCTTCAGAAGCATAGAGTGTCAGTAAGTAGTCTATCAATGACACCATGTAAAAATAGCTCTCTCTTTATTTAATGCAAACATACAAGCCAACTAATAATGCTTTCAGCTAATCGAGACTAGAAATATCTTTGGAAAGCTATTTTACATTGCATTTATTCCTACTTATACACACTGGATCTTGCCAAAAGATTAACTGCTGAATTTGTATTAACATGAAAATGCAGAATTAGACAGATGAGATCAGATTCTGTTCTGTCACAATGGTACAAATTCATGTTAAATCCTTTGACTTTATTGGAGTCTGTATAGACTTTAAGATAAGTGTAGACCGGGCCTTAGAAAGACACCCATTCTTGATTTGTAGACCTCAAATGCTATTTTGATTTTCTATTTGTCCTGAGGTATTGCTCACATAACCCAATCAGGATTAATTTTTTGTTGTTTATTTGTACTGCAATAGTCCCAGTGAAAGAGGAACCCCCTTGTGCTTAGTGCTGTACAAACACATAGTGAGAGACAGCTCTGGCCACAAAGAGCTAAAAAATCTAAATAGATAAAGAGTAGGAAAAAGGGATTATTATTCACATTTTTCAGATGAAAAACTGAGGCACAGATTAATAGTCAGATTTCAAAAGGGCTCTGGCTCCCATTTAGGCACCTGTCACAGGCTGGCTGGCCTGTAAGGATTCAGCCTGTGATAATCAGCTACTGCCCACCCCCCACGCAGTCCCAAAAATAATCCTGATTGGCTGGAGATCAGATGGCTGAATTTAGTTATTAGATCCATCTGGAGAAAAGAAGGGGCTTGTCTCAAAAAGAGATCCCAGCTGGAGAGAGGAGAACAGGTGGGAAGTGCCCTCTCTCTGGGAAGCAGCCTGAAGGAAGGCTGAGAAGGGTCAAGGGGAGAAAAAGCAGATTGGTTACTTCCAGGATGAGCTGGAAGCCTGACTAGAGGTCGGAAGCCTGATGAGTAGCAGTGTTGGTGAACCTCTGAGTGAACAAAGGAGCAGGTCAGGACCCGGACAGTGGGGTTGTTTGAGACACAGAAGCCTGGGCCTCGGCATAAGGACAAACTTTAGCAGTCAAGGCATGCCTTTCAGGAAGAGACATTCTATTTAGTCCAGCTGAGCTGAAGATTCAGTTGTTTTGATAAAGGACTCTGGCTCTGGAAGGGGCAGGATTTTATAATGTGGTTAGTCTGGAGGGCCAGAACGCTACTATGCCTGAAGTAGGCTGAAAGACAGAGGGGGAACAACAGGCAAAGGTTGCTGCAGTGCCCCAGCCAGCCAGAAGGGGGAGTGTTTGGGCAGACATTTTGCCACAGTACCTAAGCTGAGAAGAATGGAAGTTAGTGGATGCTGAGCACTATACAAATCTGGCCCCATTTGACTTGCTCAAGACCACATGAGAAACCTGTGGCTGAGCTAAGAATTGAGCAGAGATCTCTTGAGTCCCAGTCCAGTACTTTAACCACAAAAGCAACCTTCCTACCAGGATCAGGGCCTCATTGAGTCCTGTATGAACATATACAAAAGGTACATCTACCATCTACCACCGAGCTACTAATCCTAATTGTGTTGGGCAGACTCAGCTGATTCTGACAGATGATTTCTGTCTAGAGAGAAAGGCAATACACTGTTCTGCCCCATCTCCCAACTCTTAAGCCCAAGTCCTACCAACATGCTGTGGAAGAAAATTCCTCTTCATCCACACAGAGCGTAGACTCATTGGAGCCAGGACTGTGTCTTGGGGTACATGTACACAGCAACTGGGACACGTAATTCTGAGCTCTGGGAGATATACATTGTCTTGGCTCTGATTGAGAGAGCATGCTAATAACAGCGCTCTGCCCATGGCAGTAAGGGTGGGAGGTGGCTTGGACTAGCTGAGTAGGCAATTACATCTGCCAGCTGATGTGTACACATACCCTAAGAGACGTTGTAAGACTTGGGGCTGAAGGGTTGGGAGATGGGGCAGAACAGTGTTTTTCCTTCCTTCTTGTAAGATGATTTCTCTAGATCATATGAATATTCACCACATAACTACTTATTAGTATAGCTCAGCATCCTCTCTTTATTATGTTTTCATTTTTCTAAGGAAAAAAAATCAGTCAGTAGCCAACTATATAACCCTAAAATAAAACTGCTTGTCACAAGCACGAAAACTGAGAGTTCAGTTAATTTATTGAGCTTGTCTCTTAGTTTACAGCAATATTATTGAGAATATGTTGAATGTATTTAGCATGTGCTTGTACTTTCTAGCATACGGTGAGAGACAAATAGTGGGGCAGTTTGCCTGCAGGCTAAATTTACGTCTGTTGCTTCAGTTGGAAATTCAAAATGATATTGTTTTGTAATAGAACCAATCTTTTGCTATGTCAGCAGCTCCTCCTGCTAAGCTTAGCACAGGCTTTGCCAAAAAATAAATACAAGCAAACACACATGCACATGACCAATGGATCACGAAAAAGCTACTTCCCAAGTGGTTATCACTGGGAAACTTACTTTTTAAAGTGACTTTATTTTTTTAACCTGGAAATGCCCTTCAAATTCTCATATGATTCATGTCTAGGTGAGCTGTTACATATTACACCCCATGGAGAATATAATCCAACATATTTGTGTTCCCACTCGTAATACTGCTAATCCATATGAACTAGTCTTTTTTTAAAAAAAAAAATTCAAAGTATTTTCAGTGCAAATTAGCAAACAAAATCAAATTTGTAAAGCACTAACTGATTAAAAATAAGATAAGATTGACAATTTTTAAAAGCCAGCCTACAGTTGTGTTACTCATTCATATCATTTGAATATCTATTCATATCTATTGGATGGCACCTGGCATTCATATGAATATCATTCATATCTATTGGATGGCACCTAAATTCTGCAGTGACTGGAGCTCTGTAAGAAGATAGCCACCGCTACTTGACTAGACCATGACTCAGTAGATACCATATATACTTCAGAACATTCGCAGGTGCTTGGGGAAGTGATTTGTTGTAACAAGAGAATCAAGATGGTGGATCTGTGCATTTATGCATTTGCTTGAATAAAGAATTCATCTTAAACCTACAGACTGCTTGCTTGCTTCAGGCAAAATGCAGCATACAGATAAAAAGAAACCTGTACAGTAAGAAACCTGTCCTAAAAATAATTTCTTGCTGCTTGTAAATAGTGTATTTGATAACTGCGTTAAGAGAACTTCCCTATCAAAGAGGTTGGTTCAACCATAAATGGGTCAGTCATTCTGTGGGTCTCCTTTGCTTTGTAGCGATGTGTTGCTATTGATTCATGTGCAAAATTCCCTTTGAAATGAATGATTGATTTTGAGGGGTGGCTAGTGGTATCCAATTCTGGTACAAAAGTTAACTTTTTAAGAAATGAGTACCTCTTGGCATGTAAATTAATGCTGAGTTTAGCATTCCGACCCTGTGTCCAGTACAGGGCCTGTGGTTTCATTGTGAATGGTAAATAGTCACCGCATAGCAGAACTCCATGGAGCAGGTTTACAGAGGTTTTCACCTTCCTCTGCAGAATGGGGCATAGGTCACTTGCTTGTTTAAACTAGTGTAAATGGTGGATTCTCTATAACTTGAAGTCTTTAAATCATGTTTTGAGGACTTCAGTAACTTAGCCAGAGGTTAGACTAGAGGGTCTATTACAGGAGTGGGTGGATGAGGTTCTGTGGGCTGCAATGTGCAGGAGGTCAGACTAGATGATCATAATGATCCTTTCTGACTTTTATGGGTCTATGAAATCCCTGATCCCTTTCCAGGTTAGTGAGGCTCTTCCATCTGAATTTAGCCAGTAGCTGTATCAGAGACCATTTAAAGGTACAGGCAGCCCTCAGCTCCCCAAAGGAACCCAGAAACATCCTCAAGCCCTCCAATGAAAGTACTACCTGGTCTCCTACAGTGGGACAATTATATTTTTTAAAAGACACTGTAGATTTTAATCTGAAGGCTACTGAGCTTCATTCCTATTACATGGCAGTAAAACTCTTCTAGTAGAGTAACTGGGAGCTGACTGGATGGGTTGGGAAACTGGAAATGAGGTTTTCACATCTGTATGTCTGCCTTGACTTCACTTTCAGTCTGATGGCTGTTTGAGACCACTAGCTCATTTCTAACAGGTCATCAGTCCAGGTCAGAAGTCTACATTAAAAATACCAGACTCCGTAGTTTCAGTAGGGAGGAGGAGGACAGACTGAGCATAGAGATTAAATATGCTCTCCTTCCGGTCACTGAACTTTCATCCCTGGATGATGTAGGGCAGCTTGCGCTATCTGAACTGTACTAGTTCTATGAATAAAATAGAGGATCCTAGACTCCAAGCCTTGTTCAACAACCACCTTCAGCAAAATCCTATTAAATGGGGACTAATGGATCCTGGATAGGTGCAGATATTGTAATGAGTTCAGCCACCCTGGACCTCTCTCTAGTGCTCAGATATGTAGTGTTGGAGGAGATCATGGGTTGTTTTTTTTTAAAGGTGCCCCATGACAATTTTTTTCTAAATTATTAGTCCATGGCTGAAACAGTTTCCCCTTAATTATATAATCTTTTACAAACTTCCGCACTGCCAATGCTTGACTGATTATATAAATGTATTGCACTTAAAAAATATCCAGAGATTTGGTATTGGAAGGGTCAGGTGATTGTCACGAAGACACAGAGCTTGTCACTGCTAGGTCACAGAGTTGATTATAGCCCATAACGATAGTGATCAAAAGTGTTATTAATAATATGTTAATGCTAATAATTTGCATTTATACAGCACTTTACAAAGTGTTAAATGATAAAGCTGATGTGACAGCTGTTCTGTGGTCTCTGAGATCAGCTGGTTACCTCAGTACAGTTCCTGGTGGACAGGCACTGTTTATAGTTTGAGCTAAAGGGTAATAGACAAATTTAACTAAAAATGATCCCTTCCTATTCAGATTTTGAGGCAAACCAAGGCCGTGTAGATAATGTATCTTTGTAAGTACTTATTTGATGTTTATCACTGAAGTGCCTGAGCACCTCACAAACATGAATGAATATACCTTCATCTCCCCTTTGGGGCAGGGAAGTATTCTCTGTCCATCTATATCCCCAAGACTGAGGCAGAGAGAGATTAAATAATTTGTCCAAATTCACCCAGGAAGTTTATGGCAGAGCCAGGGGTTGACCCAAAATCTCCTGAGTCCCTCTCCAATGCCAAGTAATCCCTGCTCTAGGGGTAAAAGGACGATAATAGCACTTCCCTCCTTCATAGCACTGTTGTGAGGAAAATATGTTAAAATTTGCGAGGTCTTTGGGTACCTCAGGAGTGAGAGGCACCTAAGAACCTAAAAAAAAAAAATTCAATATTTTAAAAAGCTGCAAAATGAAACTGAAGAACAAGAAGTGGCAGCTAACTGTAAAATGGATATTACAAAGGCAAGAGGAGTTCTGAATTACAAATCATTAGATACAAAGGCAAAAAGTCATTTTTTAAGTACAACACAGTCTTTCAACACCTCCTAGACCATCAGAGACTATGGAACAACCACTGAGGATATGGAAGCTACAGAAAAATTATTTCTTTTCATCAATCTTCACTGTACAGGATGTCTGAGAAATCCTATGTTGGTGCACAGGGTAGTTAAACAATGGTGTAACTACAATGGTACAGTGCCAGAAACCATGAGGTTATGGAGGCCCTGCCAGAGGGGGCTCATTGGTCCCCTGGGGCATGGGGGAGGCTAGAAATAGGGCTCCCTCTAGCCAAGGCAATGCCTGATCCTGGGCATGAGTTGCTGGCAAAGATACACAGTGAAGGCATGGGGGGATAACAGCAAAGGGGTTTGCACAGGGGCAAAGGGGCAGCCTGGACCCAGGCCCCCTCCCCTCCAGAGATGGAGCACAAAGTAAAAGTATCACCTGGGGGTTGGATTGGGGCTGTGTGGAAGCCACAGGGTGGTAGATTTTGGAGCTCCTGACCTATTCTTGCACCAGGGCCTTCTGGGGCCTGGAGTTAAAGCTGCTCCAAAGGCAAATGTCTCAGGCCTATTATTGGGGAATTTTAGGGGATGTCTACAGTGCAATTAGCTATAAGACTCTGCGAGCTGGGAGGGTCTCAGAGCTCAGGCTGGAGCCCAAGCCTGAAAGTCTACACTGCAATTAAACAGTCCTGTAGCCCAAGCCAGGTCAGCTCATAGACTTTAAGGCCAGAAGGGACCAATTTGATCATCCAGTCTGACCAACTGCACAACACAGGCCACAGAACCTCACCTACCCACTCCTGTGATAGACACACAACCTATGACTGAGTTATGGAAGTCCTCAAATCATGGTTTAAAGACTTTAAGATACAGAGAATCCACCAGCAAGTGACTGATGCCCCATGCTACAGAGGAAGGCAAAAAAACCCAGAGCCTCTGTCAACCTCCCCTGGGGGGAAATTCCCTCCCAACCCCAAATGTGGCAATCAGCTAAACCCTGAGCATGTGGGCAAGACTCACCAGCTAGACACCTGGAAAGAATTCTCTGTAGTAACTCAGAACCCACCCATCTAACATCCCATCACTGACCATTGGACATATTTACCACTAGTACTCAAAGATCCATTAATAGCCAAATTGGGCTGTCTCATCATACCATCCCCTCCATAAACTTATCAAGCTCAGTCCTGAAGCTAGCTAGCTTTTGCCCCCACTGCTCACCCTTTGAAGGCTATTCCAGAACTTCACTGCTCTGATGGTTAGAAACCTTCATCTAATTTCAAGTCTAAACTTCCTGATTGCCCATTTATAAGCATTTGTTCTTGTGTCCACATTGGTGCTGAACTTCAATAATTCCTCTCCCTCTCTGATATTTATTCCTCTCTTGTATTTATACAGAGCAATCATATCTCCCCTCAACTTTCCCTTGGTTAGGCTAAACAAGGCAAGCTCTTTGAGTCTCCTTTCATAAGGCAGGTTTTCCATTCCTCAGATCATCCTGGTAGCCCTTCTCTGCACCTATTCCAGTTTGAATTCATTTTTCTTAAACATGGGGGACCAGAATTGCACACAGTATTCCAGATGAGATCTCACCAGCACCTTTTAAATGGTACTAACACTTCCCTATCTCTATTGGAAATACCTCACCTGATGCATCCTAAGACTGCATTAGCTTTTTTAATGGCCACATCACATTGGCGGCTCATAGTCATCCTGTGATCAACCAATATGCCCAGGTCCTTCTCCTCTGTCACTTCCAATTGATGCATACCCAGTTTATAGCAAGAATTCTTATTAGTCCCTAAATACATGAACTTGCACTTTCCGCTATTCAATTTCATCCTATTTCTATTACTCTAGTTTACAAGGTCATCCAGATCTTCTTGTATGACATCCCAATCCTTCTCTGTATTGGCAATACCTCCCAACTTTCTGTCATCCACAAACTTTATTAGTGCATTTCCACTTTTTGTGCCAAGGCCAGTAATAAAAAGGTTTAATAAGATTTGATCCCAAGACTGATCCCTGAGGAACTCTGCTAATAATGTCCCTCCAACCTGACAGTTCACCTTTCAGTATGGCCCATTGTAGTCTCCCCTTTAACCAGTTCCCTATCAACCTTTCAATTTTCATATTAATGCTCATATTTTCCAATTTAATTAATAATTCTCCATATGGAATTGTATCAAGTGCCTTACTGAAATCTAGGTAAATTACATCCACTGCATTCCCTTTGTTTAAAAAATCTGTTATCTTTTCAAAAAAGGAGATCAGGTTGGTCTGGCACAATCTACCTTTTGTAAAGTCAGATTGTATTTTGTCCCAATTACCGTTAATCTTGATGTCCTTAACTACTTTCTCTTTCAAAAAATTTTCCTGGACCTTGCATACTACCGAAATCAAACTAACAGGCCTGCAGTTCCCTAGATTACTTTTTTCCCCTTTCTTAAAAATAGGAACTATGTTAGCAATTCTCCAGTCATACGGTACAGCCCCTGAGTTTACAGATTCATTAAAAATCCTTGCTAGTGGGTTTGCAATTTGATATGCCAGTTCCTTTAATATTCTTGGATGGAGATTATCCGGGCCCCCCAGTTTAGTCCCGTTAAGATGTTCGAGTCTGGCTTCTGCCTTGGATATGGTAATTTCTACCTCCATATAGTCTCATTCCCATTAGACACCTCCCATTATCCCCAAACTCTTCATTAGCCTCATTAAAAATGGAGGCAAACTATTTGTTTAGATATTGGGCCATGCCTAAATTATCCTTAACCTCCACCCCATCCTCAGTGCTTAGCGATCCCAGTTCTTTCTTAGCAGATATCTAATTGCAGTGTAGACATACCCTTAGGCTAGCCTAGAGCCAGCACATTCAACCTAGTCCTCCATCCCAATATACATGGTAGGAGGGGCTGAGGCTGAACATGCTGTGCTCAGGCAATCGCTGCCAGCAAAGCAGGGAGCCCTTTGGAGCAGTTACATGCTGGTGCAGATTGGAGAAGCCGAAAGTCTGCTCCCACTTGTGTCAAGGGCTGATCCAGACCTCAGCTCCTCCTAGAATCAGGGAGAGGAGAGGTGGTGGGCCTGTTCCAGTGTACTTGGGAATTCAGCCCTTTGTCTTTTAAGGGGATCCCGTAGTGGAGTGATATTTAGGGGGAACTCCTGACATTTAATGTTTTGTCTTAATAAACCTTATTTACAGTGCAATGCCCCAGCACTTGGGCTTGTTACTCAATGTATCTGCATCTATTCATCATGTGCATACGCTTTTAAACTCTGAAAGAGGGGGAGAAAAGTGAGATGGTAATATTTAATGATGACCCAAATTATTTAGGTTAATTAAAGTTCAGAAAGATGGAAGTAATTCAGAAGGGCCTATCAAAACTAGTTTACTGGGCAACACAGATGCACAAATTCACAGCAGATAAGTGCTTGGAAAGGCACTTAGAGAAGGAACCATTTAAATTACTGATTCACACTGATGGATTCTGAATTAACTGTAATTTCTCAGGAAAAGTCAAACCGTCATTATGAATCACTTGAGATTGTTGGCTCAATTTATAAGTGAATAAGATGTTAGGCTCCATTAGGAAGTGGATACAAAATTAATAAGGAAATTATTATAGAGCCACTACTGTAGACAAACTGATGTATAATCAGAGGTGGATTAAGATTTATTGGAGCCCTCGGCACATAGAGGCACCAAACGCCCTGGGGGCCCCCCACACCCTGGGGGGATAAGAGGCACCAAAATCAGAAGTGCCAGGAGAGCCATGCCTCCTACTTTTTGACATAGTAGCCTTGGACAGGTGTGGAACGGCAGCAGCTAGGTCTGCGTTTCACTGTGGAGGAGTTGATAAGGCTCCCCTGCCATGAAGTGCAGCCCCTGCTGATGGTGCCAGCCTCTTCCTGATGGGGGGCTGAGGTGGACCTTAACCCCCCCACCTCCCATGGGGCCCCACCTCCTCCTCTTCCCACAACACCCTGCCTCCTGGACAGTCTGGCCATAGTAAGGGCTGCCCATGGAGCACAGACCATTGTGGGGAGCCCTGGACTCTGCACCTGCCTTGACTGGCGTGCCCCAGGGGGACAGGGACACAGGCCTGGGGCTGTTCTCGGGCTCCCCCCCAGGGCAGATGAAGGGTCCAGGTCTCCGCACAGCAGCCCGGTGTGCCTGGGTGTCTCTTACCATGGCCTGGCTCTGGCTGCTGGCCTAGCCAAGGGGTGGGGTTTCAGGAGGGAAGAGGAGAAACAGGGCCCCCAAATTGGCCAGGATCCCTGGACACAGGCTCCATGGGCCCATGCGTTAATCTGTCACTGTATATAGCCCTACTGCACCATAGAGATCAGCTTCTGGAAAGGACATTTCAGAAAATACATGTAAAAAGAAGAAAATATACAGAGAAATGTAGGAAAAGAGATGAGAGAGGCAGGAGGGGGACTCCATATCAGGAGAAATTTTAAGGAGACTAGGTTTCAAATTGAGCAAAGTTCCTCATGACAGTAAGAGCTCCATGCTCTTACTGAGTTCCAAGAGAGAGAGACTCTCAAGTTGGCCAGGTTGTTTTTTCCCTCCTCCCTCTGTGTTTTCCATTATGGGGAATATGGGGAGGAATGGGGAGATTGCTTGAATTTCTCCTGAGCTCTGCTGATGCAAAATTCTCTGGAGAGCTGCTGACTAGGTGGACTGTCTGGCTGTTCAGGCCCGATCAAGCCTCTTTTTAATAAGTAACATCTATTTATTTCACTGTGTGAGCTCCTTATAATTCCCTACCCTGTGGGCCCTTGAAGTTCAAGGGAGGAGGTTTGACTGAAGAGGTCATTGCAAGATTTACACCAGCATAGGCTAATGTAGTCCTTCAGGGAATTTGAACTACTATTTGGTGTAGAAAAAGGAGTAAAATGAGACATGATGGAGGGTTATGCAGACGTGAGATTGGCAAAGGAAAACGTCAGTCAAGCACTCCCATTTATCTTTCCCTTAATAAAGACAAATAAAACATAAAACTTTAAAAGGCAACACATTTAAGTAGATAATAGGACTTTGAATGTAATATATAATTAGCCCAGTGAACACAATGCCACAAGATATCATTGTGCTAAATAACTTAGCCAGTGTAACTACAGATGCCAGTCCATTCTTTAATGTTGCTCAGGTAAATATTATTTTATACCCTAAAGCAAAATGATTACCAGCTGTTTAATCTCCATTAACTCCACCATTGCTTCCCCCGTAGTATAATGCTGTGCAATTCAGTAGAGCATGAGAGTTTTACACCTTACTCAAGGGTATCTGGCACTGGCTGTTGTGAAGGACAAGACAGACTAGAGAAGAAATCAGTCTGCTCCAGTATGGAATTCCTACTTTCCTAAAGACAGGGTATTTTGTTCTAGAAAAATTTGGGACGCACAGTATGTATTGCTGTTCAATATTTCATAATGAAAGCTGGTCGAAACAGGAACAAAATCAATTTTTTTCAGAATTTTTTTAGTATTTTCACCAAAATTTGAAATTTAAAATTTTGTAATTAACAATTTTTGACTGGCTCTATAGTGGGTCAGCAAATAGGGAATGTTTTATAGAAAAATTGATTTTCCCCCTGTTTTTTGAAAGAAGCAACTTTGATTAGCTCTACACATGTTTTAGTCATGCAAAGACCCCTTTATTTTTTGTCAGTGACTTGAGGACATTTAACTTTCAGATTTTTTCTTCCCTTAATATTCATATTTATACGTTTTCTTTACTTCTGTCCTTCCAGCCTCTGAGATATTTTTTGTTTCTAATCAGTATGATTATGGGATGCTTCAAACTTCATTGACTCAGCTTGCAAAACTACAGTCTAATCCAAAACCTGTTGAAGCCAACAGGAGTCTTTCCACTGACACCAGTGGGCTTTGGCTTTGGCCATTAGAAGACTAACAAATTAATAATGGCTTTATTCCATTGGATTCAAGAAGGAAGAAGAGCACCATCTTCCCCCAATATTTTAATGCGCCTTTCTAGGTTCTCAGATAGCCTCCTACCACGCTAATATCCAAGCATTAATTAAAACAGAAATAATAATAACAAAGTTAATTCTTTAAAAAGAGCAAAAACTTACTGTTACGGAAACAAGCAGCAACTGCTTTTGTTCAGATCCAAATTATGACATTGTTTGGGAGGTTTGCAGTGTATAAAGTGTGCCTGTTTCCGTGCTGGCTTTGAAGAATGTCACTTACTACAACAAACAGGGTTAGGTTAGTAGCTCCGCACCCACCTTGTGCCTCTTAAGGCTTGTAAGCAAACGCCCTCTGGGACCTGCAGTCCCGCTGCTGCTTAGCACCAGCTGTTTAAACAGATTGTAAAGAAGCAGAAACTACGTTACCCATAACTGCTTTCAGTTTATTTCCGATTGTACCTGAAACCAGGAGAGCTGGTCTGGCTGCTGCTGGAGTTTCGCCCTAGGGAGGCAGAGAAAGAAGCAAGTGGGAAAGGGAAAGTAACATGCTCAGACTGCATTTGGAAGACATTCTGTGTATTTTTTTACTCTTGTGTGCCATGCTGCAGATATGGAAGGGACGGATAAGGCCAGTACTGGGATAAAGCTCTAGTGTTAAATATTAAAATGGTTAGATTCGAAGTAAATAGTGTACCATCCAAAATAGCACAAATCTGCATAAGTGCTTCCGCCTCTATCTGTGTGAGAGACTCACTATGAGTTCTCTCAGCAACTGAATAAGCTAGGGGGTGGTGCCAAAGCCTTTACTTATAAACTAAGGAGGAAATACACTAATATGCTCCAGGAAAGAGGACAGAGCCTTTCTTACTCATGTGCTTGATGAAACAGACATGTAAAGATTCCAAATGTAACATTTCATACACAGTTTTCTTAATCATTGCAACAAATTAATATATGAAGACTTTGTTCAAAGTGAGAGGGGTGAAATTTTTCATTTGAAACATTTTTTTGGCAAAAAATGCAGATTCAGCAGCACTGCAACATTTAATGAATTCGTGTCATTTCGCCAACTTACTTGTCACAAAAAAACAAACATTCTGAAAAAGTTGAAATGAATTGGTATTTCGATTTGAAATGACTTTATATTTCAAGATTTCCTCAAAGTTTATTGTTAAAAGTTTTCATTAACTGTAAGAAAAGCTTGGAATCAAAACACATTTTGTTTAAGCAGAAACAATATTTTTCAATATTTTGATTTGCCAAAAAGTCCTTAAAAAAATTCTTTGTTGGGTTTTCCAAAATTAATTTAATTTATTTATTTATTTTAATTGATAGCAAACTGAAAAACCAGGTATTCACACACCCTAGTTGGAAGAATTTTGGGTGGTGGGGTTCAGAAGGAGAGGTAGCGCCTCTATAAAGTCGGAGCATTTGCACTTTTAAGTGACTTTGTTTAATCGGTCTTCACTTCATACCCAGCTCTCACCCATGGCTCCAAGTAGCTGTTAGCATGCAGCAATGGCCACACTTCAGGACATCATGCTTATTGGGGAACTAAACCAGGCTGACTGTAGCCATTGGGGACACCCAGGTGAGGGGAAATGTTTATCTCCAGCATACTTTGTCTGCTTTGGCGGATCAGGTGGAGGAGACTTTTTGGTCCAACAGATGGAAAAGCACTGCAGCAACATTATATGGAATACCTAAGGCTTGACAACATACAAAGATTTCAATGGCTAGCCACTACAGCTAATGATGATTCCAGTCATTGCAACCTTTTGTGCCACTGGTCTTCAACTTAAGCAACTGAATGAGATTGTCTCTGTGCAATGGTCTTCTAACTTAAAACTTCACTCACAGGCATTCCGGGAAGCCATCATCAGATGCAACAGGCAACATACAATTGGAAAAATGTACCCACCATATTTCAATGCAGTCAGTTAGGCACAAATTGTTGTCCCTGGCCAGAACCCAAATAGTCTTTGAACAGGGTTTTTTTTCATGAGTCAGAGAGGAGGTGTAAATTCTCCCATCCTGATTTATTATTTGTGTTATAGTAGCACCTAATGAGATCAGAGCTCCATGTTCTAAGCACAGCAGTCCCTGCCCCAAAGACCTAAAATGTAAATGGACAAGATGAAGACGGGTTAGAGAAGCTACTATTCTGACTGTTTTGCAGATGGGCAGTGGCGACACAGAGCATCATACAAGCATCATACAAGAAGACTCTGACACACTCAGAAATTAAACTCAGACTTTCTGTGTCCCAGTCCATTGCCTTGACCACAAATGTCTCTAACCATTCTGCAACAGCAGTTGATGAGAGGGATTTAGCTGGTGATCCTGCATATAGATCCACTGACCAGGCTCCCCTCCCACAAGGTCCCCTCCAACAGTTGGTGAGAGCTGCACAGTGCACAATTTGCACTAGCAACCTGCCCCTCCCCACTCAGCGGAATTGTACCAATTCCACTGCGTTCAGGGAATACCTACATTGGTCAGAAAATCTGGCTCGTGATCAGGGTAACTCCCTCATTTATGGTTTACTTTAATGTATTTTTAAAGTGTCTTTCTCTAGCAAAGAAAAAAATGTTTCTATTTTTTGGAGAGACATTTAAAATCTCCCTCTTTATTTTTTTCAATCACATTCACTCAGAATGTTAAATTGAGACAGAACCCTAGAAGGAAATGAATCTGCCAGTACTGTATTCATCATGGTGGCATCTAAATTCCATATGGAGTTACATAAGCTCAGCCATATAGTTTCTTAACATTTTTCATAGATTTTACGGCCAGGAGAGACCATTATGCCATCCAGCCTGACTTCCTGCGTATCACAGACCAAGGAATTTCTCCCAGCTACCCCAGTGCGAGCCAAATAACTTGCATTTGACGAATTAAGGGTGGGTCTCATCTTAAATTCCCCCACTCCTGATCTAGAAAAAAAGAGCCTCATAGTTTGATTTTTAAATTTTTTTTTTTTAAAGTTGGACTTAGTTAGTTCTGAAATCCTGTTAATAAATCCCACTTCCTGGAAGGTGCAGGCCCTGGGAGGGCTCTGCTCCAATGAGGCCAGAAGGAGGGCGGTCAGAACAATGCCCACAAACGGCCAGGCAGGGCCTGGCCTTCTGCTGAGACTGTCTATGGGAATAGAAAGGGATTTCTCCCTTCGCATCTCCTCTAAAGATCCAATTTGGGAGACTCAGGGCCTTCAGGGAGAATTTGTAGTGGGGGAGAGTACTGCCAGCAGGAGGAGAGGGGAGGTAATGCCAGCCAGTTCTGCTAGTTTATTCAGAGCCATTGGAGAAGCAGGGACCTTCTTTGTCTTCTCTGTTTAGATTGTAAGCTCATTGCAGCATGGACTGTTTCTTGAAGTGTATGTCCCATATCTAGCACAACGAAGCTCAAATCTCAACTGAGATCTAGTGATGCGATAATAACAATAATAATACTAATTAATAATAATTAATAACACTTGTTCTCCTGAGTATCAAGCTCTATCCCTTTTTCTGCCTTCCCAAATGACTTCCAAAGCTTCCATTTACTGGCAGCCTGCAAATGGCGGGAAGTTACCATCTCACCGCCCCTCATTTCCCTGCAGGGTCACTGGCCCACAGCAGAAATGTGGCACTCCTTATAGAGCCATTTTTAGACTCAAAAGTCTTTGTCAGTCCTTCCTCACATTTAAAAAAAAAACAACAACAGATATTGAAATCAAGGATGGTTTTACCTAGTAAGAAGGAGCTTTGGATGGAGCCCTGAATTCATATTAAACATCCTCCTTTCTGAAAGGGAATCAAAATATTGAATCAATCCAGAGTATGTATTTTTTCAATGTATTAATAAATATACCAAAATACATCTCAGCTATAAATATCAGTTGAACATATTTTTCTCCTAGTTTTGGAATCGTTTAACAGGGATGAAATTAACCCGGTGGAGCAGACTTGTATATGCTTTACTTCAGTACCACTTAAGGTCTCACAGTTGGGTTTAAGTGGTTCATACGTTTGTGGGCCCTCTGCACAGGAGTGAATGAGTATTGGGTATATACTTATTTTTATGAAACCAGTGAAATGCATATGCTCGTGCTTTTATATTATTACATGATGGAAGCTTACATTGCGGACATCTGCAGTAGTTGTTTCAAAAGCTACCACATTCTTGATAATCTCTATAAAAATAGATTTGACCTGTCAGTTTCTCTTTCCAGACTCCATTGAAATTGACTCATTCCAAGACCATTTTTCTTTTGAAAACCAGTGATGAGACACTATTGACATTCACAAAATTTGACTCATTTCACAAGGAAAAATCTTATGTAAAGCAGATTTAGAATATTAACTCTTAGGAATGTTAAATATCATGTAGATAGTTAATAAGTGATTTCATGTGTTTGTTTAATTAACATGAAATATTTGTGTCCAGGGGAAAGCCACATGCTGTACATGCAGACAAAGCAATAGCAAATGATCCATCTGGCAACATATTTCCACATTTTTGTTTACTAGACTATGGCTCTATTCAGATCTCAGATATGTTTTGTGTATTGAAATCAGTGGGAGGTGTGGGTATTTCAGGGCAAAATAGAATCTGTGGGCTCAGTTCTGGCTCTTACTGCCTGAATTTTCAGAGCAAGTATGTGAAGCACCTGAGTGACAAGAGCTGCATACTGTGGACTTGTCTACACAGGTAAATGCCTGGTGCAGCTATAGAAGATTAAACTATTCTACAATATCTATTCAGAACAGCTCCCCACATAGGCACTGTATTGTGAAATAAACATGACTTCATTTTAGAATAATTACTCCATATCGGAAGCAGGTTGATGGTACTAAATCACAACCTCTGGCTTGTGCAACTCTGCCAGTAGTGGGTGGCAACTCCTTTGAAGCTTGAGGAGTCAAGCAGCCATGTTACAGCTGCTCATGTGGGGAAGGAAAAGGGTCCAGGTACTCTATGCCCAGACAGGTGCACACAGGCAGTGGCATCCATGCTTTTGACTCTACATTTGCTTATGACATAGTCTGTAAATACAGAAGTAGCCTATGATTTTCTTTTGGTTAATTATACCCCACACCTGTTTTATGAATTTAAGGAACAACTAAGAATACAGGGCCAAAGTGATCATCTGGTTACATCTGTGAAATAAAAATACAGGCAGGAGGCCTTAGACTTGAACCACAATAGAAATGCAATCACCCTCCACCCTAGCTACATTAAATGTCAAGCCCACCTTACCCCTTTTGATGATATTACACGTGGCAATGCACTGGCGGATCATGCAGCTAGGGAAGCGGCCCTTTCTGGCCCCCCCCCGCACCAGACTTTGTTAATATTTTTTTTTCCACAGATCAGTCAGCCCTAGACAGCCTCACTGCTGTGGCCAAACTGCAAAATGAGACCCCTGAGCAGGAGAAGGAGGACTGGCAGTGCCTTGGGTGCCAATTACACCCGGATAATTTGTGGCGCTCCCCGGACGGCTGTCTGGTAGCGCCCAAGACTCTTCTGCCCTACCTTGCCCGTGTGACTCACTCTGTGGCTACACAAGCAAAGGGGGGATGATAGCAGCAGTACAGCGCGATTGGTTTGCCCCCAATTTTTCTTCTATAGCACAATAGTAATGCAGCACTTGTCCTATCTGTTGAGCCCATAACATAGGCCAGAAGGAAAAGACCAAACCTTCAGCACACCCCACTCTGTGGGGTCCCTTTGTGAACTTACAAATGGATTTCATTCAAATGCCTAAATGTTGTAACTTTGAATATGTGTTAGTCATTATTGATATGTTTTCAGGATGGGTAGAAGCTTATCCGTGTAAACGAGCAGATACCATAACTGTCGGCAAGAAACTATGGAGAGAATTTATATCTAGGTTTGGGTTACCCCTCATTCTGGATAGTGATAGAGGAACCCACTTCACAGGACAGGTCATTCAAAACATGTGTAAAGCCTCAGGAATCCAACAAGACCAGCACTGTGCATATCAGCCCCAGTCCAGCGGAGCTGTAGAAAGAAAGAATTCGGACTTGAAAACTAGATTAGCCAAAATATGCGCCGAGAGCAGCTTGAAGTGGCCAGATGCCTTACCCATAGCTCTCATGTGTATTAGAAATACTGTCAACAGGAAACATGGCCTGTCTCCACATGAGATCCTTATGGCCAAATCTCTGAGATTGCCACATACCCCACCACCCAACCTTCAGGAATTGGATCTACACTTAACTGATGATGTGCTACTGGACTATTGTAAAGTATTAATGAAGTGTATCAAGTCTATCCACACACAGGTCCAAGAGGCCCTTCCAGCACCTGCAACGGAACCGTGCCACTCCCTCCAACCTGGAGATTGGGTTTGTGTAAAGACCCACCAAGGACAGAATGCCTTGCAGCCTCAATGGAAGGGACCTTATTTAGTGTTGCTAACCACTAATACGGCTGTGCGATGCCAAGGATACCCTAGCTGGATTCACGCATCACACTGCAAAAAGACCCCACCTCAATTAGACCCAAGAGCAACAGAATTCCGGTCCTTATCAGTAAACCACAGCTCAACGAATCCCGAGATCCTGACAGATCACAGAGAGAGCACATCCTCCGACCAATGGTTCTCAAACAATGCCGACAAAACTCCAAAACATCAGTACAATCTAAGACCACAAAAACCGTAAGAAACTCCAGTGACCCTCTTGACATTAACGGGACTATTTCTGGACTGGAGGCATTCTTCCTGAACTTATGGTAAAATGAAAACCTTAACTGTTATCTTATCCCTAGCCCTTTCACTTGTTTCTGCTGACTGGGACTCTAACCTCTTTGTGAAACTGTCCCAATCTATTGCTGACCAGAATAATCACAGTAGTTGCTGGATCTGCACTTACGGACCAGCCCATCCAAAGCAAGGTATTGCTCTAGTAGCTATACCTGCATTACTAGACAAATGGGCCTCAGAGGACAACAGCACCCACCTTATACTACAACCCAAAAGCATATCTGCAGTAGGGCGAGCCCCCATCTGTATTCTTAGGTGGAAGACAGCCCCGTGAGTTGAAGCTACCCTTTGTTATCACCATAATGACACCCATGGCAATGGTACCTTTATCGGTCACTACCCACTTTGCCAGTATATTTTAGATTATAAGCCCAAAGTTAATTATGGAATTTTGTTAGGAAATGCGATTCCCAACCATTGTGCTTGTTCCAACCAAGTAAGCTACTCCCTCGCCCAGGGCAACACTAACTATACTCTGTGGGATTCAGGATTTTTCCTCCCTCCCAATAGCTCCCAATGTAAAAATGTTTCTGAAATCATTCAAACTACTCCATCTCCATCCTACACCATGTATTTATCCAGGCAATGTCAAGCCCCGATCACCAATCCTTCTCCTATCCAACGAAGTGTGAGAAGGGCACCCATTCTGTCTATCCCACCATAGACGCTCCAAGGATGTACTGGCTATGTGAGAAGTGGGCATATAAAATTTTACCTTGGAATTGGGTGGGAACCTGCACCATCAGACGAATTATCCCAGGGTTCGAAATCCACAGTGAGTTGTATAGTCTCCAAGTCCGAAATCTAGCCTGTCACAATAAAAGATCAGGAAATCCCCTGGCCACTCACAACTCTGGCTTTCATCAATTCATGCGAGCCCTTTTTCCTTCGCTAGGTATATTCGAATTAGAAAAGGCAGTAGTCAATATTTCTGCCATCATAGAAGCAATGGGAAATGCTTCTATGGACACTATCCAAACCTTGCAGGAAGAAGTTTCCCAGCTGTCTCAAGTTACTACTCAAAATCGTATGGCCCTAGATTTTCTTTTAGCCTCCCAGAGCGGAGTATGTGCTCTAATAAATTTAAGTTGCTGTATGTATGTGAACCAGAATAAAAGGATTGAGACAGTTATTTACAAAATTCAATCTCAGCTCAGGACATTGCACCAGGTAGCCTTAGAAAACACCGATTGGGGCTTTGAATAGATGTGGTCCTGGTTGACCTCCTGGCTGCTGGACATAAGAGCTTTAGGAAAGAAAATAATTTATGATATCCTGTCAGTCCTAATAATCATGGTTGTTATATATGTTGTTGTTATATATGTTGTAGTACTCTCACGATGTTGTTTAAAGTTGTATTTAAAACAGTTTTCCCGAACCCCTAAAACAAGATTAAACTTCGAGACCGGAAAAGAAATGACCTGTTGTATTCTGAACTGCTGCAAAGGGAAGACGAATACAACAACGAAATCTAGCAACTAATGGACATTGACATTTCCATTTTGTTGTGAAAATCCAAACCCCTTCAGGAGACCAGAGCATTCAACCAAGCCCTGACTGGCATGTTATTATGTTTGCTTCAAGGTAGCCTGTAGATTTGAATAAGTTTGCTAGTTATCTTTGTCTTTTAGGAATGTTTAGCCATACACTACCCTACCCTGTTTTCGAAGATTGTGCCTGTAGTTTTAGGTATACCTGTCCAAGCAGTGAACCGCCTCCTTCACCTCCCCGTAGCATATCCAATAGATTAAGGCATTGGGCCAATAAGGAGCCAGGGCCTCCCGGAACTGTGTCCCGCTGGCCAGTGTACAGGCAGGAAAGGTGCTTGGACCTTTCTTTGTATGAGAGTGAGGAGTGTGGAAAGTACAACGTATATTGGGACCAATGCTTGAACCTACTCTACAGGAAACAAGTTTGTAGCACAGGAGAACCAGGATTGTACTTAGTCCAATTTTAACTAGAAACTTTGATACTTCTGTGTTTCCCTCCCTTATAGCGAATCATGTAAGAAACAACTGATAACTATGCCCTGTCCAGCCAAATCCTTGGGAGAATGCAGCCTGCCATAACCTAAGGCAGCTCCCAATGTTGTACTATGAGTACAAAAGGGAGGATTGGGGAATAAAAACACAGGCAGGAGGCCTTAGACTGGAACCACACTAGAAATGCAAACTTGTTGAGTTATGTTATAAGGCATTAACTACATTTGCAGCCACCCCCAGCCAGACCCTGTCAGGAATTCCTGCAGGGTACAAAAGACTGTAGGTGTCTCAGGACTTTCTGGCATCAGGAGAATCACCCGGACTTACTGACACCGGGAGAATCCCAGCGTGAGGTATAAGTGGCCAATCTGTAGTAAATGACTTGTTAAGTCCTGGGAAATCCACTATATGATATGTATATAATATGTAAACTTTGATAAACCCATATAAACCCTCTGTAACTTGAAACCAGGTGAAGTGCCAGAGCTCAGCACAGAGACCTGCTGCCTGGGCTTCCCTATAACTACAGCCTTCTAGGTACCTGGTAAGATTAAAGTTCTGCTCAGTCCAACCAAAACTGAATGATGTGTGATTCTTTCTATGACACATCAGTTTTAACTACTTGTGACAGAGTCCTGGGCAACTGAAATCACTGGATCACCAATTAAATCACCTGGCTGTAAACCTGAGGGACAGAGCTGTGCCTAACTGATACATTAGGGATGGGTGGGAAGAGACCTACCAGGGTAATTAACCCATTAATCCAGACAGGAAATAGGCACAGGAAAGAAGTGCTTTGTGGGAGGAGAGAGACTGGTAGGCTTTTGAGAAGCAGAGCCAGGAGAGATCTCTGAGCTGGAAGATACCTTCTGCCTCCCGCTCCTTGGCTGAGTGAGCTAAAGAGTGTATGCTATTGTAAACACACAACTGCACATGTTTCTAAGGCTGGTGGGGAGAACACTAAATTGCACAAAGTGTTTGACCAGAAGATGCTCTCTGAGCCATTCATGGATGGAAAAGAGGCAGGAGCAGGATGATGGCATGTCACACTACCCCATTAGCTACAAAAAGGTTGCAGAGTCGTAATTGAAAATAGAATATATTCTGGAGAAGAGCTGAGCTTTGCTGTGATTTGTGTTAGACAAGCACTAAAAACCAAGGATCTATTGTACTTTTTTTTTTTTTTTTTACATTTTTCTAACTTCATTATCTCAGTTGTTCCTACAATTGATCTTTAGCTGTAAATGAAACAAATGAAAATCTTTCCTTCAGCCAAGCAAGCCAACAGCAAAGGAGTTCAGAATTCCAATTCCCACAGTGGGCAGCTTGACAGTGATTTACATTAAAATAAAGTTTTGGCCAAATCATATTATACCATGATTTATTCATGCCTGTGTGCGTAGGGAAAAAAAGTATGTTTCAGAACTGTAGATTTTAACCATGGTTAAAATCTGATTCTCTAACATGTCATACACTGATATCTTTTCTCTCCAATTGGCAAAAAAAATAAAAACCCACAGACTGTTTTCTGCAGCTGTGTTTGTGCATGGTGTGTCAGACTGAGTATGTCGGCCAATAAAGTAACATTTCATTGTGGTATATTGGAAACTGGTTAAAAATGACAAGTTATCACTTAACTCGGAGGGATTTCCTGGTCCTACATGCAGGCTTAGGGCCTTGGAGTGAGGCCATGTTATCTAAGCCATCTGAATCAGGCAGCAGACAGCCAGTTTGGAAAAAGCCAGCTGAAAGTAAGGTGAGGTGAGCTGTACCTTACTACCTTAAGGAGCGGCCTGTTTTCTTGCTGTTTTTGCAGTCTGGTGTGTAATTATTCTGAATGCTAACAAATAAAGTAGCTACAGTGCTGCCTTCCAGCAAGAGTATTTATGTTTTTATCTATGTGTTTGCTGTGAACATAACACTAATAACCAAGGGAGGTAGAAAAAAACATCCAATGGTAATAGTCATAAGGTGAACAGATTCACTTGTACGCTGATGGCGCATCAGACAAATCCTTCAAGAATGGCAGTTTTGGTGTCTTCATCCAGAGGCTTACTGGAGAAAGTACAAGCGCACTCGTTCAGCATATTCAGCTCCAACTATACAGGCAAATGGAAATCTATTCTCATTGCACTGCAAGAAGTAAACAAGGCAGAAATAGAGCTGGATGTTGTGAAGTCTGTTGACTCACAGGCATTGATGCTCAGTTCCTTTAGGAGAAACCAGAATGCTACCAACAATGAAACTCATAAGGAGGCCTGACTAGTGGGAAAGCAAAGTCATAAACTGATTTTTCAGTGGATTCCATCACATGTTAATATTTATGGAAATGATGTAGCTGATGACCTGGCCAAAATTGGAAGATCAAAAACTTGGTCTGGAAGGACAATGGTCGAGGATATTGGTGCTCTATCAAGGAAAATGTTAGCTGAAGTAAATGGTAAAAAGATGAAAGATCCTCTGATATCAAAGCATCTCAAAAATAATATCCATTATTCTGAGATTGCAGTCAGGGCACACGGCAGGAATGAAAATCAACAGAGATGGGGCCAAGATATATACACTCTGCAAGATGTGTCGGGAGTAGGCTTTAACACCTGCCCATGCTTTTGAATGTAATATCGAAAGGAAAGTGAAGTTTTTCAGATTGGGCACTTTGGATGAAGCCTTTACAAAGAACTCTAGTATGAGCTTCCAAATTCGTTCTCAAACTTCATGGTCTGACGTGATAATCATGGGACAAAACAACAAGAAAATAACCAAGGGAGGTGAGGGGGTTGGAGTCAGCTTTAAAGAAGCAAATGTTTTCTGGTTTAGATGCAGTTTATATCAGCAAAAGAGTCCTTATACTTCATACCAGCCCCAAGCAAAATAAGCTATACCAGCAAAAGCACCCTTTTGCTTTTTATAGCTGTGTCTACACTAAGGTTTTTGCTGGTAGAGAAATGTTGTAAAAAATTACACCCCTAAACAACATTTCTCTACGGGCAAAAGTTTCTAGTGTAGGCCTGGCCTTAGAAAAACTTCACCCACCCAGGTGAAACTACCTTAGTCAGCTAACAATGAATAAGACCCATCAGAAACCACTTTACTTGATGAACAGACTGGGCTCTGAAATGCAGTCTCCAAGATGGCTCGGTCATTAAGCTTTTGCAATGTTCTTGTATACTCCATTGGCCACCTCTTAGACCTTAGTTTGACAAAGCCTTAGGAAAAAGTGTCTTCTTAATACACGATGCCTAACGTGAAACTGACGTGGAGTAAAATCCTAGTGTAAGCAGGGTCAGAACATCCTGTCAAGCTGGCTGGGGGGAGGGGAACAGGCATCAGGGCCAGACTATAGTTCCATGAGCACACCCACTTTGCTTAGGTGCTCCCCATGATGGGACTGATTTGCCCAAATAATCCCTTTGGCTGCTGATGGGTTACAAATCACTTTAGTGTTAAATGCAGGGGTAATGAAATGTTGTTCCCCTTATTGTATGAGCAAAGGGCAGCAGAGCTGTGCTTAGCCTGTTCTGATTAAAGGATCACTATTATCTGAACTGAACCAGCTAAGCAAGGGACTCGGATGCCAGAGCCCTGAGAAGGTGGATAGGGAGTAGGGGCAAGTATTCCTGTCTGGGAGTGTGGGCTTTGCCTAAGAGGCCCAGGCATGGTTAAACCTCCCCCATCCCCACTGTTCAAAGATAGAGATAATTGAGATTCCATTAGAAGTCTTTTGTTTTGTTATGTGCTCGCTAGAGCTGAACTCATCCACTGGGGGACAGCGCTCCTGCCTGGCTTCAGCACCCTGAGAGCTGAAATCACGGAGAATCGGAGAGCTGGGTGGAACCTGAAGAGACGGACGTGCCGAAGTCATAGTGGAAGAGCAGTTGGTAGCAGAAGGTGATGGTGTGCAGCAGAGCAGCTGGCAGAGACACTGGCAAAGGGTGGCCAGTGAAACAGCTAGGGGAGCGGCCAGCAGGGTGGCTAGTAGGCAACTGGCAGAGAGGATAATGGAGCAATGAGCAGCCAGCACAGTAACTGGCAGAGTGGCAAGTTGGTAGGTCCTGATCATGGAGGATGGGTAAAAGAGGCCAGGGGAGGCTAAGCTTCCCCTGTTGCAGCTGCCATTGACCTGCCATCAAATGCCTGGGCCATGATGCCTGGGCCATCTCTTCCCGTCCCTGTTCTGTCCCTTCCCTGAGGCCCCTACTGCCCACTGCTGCCTAGATGCTCATCTCTGGAGGTCCTTGCCCTTGCTGCATGTGTCCCTCCTCTTCTCCATTCCTCTCCCTCATGAGACCTCATCCCGCCCTCCATGACCCTCCTTATACTGCATCCATTGCTCACGGTGTTTCTCACCCCTTCCCCTGCTTCACCCCCATCCACCGCCCACTGCATCACTCCTATCCTCCATGCTCAACCTCCTCCCCTGCAAGACCTCCTCATGCACCAAGTCCCTCCTTACACTCCTGTCTCTACGAGACCCAACCCTCCACTTCCTGCAACCCTCCAGCAGTGGGGGGACCAAGTGGGGGAAGGGTCAGGGCCTAGGCAGAGCGGGGATGGAGTATGGGCAGAGCCACAGGCAGAAGATGCAGGACAGGGAGCTAGCCTTACCCAGGGGAAGCATCACCCACCACTCATTGTCCTAGTCTGTGGCAAGCTTGTTTCTGAGGATGAGCTTAGGGAAGTTGCGGAATTGTTTGAAAGCCAGAAGAAGGGATTCAGGAAAGATTTATTTCAGAACATGGTCCTCATCAAGTATGCATTGTAATTGTTTGATACCCCGTGGGGATTCCAGTGTGGGGTGGTAGTGACAATACAGGGTGTGTAGCTGAAGGAGGGCTTTTTTCTGTATTGAAGCAGGTTCTTCCTTGGGTGGCCCATTCCATGATGTGATCTACTTCTCTGATGGAGTGTCCTTATTTGGCAAAGGTAGTTTTAACAAGTTTAAGGTGTATATTCTAGACTTTTTCCTCAGAGCATATTCTGTGGAATCTGAGGGCCTAGCAGTAGCTAGCAGATTTTTTTGGTGTGTTTGGGATGGCTACCAGATCTGTGAAGGCAATGTGGTGATCCCGGGTTTCTTGTATATAGCTGTCTATACATTTTTTCCTTTTCAAACAAACTATCTGGGCACAGCCAGGGCAGTTTTTAGTAGAAATTAGGAACCAGAATCTGATCTCGTAAATCCAGAGCAACTCCACTGAAGTAAATGGAATTGCTCCAGGTTAAGGCCCTGATTCAGCAAAGTATGAAGCATGTGCCTAACTTTCATCATGTGAATAGTTAAAATGGGCCAGATTTTCAACAACTATTATGCTGATCTCTTTTTTGAAAATCTGGCCATAAGTGGCACAATGGGACACTTGCTTGAGTGTCTGAGAGCTGAGCCCTTAAAAATCTGCCCGAATTCTTTAGAAAACCTGGGTTATTGACATCATTAGGTACATCTACACAGGTATAAAAGACCCATGGCACAGCCGGTTCGTGTCAGCTGACTCAGGCTTTCAGGGCTCAGGCTGTGAGAATTGGGCTATAAAATTGCAGTGCAGACATGTGAGGTGAGGCTGGAGCTCAAACTCCAGGGACCTGTGAGAGTGGAGGGCCCTAACTACACTGCAATTTTATAGCCCCACAGCCTGAGTCCTGCGAGCCCAAGTCAGCTGACCTGGGCCAACGAAGGGTGTTTAATTATTGTGTCAATGAATTAAAAATCATCCTTGCTGTGTAAATAACAATTTGCTTCCCTTGTTCAAAATAATAGGAAACAAAAGATTTGTATTTATCAGCTAGGATTTTATTTCTTTCTCTTTAAGCAATAGTAGTAACATTCTGAAAAAAGAGTACTTTCATATGATACATTTCCACCATTTCTGCAATCTTTTCCTATGTTTGCATAAATCACAGTGCAATTATAAGATCTTGAGCTATGAAAAAAAAAAGTACGGTACTTTGATACGGTGTCTTTATTCTGGGGCTCTCAAAGCTTATTACAAACAATGAATCACAACTCTCCAGTGAAACAGGTACGTGTGACTATGCTCATCTCACAGCTGGGTAAAACCAGGCATGTGAAAGTCTAAGGCTGTGTTTCAGGGAAGCATTTAAGCTTCTGCTTCACTTCAACTTCATTTGAACTTACACACACGCCCAAGTTTAATTGGTTTGCTGAACCGGGGCCTAAGTAACTTGCCCTACAAGAAGTTAGTGGTGAAGCTGAGGCTGGAATTTCAGTGCTGACTTCCAGTCTCTTCTTGTAATCACTTGGCACACTTGGTCACATTATGCGGTCAGTTACACTGATGTGTGTTTACTCAACAGAAGTCAATGGAATTATACCAGATTTCTAGCTGTGTAACTGATAGAATAATCTTGTCCATTGCTTTTTTTTCTGTACAGGTATGTGCCTAATACCTTACCTATTCATTAGTCATATTTACCATGTAGGTGTTTAAGATAAGGAACTATAAGGAGTTGCATTTCAAATGTCACCTTCAACTGAAAATAGGACTAAAGGTTTAAATAATGTGACCCTAACATCTAATTCAGTTTAGCAGTCTGCTTCAGTATCCTGGCTGCATTCATGGAGGCAGCCCAATGCAGGGATATCACCCTTTTGCTGTCCAAAGCCTTTCTGCCTCCTTTTCCTCCTCTATTCTCTCCCTTTATAGCAGGCCTTGTTTCCTCTATTGCAGTGGCGTACCTTGGGTGTCTTGCACCTGGGGGTCACTATTTGTATTTGCACCCCCGGCGACGGAGGGGGGAAGTCTGCAGGGAGCTCTTTCCTGCTCTCCTCCTTTCTCCCCCGCTGTGGGGGTGGAGGGTAACGGGGACAGCAGCAGTGGTATAACGAGGGGGCCACGCTCCCGGGCCTGGAAGGGCACTGGACGGGCTCTCAGAGGACGAGCCACCCCTGCTGACATCCCCAGCAGCCGCGCCAACTTGCCCCCTCCAGTGGGGAGCAGCTGTGAGAGGGGCAGATGCTGCCAGGCCACCTGGCAGCTGAGGGGGCAGAGGTCTGGCCCCTGCGCAGCTGGGTCCCCATAGCTCCCTCAATGCTCCCAGCATGGGGGCAGAGGGGCCAGGTTGGTGAGACCACCGGAGATGTCAGTGGGACGCAGCTCCTCCTCTCAGGGCCCATCCAGCACCCCTCCACAGGCTGACACCCTCCGGCTCGCCACTGCTCTGTTGGATGCAACTATGGGTGCCTGATTGGCAGCTGTGGGGGGAAGCTACTGGCCTGCAAACTGGGAAGGTTCTCCTCGCCTCTACTGTCTATGCTCAGCGTGGGGTTTGTAGACATTGAAAAGATGTATTCAGGTATGTGGAAAGTTAGGAGGGATCTGTAGAACAGGGCTGGGATTCATTGTTTTGATGACATACACATCAATTTAAGAGATTAAATATTCAAAGAGTTCAATCCCATTTCCTGTTCACTTTCCTAGATCATTAAATCTCATTTATATCAATAGACAAATAAATCAATTAAATTATTCTGTATCTTTAACAGAGGCCTTACATGCAGAATTGTGAATCTGATCCTCTTTTACTTATCTTACTCTTTTTAAAAGTGTACTAGTTAAATAAAACAAGGTACATTATTGAACTTGAATGAGTACACCTATAGGTGCAGCAACAGTGTAAAGAAAAGAAGAAACAAAAATTCCTTTGGTAAGAACTCAGTTAAAGTATTTAAGAATTTAGATGGTGAAATTAAGACCCTGATTCAGAGAAGCACTTAATTGCATGCTTAAATCCCTTTGAAGTCTATGTGATTTAAGCATGTGTTTAAAGCTAATCATGTGCTTTGCTGTATAAGGCTGGAAACATCAGAACTAATTTTAAGTATGTGCTTAAGTGTTTTTCTAATATCAAATTTAAACAATAAAGTGTATGTGTACGTTCCACCAATGGCTTGTCCTAAGTAGAAAGCGTTGCAATCCTGAAAATAAGAGCAATCCACCTATTAAAAGTTAAACTTAAAATTCCAAAAGAATTCAGAAAAGAGACATATTAATCTGTAACATACTAAACCTGAAATAGAAATAGTGTTTGTGATCATGTGACCGATGGGTGTTGCTGACTGGTTGTGTATCCTAAATCTGGTGTGCTTGCTGAAAATGGATACAGTTGCTGCTCTTTTCAGAAAAGGCTGGAAGTACTGCTCTGTGCAGGAAAGTAGGTTTGACAGAACTCACCATTTGCACATCTGGCTGTGGAAGAGCTTCACAGGCAGGAGGAGATATTCATACTCTCTGCGTGTGGCCATTTTGTGCCACATCTGCATTTAGTAATAAGAAAGTAATGTGTACTCGTCAGGTTTTCTGTCAATTTTGGGCTTGCTTGTGGTTTGAGTTTTAGCTGTTAGATTTGGGGAGGAGGAATGGCCTTATAGTATTTCCTAAAGCGCAATTTGCCAAACAGTAGAAGAAAATCTGCAGCATAAAACAAATAAGACTATATAAGGACAGAGAATGCAAACTCCTATGTGGCCAAGCTGGTTGGGACAGATACCCAAGTCTGCGTTATTACTGCTATTAAAGTCAGTGGGAGTAATTAATGTATATGTGAGGACAGATTCTCGCCCATATAATTTAGACATACTGGATCATGTGAAGCTACTGGGCAATAGTTGTTTCTCCTGGCCTGGGAATGAAGTAATTCTGGTATGCAGCTATGTACATGCTGCAAGGATATACAGAAGGTAGTGAGGTTGATCTCTGACAATCCCCACACGGTTCTTTTCCCACATGCAGGAGGAGAGAAGAGCTACATTGATATTGGCAGGGAAAAGGTGAACAAACCTTGAGCACCCCACTGCAGCATGTGGAAAAGTCACTACTTGCCCAGGTGGCTTGTTTGTACATAGAGTGAAGCAAAAGTGGCCTGTGGTAGAAGAAATTGAACTGCTGCACACCCTCACGCCAGTTCAGGCCCCATGTGTGTGCTAAAAGTCTGGAATGGTTATGGGATGGGTTATTAGGCCAACTTTTTTCTTCTAGAACAAATTGAAGAAGAAGAATGAGTTCAGTTGAAGTTCAGGACTATAAGGGAGGTTTCTGGGAAAGGAAATCTAAATACATAGTGAAACCTTTTTTATGCAACTGCTGAAGACTACAAGGGACAATTGTTAGTGTACAGTGTGCCAAAGGCCGGGCAAAAGTGTGCTGGAACTCATACATGAAATCCTTAATTTGGTTCCCTAGGATGGTATAGGGGTGTCTTTTGGAGGGGAGCTCTATATTCCATTGTGCTTTTAAATGTACGACATCTACAAAAATGAACTTAAGTACTTATTGGTCCTTATTAATTGAGTGGCATGTTTTGGGGGACCTATTTCAGGAAGTTATGGGAATAATTCTGTGAACTGCTGAGCACTTCCTGCCAGGCCTGAGTGCTTTCAATTCCCATTGCCTTTAGTGAGAAGTGACACTTGTGAGAGTGTGGTTTTTTCATTTTGAGATTGATTTATCTCTGTAGACATCCACAGAAGAGGGATAAGAAGAAATAATTAGGTACATTGAATTTTGTTTATTAAATGACATAGGTGGTTTCAGGGAACATTTTACAACAAAACAATGAAATCTATTTTCTCTGAAGCTAACATCTTGAAGTATAGAATAGAATTATCTTGGTGTTTTTAAAATGATTCTTCAAAAGAACAGCATAAATCCTGCAGAGAGAACATGAAAAAGATGTGATTACTCAGGACTGATGAAATTGCGACTGGGAGAGATTCAGCCTTGATGTTACTGTCTGCACTGAATTCAGATGTTGTACACCATTGGTGAATTTGCCCGTGCGAGTTGGATTTCTGATGAGAATAACAACAAATAAAAAGTGGTGTAAGTTTTTCTTAAAACATTGCAAATAAACCACCCACTTCCAGAAAACTCACACAGAAATCAATCAAGGCTGCATACAATGGCATCAGACTACATTTTGGATCATAGAGGATGTTTTTTTATTAAAATATATTTGTGTAGACATTTCTTGCTATAGGACTGTGACAGGGCACTATAAGTGGTACCCTGGTCACTGCAGTTCTATGTGTAATAACCCTGGAGAAAACTGACACACTGGAGAATGTGGGGGGGGGGGAGAGAGAGAATACAAGTAGGGAGGCAGTGAAGCAGTGAGTGCTAGACCAGGGACATCTACAGAAGAAGGGTGGAGACTCGGTTGACTCCAAGGAGGAGCAAGCCATGTGCAAGGCACAGAATGAACTGTGGACAAACTGAAGAGAGAGAGAGAGATGTCCTGACAAGGAAGTATTGGTGGGTCAACATATCCCAAGAGCCCTGAACCGGGGCAAGGTGAACCAGGAGAATAGCAGGATCCTGAGATTGTGGCTCTAGGCCAGTAGTTCTCAGCTTATGGCCCATATCAGTACACAGCTATGGCCCATGAGACATTCTCAGGCCATACAGGTATGGAGAGGTGCATATGAGGCCCACAATGGTAAATAGTTTGAGAACCACTGATGTAAGGGGATAATTCATGGGGGTAGATATTAGCCAGAAGGAAAATAAACTGAAGGAAAGATCTTGGGTTGTGGTTGGTGTGATGACCAATGGGCCAAAAAGGAGCTGTGGGGGAAATGTCCGCCCTCTCAGTGTACTTTTTGTGGGCGGAAGGTAGGAGACCCTCCCTGGTGGTCCATGGAAGACTAGTCTTGAAGGGCACAGAAACCCCCAGTAGAAACCCAACCCTGTAAAGAGGATAAGGCATGGCAGCAAAGAAGAGCTCTTCTGGAGGCAAGAAAAGGTCTAAGTGAAATAAGGGGGGAGGAGACAGGGCGCTATTAGTAGTACCCTCTTCGCTGCAGTTGCTGCAGCACTGGGAAGAGTGGAGGCTTAATTGAAGCCAATTAATCAGTTTCTGTTGGGGATTATTGCCACTTGAGTGGCAATTGCCGGGCTAATGAGGCAATTGGCTCAGCATCCAGGAAGATGCAAATGGGAGGAACAGAAAGCAGGGGAGCGCACAGGGTGAAGCTGGGCTGAGGGGCAAAGGCTGTATGGAAGTGTCGTCCTGCTGTAAGCCTACAATGCATTCTGTTATACTATGTCAGTGAAAAATAAATACACCCTGGAGTGTGTTTGTGGTTAAGAGATCAAGAAACAGGCCAGGCAGTGCAGCACGCTGGGTAGCAATGGAGCAGCTCTGTGACAACAACACGTTCAGGTATACACCCAAATTGGATCTGTGACAGTGAAACAAGCAGTCCTTCTTGATAGCCAAACCTACAAATTTGCTATGAGTATACTAGCAACCCCTTCATATGGTTTCCATGAACATTAGCACAAATAGCTTTACTGGTACCAAGACAGTTTGTTGAAATTGAAAGTCTTGCAAATACAAGAACGGATGTTGGCAAAAACATACGCGATGGAATTGTTCATGTGGCCATCTTGAAATCTATTTCATTTTCTTCCTGTTATAAAGTCATCAAACCCCAGAGGAGAAACAAAGCCCTGTGACACAACTGGTCAATCACACGCCTTGAAACCATAGTTAAAATAAATAATTTTTTGAGCAATCCATTGCTTGAAATGATAGCATGAAGTGTTCATGTGTTAAATGTGGCTCCCAGCAAGTGTGCCTTTGATCTATGGGCAGTCACAGACTACTTTGAAGCCGGTCGGCATGCCAGCCACCTTCCATTCAGGCTAAATGAAGGAACAATCCCTTTGTGTAGCGATAGGTGAAACAACAGAAGCCATCTCCTAAACACTAGAAAACGTGCAAGTGCTGGGTCATGAAGTCCAAGGGGTTTCCTGGGGAAGTGATAGCAAATAAAGGGGTTGGGGATTATTTGGTAGAACTGTGTGTCAGAAGCAGCCAGAAAGCCATCATGGAGGACAAAAAGCACTGCAAGCATAGTCTTGAGACCTGAAAGAGAACTGTTATGCAAAGTGCCAGCTGGAGAGGCCCACCTGAGGTCTTGTACACACTAGCACTTACTTCGGTATAATTTATGTCACTTAAGGGTATGAATAAGCCACCCTGCTGAGCGATGTAAGTTACACTGACCTAGGTGTCAGTGTGGACAGCACCATGTCAGCAGGAGAAGCTGTCCCGCAGACATAGCTACTGCCACTTGGGGAGGTGGAGTAATTATGTTCCCAGGAGAGCTCTCTCCCCTTGCATACAGCATCTGCTCTAGCAGACATTGATCCCGCTGCGCTGCTGTAGAGATTCTAATGTAAACTCACCCTCAAATTGTGAGCAAGGAAATTGAAACAGGCCCTTGTGTACATCCTTTGTAAATAAACCCAATTGCATCAATGAAATATTTGACTATCATAAATTTCTCCTACTAACAGAAACAAGAGAAACAACATGTGAAGCCCCAAATATTGACTAACCACTTGGGTCAAAAAAGGTCATAACAAATACATAACAGAAAAAAAAATTAGGGCTTCACAGTTCTGGAGACCCATTCTGGGGACAAAAAGGCCAAGACCAGGCAGCAGGCACTTAAAATAGCATTGCTCCCTTTAAAAGCTGGTTGAAATATTGCCAGCAAACTCAGCTATGCTATCCTAATAGGAGCAGCATTAACTCTCCCTTCATGCTGTCTCTTCCTCAGGGAAGGAGAAGATAGTGCAAGCACAGCTACAGTGGCATCACAACATCCCAGGGAGCCATGCAACCAATTGAGAGAGGTACAACCACCAGGAGGTTGGAGTTTCTGGGGCTTGGCCATGCTCCTCAACTCCCTATCTCTTCCCACTTTAGGAAAGCATTCTCTGGGAACTTCACCAGGTGAAATTCATGAAGTTTTCTGGGCCTCTTCTGTTCCCCTCACCTGGGGGTTGTTTTTGCTTATAGGAAGAGTACCTTCTTAGTTCTGAGATTTGCTCAACACATTTGTTTCCTTACCAAAATATTCAGTTAAATAAAATAAAGTTTTGTTTCTGTCCAACCGTTATGGGATTTCTGAGATACACAAGTACCTTGACAAATTATTTGATCTAATTAGAAAAATAAAAAACAAATGAGTAGCATTTATTTTTTTTCTGGCTACAACATCTTTCCCTCTCACTCACTTCTTCTCTTCTTTCATTTCACTAAGAATTATCCCTAGTTCAGTGAGTGGCCATAAAGCAGAAATTCAGAGGCCACTGTATAATACAGTGGAAAGGAAAGAACAATTCTAAGCAGAATAAGTATGTGATTGAAGTTAAGTATGTGCTTTCCTGAATTGGGATATTCAAACAGAATAAAAGGCCTGAGATTCAATTTCCATATTAATATATATTGTTAAAAACTTGTCAGTATTTTTATACACTGTAATAGCTGCCCTGTGGAATGTTGCACAGAAGATGTGAAGTTATATTTATCTTCTGAGTTATATTCAGAATGATTTGAATCTGGAGATAATTGAATTTGATCTGCATATAATAGTGGAAATTGTGGTTAACAGAGCCATCTTTTAAAGAGAGAGCTAAAACATATTTTATACTTGTTTCCATTGACAAAACACTAATGATTCACTTTTTAAAAGCTTTGCAGTAAAAAGGTTGCTTTAAAAGTGCTTTATTATACACACACACAAATGCTGGACCCTCACATTGATAGTGGAATAAATTCTGCTCCAGAAGCTTCGACTTTGCCAGCTTTTTCCTATGAGACAGCAAATTTTTCTCTGTGAAATACAAGGGTTGGAACACAGTACATATGATCAGCTGAAAAGAATGTGGATTTCTGCAGACCCAAGTAACAGTGAAATAAAGTTTAAAAGAAAGAAAACCATATTAAAATGTATTTATTATTTTAGCCAATGAATCAATATATATTATAAGTGAAGGTTTTGTGCTGGTGCTAAATGTAGAATTTAATAATATGAATGAAAATTTGATGTAACATTTCCTGTAACATTTTAGAATTTTCAAAATATAAAAGGGTTGCATTTTGATTTTTAATATTATTTCAACATTGACAATATGGATGCTAAATTTACCTTCTTATCGCTACATCACTTGATTGAACTTATCTGTTTACTAAATTAGAGCCAAATCCTCACTAGCTCAAATAGTCTTATTGACAATTACTGAGCTTTGGCACATGAATAAGATGGCCAGGCAAGTTTTGGTCATATAATTCAAAGCGGTACAAGTATCACAAAGCTATATCCTGTCATCGTTTCATGCACAGAACTTCCTTTGAAGTCAGTAAAACCACTGCAGTGCATAAAACCTAATTGCAGTTTATGGCTCTTAAAGAAAATCATAATATTAGAATGGCACAGAGAGCATCTAACTTGGGTAAATAATGGCATTTGTGTTATAGCATCTGTCATTAGAAAATCTGTGAGAAGCAGCTCCCAGAGGCACCGGCTCAGAAGCAATGGCTGGGGAGAAAAATGACAAAGTGAAAATTTGTTTGGCAACACCAAGCAGGAAACTCATCAGGAACCTTCAGAAAGGAGGGAGGTTGCACGAACTCCAGAGGTCTGTCTAACCTGTACGCTTGAGACATGGACAGCCTGTGAGGTTCTGGGCCAGGGAAGAGGAGGAGATGTTACCAGGCCAGGAACCTGACAGACAAACAATGGCACCTAAGTGCAAGCTCGGGATAGCCTGCTTAAAGCTTGGGTCCAGGCAGACACATGCATTGAGCTCAGACAGCCACAGTGTTTAGGAGAAAGGAAATGGTAGCAAGGGCAGACGTTTTAGCAGCAGGAAGAGACAACCACTCAGTGGTAAGAAAAACACAAGAAAAAGATGTTAGTACCCAGACTGATTAAATGAAGTTGCCTGTGTTGAGTATCTTCAAGAAAGCCAGTGCCTTAACCGGTAATTAGGGAGGATTTTTCAGAGGCACATACAGCAGTTGGACATCTGTCTCCTATTGATTTTCAGAGGGTGCTGGGAACATAACTGCTACTGTAAAAATCTCCAGCTGGAATTGTTTTTACATCTCAGTCCCCCACATGAGCAAGTAGTCCCATTGACGTCAATAGTCAATGATTACAAAAGCTTAACTAGCAGCACTTATATACTGTGATATATCAGATAGAAATGACCCTCAGATTTTACAAATGATGTAGCCAAATTATCTAAACTGAAATATTACCAGATCTAAACAAACTAAAGTTAATAGAATTTCTGACTGTCTTACTAATTCTCTTTCATTATCTTCTCTTTTGATAATCATACACCATGTGTCCTCTCAGGGGAAAGGATCAATGGTTTTCTTTCATCTTCTGAAGATATTCAAAGCAGCATTTCTGTGTATTCTTTTTGCAGTAGTGAGCAATTTAAATGAGGTAAAATCCATGGGTTTTCCCCTTGCTCAGTTCACATAATCGTTGTCACATATGAATGTAGAAGACTCTAATACTGTTCTACAAGCCTAAGGATAATGCGGAGATATCTGCTTCTCATCTGTTTTAACTGAGTTGTCCAAAAAGTAGATACACTGGACTACATTGCCCCCTTCTGTGAAGAAACCTATGGAAGAGAGACAGAGAATCAGAAAACCTTGAGGAAATTCCTGCAAATCATGTCCTTAAAGGAGTATTTTGGGACACTGGGGAGCAGAGAATTAGAGGAGATTGAGGCCTCCCCCCCCAATCTGCAAAGAAAGGGCTTCCTGGAGTGGGGGAAAAACAGCATGTGATAATGTAATTACAGACATAACGCTCAATGGGGGTGAATTAAGCTTGCATGTGCAACTTTAATTCTGGCATTTACCTTCTGAGAGCTTGACTTTGAAACCTGAATAACATTTTTTAAAAGAAATAATTAATGCTAAAGGGAGAGGGTTTGGATGGAGGGAGATAACACCTGATGTTACTTGGTGGGGAAGGACTGCCAGCTGCCCCCATCTTCCCCAATATTGGAGGGGATATCAGGCTGTAGTATCTTCCCCTAAAGCTGGGACCTATTATGGGGAAGGGAGGGTGGGAGTAGCGTCATGGACCTTTTAGGTTACAAAGAACTGTTAGGGGGAAAAGCCCCATGGGGCTTTATCAAAGTTTTTGCTATTTCAAACAAGTCTCAGGTAACTATCTGAACCTTTAGAGTATTATCCTAAATGAAACTGAACTAGAAACCTTGGGAAGTTCTCCCTTGCTAAAGACAGTATTCTTGTTAAAATAGGTTGAGATTTGAAACAGAGGGTACCTTTTAATTGAAATTGTTTTGAGAGTTGATTGTAATAAATCCGACACTATATAAAAATGTCATTTTTTAGCGTGATTAGCATTCAACGTATTTTTCAGTCTCCAGGGAAATCATTCAACTCTTTCCCTTTTTTAGGGACTCCTCTACTTTTAGTTTCACATTTTTCTCATCCATCTCAGTGCCCACAGAGGTCATTGTCAATAGTGACTGCAGCGCTTGAGGACAAATAGCTCACTTCAGCATAGAAATATGATTTTGTGCAGGGGGGTGGAAAGGGCTGAACTATGCTCACGAATGAGCGTCTGAAGGATCAAGCCCTAAGTAAATGGAGGCCATCTAATAATATTATCAGCAAAACCTTGTACAGTTAATTGAGCTAATGACAATTAAGGATGTTTGTTAGTAAAAACAAACTCTCATATAGTCTTTTATGTGTGTATGATACTCATTAGCGTAAGAATGGACACGTGGGGGGAGGGGGTATTCACACATCCAGTGCTTAAATGGTCAAGGCCTTTAGGTTCAGCCCTGCATTGATACAGCAGAGCAGCCTCTTTAAAGGGAGCCCTCCCTTGGCCATTCCACCTCAGGGAGGAGCAATTGCTTCTGGAGCTCCCTGGCATGAGGGGAAAGCACAATTGCTAATGCCTCCCTCCAGGGTTGACTGCCGGGCTACCTCTGCTGTCTGGTGGCGTGTGAGGCCAGGAGGAGTGTTTTGCGTCCCTCAAGACACATACAGGGCATAGTCTATGATTGTGCCTAGTTGGTGTATGTGCGCACCTTTTGTGGTGACTTACAACCCATGGAGCAGCCCAGCACTATCTGACCCCTAGTCCACGTGTAAAATGAAAGTGAAACGTGCCAAAATCTATTTGTTCACTGAATAGCCTGCTGTATATCTGTTAGGACTGCTTCAGCTGCTTAGGTTGGAGAGTCACGCTAAACTGTCACAAGGAATTAAAGGGCCACGTTTCAAAACAAAATCAGTAACTTGCAATAATACATTTAGAAAGATAATCTATTTGTATATTGAGAGCGTTATTAGGTTAGAGTATAATCAAGTGTGAGTCTGTTTTTTAACCCGACAAATTATTATATGATGCCCAGAGTATTATCAGTACCAAAGACTCTGCAGTACAGTTTTAGCCATAAAAATAGCACTAATCTTTAGACCACTGATGTCCCTGTACCTTAGGTTTTTGTACTCTTCGCCATCACTGTTGTATCTGGGTATCTTCCATAGAAAATTGTTCCTGGTGAACTCCATGGAATCTATGACTTTTCTCTCTCTTTGGATTATAGAAAGCTTTGCTTGAGGTAGGTTTTTGTTGGTGTGTTTATTTTCCAAATGACGACAGATTAAAAGGAGCTGATGTGACTATCTTTCTGTTTAAGGTGGAAAAATTGTTTAAAAAAAAAAAGGTTTTGCAACGTTTCCTAATTGTGGTCAGAGACTTTATTCATCTAATCTCCTCTGAAACTTTGTTTCACAGTCTCACATATGAACACTTCATTCTGGCCCTTGTGATCTGCATTGTCTCAGAGGAGAACTGTGTTGATGGTTCCTAAATATATATTTTCTCTCTCGGGACAGATTTTCCAGATTTTTCATCTTGCCTGCTACAATTTCTTTAACAGAGTTTCATGTCCAACCTTTATATGTGCAAAAACTTGAATTCTGCACATGTTCCAGTTGGGACTCATTCAGAACCATGGGCATGAAAAATTGGGGGCTCAAGTCTATAGACCACTTTTGAAAATTTGGCCTTTAATCAAGTGATTAAATTAATCCAAAATATTTAGGATTTAGGGAAAATCCAGATGTGGAACTTAATTTATTCCAAGAAAAGAACAACTCAGATATATGACTGGAAAGTCCCCTATGGACAGTAATGAAGACTCCTTGCAATATTGCTGTATATCACGCTTTCATCTGGCAGATTAACAAGCACAAACACATTCCAGAATTTTAATAGAAGTACAGAAGCATTCAAACCTTATAAATTAACAGACTTGGGGCCCAGTCCTGTAAAGAGCTGAGCACTTTCAACTCTCCTTGTAGTCAATGCGAGTTGAAGGCACTTAGCACCTTGCAGGATCAAACCTTTATACAGTAAATACGTTTATTTCTAAAGGAGGGAATTTCCCAAAAGGGACCTAAATAATTCCCTAAAACAATGTATTACTCAAATATTAATAGGAAGGATGTTCCAGCAGTTAGGGCACTAGCCTTGGATTCCAGAGACCTTGTTCTGTCACAGACTTCCTCTGTGCCCCTGGGCAAGTCACTCTCTGTGCCTCAGTTCCCATCTATAAAATTGGGATAATAGCACTTCTGTAACTCTCAGGGGTGTTGGGAGGCTAAACACTTTAAAGACTGTGAGGCACTCAGATGCTCCCATAATTGGGGGACATGGTAAACAAAAAATAGGAGTGTTAATGAAGCTTTACAGATGACTAGATGTATTTGCCATATTTCTCCTCATTTGAAAAAGAGGACAATGAAATCATATAAACTACAGTAACAAAAAAGTCAATCTGAACACTTCAGAATCCAGACATCATGTTTCAGTTGAATTCAGCCATTCACTTGTAAGTTAATTTTTGGCCTGCCATCACTTGAAGCTATTTTTAAATTAGATGTCACTAGAAACTTGCTTACTCTCATCATTTTTTAAAACTATAAATTACAGCTATAAATGAAGGAGTGAGCAGTAGTTCTTCCTTCCCTCTCTGGTCCCTCTTTCCTCTGCCACTGCCAGTATCAATCATTCCAAGACATTAATCAGAAATACTAAAGTTTGGTTCATTTAAAAGAACCCCTCATCCCCTTCCACCCCCCCAGTTTGTTTTTTACATTCAAGGCCAGTTAGTCTATTATGCTTAAATAAAACATTTTCTAAAGGAATATACTCATATAGAGACAATAGGTTGACATTTTTATTTCAACCTGGGGAGAGCTATCTGAGAGCTGCTTAACATGTTAAGACTTTTTAGATCATATGCATGTTTCTCAATGATTTCCAGATGAAAGCTGATGAAATGTAAAAATAAAAAAGTTTTTCTAACTGCCAGCTCCTTAAACTCTATCTGGAACCCTAGAGAAACTGAGATTTTTCAGACTCACACAGTGTCAGCAATAAAGATTCTATAGCTGGAACTCAGTTAATGTGTTCATGATACCTGAGCCAAGTTAGAATCTAGCTCACTCTTTCAGAGCTTGTTGATTCTATTATTTATTATTTTTTGCACTGTGGTAGCCCGCTAATCTCTGGGGATTAGAGAACTACTATTGTGTTAGATATGGAAAACATATGTTCTGATAGAGAAACTCTGCCCCAAAATGTTGCCAAATGTACAGGGCTTATGTGTGAAAAGTTTTAAAAACTCAGGCCTAGTCTACACTTAAAATTTAAATCAACGTAGCTTCATCGTTATGGGGTATGGATTTTCCGCACCCCTTAGCTACATAGCTATGCTAATCTAAACCCCAGTGTAAATGCATCTAGGCCAATGGAAGAATACTTGGAGAGGTGGAGTTCCTACACTGATGGGCAAAAAACCCCTCTATGCTGCAGGCAGTACTATGGTGCCCTAGCTATGCCAGTATGGCCACCATCATGTAGACATGGCCTTATATTAGTCATTAAAATAAGCAAGTGTGACACTGAATATACTCAGAGAACAGATCTGATGGGCAAGAAAGTGCTATTTTTACATAGTCACCTTTTAGAGCACGAGTTTGTGTATGCAAATTATCTCATTTGGGTATATGTGCTAGAGTTAAAAATGTGCATGAAAATGTTTGCGCACAAACATTTAGGTTATTATATTGTGTCCACCACCATGCGTCGCTGGTCTTAAATCCATCCATGGGTAAGGCCCTACTTGAAATGCATGATGATTATCAAAAAATTGCTACTGAGTTGTGGACAAGCCATAGAAAATTGTGGAAAAGTAATAATGGACCTTATTAGTTGTAGTAATAAAGTCCATTATTACTTTTCTCTGATTTTCTACTGTCGGCCACCCAGGGTTGACAGCGGGTGCCTGGGGCTGAAGGTGGGAGCTCCCGCCCCCATCACCGGGGCTCTCACTGTCAAAACTGCAGTGGAAACCTAATATTGCGGAATCTGCAATTTCCGCAATACTGCAAGTCAAGTAGGGCCTTGTCCGTGAGTAATCTGGCTTTGGCTGGAGGACTTTTCATTGTTTGAGGGCAGAATGCACACACACACATGTACACCACACACAACCCCACAGGAAGATTTCAGAGCTGTAGTGGAGCTCCTCTGCTGCTGTTATTCCACTCAATATGCTAACATAGATGGTATCTATGCAGTTGGTACCTGTAGGAGATTGGGGTGAAAGGGAGCTGGAATTTGAATTCATGACTCCCATACATTCCAGTATTGCCAGCTTCTGCCATGTTATTGCAATTCTGGCAATATTGGGTGTTTTGTTTTTTTTTCTACAGCTCCTGCTCCTAGAGTTCAGTTAATAGGGAGAATCTCAGCTTTCATTTTTTTAGAAAGTAAGTTTCATAAAAACATGAACCCTAAAGGCTACAAAACAGAAGGCAAACAAAGAGAGCCTGATGTTTCATTATTTTGGTAATCGCATGATTTTTAAATGAATCTCATGATTTGGGGGGAGGTCTAATTCATACATTTTGAATGGTTGGGTTTGGCAGTACTGCCCTCCGCACAGCAAGTACAGCAATAAATTCTGTATTTCTTAAAACATGGTCTGTGACAGAGCCCCAGGTGAGCAATTTGGGATAGTAGCAAGACTTTGTTCTTGGGTTTGGGTTGTTGGGGTTTATTTAATTTTTAGTAAAGATAAATTTAGAGTTCGGTGAGAGTTAATGTACTCATGTACTGAAAAGAATATAGACCATACATGGAAACATACACATTTACAAGATTTATATAACAGTTTAAAGTAATGGAAACTGAAATGTGTAAGTGGTAGATTATGCTATACCAGAAACATAGCAATCTAGGAGTTCACAGTGGAAGCTATACTGTACACTATAGTCACTCAGATTGCTTAGTGACTTGTGAAAGGACCAAGATTCTTCTTCTCCACAAGCTCACACCCCTCCTGTGACGGGATCCCATGAGGTGCAACCTGGAAACTGTGGGATTGCCAAACCCTCTGGGCTCCCTCTCATCCTGTAATGCAGCATCAAGCTGCAAACCTCCGGCAGGCACTGCATGTACACTGACATTCACAGGCAGGGACACACCCAACTGAGTTACATGAAGGCTTTCTCTAGCCACTCAAGAAACAACAATAGAGAGGCAACACCTAATTTCCCCCAGCCCACCAGCACTGCACCTCAGAACTCTTCCATCTTGCACTGATCAGAAGTCTGACCTATGTAAATTCATTTAACAGTTTGCCTCTCCTTTGATGTGGAGAGGTCATGCACCAGCCTTTGTAACCTGAGCAGATTTCCCAATCAGTTCAACCAAACACACTGCTTTAGGTAAATTATAAAGCAGATTTAACAACTACAGACAGATAGATTTTAAGTGACTGTAAGTGGTAGACATAAAAGATCAGTTGGTTACTTGAAAAACAAATATAATTTCACAGTCTAAGTTCTACAGACTAAACAAGATTTAAATCAAGCAATGTCTTACCCTGAGAGACGGTACAAATAGGTCTCTGTTCCTAAATACACAGGCTGGAATGCTTTTCCAGCCTGGGACCCCCGCCACCAGTTCAAAGTCCTTTGTCCTCCAGACACGTTTCCAGGTTGAGTTATGGGTGGAGTGAAGCCAAGTGATGATGTCACTTCCCCTCTTTTATAGCTTCTTCCAGCTTCTTGGAAAGACCCAAGCTATGACAAAGGGGTTCCACCCCTGTTGGTCAAGCATTGTTTCATTGTGTATGTGCTCTCTCTGTGAAGTCCTCACTGTAAACAGTTTCTTAGATAGTGGATTCTTTCTTTGTTGGGGATGGTGAACCATGAACACTGTCTGGCTACCCTATTGTTATACCTGAAAGGCTGGTTGTGGGTAGTACTCCCTTTACAACATGTTTTAGTAACATATACTGCAATACTTCACATACAATGATAGCACATACATTCCAACAGGATATTAATGTTAAGCAGTTTAACACTTTTAAAATGATAACTCACATGGTATACTTTATACAAATAGTATAATTTTATGACAGTAGTGAATATGGCATTCCAGGGTGGTATTTTGAGGCCTACCTCTAAAGCTAAAGGAGAATTTTTGCCAGCTATTAGCACCACAGGGCCTATGTTACACAGTTGAGTATTTCTGATTCTAGTAGAAGGCAGTTATGTACAAACACACATGTATGCACACTAGTTCAGTACAACACTGAGAGCCTTTGCTAACAGAGCTGCTGCATCTTAATCACACCTACAAAATTGTCATCACTTAAGCTATAAAATGGTTTTTACACAACCGTGACATGTCCCTAATGTAACAATCTGTATTTTTATCATGCCCTGTCTGTGATGTGTATTTATCAGAAACAGGATTTATCCTTATTTCATGCAGTACAAAAATGAAACCACAAAACATAATGGTGTACACGTCAATGCCTGCGGGTTGACCTACTTTTTCATTTTGGTTACACACTTTGGGCCAGATTTGTAAATATTTTTTGCAGGCTTTACACTGCTCTGGTGATGTAAAGCAGCAATAAAACCATTTGAAATGACCGCTTCAGGTGGGTTTACAGCTGCTTTGCATTACCAGAGCAACACAAAGCAGCTGGAATTTACCAGTAAATCTGGCCCATAATATACCTGGTTTATACATTCATTCCATTGTGAAGTCAAGAAGCACTTTTTAATTGATTCTGATTCATGCGGAGACTGCCTCCTTCAAACATGCACAAGAGACAAGCTTGTTTCTGTGTTTGTGTCAATTGAGTATGAACTGCTTTAACACTTTCAACAGCAGATCACATCAGTGTCTCATATTTTGTATTAATTAGTGTTCCTTTAACTTATTCGGTATTTTGTCTCTTTTTATTTGACTCAATGGACATTTTAATTCTTTTCTTGTTTCCGCCTTTCAAACCTGTGGGGAAAAACCTTACTAGCTACTCAAAACATGAAATATTAAAAAGGTCAAAAAAGTTGGTGCTATGACTAGATCCGAGTGAGGCATAAATTATGTAAAATGGGACAAACTCTGCTTGCATGTTGATGCAACTGCACTGACTTCAATGTATGTACTGAGTGTTCAGCTAAAGTAGCCAGCACTTATGAGCATCATAGCCTTCCTCAGCTGTGTATGTTATGATCTTCTCAGGAAAAGTGACAATCTTTAATGAACATCAGTATTTGGGATTCAGTTTGCTGTATCATAACAAAGATTTCACCACAGTGACCCCACGTCAAGTTCTTGGTTCACCATTTTTGTCTGCTGGTTAAGTTCTATCTCAAAGGGAGAGTTCCACCTCTGGGTAACCTAAAGAAAGTAAATATAAAAACATTTAATGATTGTGAGTTAAACTGAAATTTTCACATAGAAAGAATAAGAGAGAGGCCCAAGTTCAGCATCTAATAATCTGTGAACAGCGCTAAGGAATAATTGTATTTAAAACCACTCTCCCACAGCTTCTTGACCAATTACTGTCACTTTTAGCAATGCTTTCCTGGCACACTGTGTAGCAATATAGGATAATCCCAATTTGCCCACTATATGGGTAATAAACTCATTGAGGGGGAAATTAGCATGACCCTTTATCCATCAGGATTTGAGAGTTTGATTTTAAAGTTTGGCACAATGAGATTTATCTAAAAAGCAAAAGAAAGAGCCAACTATTACCCTGTGTTCAGTACTAGCAGCCATTCATTTATGTGTTAAGAATGGAGTAAGATCACTGGCAACACTCGTCTTCTGAGTTATTCTAGATATCGTAAGAAAAATGTTTATCTCTCAACACAGTTACCAGATAACCAAGAATCGTTTGCATGTTGGAACTTTGCTTCCCTTTATTAAATTGTTTGGGGCTTGAACAATATGGTATTGGGAATCATTCCATTGAAAGATTTCTCTCTCCTGAACCAGTTTTTGGTTTTTATTTCAATCAACAAAATTTGGGGATCCAAATTCATTATTGGTGTAAGCAGGCTTAACTTCACTGGCTTAAATGGAATTGCACCACCAATGTGGGGAATTAATATGGCTTATGTGCGCTTTATGGGGCTATAGAACTTTCCTTCACTTTTTGAATCCAGAGACTAAATATACATGAAGCATGTAAATCCCCATAAAATATTGCCCTGTAATTTCCTGTTGCTTGGTTCTTTGGCTGTTAGTAATGCAACTTTATAAAACTTGTTTTGAGTCGATATGTTTCAAGAAGACAAACCAGTCACTGTATATTATCTGCACCGTATTGCTCTGATTGATTCCAGAGGTGAAGCCATGTACCCAATGAATGAGCCTAATCACAACTTTCTCTGCTACAGCAGGCCTTCTTGAATATAAACAGGTATCTCTTAGCCAACCCAGAGTGCAGCATCATGTATGTATTCATAAAATGGGAAGAATTATGGAGCAAAGCCTAGGTAGGAGAGGCAAAACTGCAGATTAGAGGGAGACACCAGAGAATATTGTCATTTTATAAATTATTCTAGGATTTCTTAACACTTCTAAAATATCTATCCCAGAAACAAATATCTTAAGAAGTTACCTATACCAGAAGCATTTTTATGGGTGGGGAAAAAGTGTGTCACTTACCTGTTATAGTCTGAATGGACAGTGAATCGTTTTCCCCATTAGAATGACTAACAATGTAAGAGCTGTCATTGAGAACACTGGATTGTTGCTAGAAACTTGGATTCTGTATCGAGAAAGCTGATCTTAAAAGGAAAACTTCTGTTTACTTTCCAATGTTTATCATTCTCAATGATGGATGAGAAATATAGGGTGAAAGGATGTACCCGTATATTAGGATTTAGTAAGGGTTACCCAATTGTGAAATCTGAACTGATTTGAACATTGCAAATGTTATGGGCTCAGTAAATGAGCCTCAGTGAAAACTGGACCCTTACTGCAGTTTGAATATCCTCTTTGCAGATACATCATTATTATTTAACATTTGTACTCAGTATCATAGATGTGCATGGAACTTTAAGTAGAAAATAAAGATATGAGATGAAATCCTGGCCCCATTAGAGTCAACAGGAGTTTTGCCACTGACTTCAGTAACAGCCAGAATTTCAGCCCTGCCCCATGGAGTTTACAATTTACAGGCACAAACCCAAAAAGACTACTCCCATTGACCTCAGTGGGATCACTCATAGTCGTAACTCCTACGTCCATTAGTGTCCACAGTCTCAAGTCCAAGTTTAAATACAACAAAGCATGACGCAGAGAGCGGTTCTAATGAAGGGAAGAAAGTGGACAGCAATGGAGGTTGCATGAGTTTACGTGTTATGAATCAAATTAGGACTTTTGGAGTGGGAGGGGTTTGATTCTGTTGCTACTCAAATGTGTTGTCTCTCCTTTGTAGCCTCTGGTTTGTTCACTTTCTCTCTTCTCATCCAGCTCATATTGTTTTGTGATGAGACATCCATCTAGAGCTGGCCAGGATATGGACTTCCAGTTCCATGAAAAAAATAGGTTTTTTTATTTTATAAAAATGTTTGTCCTGAGTCAAGCTGAAAATCCAAAATCTTTGAAACTGGAACTCCTCAATACTTCATTTCAGAAACAAAATGTCCCCACCATGGGAATGTTTAGTATTTCTGAAACAAAATATGCTCCCAGGTTCCCTGCTCCTGGACAACCTGCCTGTTGTGCTGCTCAGGAGCAGGAAGACTAACAGCCTGGGAAGTTAGATGCAGGGTCCCCAGGGCATCTAGTTCCTTGACAGCACACCCGGCAGGCTGCTTAGGAGCCTGCAAATGCTGAGAACATGAAAAACATTCCATCAGAATATTTCCAACCAACTCTACTTCCATAGCTCTCTCCTTCACTTCACTTCCATGAAGTCAGCCATGCAGTATATAAAATATACATATAAATATTCTGATAAAGTCAGGCCAGATGTCTTTAAAAGGGTGTGCTGGGTCCAGCATGAGGGCCCGAAAAGGTTAAAAACCCTCTTCCTTGCAGGCAGAAGAGAAAGCGCAGCAGGGCAATTAAAGGCACCTAGACCCAATGAAGGGCAGAACCAGGGGTATTTAAACCCTGCCTTCCCTAAAGGAGGGGGACGGAACAAATGCAGGGGAAGCTGTAGAGCAGATGTAGGAGTAGGTTCCCTCCCAGGCCAGGAGACAGAGCTTTCTACAGCCAGGGAAGATGAGGTAGCTGGGGGCACCCTGGCCACAAACAGAAGGTAAAGTGTGAGACCCACTAGGTGGAGGCTGGCAGTTTGCCACAGCATATATTCATTATGGCTCCAACTTTAGCTTCATTCTCACTTACTAGCTTCAAATCCTCACTTCTCCCTCCAATTAGTTCTGAAAACTCTTTTGCTGTAGGGTGTATATATAATCCTTGCAATTGCTTAGTTATTCCAGTTTCTGCAGTGCCCCTTAATCTGAGTGCTTTGCTTTTTGATACCTGTCTCTTAGGAGGAAGGAAAAGCAAGCACCTACTTATCAGAAATATTTTTGAGGTAGGCTTTCTAGTAACTGTACTGACAGTTTGCTCTTCCTGAAATATCCTTTGGGGAGGACATCATTAGCTCATGATAAATAGCACCATGCTGTTCTTCATACCCGGTACCAGTTGCTAACAGCTTTGTATGAGATCAAATGAAAGACCGAGTGAAAATCAAAATACCACTTCCATAGAATCATAGCTGCAAGTTTAGAGATGGAAAACACCTGTCAAGTCACCTGGTCCAGCTATCGCCGGGCTGTTCCCTAACAGTGCTGCAACGCTTCCCCTGCGCCACTACCTTTATTGCACGAGTGGGGCTAGAGAGACAATATAAGGGAATGTAGGAGCTAAATGGTTTTGTTTTGTTTCCTGTAGCTAGCTCTAGGGGAGACATCTGCTTTTGTAGGTAGATAGGGCCCTGCATCCACAGATTTGGCCACAATGATCTGTCTGTTTGTGACTTCCAGGCTTGATTACTGCATCTCTTCATTTATACCAGAGAAGCATCATCACATCCTGAAATGGCTCCAATTGGTACAAATGCAGCAGTTTGTCTATTTTGGCAACACACCGACCTCTGCGTTGGATCCCTGTTAAATACAGAGTTCATTTAAAGATCTCTGTGCTAATATTCTCAGTGCTCAATGGGACTGACCTGAGCTACTTGAAAGATTGCCTCTGTGTGCCTCCATGACCATTGCTTTCCTCGACAGCTATGTACCATTGGAACTGTTGCACATGTCAGCCAATAGCATGAGATTTGAGTGCCAGAGACAGAACTTTCATAGGAACTGGCCATAGGGTAGGGTAATAGCCATGAACTTCAGTGTTCAGAAATGAATTTAAAGTTCATTGACTTTATGAACTTTATGACTTGACTTAATGTTCTATGATAGCTTTTCGCCTATGTAGTTAACTTCTCACACACACACTCATTCTCAATCTACTACCCATTCAAGTTTTATTCCTACAACTGGGGAAGGGAGAATGTTTTTGTAAGTTGTTATTGTTACTAGCTGGGAATCACTCAGGAACTGTGGTGACAAGTGTCTATGGAGAAAGAGATTAAGATCTTTTAGAACTAAGGAATTGTGGTTTCCCCTTTCATTCAGATACAACAGATTTTCTATTGGTGTCAGAGTTACAGGATTGTGCTGAACTGATCCACACTGAAAAACAGAATCAGGATGTATGAAGCAAGTGCAGCTGCTACAGTCTGAAAGCAATAGAAAAGGTTAGATTTAAGGAAGACTCGAAGTGAAGGAGAGAAGGCTGAGACAGATGGAGGACCTCCTATAAAAGGTGAACAGAGAAATGGGGGAGATCTCATGCCAGCTAAAAGGCTTTGAGAGCATGGCTTATACTTTTTGATAGATATTTTGCAGTCTGAACTTGATATAAATGTAATGTAAACAGAAATCTTTTTATCATTTCTAGGGTCTCAGACTTTTTTCAGAACTGTGACTTTTTTATCTTGGGCATTGAAGAGTGAAATACCTGCTCATCCAAACAGTTACCAGCGGCTTGGCCAGAAGGATAAATATTCACAGTGGCTTCAGTCACACGCTCCATTTGTAGCAGATAGTACAATTTTACTAGATTCAAATCTGTCCTGACATTGGACTCTTGTATATAAATAATATTGCATCATGTGGTTTTAGACATTATTCATTGTTCGTTGACCAATTCTCTGTGAGATGCAGCAGGCTTAAGACTTTATTGAACTCTTACCAAAGGAATTTCAGTATATCTGTTTATTTAGACAATATTTTAAATTCTGGTTTCTTTTTTTTGATTTTGATTAAATAATCTTGCACTGCTGGCACTAGCCTTTCATAAAATGGGTTGTTATATTCAAAGAAAAATGATCTCACCTTGTTTGTTCAGATGCTTCCATATAATCTCCAGTTCTTTGGGTACTGAACTGGGAGTCAAGAGATGTAGATTCTATTCCTGGCTCTGCCATTGAGCTGATGTTTGACCTCGGGCAGGTCATGCTGTGTAGCTAAATTTCAGCATCAGTGAAATCGAGATGATGTTTACCTGCCTTTGTAAAGTATTTGGGCATCTTTATTATTAGGCAGTCGAGTTCCAAAGAAGTGAAGTGTGGTAGGGTTACTGCTTCCTTTGGGACTTTATTGCACGAGCAAATCATGCTCAGGCTTAAAAATTTCTACTGATATTTGCCCTAATTTTTGCTCAATATCTTCCCAGTCCATTACTCCCTAGTTATATTCCCATGTACCTTCCTGTACAAATCTCTAAATTTTATCCTTGCTCTTTGTTCATCATTTACCAGATAACATCTTTTTTCACTAGGTTTATAAATACTTTTGACAAAAGGTAACATTTTCAAAAGTAACTAAATCACTTGCAAGTCTAAGATGCATTTTCAAATGCATCAAAGTCACTTACACTACTTATACCATGGGCTTCGATCTCTGATATACAGGTTTTATACCAGTATAATTCTCTTGACTTAAGTGGACCAACTCCAGATTTGAAATGGTATCAGTTACAGCGAAAATGGGTCTACAATGTTATGTTAACAACTAGTAGACCTGATTGAAAATCAGAATTTCCATCCTGCAGAAAATTCTGATATCTTGACATTTGTTTTTGTCCCAATTGAGTCAAAAAGTTGAAATAACCAAAAAGTTTCTGGAATGAAAAGTTTCAAACTTTCTTTTTTATTTGGAAATGTTTTATTTTGACATTTTTCTATCAAAACAAATTGTTTAACATTCTTGATGTATTTTAACAATCTGTCTCATTTGGATCAGTTTGACATTAATATGACATAGTACCTCATGGGAATTGTAGTTTGGATGTCTCAGACCCCCATTCTCCTCTATAGGCTAGACTAATTGTCCATACTACTATATCTCCCATGATGCATCAGTCACATGACTCTAAGGCTGCATTATGGCGGTTCAACTTGAGGAGACTCCGTGTTACATTGTATGGCACTGGGGGAGAATAGGGGTATGAGTTACCTTAACAACAACTCCTATGAAGCATCACAACAATTCCTGTCAAACTGACCGAAAACAAAACATTTCAATATGCTTTGACAAATTGAAATGTTTCAGTTCAAGACAACCAACCCAATAATGGAATATTTAATTTGGAATTTCCCATTAAAAATTTAGACATTTTAGCAAAAACCATGTTTTCTATCTATCTTGGGGATCCACATTTTCTGTAGAAATAACATTTTGATGGAAAATTCTCAACCAGTTCTAATGATTAGCATATATCAACAAGCTGTCACTTCCTCTTTCAAAGTTCCTGTGTAATTGTTTTCCATTCTGTCAGACAATTACATTAGTTTAGTATTTCTGTCTTTCTAGATATGACTGTGTCCTTTACAATCACTTCTGTTATCAGGCCGATTTTGTGCAAACTACAGTCCTGTATGCCTTGTCGTATTCTATTTTCTGTGGTTAGACCTTTTGTGGTTTTGTATTTATAGCACACATATTCTGAACAATATCGAACCTTCCATTTTTGGCGGCCCATGATGTATTTTTTTAATTGCTGAGATATTAAAAGATCCTTTTCCTGCCTCAAAGTGTGTAAAGCAGTCTTCTCATATCTGACATTCTGATTAACTCCTCTTGGGTTTCACATATATTGAGTAAGATAATTTGTTGAGCCTGTTAAGAAGTGAACTAGAGAAGCCAAAGTACAAGAGGGGAAAGATGAAGTAAAAGTGGCTTGAAGATGGAATGGCCTAGGGGAGAAATGACCCCGAGTGTTGTGGGCTACTCTAACTTAGGTATTCATGAGGTGACTGCCATTAGGGCTGCTGTGCAGCTCAGAATAGGTAGAGGGCTCTGTGGTCCAGGAAGTCTCTATATTGGGAACTGAGAGGGTAGCATAGGACCATATTCACTATCCCAGCAGTGCTACAGTACCATGAAAATTCCTCCAGGCACTGTTGTGTAGTCCCTTTACAAGCCCTGTATGCTGTCAGAGGAGTGTAAATAGGGCCACAGCAGAGACCAGATCTGCCCATTATATTTTGATGTTCTCTGACTGGGAAACATTTCCCTGAGTTATCTCCCATTTTTAAAAAGAGGATTTATTGAAATGGGCTTATTCTTCATGTCTATATTGGGTAGGGCAAGTTCTGTCAACTGTCAATATGGCCTAGCATTTACTTTCTCTTTTGAATTATTTCTTTATTTATTCCCATCTCTGCTGTTAAATTAGAAAAATGGTGCTCAATATCTATCTGCTACAGCGAGGGTGAACTTGACAGAATGGAAATCCACAAATGTCTTTTTTTTTTGTGCTAGGGTTTAATTTCACCAAAAATTTACAATGTGGACACTCAAAACTGAAGTGCCCATTCCAAAATATTTTGGCACTGTGGCATAGTCTGTGTGGAATTAAGAAGTAAGCAACTGGCTAGACTGTCTAATATTATGTTTTTTTTTTAATATACTGACTATCTGCCTGATGACTTAATCATTTTTAATACATTGCTTATGCCTGATGAACTCTCTTACCTTGCTATGTATCTATTATGCTGTGTGGACTTTCTGCTTGATGAAATTTTAATAGGGTTATGTCTGCTACCAGTTTTCAGGGGCTAAATATATTGTGGTGGTTTTTTACCTCTGATTGTGTTATCTGTCTGGCAACATGTATAAAATTTTCAAAAAGGGGTGAGGGGGAAACAAACTTTCAGACAAAATAACTTCTACAAGCAATCATGTTTTCCTGCACATTACCACTATTCGTAGAGGTTAGCAGCACTATATGTAACTTGTGATTGGGTTTACAGATCCCACACAGAGTTAGGGCTTGTCTATACTTACAGCATTGCAGTAGCAAAGCTGCATCAGTACAATTAGTGAAGACTCTACCTATTGGAAGAGAGCTTCTCCCATCAATGTAGGTACTCTATCTCCCCAAGAGGTGAGCGCTATGTTGATGAGAGAAGCCCTCCTGTTGTCATAGCCCTGTTTACAAGAGGAGTTTTGTCGGTATACCTGCCCTGAGCAACATAGTTATAGCAATGTATGTTTATAGTGTAGATCTGGGCGAAGGGACTGGAGGAGCAATACTGGGCCGAGAGGGCCCTGCCCCTCAGCAGTTGCAGAGCGTATTCCAAATGGACGCATCACAGGGTCTGATATGTGGCTCACAACTGAGAGTGCCAATCTTACATCAGATTTTCAGAAAACAGGCCAGACACCCCAAACTGGCAGCATATTCTAGGAATTAGATTCCACCAAGCTAGTACACACCTGGACTACTATATTAGTCTCATCATAGAGCCTCTCAGTCCCCCTGAGGCTCTCCAGTGCATCCTGCCACTTTGACAAGCTTGACCTCTGTGATGAAAGATTATTAAAATCAAAAATGATCACACTGAAGCTAGTTTAGAAAATGTAGAAGAGGATGGCAGGGAGGAAGACTAGGTTAAAGGGTGGATCTGCCTGATCTAGAAGAAGGAGCAGTAAGTAAAAGGACAGGAATGAGCAGTGGCGAAAACTTCACAATTATGAAGATACTAATGGATGCGAATATGAGGGATATTAACCCCCTGAGAGTAGCAAAGTGGATTTAAAAATGTGCTGGCAATATAGTAAGAGCTAGGAAGCTACAGGGGGTGATTTGTTAGGGGAATGTAAAAACAGAAGGGAAACTATTTAAGGCTAGGGTTCTAGGAAAACTGAAAATAAACTGTCAGCTGCTCAAATTTCTAATGGAAGCCAGAGGGGTAGTTTATGGTATTCTGATTGAAGATGCAATAAAGCAAGGTATAGGTAATAAGGTGATTTATGCTAAGTGGTTAATTAGCAGCAGCAGAGGTGAAAGCAAATCCTCAACATCTGTCGTAGTGACATATACAGAAGGGTCTCTGCCAAAAAGAGTGACAATAGGGTACCAGATTTTCTGGATGAAGCCATATAAATCCTTCCTCTTTTGAGATGCCACAGTTGCCAAAGTTTTCAACATGTATGTACAAATAATTGTAAAGGGAAATTAGAAGCAGTAAATGGTAAGGAGAGCATTCATTTGGCAGTGGTGTGGAAAGAGGAAAGTTAGCATTTGTTTTAAACCTGTTGCCTATTAATTGCAGCAGAGGACCCTTTGTTCGTGTGTTATTTGAAGGGGTAAATAACACTTCCCTATTCACTTTCTCCACACCATTCATGACTTTATAGATCTCTATTGTATCCCACTTCAGTCATCTGTTCTTTTTTTAATCTCTATTCATATGGAAATTGTTCCATACCCCTAATTTTTGTTGCCCTTCTCTGCAACTTTTTTATTTCTAATATATCTCTTTTGAGATGAGACCAGAACTACACACAGCATTCAAGGTGTGGGCATACCATGGATTTATATAGTAGCATTATGATGGTCTCTGTTTTATTACCTATCCCTTTCCTAATGCTTTCTAACATTCTGATAGCTTTTTTGACTGCTGCTGCACACTAAGTGGATGTTTTCAAAGAACTATCCACAATGACTCCAAGATCTTTCTAGAGTGGTAACTGCTAATTTAGACCCATCATTTTGTATGTATAGTTGGGATTATTTTGTGTGCTTTGTGACATTAATCATGATACAGTCTGGACAGATGGACAGCTAGGTCCACTCGAATTTCCAACCTGGGGTGCCTTTTACATACTTTGCTGTGAGAGCAACTCCTGGTCTGCTCACACACACTGCCTCTAACATGTAAAAATCACTTCCAGGTGAATTATGTGATTGCTCTGGCTAGTCATTCATGAATTACATACAGGGTGACACCAGCAACTTCCCAGTCACAGACCTTCCCCCAGAACCCAGCACCCTCCTGGACAATACAAGCTCACAGATAGTCCATCATTTCATCAATGGAAAATGAGTACAAATCCTGTTATCTCAAGTGGAGGTTCCAGATACTTCCATCCAAACACACACTGGTTTAGATAAAACAATAAAACTAGTTTATTAATTACAGAAATATAGACATTAAGTATTACAAGTAATGATGAATAAAAGTCAGAATTGGTTACAAAGAAAATAAAAGATAAAGCGCAAGCTACTGCCAAATGGGTTCAAATCAAAGGTTTTTCTCACCACATATTCTTTGCAGTCTTTTATTGGCTGGAAGTCCCCAAGCCAGGAACCCTCCCCGGTTCATTATTTCTTTAGGCATTATTGCTCTGGCCAGTCATTCATGAGTTACATACAAGATGACACCAGCAACTTCCCAGTCACAGACCTCCTCCCCTCCCCCGCCAAGAACCCAGCACCCTCCTGGACAATACAATGCTGCTGTGAGGAAAGGGGGGTATAGAAGAGAGGTAACTTGTGTTGTGTGTGTTCTCTAGTCTTAATCCTTAAAGAGGGGAGAATGGTATATCTCCAGCTGGGGTTCAGATAACAGTCAGTGAGTTTACACAGGAACCCCAAGCAGTTTTCCATTGCCGGTATGTAAAGTTCTTGCTCTCCCCCTCCTTTCTGCCAAAGAATGGACACTTAACTCGGTGATAGTCCGCTTGACTTTGTTGACACCTGGTTTAGGTTTGTCTTGGTTTGTCTTTTTGTTTCTGGGGACTGGTTTGTGCCTGCTTTTCTAAATTTAGGGACATGTTACAACAATGTTATATAGCAGAATCTTATAACTTTACATATAATGTTGATACACATTTTACCAGGACAATAACGTTCAGCAGATTATGAATTTTCAAATGATAACTCACAAGGCATGCTTTGTATAAAATGTATCATAGTCTTGTAAAAGGAGGAACATAGGGGTACAGACTGTCACATGCATTACTTTGTACTTATCAACATTGAATTTCATCTGCCATTAGTCACCCAGTTTTGTGAGATTCCTTTGTAACTCTTTGTAGGCAGCTCTGGACTTAACTATATTAAGTAATTTTGTATCATCAGCAAATTTTTGCCACCTCACTATTCACCCTCTTTTCCATATCATGTATGAATATGTCAAACAGCACAGGTCTCTATATGTATACTTGTGGGGCCCCAGTATTTACTGTTCTCCATTGTGAAAAATGGTCATTTCTTCCTGCACTTTGTTTCCTGTCTTTTAATCAGCTACTGATCCATGAGAGGACCTTCCCTCTTATCCTATGACTGCTTACTTTGCTTAAGAGTCTTTGGTGAGAGACTTTGTTAAATGCTTTTTGTAAGTCCAAGTACTGTATATTTATGGGATCATCTTTGTTCACATGCTTGCTGACACCCTCAAAGAATTCTATTAGATTGGAGAGACATGATTTCCTTTTACAAAAGCCATGTTGACTTTCTCCAAAATATTGAGTTTATCTATGTGCCTGATCATTTTGTTCTTTACTATAGCTTCAAACAATTTGCTTGGTGCTTAAATTAAACTTATTGGCCTGTAATTGCCAGGATTGCCTCTGGAGCCTTTTTAAAAAATAGGTGTTATATTATCTATTCTCCCTCCCCCCATTATCTGGTATAGAGGCTGATTTATGTGATAGGTTACATACCAGGGTTAGTAGTTCTGCAATTTCATATTTAAGTTCCTTCAGAACACTTGATAGAATACCCTCTGGTCCTGGTTATTACTTATTGTTTCATTTATCATTTTGTTCCAAAATCTCCTCTTTTAATACCTCAGCCAAGGATAGCTCCTCAGGTTTAGCAACCTATCAGTAGGACTCCATGCTTTCCTAAGCGAAGGAATTGTTGATGGTTATAATTGAATACTGGTGACAATTTTTAGTTGGAATGCACACAGCCTGATAGTGCACAGGCAAGCATAAAGCAAAATAATTGTATATGAAAATAAAATCTGATGTTATACATTCAAGAGACATGGCTAATAAGGAATCTAGATTATAGACTCACTGAATATGGTGTTTATAGGCAGGATAGAAAAATAGGAAAGAATTGGGGCATATGTACATTCATTAAGAAGAATCTAAATTATTCTGAAGTAGAGGTAAAACTGAGTATAATGCTACTGAGATTCCAATGCAAAATAAGTCCATGTCACTAAGAATATTTAACATCCAGAATCCATGCCGAAAACTAGTGACCAAGAAACTGAAAGAGATTATTGCATATGCTACAAGCCCAGATATTATAACAGATTGTGGGGAAGTAGGAAAAATGATGATGATGGAAAATGTTTAGAGCAATTCATTAATGTAAATAATTTAGTAATTCTGAATGATGGAGTACCTACCAGGTTTAATGCAGCTGATGATAGTTTCCCCTGTCTAGACCTAGGAATTACATCCAATAACATGGGAAGCAAATATAGATGGGAAATCTAAAGAAAAGGAAATGGGAAGTGATCACTTCCTGACACTAATTATATGCCAATGAAAGAGAAATATTGAAAACAATGATTGTCTCCTTACTTAGCTTTTTTTAAGATTCTAATTGGTAACTCTAGGAACAAAAGTGTTAAATATGTAATTGAGCAGTGTAAAAATGAGGCCATTGAGCTGTTCAGTAGTAATATCACAAAGGCAGTAAGCCTACATGCCTAGGATATTGACTTTTTCTAAAGATATGTGAACTCAGATATGTAAAGAAATGTGAACTCAGTTGGAATAAGCAGTGTAAAATGGCAGTTAAGAGAAGGAATAAGGCATATAAGAAAGCAAAAAAGTACAATGAATAATGAGGACTTAATGAAATATAAAAGTAAGACAGTTGCACAAAGGACTATAAAAATGGCAAAAAGAGAGAGCTGCAGAAAATACTGTGGAAAAGTTAAGGAAGATAAGATACAATGCTCTAATGGGGGTGGGGGGAGCGAGTAGAAACCCTAGAAGAAATGTTTCAAGGAATTAGTAATTATGAGAATCAGAGTGTATTGATCTGAGAGGACAAGAAAATTCACAGAAGAAAACTGAGACGTTGAAGTGGTGGGAGGAAGATGAGGAAACTATTTGAAATGAAAACTTTGGTATGAGGGAACTTCACAAAGCTATAAAAAAGAGCAAAAATTTTGCTCCAGGCAAGGATGGTATAAGCTTTCAAATGTTTAAACACATAGCTGAAGAGTTTGAGGGCGATACTAAAACTGTACAATAGCGTATGGGGGAAAAGGTGAGCTGCCAATGAACAAGAAGCACACAGTTACTGTTTTAGTAAGGAAGCCAGGCAGGCTGTAATGAAGACCTGATGCAGACAGGTCAATTGTCCTTGCAGCATGTTTGGGTAGAGCCAGGAAAAAAGTGGTAACTGAGACTGATTTTATACTTAGGAAGAAACAGACTCATAGATAGCATGCAGAGTGGGCTTAGGAGGGGAAAGAGCAATGAACCATATTGTAGGGAGGAAATGGAAGCACAAAGTAGGAGAGCTAAAGAATTTATTGTAGTAACTTTTCTGGATCTTAACTCAGCTTTTATATGTTATGGAGAGAAGGTTTGTTTCACATGGGTATAAAAGGAAGAATGTACAGGTAGACACAGGATTTCTCACGTAAAAGAACTATGTATGTCCGAGTAGAGAAAGCCTATTCCAATATATGTAGACTTACAAATAGAACTTCAGAGGAGATCATCAGTCCTATCTTATTCAACATCACGATCAAAGATGTTCCAAAAATGGGTATAGGAATAGAAATCCCTTAATTTGCTGAAATAGCTGCTAAAAGAGTAAATGAAGCCCTACGGAAGGGTGCAGGATGGGGACACATATGAGGCTCTAAAGTCTCATGATAAAAAGAAAGGAATGATTTTCACTAAAAGGAAAATTTAAAAAAATGATAAATGTGTTTATATGGACAGCAAATGTAGTAGTTAAAAGCTTCACATATTTTGGTGTGGTATTTGATAGCAAGCTCACTTGCTAAAAATACAATATCATTTCAGGATCATATTGAAAATATTAGAGAGAAGTGCAAAGGCAGAATCAATTTACTTAATAATATTTCTGGAACTTTCTGCGGTGTGGATAAGAATGCACTGGTAATGCTATGCAGAATACTAATAAGACCAATTATTGAGTATGGATGCCAGGCTTTCAGTTTGGCATCAATAACAAATTTGAGAAAGCTTGACTCCACTTAAGCTCAGGTGTTGTGAATTGCTTGTGGTACCTTCATCATGCTGCTGCAAATAGCTGTGGGTGACATGTCTATTACTTTAAGAATGAAGCTTTTAGACTTAACCTTTTGGGCTAAAGTTATTGGAAATAGTGAAAAAGGAACATTAAACTAATATATGTTGAATGCTGGAAATTAAGTGGTTAACATGTAGGGCAAAAACTCAGAATAACTCAAATAGGGTTAAAATGTGGACAGAGGATCTTAGTGAAAAGAAAGACCTAAAAAGGTTAAAATCTGTAGCTTTGGGAAAAGCCATTATATTGGGAAAATTCTACATCCTGTGGTACATATGGAATTGTATAATAAAATCGAATGAGAAAAAGGAGTGTTAAATGTGCAAGCTATAGCAAATCAATACTTTTGTGATAAGTGGGGATGCAACTGCCTTAGGTATACCAATGGCTCGAGAGATGTAAAAACAGGAAGAGTGGGAACAGTATTTGTGTTCCTTTGCTTGGAATCAAGAAAACTGTATTGCTATCAAATTTTGTAGCTGTTTTGATGGCTGAACTGGCAGGGATAATGCTGGCATTAAACTGAGTCATAGATGTGCACCCAGCTGCCACAGTCATGCTGTCTGACTCCTTATTAGGATTACTGGTGAACAGAAACGGTGCTTCAGATAGCAGAAATTATATACTTAATGAAATATTACTCTTTCCAACTGTTTCAGTTCTGTTGTTTATAATCATAATAATAGCATGGATCCGTGCATATGTAGAGGTGGTAGGCAATTGGTTGTCAGACAAAGTGACAAAAAATGCTGTCAAACACAAGCAAATTGATTTAGAAGTCCCTTTAAATAAACTGGAAGTTAAAAATCTAATTTAAAATGAATTAAGACAGGAATGGCAGGATATATGGGCAAAAGAAACAAAGGGAAAATATTCTGTGAAATATGCCCAAGAGTAAAAAATGCTGATATACTTTAAGGCCCTTAGAGAAAGAATGAAGTGACTCCACTTACTATTTAAGCCACAATGGCCAGTTAAAATTCTAATGTGTTTCTAAGAAACAGACAAAGATGGATTCTGTGGGAGGTACAGGATCCAGAAACAGTTGATCACTTCCTTTGGGAGTGCAAAGAGTGTGCCATCAAAAGGGGGTATTGATATGAAATATTTAGAGGCCTTAAAGTATCAATTTTCACTGCAGCACCTCGGTAAGAGCAGTCAAGCAAATGGGGCCCTATTTAAAAACAAAACAACAACAAAAATAATATTGCAATTCGGTAAGAATACTTGAAAAAGTGAAAGACTTTAATTCTTGAATTATCTATATTGTCCAATGCTTGGTGGTCATAGACTCAACAGATGAGTCTGCTTTACCATAAAACACAAGAAAGACTGGTGTCCAAAAGGAGGAAGCTGGTTTGCAGCTTCTCAGGACAAAGTGATCCACAGGAGAGGATCTAGACCTTATTCTTAATTGGTAATACCCAGCTAAGAGAGTAGGTGCTTGCCTCTTTTCTCTACTCTACTCAGGGAGAATAACTGGACAATAGGAAGAGAACTGGGGAATGTTCAGTTGACTGACTGACAGCTGCTGGAACTGATAGGGAACTCCTGCTGGGGAGAAAGCAAGCTGTGACAACACCCCAAACTGAAGAGAGAGCAGAGAGGTAGGAAGCAATGTAGGGGAGGCTGGTCAGGTGCACCAGGAAGAGGCGACCAAAACATTTCATGCCTCTTCCCCTTGGGCCCTGGACTGGACCCAATGGAAAAGAAGGGCCTGAGTCCCCCTACCTCCCTATCTGTCAGAGAGAATTCCAGGGGCCATGGCCTGACCACTGGGCATGCTGGTCTCTGAGTGAGACTTACTACTAATTGGTGGAGAATGCAGGCAACCTGGTGGGGGGGGCGGGGAGAGAGAGAAAATAAGGATTTCAAGAGAGACCTGGAAAACCTCTTAAACTGGTCATGGAGCAGCAGCAACAATAGCAGCTGGCCCAGCTGCTCTAGCTAGTTACTCAGCAGAAGCAAGCCTAGCAGCAGCAACAACTCATTAGCGAGTTAGCTAGACTATAGAGGGATCAGCAACAACAGCTAGTACAACAGATAGCCGCACTGTTATAGCCCCAGAATATGCCAGGTGACCCACCACCAGGAGGCACCAGTCTGAATCTCACACTGAGTATCCACTCGGAAACTAACAAAATTGTGTCCGGATGACAAACTTGTGGCATTCTTGGCACCCTTTGAAAGGGTTGCCATGGCAGCCTGCTAGCCCCATACCTCATGGGGATGATCCAGGCTGTATAATAGAGCCTTGATATGGCTGCTGTGCAAGATTACACTCAGTTTAAGGCAGCCATCTTGGATGGCTTTGATATTTCAGCTGAAACTCACCACCACTGTTTCTGATGTCATGGGTCCCACCTGGGCCACAGCCATGGAGAGTGGCATAATGTCCAACAGAACATTGTAGGTGGTGGCTCCAACCCAACAAGAAGGCAGTTTATCCAAATCCTCCTGGCTAGAGGATGCACTAGTGGGTGGTACAGCACCATACCGAAGTGTTCTTGGGGGCTTTAACATTATCGGAGAACTATCTACTTGCCACTGGGTCCATAGTGGAGCCTTTTTCTCCCCCAGAGTAGCTCAACCCCACCCTAGCTGATGAAAGTCATAGAAGAGAGAGCAAAAAAGCGGTGAGGGGGCAGGAGAGTGGCATGGCAACCAGACCCTGGCAAAGTCATGGCCACAGCTCAAGGGTGGCATGTGGGGGCACAACCCCTCTAGGACCCAGGCCTAGGAAGTACAACTCCCTGAAGCCAGCAGGATGTAGTACACAAGGCAGGAACCACCCTTAGTGCCAGGGGTTTGCTTTGTGTGTGGGCAACCAGGCCTCTTCCAGCAAGACTACCCAGATGTAGACTGTAATAGGGTGGCTGACTCCAGGGCTTGCAAGAAGGGGCTGAATTACTGGTTCTCAAACAAGTTAATGGCATGAAGGCACAAGGCTTGATAGATTCAGGTTGCAGCCAAACTCTGGTGAGGCCAAGTCTAGCAGGACCTGGAATGGACTCCGCAGACACTACGTATTTGCAATGCATCCATGGGGTTGTGCACCCCTACCTCACAAAGAGGGTGCAGGACTACTATGAAGGGATCTGAGGTAGGAGTAGCCCCAAACCTTGCATGCCCAGTAATAATCAGATAGGAGTGGAGATTCTAAGATCTAAGAATAAGGGACCTACGGAAGAAGTGGATGGCAATGTAGGAGACTTGGTGGCAGTGGGGTCTCTGGCCTTGGTGGGAATAGATGAGTATGAAGAGGAAGGAACATCAGCCCTCACAGGATCCATGGACCCTAACAGAACTTCCCCAATGAATGTTAAGTGACTGAAAGGACTAAGTGAGCTGATGAAGTCAGATTTATTTTCTGAAAGAGCTGAATTTATAGAGGAGCAGAGAAACAACCCAACCTTAAGCTCAGCCTATAAACAGCTCACCCAGATTAAGCAGGAGGTGATGGAACTGTAGATCCTAAGGTAGTGACCGCATTTCAAGCTAAAAGGGGATAAAGCATATAGAATGGAAAAAGACCATCAGACCAGAAAGGTTATGATGCAACTTCTTGTCGCAAAGTAGTAACGGAGGGGAATAGTATGTTTGGTACATGCAGTAGCCTGTGGGAACACAAGTCAGGAGAAAACGCTTTGGAGAGTAACACTCCTGTTCTGGTCACCAGGTGACTGCAAAGAAGTGGGAGTACTGCACCTCCAGCCCAAAATGCCAACAAGTCAGAGAAGGTACCCTGGGTCCCACTGATACCTCTTCCTGTGGTGGGGAATCCATTTAAGAAAATGTGCCTCGTGGGCTCCTTCGAAAAGAGCCTGGCAGGTTACCAACACATATACTGGACTACACCACATAATACATTGAGGCAATCCCCCTCCACTCCAGGAATGCAACAGCCCTCACATCAGAGCTCATAGAAGTGTTTGTCTGGGTGGGGATCCCTAAATAATTACTGATCAAGGTGCTGATTTTATGTCCCAGTTTATGAGATCTGTGTGGCCTGTTAAAAATAGACCTTAAGACTGTTGATGTACCATCCCCAATCTGATAGGTTGGCGGAATGATTTAAGAAGACTTTGAAAAGCATGCTAAAGAAGTTCAGAGCCCTCAACCCCTACCACTGGCACCAGTTGCTCCCACCCCTCCTTTTTTGCCCTCTGCAAATAGATTTTTGAAATTATTCAGGCATTGCTCTGTTCCGTGTAGCAAGGTCTAAGTTCTGTTTTTAAACTTGACCTTGGCACTTGGGCCGTAAGTGCTAAATCACTTTTAAAAATGAGACTTGACCCTTTAAGTGACTTTGGCCTTGCAGTACTGAGTAGAGGAGAGCCTAAATACCTTTAAAAATCTAGGCTTTAATGCATGGACTTGTACACATTCACAAGCACAGGCCCCAAAAGCTTTGATTTCAGGATTGATTTTAGGTGTTTTGGGAGCCACTGACCAGGGGAGTCAAACAACTCCTAGCTTTGACACATGTTGTGATGCTACCTTGTGGCACAACACTGTAAAACCCAAACACATGTATGATACTTTAGTTGTCATGCAAGCTATTCTATACTGGCAGAAAAAGCCAGACCCACGAATATAGGGCCTATCCTGAAAATTGCAGGAACGGTGGCAACTTGCCCATTTAATAGAATGGATGATCATGCATGATAACTTAGTAGAGAGCTAGAGACAGATGATGGTGGTGCTGTGAGAACTATTTAATTTGAAATTGAAGCTATGTTATTAGACAACATATATATATATACACACACACACACACACAATGGTGTGTCTCCATAAATTTAACAGTGACTTTTGCATGAAAGTATCCATTCAGTCAGAGGATTACTGGCTTCTGTAGAGAAGCATCCTTATAATATCCCCTTCTGTGATTATTTGAGTGTGTAAGCCGGCGTGTGTACCGCGCCAGTCACGGCGGCCTTTCCAGGGACCCAGCCACTGTGGAAGGTCCCTGCACCTTCCGTAGATAAAGGGGAATTAGTCACCAACAAGTAGTTTGTATGCCCCGGCCCTTTGGCCAGGCCAGCAAGCAGGCAGTCTATTGCCCCGGCCCTTTGGCCGGGCGGGCAAGCAGGCAGTCTATTGCAGAGCCGAGGTTGAAGGAGGATTTGCCGGGTTCACCAGGGAAAAAGGGGAGTGGGAGGGGGACACAGGCCCACCCGACTCCACTGCGTCCCAGCCCAGGGCCCTAGTAGTGGCAGAGGCGTTGCCACTGTGCCGGCGGGGTCCCACCGCAACACGCCAACAGTGGCGAGCCTTTAACCGCAGCCACAACCTGGGCTGCCCCTGGGCCACTTCCTCCCCTCCAGTCCCAGGTACCGCCTTCCTCCAGGTCAGCTGGGTAGACTGCTCGGGGCAGACTCAACAGGCCGTCCTCGTTGACAGCCGGCAGGTTGGGGAACTCCTCGGCGAGGGGCAGCTCCTCCTGGTCGCAGGGTCTGGGGGTTGCTTCCGTGTCGGGCAGCTCCTCCAGGTTGAGCCCTGCCTCTGGGGGTGCTGCGGCTGGTAGCTTGTCGAGGTCAGGACCTGCTTCGGGAGGGGTTTCCTACTCCAGAGGGTCTAGGGGCTCAGCCCACTCCCTGGTGTCTGGGGGCTTGATCCAGTCATCGGGTCCTGGGTGGTATGGCTGCTCCCAGCATGTTCATTCAGAGAAGGCCCTATTTGGGGCTTTGGCCCAGCTAGGCCCAGGCTGGTGCTGCAGCTGGCGGGGAGACACATCTATGCCCACTGGCAGTCTGCCCCTGACCGAGTGGCGGGCCCTGCCTTTTATCCCCTTCTCCCCGGGGGAAGTCCCGCCCTCCGTGGAGGGGATTGGCCAGCCGGCTGGGCCTACCCCAGTCCGCCTCCTGGGTTGACAGGCAGGTGGGGTTTTTAACTCCCTGCTGGCCCGTGTTTGCGGTGGCAGTCCTTCCAGGTGCCTAGCTGTTGTGGAAGGTCCCTGCACCTTCCTACAGAGCCTAAATGACGTTCACTGTTTTATTACATTTGGGTTGCAATGAATTGGCTGACATATATGTGTACTGCTAGTCTCTAATGGACAGAATCAGAGCTGCTTAATCGTATGTTATAAATTGTCTTGGAAAGATTAGATTTTTATCAGTAAATATTGCTGGATGTCTATTTCTCTGCACACACACAAACCAATGAAAAAATATAGCCACTAAACATAATTCAAATGTATAGCCAGGTAAAGTAAGAAAAATGCTGCATGTGAACTTCTTAGAGGTTGATTTAAGTATATTTACTTTCAGTGTAAATTGATAACAATTGAAAGAATGTTTAAAAATAAACATGGATATGATCTGTCAGAGTTTTTAAAAAAATAAAAATGGAATTCTGCTAAGCCTAGTTATAAACCCTGTAAACATTTGAACAGCTAATGGAGATTCTTAGGTCAAGTGATAGGAGCCTGTGCTTTTGGAGCAGGAGGATCCAGGCTTATCTCTGCTCTCTCAGTTCCAAATAGCCTTTTTGCAAAGTATAGTGACAGCAGGGAAGTACTAGACACATATATTTCCCTTTGCATTAACAAAGCTTTTTGCTGCAAACATTATCTTTGTGGGGTTTTGTTCACTTGTTGTTTATTGCCCCGCATATTGGAATAAAGCTATGCAGCTATAAAAAGATTGCTGCACTGTCATTTTATCTAAAAAGAGATAAAATATTTTAAAGGATGCTTAATCTTGTTCATAAAGCAGTTCCCACTGATCGTGGAAGATCATGGATATTTTATTGTCTCTTTAAGATGGGAGTTCTCCAGAACAAGATGTCTGGACAGTGCTTATACTATTCAAGTAGTTAACTTATGCCATGAGTTAAGTTCCTCCAGGGAATCTATCTGTATCTATATTTTGCCTTTGCTACAGTACATCGCCATAGCAACATGTTTGTTCCCATGGAGAAAGAAGATGAATAATTTTGAATTGAGCCTGAAATTTTTAAAATATGGATTCTGGTTTTTATGGAATAATTCTGGACAAAGAAGAGTACAAAAAAGACAGAAAATACAGCTATTTGCCGGGGCTTCTTTCACCCCATCCTAGATATTTGCTATAAACAATCCTTTGATCTTTCTTTTCCCTGATGTTCAGTCTGGGAGCAGATTTATACACATGACTTTAGCAGCTGTTAAAAAATCTGTTGGTTTCTTCATTCCAGGTTAAAAAGTTCACTTATGGTATTTACTAATTGTGTTATCATATAGGGATTCCAATTTTTGGTTAGAGATTAAAATCTTAGTTTTAAAAAAATGGGGGGAAGGCAAGTTAGCTTCTAAAAAATTTTCAAGATAAGACAGGTCCTCTTCAGATTAAATTACAGCTGGTCTCACTTCCTGCTCAAGCTTATTGTGGTTCACTATTTGTCCTCCCACATAGCAACGGTATGGCTAATATGGCTTTTTATTGCATGGTAACAGCATGCAAATAATAAGATTGTTCCAAAGCTTTTATTGCTTTTTAAACATTTCATTTATTTCAGTGCTAGTGAAACAACTGACTTTTGCTTAAATATATTTAGTCACCATTCAAATAAACCTAGAAAAATTTTTATTCTAAACTTAGTAGGCACAAAACCAGCCAGTGCAAATAAGAAAAATTGAATCCCTAATCATGTATTCTGTTATGTTATCGTTAAGTTTTCATGTACTGAATTAGCAGTCTTTGTAAGTTTAGTGGTAAAATGATCCACCTCGATTTTCACTAAAACAATTTCAGGAATTCACATAGAATTACCAAATCTGTCTGACCAAAATCAGCCGCCTTGCATTGCACAATATACCAGCACAGAAAAAGCTATGTATAAATTAGCATAAAAGAAATACCTTTTTTGGGGGGGAAGGGCAGGAATATGTGAGGGGTTAATTTATTGAATTAAACTCAGATGATGATAGCAAACATTTACCAGCATTACCTTATGCTAATGCTACAAAGTCAAAGCACTTCTGGAATAGATTAAGACGGACCCAACAGCTGCATCATCTGGAGATAATGAGGCTTTCATTTTTTATGCCAACTATTTAAGTCTTGCATCTGATATTCAAAAAGTTTTCACAGATGGTCTGTCCTAACCTGCTCTTTCTCTGCATCCTCTTGGCCTGTATTTTTGTTAGGCATTTCCCATATGCCTGCTCTAAGATCTTTAAATAGGTAGAATAGTCTCGTAAAAGGAATAAATATTGTTATTATGTCTGCACATTCTTTCCCAGTGATGCCACTTCCACATTAGTGCTGGCATGTGGATTCTTTGACAAGAGGCATACAGTCGAGAAGAAAATATAGACCTGCTTTATATAACAGTGAGTCACACTGCTGTATTTCAAGCAAACACTACAAACAAAAATGAACTGTTCATGATTTAGTTGATAACTTTAGACAAAAGCTATATAGAGACACTATTGTCTCTGTCACCAGCAGCCAATAAAGAAATATTTTTAAAATCTACTTCATATGATAAACATGATGTACAGTTCTGAAAGTAATTTCTGGATATAAATTAGAACAGTATTCTTAAATGGTTTGAGAATGATTCCGGTATCTTTAATGGATAAAGGGAGATAGTGTTGTTAATTCTGAGAAAGGGTGATGATTAAGGCCCTGTTTGAATTGTGGGAAGATTGTCAAAAAATTGCAGCTAAGTTATGAACAAGTCATAGAAAACTGCGGAAAAGAAAAAATGGACCTTATTATTTGCGGTAATAAAGTCCATTATTACTCTTCTGAGATTTTCCATTGTCAGCCATCCAGGGCTGATAGTGGCTGCCTGGGGTTGCTCCCACTGTCAGCCCCAAGCACAGGGGGGCTCCTGCTGTCAAAATTGAGGTGGAAGTCTAATATTGCAGAATTCCCAATTTCCGCAATAACGCAAGTTAGGTAGGGCCTTAATGAAGCTATAAGAAAGATAGGTGCCTTTGCTTTCCTCTTGTGTGAAAACAAAAGATAATGGAAATGGGCAACTGTTTGTAATTTTAGATTGTTAATCCAAATATCACTGAAACATTTCTAACTTTGAACATAATCATTTAAAGCAGGATATTATGAGGATCTATAGAGTTCATCTAGGAAAAAATATACATGCAACTGCGGTGGTGCCTTTCTTAGGGATGAACATCAGTTTCCCCAACAAGTTTTAAGACTGAAATCCACTTTATTTTAGTTGGCAGCAAAGGTGCTTGGCATCTCTGAAAATCAGGCTCTAGCTATCTAAAGTTGAGCATCCTAAAATTGCAATATTCAGAATTATAAGCTGTTTTTGAAAATTTGAGCTACAATGCATAGAAAAAGATTTTTCCAGAGCCTACTTAATGCTTGTCATTCATCAATTCTTTGTTTGAATCATATGTGAAGAATACAGAAAAAAATAAAAGATTTGCAACAGAATTGCAGAAACTGAAGACATGTTACAGTGTTGTGTTCAGCCCATAGTATTTGAGTCTCCTACATCCTGACACTTCTGTTCAATGAGTATCTCATACAGTATAACATCAGTCTACCGCACCACAGTGGAGTGGAACCATGAGCACTTTACTTTAGCAAACGGATGGAGCAAAACTAAAAGCAGGATGGAGAAGCATTGAAAAACACATTTTTATATTACACAGAGAAGTAGAACAAACTGGTAAAAAGAGTGAACCAAAGTTAAACTTCTTGAAATATGTAAAAAAGCAAAATTAATAATAGTCTGCCCATGTTGCAAGGAACTGAGGTGAACAATAAACTGTATCTACAATTTTTTTAAAATGAACTAAGGGGTATGCATGGCCATGAGAAGTTGCTTTTTCACACTAAAAAATACTTGGAGGGTCGTTTAGTTAACCAAGTAAACCTACGGTTAAATAAACTTCCTCTTGTTTAAATCAAGGACTGTCTCTAGAAGTATGGAGACATAATTGGAAGCCCATGGGAATTTTGTGTGTTGGATCACATAACGAGTAAATGTCTTTTGCCTGTAGTCATACTGGAACCTAAGGGATACCAAAGGTTGGGATACATATGATTCATATCAGAAGGTAAACATATACAGTAACGAATCAACTGAATAAAATGAGCCATTCTCTTATTTATGAGACTATGACAATATATATTTTATATAGACACATGTACTATTCTGTTCTATATAGTATCTTACACCGTGCTCATCACCATCGTATCTGAGCACCTTTCAGTAGTTTGTTAAGCAATGGGACTAACATCTGTTATGTAATGTTTGTTCTCTCATCCTTTCCCCAGGGGGAGAAGTGTATGCAGTGGAGTGTCTTCTTTTGTTGTTTTTTTTAAATATACATGTTGCTATGTTTTTATGTTAAAGATAGGACAAAGGAATGTGTCTTGCACTTGGTGTGGAAAGTGATGAAGTTTGTGCTAATCCTTAGTTGCTGTGGGAGTTCATTCCACAGTCTTGGACTCGCCCATGAGAAAGTTCAGTCTCCTGTACAGACTGACTTTATAATGGACATGTTATAATAGACATCCATTGTGCCAGAGGAGTGTACAAGAGTGGTTAAGAAAATGTCTAGCTGATCTATTTAATGATATGCTAAATCATTAACACATTTAACAGATCATAACTTAACTGATATTTTGATGTGTAGCATTGTTAGCAGCCATTTTTTCATCTGTGCAGAACTTGTACAAGGAATTGTTGAACTTCAGGCAGTCTTTTAGATGTCCTGAGCCCAGGCTGTGGACTGCCTTGAAGATAAGGACTGAGATCTTGAATTAGATTCTATATTCTATGGGAACCTAGTGTAGGGGAGAAGAGGACATGTGTCATGTGCTTGAGGTAGCTTGTGTTGCTGAGCACAAGTATTCCAGTCTTCTGTACTACTAGGAGTAGTAGTTCTTTCCTAAGTTCTGAAGCCATTCTGCCCAGCTATATTGCATTGCTGTAGTACAGCTGAGAGGTGATGTATAGGACTGCCTGGAAAACAAGAGTTCATTTTTGCAAAATATTCAGAGGTTTCAAAATTTGTTTTCATTTTGATGCAGAACAAAAACTTCCAATTTTTTTTCATGAAAAAACAAGACACACCCAAGAATAGCCATGTGGTTATGCTATTCCAGGAAGTGGGAGAGGTTCAGGTCCTTGCTCTGAATCATGGGTCTCCCACATCTCAACTATTCCTAACTACTGAACTAAAGAGTCAGTCAGTCAGAATCTCTCTCTCTCTCTCTCTCTCTCTCAAGGTGGCAGTGGTGTGATCATATGTGGTGAAGAATAGGTAGGATATACATCTCTAACACCAAAAATAGATACTTCCACAGCTATCAAATACAATACAGTACCATATATATTAAAATATATGTATTCCATGACTAAGTTCATAAATGTCATAGTAAGTTACCTAAACAGCAAATACATAGTAAGCCTGATGTAAAACCCTTCCAGTGAATTAAATGGACTTTGGATCAAGCCTATAACAATAGTTGTTGCAATACTTCTTAAATGGACTTATTTAGAGATTTTAAAAAAATTAAGGCCTCATAATTTACTGTTTTTATCTAATCACTTCTCTGTGGCTATTCCCTTTCTGTTGCATGTCTGTTTTGAGAGTATAAATGCTTCTGCTTTTACTGTACCTTTCCATTTCTTGCTTTTGTAGGCATTTTAGGACTTGAAAACCATAGCCATTTAAAATGTTTCAGTTTAATAGGAGTTGCTTAGAAATTCAAATGTAGCCACTTTAGAAGGCATTTTCACCATAGGGCAATTACCCACAGCTCCTATTATTATTTATGTGAGCTGAATTCCTTCTACATCACACTGGAACTGTACAGTTATCGCTCACAAACAAGGCAAGATTTTACAATCCAACAGAAATACTGTAATTTGGGAGATTATTTTTAACATGTTTCCCAGGCAAACATTTTAAAATCACCCATAACAAATGGCATGCCATTCTCCATGAAGTTAAACGTGTCACACTTGAACTTATTCTAGCTCCGCATGAGACAGAACATAAATGATCCACTGATCACAAGTATTCAGAATATCACTGTGATATAAGGCATAGGATCAAAAGAAGAATTACTCCTTGAGAGACTGCGTGCCTGACTAGGATGTTTGCCCAGCAATAAGTTATTCAACTGAAAAACACGTGCATTTAGCAGCTCTGCTTCAGAGGATTGATCAACACTACAAACTTGTGTCAGTAGAACTACATTGCTCAAGGGTGTGGAAAATCCAGTGGTGTAATTACACTGACCTAACCCCTCACGAAGACTGTGCTATGCTGATGGGAGGGCTTCTCCCATTGATATTGCTACTGCTTCCTGGGGAGGTGGAGTACTTATGCAGATGGGAGAAGCTCTCCTCCATAGAGGTTGCGTCTGCACTAAGTACTACAGTGGCACCTCTGCAGCACTGTAAGTGTGGACAAGACCTAAGAATTCACCCCCCAATGTTTTGTTATGTAAATAAAATGCCAGTATCAATGAAAATACACATAAAAACTGTTATGTCTTCTGGATGAAAGACTCTAGGCTTAGCCACTTCTAATCATTTAAATAACCTATGGCATTTCTTGCAAGTGCAGGGGAATATTTTATTGTGTCCTGGCTGAAGTCCACAATGGATAACAACATTCTGTTTACCCAAGTTCCTCTGTTACTGTGATTGGATATGGTATTCTTCACTTTCTTGGCCAAATTCAGACAATTGCAGCTAGGAGTAAAAAGAATTCTCAGTGCCAAATCCAGAAGTGACTTAAAAGGTGGAGAGAATTGGTTCAATAGTGTATGTAAGGGGTTATAAAAGCAAAATAGTTGCCAAGCTTGCCGTCATTGGGAATTCAGTGGGTGTACAACATGGGTTAAATAAATATGCAGAATGGAAGAAGTAACAGGAAAAGCAGCTGAGTGGAAGGTGTAAGATAAAACAAGCCCTTTTTATTTTAACAAACATCCATACATTCAGCCCAGCACAGAAGGTTGCAAGGTATTTAAATGGAAGTTGCACTGCCACAGTTAAAATGATGGTGTAAACTGCTTGGCCCTTTACACCTGTATTCTAACCATCCTCACCTGATGTTGAACACATACGATTACTTATATCACTGTTAAATTTGGATCACTGTTGTATAAGGTGATTAGTGGTATTATAAGAATACTGCAATGTAGCCTAAAAATGGCAACAGAGCGTATGCTGCATTCTGTCTCAAGAGGGAGTTGCATTTTGCTACTGGGTTAACAAACTGATTCTTTTACGCATATGTGAAGCATGTTGAAATTTATAAAATACATATTTGCCACTATTTAAAGTCTTTCAGATTCCCCATTTCTAGAATTGCAGAGTGCATACTGCAAAACACATTTGCTTAGATGAAAATGATAGGAAGAAAGAAAAATCAGTTCCTTATTGTGATAGTTCTTAGGGTACCGAGGTCTGTGAATCACCTTATTACCCTTGCCTCTACCAAGAGGGAGTCTTGCTTGTGGTAACTGGATGTTACCTTCCTATCATGACCAGCCTTTCAGTCACACCTCCTCTGGGCTATGCCAGCCCTATCTTTGCCTTGCAGGTTAACAATAGGTGCACTCCAGTCCCTAAGTCCCCTTGAGGTGTTCTTCTGTGATATCCAGCCCTTGACTGTGGTTACATACAGAAATCCCAGATCTTTTTCTCTCAAAGGAACAGTGTACCCCAATTTACCAGTTTTATCTCAAATTACTGCTCTGGTATAATGCACAGTACTTGTGAGCACTTATAATAAAGCAAAAGAAGGCTTATTTAGAAAGAAGAGAGGTTCCACTAGAAATGAGACAATGATAGAAACAAATGGTGATAGAAAAAACAAAATAATAAAATGCAAATTAAGGCCTGCACTTACTACCAGTTACCTTTCCTATCTAATAGAGTTCCAAAGTTCAGTCTTTTGCTCCCTAAGAACCAAGATCCAATCTTTCATGAAACACCACTGCTCAACAGGACATTTCCTCAGTGAATGGATGCACAGTGTCTTTCTCCACCCTGTGCTATGTTGAATCAGTCTTTTGTCTTTATTCTCAGACAGGGCAATCCCCTATCTGTTATAATGTTCCCTTTTAATCTTCAGGTGGTTTTGATCTTTGTTTGTTTATCTTTGATGGTTTTCCATTGACTTTTCTGGAGTGGTGCAAAGGTAGACAATTGAACAATATGTTATCGGCTAGCCAGGGAGAGGTTACAACTCCCTCCCGCTTGAATGGGCTATCATTCAGACACACGATTCCCTGGTGACCCACTTTCATTCGAAGACCTTTAGGGCATAATTCTCAATATAGTTGCATTATTCCTTGTATATCACCTGTACACACATCTCACAATAATTATGTGTATCAATACGTTACATGCTTTCACTAGAAACCTCACATGCTATCCTTCATGGACAAATACCATGAAAGTGGTGTACTAGGTAAAGTGAGTTTGCCAGGTGTGACATAGGAGTTGCTTGTAAGGAACAATGGACCTTTCTCCCATTGGCACAAATGAGTCAGTGTCACACATATCAATAGGCACGTCATGGCTTTGAGATATTATTTGTAGACATAAGGATGGGAATTTCCTTATAGCCTGCTGGAAAACTGGCTTTGTCTGGGGTCATGTGTTTTCTTTCAGTGGACTTTCATCTTGAATAACAAACATTCTGACATCTTTAGACATCTCCATAACATACCATAGGGATTTACTATTGTAGATTTCTATTAAATCCATTGCACTGTAGCAGCAAAATAATATTGTATATTTTTACAGCCCATTTTCAATAAGTATTTTTGAAGGTTCCTCTGCTTTATAAAATGTATTTTGTTTTTTCATGGATATTATTAGTTAAGCACTGATACTGTGCTCAGCAATGTGCAAAACAAACAGGAGACAAGGATCCCACTCCCCAGGAGTTTACACTCTATATAGCCTTAATCCTGAAAAATTTATCCATGTGCATAATTTTAAATCCCACTGAATGCAGTGGTACTTAGATGAGATGTGCATAGGACAAGGTGGTGCAATTTTGACAAAGCCCTGTGTGGGGGGAAAGGGGACAGAACCATGCCATCCCTCAGGGAGCACTGAGACAGCACTTCAAAAGGATCAACCTCTTCTGTTATTGTCACAGATTTCTTCCCCCAGTGCGCTGGCTGTGCTCTATTGGCCAGTGCAGGTGGGGGAGAAGCGCAGAGTGATAACTCCTCCCTCTTTCTTCCCCTTTCCAGATGACCTGCTGTCTCTTAGAGGAAGGGAGGAGATAGCCAGTCCCGCTCACAATAACTGTTATTGCTATGGGCCTTTGGGTAGGGTAAGGAGGGAGTTGAGGAGATAGAGAAACCACTTTGTATGCCTCCACACCACCCGTGGATGCATGCCCAGGAAGGACTAATTACAGCCTGGCCCAGAGGCAGCAGGCCACATTAGCAGAGCAACTAGGATTTTAGGCTTCATGGAAGAAGTGTGTTCTCAGGAGCAATGGGGAGGGGTTGGGCCAGGAAGGGAGATCCCTGTTATATTGCAGTGCATCCAAATGTATATTTAGCAGATGTTTCGCTTTAAGTGTTAAATTTCTATTTAATATTGCCTCTGGGTGGACTGGAAACTCCTTTTTCTAATAGGTATTTGCTACACTGTTAGAACTAGAGACCATAAACTGCACACAAGAGTAAATCTAGGAGTTCAAATTGTAGCCCTTGGCTGCCACCTAAAGGTTTCATATGTTGCTTTAAAGGGACCCCATCGGTTTAGAAAATCACACTTTATGCATGGAAAATGATTGCCTGCTATTGTTAAAAGCAGCAGTTAAGGTCACTATAGCTGCAAGAGATTAGAGGGACAAAACCGAATAGAAAAAAAAAATCATGCATGCACCTGGCAGCCCTCCAAAAGGTGTGACTCTTCCCATCTGCACAACTTCTGGATTTGTGATGATAGATCGAAAACTAGGACAAATTTCTGGTCACACCAACAGGCTTCTGGGAAAAACAAACAAACCCCACGACTTTAAGCAACAGATGGCTCTTGAGCTCATTGAGGGCCAAATTGTGTCCAACTACCCTCGTGGGTTGTGCAAAGGAGGAAGGTGGTATGCAGATGTGGAGTTAGAAGCTTGCAGCCCATGCCATCACAGAGTGCCCTAAGGCAGCAAAGGGCCCTCTGACAGAGTTACTTAGCTACTTTACCCCTGGTGACAAACACAGTCGAAGTGGAGCTAAAATGCTCCCTATCTGTGTGGAAGATGCCATAATTTAGAGCAAAATGACGTCTTCTGCACAGGGAGGGTCCCAGAATTGAGCTTTGCAAATGCCATTACTGGCAGCAGGCGGACACAGCTGCAGTCCTTGCATTTCCCATAGATCAGGGACTGCTCTCTCCATGTGTCCTCTGGAATGCAAAACACCCCAGCAGTTCAGAGGAGGCAGGACCATAGCCACAGTCCCCGTATGCACTTGCCTGCAGATTTCCCGCTTCCACTCTGATGCTAATTTCCTTGGTAACTCTGATTAAGCCACTTAACCTCATTGTGCCTCATTCTCCGCATCTGTAGTAAGGGGCTAATACCTGCCTATCTCTGAGATGGCTGAAATCCATTATAAATTAGCAAAACATTTCAATAAAAAGTCAGTTGTATATGGTGGAATCTTATACATGTAGGTAACTTAAAAAAATTGTTGTGCATAATGCTACAGTTATGATTCAGGTTACAAAGTCAAATTTATAGCTATCTGCTTAGATTGGATAATCTAGTGCAGTGAGTCTCATACTGCGGTCCTATGATCACCAGCGGTCCACAGAGCTCTTTCTGGTGAACTGTAGAATGGGGAACTGGGATTTTGGAGAAAAGATCCCTGAGGGGACCAGCCCATGACATTATCCACAGAATGATAGTAGGAGAATCACTGAGCTAATCTATAGTTATAATAAAGTTATATTCTCTTTTACAATGTTAGAGCTGTTTTAATGCAGTCTTTTATTGTTTGGGTAATTTGCACAGTACTATGTTTTAAAGAAAGAAAGAAAAGTGTGGTAGGTTAAAAGAATTGTTGGAGAACTAAGAACCTTTTTTCTGTCAACCACTGCAGGCTCAGTCTAGCATAATATTGGTTGTGAAACTAATCCTGATTCACAAACCCAAATCTATTTTTCTTCTCCATAGAGACTGATTCTTTATTTTTTATTTTCTTGTCCTCCAGGAATGATACCTCTTGTGCTCTTAGGAGGAAGTGGATTGACCATCTGGAAATGATGTTGTACTAAGAAATAAACCATGAGCCCACAGAGAGCTGGTGGCTTCCACCCACTTGTGGGAAGAGACTGACTGACATCACTCTTTTAGCTCTCTGTTCTAAAAATTAAAACCCTCAAGCTTGCAATAAATGCATAGCTATGGTGGTGGTAACAACATGCTCTACTCCCTCTGTTATCCATAGGAAGTTAATGGCAAAGAGCAAAAAAATGTAGCTATTGTATTCTTCTCTTGCCTGTGCTCCATACGACAAAGACTGTGTCTAAACCTTCATGTTGAAAAAAAAGATGCATAAGATCATGTTTGCTTCTAAAAGCATTTACCCCCTTCTCAGAATGAATACACAGGTTATAGATTATGCTGATCTACCATGGTGTTTTGTTTCTTTATTTTTTTTTTGTTATATGTATTTATAAGGTACCTGTCCCTAGGATAGTTTTTCAAGATTATGCTGCTGATCAACTTCTCAGTTACACCAATTTTACACTAGTGTTGCCCCATTTAAATAAATGGCATTACTCATGATTTACATGTGTATGTGAGAACCTAGTCAGGTTCTATATGCCTTCAGCCACATTTCAACAATATTTTGTACTCCATGGTTTTCTAAGGACAAAATCTCAGGTTCCTATAGGAACAGCACCTGTTTTATATTATCTTTCTTCCACTCCCCAGGTATTTTTTTTCCAGTTCTTTGTGTAGCACGGTGATCATTAAACTCCAGAATTACTGGCCACACCCATCTCATCCCATCCAACATTCACATGAAGATAACAAATCAAATTATTCATAGAACAGGGGAAGATTAAAAGATTCATAGATTTTTGGGGAGACAGAAAGGATCATTATGATCATCTAGCCCAGTATTCTACAACACAGGCCATAAAACCTCACTCAGTAATGTCTGCATTCATTCCGTAATTGTTCTTTGAACTATATCATCACTATATATATCATGAACTATATCACTTATGGAAAGATATCTGGTCTTGGTTTAAGTACTGCAAATGGTGGAGAATAGGGAAAAAGTCTAATCTGATGTTTTTGCCTTCTACTGCAAATTTCTTTGCAATCTTTTACTTCTACTTGTGCCCCAAAGTTCTTCAGTCTATTACCCCTGGCTAGAGATTGCTTGCTGGTCATATATTTCATTAACTAAATTTGAATGTGCTTTATTAATATTTAGATCTCATCAAATTACTTAAAGTACTTTGAGTTTGAGATGCAGAATTCAGGGACTAGCCCCTGAATTACAAGAATTTACCATGTAGTAGTTAGTGAGTCCTCAGAATTCGATGATTGTCTTCCATGAAATAATAGCTGGTTATCACTGGTGGATCCACAGGTGGCTAATGAGACCAATCTGGGATCCACAGATCTCATCACAGTTGGGGCAGACATTTCCTAGTGGAAGGGGCAGATCTAGATTGTTGAGTCAGGCTGCAGCATGTTTTTCCTTCTTTTCTGTTTCTCCATTTCCTGTTGTCTTTGCTGTTGCCTTTGTTGTCTTGAAATCCTGGGATCCTTGCCACTTTAATCAGCTCATGGTTTGGGTTTACCATAAATTTATGCTAATGTTGCACTTCTTCATTTGTCTTTGAGGTTATCTTTGAAGCACCTGTTTTGGCCCTCCTCTTGTCCACTGGCATTGACTCAGTTGTGAGAGCATGACCTGCTGTGGGAGTCAATTGTCTGACTTTTGAAGAACATAACCAGCCCAATGGAGTTGGTGGTGGATGATCATAGCTTCAAAGCTGGAAGTTTTGGCTTGGTACAGAACACCGATTTTGGTGCATTGGTCAAATCATTTGATTTGGAAGATCTGACGAAGACACCATTAATGGTATCATTCAAGAGCCTTGAGGTGTTTACTGTATGTGACCCAGGTTTCAGCATCGTACAGAAGAGCAGGGAAAAGGACAGCCTGGTAAATAAGAAGCTAAGTTTGGTTCTTGAGGTCACGATAGTCCATCAGATGCCAGTACTTGGATCAGGGGTGTTTCCAAGATGTCTTTTACTTTTTCTTTTAGTAAAACATGGTGTTTGCGATGATGATTAGATTGTGTTCTGAGCATTTGGTCAGGAAAAGAATTCCTTTGGAATGATCTTGCCTACTCTTTCCTTTCCAATTTTGCCATTCCAAAACTCCAAGTCACATCCAACTCTTGTATTAAAATCGCCAAGGAGTATCAGCTCATCCTCTTTGGGGATGATAGAGAGAATCTGGTGAAGGTTGGCATAGAATCCTTTTATTTCATCATCAATGTCAAAAGTTGGCGTATATGCACTGATGAGTATTTCATGCTGCTTCTTGCTAAGGTTAAGGCAGAGGGTCATGGGTTGTTCATTGACGCTGTTAATTCCGAGTGTTGGTTGACGATTTCATTTTTGATGGTGAAACCAATGCCCTGGATTCATTGTTCATCATTGCCTGCTCCTGTCCAGAAAAAGGTGTAGCCACTAACTTATTCCTTGAGCTCTCCTTCCTCTGCTCGTGAGGTCTTGCTCAGTGCACAAATGATGATGACACGTCTCCTAAGGTCTGTGGCCACAATCACCTCTCTTTCCTCTGGCCAATTACCATTCAGGTTGTCCATCAGAGTTTGAACATTTCCAGTCCCAAATGTCATTGTTTAGTTTCAACTGCAGTAAGGTGATCCCTATGGATGTCGTTTTCCAGTCAGGGGGAGGTGAAGCAGATTATTCTACTATTAAAACACCTTTTCTAGCCTCCTCCCCAGGTGGGATGAGCAGAGGGGTCCTAAAAAGGGCTGTTCAGTCACAGTTGACCATCTAACAGGTGCTGCCTGTGTGCTGGTCCATGACTAGGAGCTTCTGATCATCACTGCCCTGCTCTTATTGCCACTTGCCAGTCACCACAGGACTTGGACATGACTATGGAAGATGACTGTGTGTGATTTCTTTTAACATGGAGACATATTGCACACCAGTGTCCACACAGTCTTGACAGGATGAGCCTTTTACTCCAATGGCAAAGGGAACCAAGATGATTGGAGACCATCCTGCTGCAGCCTTCATCTACCTTCAGAGCCATGGAGGGAAATTATCTCTTCATCCGCCTCTACTACCATTCAGGACTTGCAGGAGGAGATTGTATCACTGTTTGTCTGGGACCTCACCTTCGATCTTGCCACCATAGGTGACTCTACCAAGAGTGCAATACTCCGGACAGCATCACTCTTAGGATCATGGGAACACTCAAGCTGATCCACCACGTCAAGGTCATGATTCACTGGGGAAGGCTTTTACCATGTATACACAAATGGACTGACCATGAAATAAGTGTAAACGTCTCTCCTAATTGCTCCCAAAGTACTCTCCCTGTTAAAATATTAATGAGCAAACCAGCTATGTCGAGAAGCCTCTCTCTCAAACTGGAGAAATGAAATAGGAACGTATGAACTGCCATATGGTGTTAAACCCATGGTTCATCTAATCCACTATCCTGTCTCCACTAGTGGCATGTACCAGATGCTTCTGAGGAAGATATTAAACCTCTATAAAGACAATTATGCAATAATATGCCTGTCATGTCATTTCTCTCTCACCCCAGATAGTTAATGGTTGGCTTTTGTTCTGGAGCTTGAAAGTTTATCTCCATTATGAGCTATTATCTTAGCTAATGTAGTGGCAGATAAAATTCATATAAATGTCTCATGTTTTTTTAAATTCTACAAAGTCCTTATCTTGCAGCAACTAGTCCCCCACAAGTTAACATATACATGGTTTGAAGAAGAGCCATGTCTCTACCTTTATCTAACTGTCCCATAACACTAATAAGAAACAAATTATTTAAAAAAAACTAAGCATTCTACTTGCCCTTGAAATTGAGTGAGAGAAGAATTGTTCATAGTGAATTAATTGTTGTTATTTCAGAACTGGGGCTGTTGTGCTAGATGCTGCACAAACTTACCTGCAAACACAGTTCCTAGCCCAAAGAGATTACAGTCGAAAAAGATAAGCAGTATATGGTGGGGCAGGGAGAAGATGGAGGCAATTAAATATATCTACACTTTATATACATAGACCCTTGTAATAATTACACAAGACAATAAATAATGATTTTTCCAAATGCCGCTCAATTGCTAGACTCTACCATTCCTCAAACTGGCCATTATCCCTCAACCTGGCCATTAGGCATTTCCTGACTGCTTGTAATTGTCACAATTACAGTGAGTCCTGAGATGGGATTTGGAGGAGAGAATAGCAGCTTTATGGATCAAGTCACGTGTTCCAAACATAGTGAACACACCAAATTTCAAGATTATGACACTAAACAGCACTTGAATAGTTGGAATGCGTCTGATCAAACTGACTAAAAACCTCTTGGTGACCTCTAGTGAAAAAGTCAACAAATTAAAGTTTGCCTTTGGGTTTTTGCCTGTAGTTGTCAGCCCATAATTGAGTGCACCAAATGTCACAAATCTAGCACGGAAATGAATTGTGTCTGTCTGTCAAACACACATCCTGTATGCAATGTAGTTGTAGCCTATGTAATAACAGTAGTGATACTATAAGGATCCTTTGGGAACTCACCACTTTTCTGTATTAAAACTGACCATATATTGTTACAGGTTTGGGGAAATAATTGAGGGGTCTGGTTAAAGTGATGTGAAACAAAACAATGGAAAAGAGAGTAAAATAAATAGGGAAATCAAAGAAGGAAGCTGAATGGGGAAAATAGTCTTGAATACAAAGGAGAGAGGAATTCCCCTCTGAAGTAACCCAATTTTGTTGACCCTTCTGGACATGCTGCAAAACCCATCTGCTTCAGTGGGAATTTGGAGAGGGCTGGCAGGTGTGAATGGAGTTTGGGTATTTTTTAGGCGGGATGTGAAGAGTGCATGATTCTGATTTGTAATATACATGGAAAGATAGGAAGTATGGCAAGACACCACCTGGCTTAACCAGGAGATGTTCAATGATCTGAAACTTAAAAAAGACTCTTACAAAAAGTGGAATCTACATCAATTTACAAAAGGATTAAAATAAACAAATAACACAAGTATATAAGGACAAAACTAAAAAAGACCTAGGCACAAAACAAAATGAAACTAGCTAGAGACATAAAAGGTAACAAGAAAACATTCTTCAAATATAGAAGCAAGAGGAAGACCAAGAATAGAGTAGGCCCATTACTCAGTTGGGGGGGGGCAACAAAAGAACATGTGGAAATGGCAGAAGTGCTAAATGACTTTTTTCCTTCAGTTTTCACCAAAAAAGGTTAGTGGTGACTACATGTCTAACATAGTGAATGCCAGTGACAATGAAGTAGGATATGAGACTAAAATAGGGAAAGAATAAGTTAAAATTATTTAGACAAGTTAGATGACTTCAAGTCATCAGGGCCTCATGAAATACATCCTAGAATATTCAAGGAGCTGACTGAGGAGATATCTGAGCCATTTTAGCGATTATCTTCTAAAAGTTATGGAAGATGGAGAGATTCCAGAGGACTGGAAAAGGGCAAATATAGTGCCAATCCATAAGAAGGGGAATAAGGACATCCTGGGGAATTACAGACCAATCATCTTAACTTCAGTACCCAAAAAGATAATGGAACAAATAAGCAATCAACTTGCAAACACCTAGAAGATGATAAGATGATAAGTGACAGCATGGATTTGTCAAGACCAAATAATGTGAAACCAACCTGATAGCTTTCTTTGACAAGGTAACAGGCTTTTGATACCGTCTCGCATGACCATCTCATAAACAAACTAGGGCAATACAACCTAGGTGGAGCTACTATAAGCTGGGTTCATAACTGGTTGGAAAGCCATTCCCAGAGAGTAGTTATCAGTGGTTCACAGTCAAGCTGGAAGGGCATATCGAGTAGGGTTCTGCAGGGATCAGTTCTAGGTCTGGTTCTGTTGAATATCTTCATCAATTATTTAGATAATGACATAGAGAATACACTGATAAATTTTGTGGATGATACCAAGATGGAAGGGGTTGCAAGTGCTTTGGAGGATATAATTAAAATTCATAACAATCTTGACAAACTGCAGAAATGGGCTGAAGTAAATAGGATGAAATTCAATAAGGACAAATGCAAAGTACACTACTTAGGAAAAAATGTTCAGTTGCACACATACCAAACGGGAAATGACTCTCTAGGAAAGAGTACTGCAGAAAGGGATCCAGGGATCGTAATGGACCACAAGCAAAATAATGAGTCAACAGTGTAACACTGTTGCAAAAGAAGCAAACATCATTCTGGGACATATAAGCAGGAGTGTTGTAAGCAAGACATGAGAGGTAATTCTTCCACTCTACTCCGTGCTGATTAGGCCTCAACTGGAGTATTGTGTCCAGTTCTGGGCCCACATTTCAGAAAAGATGTGGACAAATTTGAGAAAGTCCAGAGGAAGTTTACATCTTACAATGAAATGAATCACAGCTTTTTTCAAAGACGTGCAGTATATTCAAAAATATTAACCATATTGGATTAGGGTAATTGGAATTATATGCATAATTATGATGAGCATGAAAAATGGTGTATCATGTGGTCTGTATCACTAAAGCTACAGCTTTCAACAGGCTCACATCCTTGTGAGTCAGTAGATAAGGTGTATCAGTCAGTGGCGAAGTGTTATTTTTATAGAAGCTGCAGGTACCTCTATTTTGTGAGATCAGATGGTAAGTTTGAATAGTCCAGCTTTTATATATTTCTAGAGCAAGAAAACAAGGTAACATGATGATTTTGTTTATTCTTTCATACAATGGACAAAAAGCAGATGCCTTTAAAATTCAGATGGAGTGTAAAAAAGCAAAATAAGCATGATTGTATGTAACATATAAGTATATGGCTCTTCTATACAGTTGTATAAGACAAAAGACCAGGACCTGTTCAGATTAATATTAATGGGAGCAAGGGAAGGCCTAAAATGTAAAACTAATTATCATAGTCTAAAAAGATACTAAACTATTATTTAAAAAGTCATACATAATTCATAGTGAGGTCTTATAGAAATAGGAAATGTAGAGAAGCAGGAGAAAACTTAGAATTAGCTTAGCTTAGTTATATCAGAAGTTCTCTAATTTATTTTAATTGTGTATGAAGTAAACATTATTAATGAAGCTACACTGTGTAACTTTCATTACATTTGAAATTATATATGAATACCTAATTCTTCATAATTTAAATATGTACAAACTATATTTCCAAAGCTATATGTTGCTTATGTGTAGATCAGTTGTTCTTGGTACATTAAAATATATATTAATTTTTCTATGATTTTGCTTTTGGAAACCATAACCATATGAAATGCAATATTTGTCCTATAATCTATTCTGTACCAGAGACTGACTTGATGTTTGATGCATGTTGCATCTTTGGACTGAGTTAATTTCAGACATATTTTTAAATATATTAGGTAATTCTGCTACCATAAACCCTGGAAAAGGCCTGTGGCAATGGCAGAGCAGCTGCCAGCTCTTGACAAGGTTGTAAGCATCAGCTGAGCACTGACAAATTCATAGCTGGAAACCAGACCAGCTCTCCTGTATGTTAGTATTGTTCAAGATAGGTATTAGATTTGTAAGGATGTGTTTGGTGTTTACGCTCTATAAAATGCTTGTAAATTGCAGCATCCATTAATCTTACTTGTAACATCAGTTTCCCATGCTATAAGATAACATGAAAATTTTGCTTTGTAATTATAAAAATGCCTTCTCTGCACTTGTGAACTTAGACAGGAGGAGTGGTTCCCCCCACTCATTAGGAAGGACTACCAAAACTAATTGTGCCATTATGAAGCATCACGATAGAAAGACTGAGCTAACTGATTCTTCACAGGCTATGTGCCCATGGTCTCCTTCCATCAGTTTGAATTCTGGAAGAGGAAAATAAAGATAGCTGACATGATGTTTTTCACCTCTTTGCTGTTTGGATTCTCAAATGGGTTGGAACTTAGGCCTTGTCTACCCTAGAAAAATAAGTCAACAGATGTTATGTTGACTTTCAGCCATTGCTATAATTAGCTGATGTCCACACTGCTCTCCTTGGATTGGTAGAGTGCGTCCTCATCAGGATCACTTCCTAAGGGGCAGTGTGTGGGGAGCTTAGATCCCCTCTCTCAGCTCTCTGCCAGGATTCCATAGGCTCCTGGGCTCCCTCTAGGTTGCCCCCCACCGTGTGGGGACATCTCCGTTCCGTTTTCCCTGCCAGGAGGCAGGCAGCGGCCAAGTCCTGCCTGGTCCCAGCTCCAAGCCTGAAGGAAGACTCCAGCCACCCATGGCTTGCCCGGTCCCAGCTTGGAGCTTGCAACAGCCTGTGGCTTTCCTGGTCCCAGCTGTGAGCAGCTTGAAGCAGCCAGTGCTTCTCGTCCAGCTCCCAGGTGGGAGCAGGAACCAGCCACCCCAGCTTTCTTGATAGCCCCTCCACTGCTGCAAGGGGACACAGTGTCTCTACAGACACTGGGTCGCCCTAGCTCTGCCAACAATAGCCCTACACCTCGTCAAGATGGTTTTATTTTGTTGAAAAAACAGGGCAGTTTTGTCGGCGGGTGGGGTGATTGCAGTGTGTACACCGGCACTGTTCGGTTGACAAAAGCTGACTTTTGTCAACAAAGCTCTCTAGTGTGGACCAGGCCTTAGAAACAAAAGCAGAGATCTCCAGGGTCAACCTGAGTTAGCCCTAAAAGACATTCAGTGGAAAGATTACATCTGTCACGTTTTGGAACCATACATAGATGGTCACTCATTTGTGCTTATATGTTGCCAGCTTTATCCTGTAAATAATTCTCTCACTTCTTTTTCCTCATTAAGAAATGCTTAGTTAGTTTACGGTAGGATTGGCTACCAAGTTGTCTTTGGTGTGAGATCTAACGTACAAATTGAACTGGGGTAAATGACTGGTCTTTTGGGTCTGGGAGCAACCTAGATATTTTGTGATCTTTGCTATAAGTGACCATTTATGACTAAATCCAGCTTGCCTGGGTGGCAAGATAGCACCTTTGGGCACATCTGTGACTCCATGGTAAGCCTGGTGCTGTACTTCAGGAGTTCACATCTGTTACTGGGTCAGTGAAGTCTAATTATAAAACATATCTAGACTGCCCTGAGATTGGTACTCATGGCCATGAACAAGCATGGCAAGGGCCTCTATAGTATTTTCTAGTATTGGCATATGTAGAGTTTAAAGGGTTTTTTTTTTTCACCAAACTATCTTCAGATAGATCCCTCTACTCTGAGGATTTTAGCTTCTGCACACTTGATCTGTTATATAAGTGTCATTGCATACTAGAGGCTTTATCATCAGTGCAAGGTGTTGGCAAGAGGTACATTTCTGTCAGATTTTGTAATACAATTATGAGGTCCCTGCATGCTTCGAGTTGCATGAGGTCAACAGGTTCAGTGTACTGTCCATATCTATATGTCAAGATGCTATGCCAGAAATTCAAGTTGTAGTGATCATAGCTCTCAGTCCTTTTGCCCATCCCATCCTGGTTACACTCCCCTTCAAATGCAGAGTTCAGGACAGATGGTATTTCTGCGAAGATGTCTCAGATATTTACTTCTTGGAAGAAGCCAAAAATGTAGTTAAGGTGAAGGGTTTGTGGTCACAGGTCTTTTGAGTCCTCTTTAACTGCTCCTCATGAACCCCTTGATCACATTTCATTTGTTTAGTTTTCAGACAAATTACATACTTTACTTATGGGGTAGATATGTTGGCCTCTCTGGACCTAAATTGAAGGTGGACCTGTGTTTCTGTAGTGCTGGCTGTCCAGTTCACACAAGGAATCCCGTATTTAAAACTCCCCTGTGCCATGAGTTCTTAAATCAGTCTGGACAAAATGTTGTTGTGCTTACACTCACTCATTTCCTTGGGACAATGACATCAGTCTGCACATCAAATGGTCTTGAGGCTCTGCTGACTGATCCACACTATTCTTGTTTTCAGTGTTTAATTAGTGCCTATATTTTCATTTTGGTGAAATCTTTCTCCCCAAACACGACATTAAAAGAGTCTTTGGTTTTTTTCTTAGATTAAAGGCATTTGTGGTCTATCCAGTTCTGTTTCTTTTGAGACTAGTTCCGTGGACCTAGTATTTCCATCTCTCCTTCGTGTGATGAATAACCCATATACTTAAAGTTCACAAGATAGCTTCTGCTATCCAATGTAGAACGCTTTTCACTGTCATGCATATATGTTTAAATTCTGTTCAGATACAGGTAGCTATGTGACCTTTGTGGCATACGCTCATAAAGCAATATTGCTTGTATTCTTCCTTTGGGCAAACACCACTTCAATTACAAAGAGCTCAGAGGCCAATCTCCAAAGTAGAGGGGTTCAAACTTTCTCTCTCCCCTTGAGCTTTCGTTTCTGTTGGGATATCCCTTGTTTTTGCTGTTATGAACTTTTTTCTTTTTTATGGAATGCATCCTTAAAGCTCTTTGAGTTTATCTCTCATGCTATTTGGGGGTACCTTATCTCTTCCTTGGTTCAACCAAAAATGTCTTGGTTGCATATTTAGCATGGCTCTGTATCTTCATCATTGCCTGGTCTAGTGAGTAGTTATTGCTCTTCTTATTATGAGGGACGTTCCTCATACTACCTAATCCTTAGTGTAAGAGCTTCTGAATGCAAATATCTTATCTTGTTGTCTGCAGAGACCATCATGCAGGATTCTCACTCACCCATCCACCTCCCCTTTGACTTTAGAAACTTTGCTTTTAGATAAGAGGTTATATCTTTATAGCTGCACACAAAGGAGTGTTTCATTATTCTGCCTAAAAAAGAAACTCATAAATGAGGTTACCAGTGGGCTGTACCACTCACATGTTCCATTTACTGATGGGGGAGGGATATGCAGGCCTCCCACAACTAAAATGTTAGAGTTCACAGCCAGTGTTATGCTACAGACCCAGAGTGAAAAGTCTGTGAGATATCCTGAAACAAGTAAAATTACGAAGTTATATTCCTTTGTAATGCAATCTGATTTACCATATTTGCTTGAAAGTGGAAAACAAGCTTTTCTTTGTATATAAAAACTCCAAGACTACATTCAGAAAGATGTTAGCCACACAGACAACTTTGAACAGGTTTTTGATAATGCAGGTCACCTGCAGGATGCCATTGCAGAATTTTCTTAGGTCTTGCAGACCAATTAAAGTATTCCAGATTTACTTGGAGTGTCTTGACACAATGTTTTAGACAGCGTGGATAGGAGTGAGTCAAGTTTAGAGTGTCTCCAACATGCTTCACAAATGTCCCTCATTTCAGTCTCAAAGTTACATAGGTTCCATACAAACTTTCACTTTTCACCTTTCACTTTTGTTTTAAATAATTTACATCAGAAACTGAAATTTTAGTGTTATTTATGCCAAAGGAATTTATGCCAAATTAAGTTTCTTGAATGAATAACTTTGGTTCCCATAATTTATGGATCTCTTTGCATCCCACCTTTAGGCTTTCACAGGTTGAGGTTTGGCACTCAACATGAATTTTAAGAAGAGGGAAATTTTTAGGCAGAATGATGGTGTAATATTTTAAAACACCAGATTGGCAGTGGAGAGGTTGGTTCCATTTCCATCTCTGTGCCAGACTTCCTCTGTGATCTTGGGCAAACTGTTTAACCTGAGCTTTACTTTCTCCAGTTTCTAAAATGGGGATAATAAAATACCCTTATGTCACAGAGTTGTTGTAAGGCTCAGTGCCGTGCTTGGAAAGGGCTCTGAGAGCCTCACATTTTTAAGGTCATTAGACATGAAAAGTAGTGGTAGGTGTCACTTTGTCAAGAAAGTTACATTTGAATAAGCTATTAATTCTATACAAATCAATAACAAAGCCAAATGTTGATACCATTTCTGGAAAAGTACTCTGTCCTACATGTGTATTCATGCCTATTCAACAATAATGGAAGCTTAAGTGTGATGGTAAATTTTTATATTATTAATTTGTGGTGTAGTAGTGCCTAGAGGTCCCAGAGAGAATTGGGGCCCAATTGTGCTATGCACTTTTTAAAAATACAAAGTAAAAGACAGTCTCTGCCCCTGAAGAGCTTACAATCTAAATAGTCAAGAAAAACAGACAGAAAAGTGACTGTATTCATAGGCCCTTAAACTTCTGACTGACACAGTAACAAGTTGTACAGATATACATGGTTTGAATGGTGTCATGCATGTCTAATTCCACACATGGCTGATTAGATGCACAAGTCCCAGTCCCCTCAGATGTAAACAAAGTAACATGCTGTCTTTTGAAAACTGAGCCCTAAATAAATTATTTAATAAATTGAGTGGATTTAAATTTTAAGTAGATTTGAGATTTATCATGAGAGGTACTAGTGACAGAATGCACCTGGGGACAGGGAGGGAATTTCCTAGCTTTTGCTTGAAAGCAAGGTACTTTCCACTCACTCGCTATTTCACTTAGGAGTAGTGTTAACCTTTGAACACTCCTACTTTGCCTGAGGGGGTGGAAACCCAGAACAGAAGACTGCCCGAAGGGTGATGGGAAGGGATAAAAGAGGGGTTACAAACCAAGATATTTTTGTTTTTACCTGATTTGAGGTAAAGTAAAATAAGTATTAAAAGATAATGAACACAGAGTGGCATGGAGGGGGCCAGGGTATCCCCACAGGGTCAGAGACATTGCCTATAGGGATAGGGCATCCCAGGAGAAAAGGGAGCTAGACAATCAAGTGGTGTGGACTGGGAGCAGGAGCTGGGCAGCCCATGTGGAGGCTGTGGGAGCAGAGCATTATCCAAAATGGGTGTGCGCGTATGATGGAGAGATTGCCTGGGTGGAAGGGCAGATGCCACCATTTAGCACAGATGCCCTGGTCAGGCTTCAGTGCTTCACCTTGGAACGTGCATGGCACCCCCACTGTTGCCAGATCTCCCCCACCATGCAGGGTCTGCCTGAGATGTACTGCCTTCTCCCCGTTTTTGCATAGATGGGAGACTAGCAGGATCCTGGGGCTGCAGAATGACTGCAGTTTCTCACATGCTGTGGGGATAGGAGTAAGGGGGGGCGAGAGGAGGAGGAGCCGTGGGGATGGGTGCAGGAGGGTGAGGGGAGTTGGGGCTGTGGGGATGGGTGCAGGATGATGAGGGTGGAGGTGTGGGGGGATGGGTGCTGGGAGGCGAGGGGAGTTGGGCCGTGGGGACGGGTGCTGGAGGGGGGCGAGGGGAGTTGGGCCGTGGGGACGGGTGCTGGGGGGACGGGTGCGGGGGTGGGGAGAGCGAGGTGCCGTGGGGGCAGGGGCGGACGAGGTGCTGGGGGATTCCGACTGCGGGATGCATGGGATCCCAGGCTGGCGGGCCCCGGGGGTGTCTGGCTGCGGTGCGGGGACGCACGGGCGGAGGGATGGGGGAACGGGTGCGGCGCGCTGCGCGGCTCGGGCCGCCGTGACAACGCGGGCGGCGGCGCCCCGACGAGTGAAGCAACGACGCCGGAGAGGGGGCGGGGCGGCGGGATCCAGCAGCCCGGCACAACAAAGGGAGCGGCGGAGGGGAGGGGGAGAGAAGGGGAGGGGGCGGTGGCGGTGGCGGTGGCGGAGACGCCCCTCCCCGCGCGGGTTTGCAGCGCCGCCCCCCACTGGTCTCCTAGCAACACGGGACCCCGCGCCCGCCTGACACCGACTCGCGCCGCGCCGGCCCGGCGGAGGGAAGCGGAGCCGGCAGCCCCAGCGCCCGGCCGCGGAGCGCTCTGTGCGGGGGCAGCCCGCGGGCCCCTCCCCTGTCCCGGCAGAGCCCACCTGGCGGGGCGGGGCCCTCTGCGCTCCTGGCTGACCCTGCGGCCGTGCCAAGGGCCGCCCCCCGCCGCCGGGCAGAGCGGAGCGAGACAAAAGCCCTTTGTGAGGCGGGCTGGGGGCGGATGGACTGGAGGCCCCCGCCGTCCCTGCGCCGACAGGACCTGGCTCCGGCCGCCGCCGAGCGGCTTCGCGCTGGGCTGGGCGCTCGCTGCGCTGCCCCTGACATGCGGCGCCGCCCGCCGCGGCCCCCGCTCTGCCTCCTACCTGCGAAGGGCGCGTCCCGCCCCCGCCTGCCGCTTCTCCGCCTCCCCCGCCGCCGCCCGACCCCCCGGCGGGGCTGAGAGCCGAGCGCGCCAGCCGCCGCGCCGAGACTTGGCCGCCAGCGCGGGCAGAGGGGGCCGCGTCTGCTTCGCATTATGTGGATCCCGCTCCTGGCTTTCCTGACGGCGGGGATCGTCTCTCTGCAGAAATGCCAGCGAGGGCCCGGCTCCCTGCTGCGGGCGGCCCGCGGGCTCGCGGCTGTGCCGGGGCTGTGCCAGCGCCGTAAGTGGGGTTGTGGGGGTTTTTTTGGTCCCGCGTTTGCACACTCCTGGGTTGGTTGCTGGGGCAAAAGGGCTCCGGAGACAGGTGAGCAGCTGGCGGGCGGGTCTGGAGAAAGCGGCAGGAGCCGTAAATCGTGGGACGCTAGCATTTGACAGGTGTGTGGAGGGTGTGTGTGTAGATGGAAACACAGATTTTCCCGTTAATCCTGCAGCAGCTTTCCCCGGTATGCCCGTGGGAACGGCTTCCTCCCGTGAGGCCAGGTGCATCTGGCATATCTTACCTATTTCCCGACCTGGACGTTTAATCGACTTGCTACAGAAAAGTGCGGGAGGAGCAACGCTCCCATGGGAGCAGCCCATAGCGTGAAGGGGGAGAGAGAAACTGACATAAAGAGTTCAGCGATGCCACCCTCTGTTTGCTCTTACAGAGAATTATTCCTATGTGCCGTTTTCAGAATGGATAATCCAGGTCATTGTAGCACTAAGTGGTGGAGCAAAGGTACAGTTTAGAGGCAAAAGGAAAACATTAACTGTTTCATCAATACTGTGTGGCCCACTGCTGGGCCATGATCTGACCGAAGTAAAGGGTGATTATTTCCTCCCCTCCTATCTCTGCCTCCCCCAAAGAGAAAGAAAGAGAATATCAGTCTTGAGAGAGAGCTTGGAAACTGAAGTTCCTTACACAGGTGGTATTATACACGTGTCAGCCTAAAAATGGCAGGTTGTGGGGCACTGTTATGCAGAACTTCAGTTGGCTTCAATAGGGGGTTCTGCCTGCAGAGTAAGGGTCATGCATGCAAATGGCTCTAAATTCATACTGCAATTCAGTCATGAAATTAAAATGTTAACGTTTTTATTTAACTAGAGGTGGTCAGAAATGCATACTAAATTGCTAAATCCCCTCTCCGCTCCTTTTACCTTCTGTGCTAGAAAAGGGTTTAACCAATTTTAGTAATTTTGTAGACTAAAATGTACTCCAAGTATTGAAATTATATGCCAAGTTTCAGCCTGGAGTTGACTAAAATGTCCATTATAACCCTATAAAATAAGATGTATAATGGGTGCACTATCCTAGCCTTTAATTAATAGTTGCATATGTAACAAGCTAATATCTATTTCAGTAAGTTTTACCCAGAACTATTAAAAGCCACAACAATGGAATAACTTCAGTTAACTTTCATGGTATGTTTGTTTTGTTCTGGTTTTTGGCTTTGTTTTTTGAATTAAAAATGAACCAAACTAAATGTCAATGAGAAAAAAAGTTTAATATCCAGTTTCTTATGAAACAATGACATCCTGTATTTGGGATCCTCTACACCATATGAATGAGCACGTTGGCCTTGATGATCTGATCTGTGACTGTCCTGAGTTCAACATAGGCTGGGATTTGAAGGAGTGGGTGACTAAGCCATCTTTGTGCTACTGAATTCCTTTTGCCCTTGCCCTAACTCCCACTGTGCTGTAACAATTCCCTATGGAGACATCCAGCAGTACAGAATAATTGGAGCAGCCATGCCTCTTAGCTTCCTCCCTGGCATGTCCCTACGCCAGGAGTGGTAGAAGTTAATTTTTCTTCCTGCAACCCTGGCGTATCCCCTATTCCAGTGGGAACATCCTCTGGTTTGTGGATTTTTTATGTTTGCAGACTGATGTATGGAGGCAACAAGAGAGACAATAATCCAGACCTGTATTTGCTGTGTTAGAATCAGAGAGTATCAGAGTTGGAAGGGATCTCAGAAGGTCATCTAGTCCAACCTCCTGCTCAAAGCAGGACTAACCTCAGCTAAATAATCCCAGCCAGGGTTTTGTCAAGCCGCAGTTTAAAAACCTCTAAAGATAGAGATTCCACCAGATCCCTAGGTAACCCATTCCAATTCTTCACCACCCTTCTAGTGAAAAACTTTTCCTAATGTCCAACCTAGACCTCCCCCATTGCAACTTGAAACCGTTGCTCCTTGTTCTGTCATCTGCCACCACTGAGAACAGCCTAGCTCCATCCTCCTTGGAACCCCCTTTCAGGTAGTTAAAGGCTGCTATCAAATCCCCCCCTCATTCTTCTCTTCTGCAGACTAAACAAGCCTAGTTTCCTCAGCCTCTCCTCATAAGAGAAAAAGAAACGTGCCTGCATACAGAATATATATAATATATACCTTTAAGACACAGAATTTCACACGTTCTTGTTGAAATATTGGTCAAGTATTATTGATAAAAATATGCTATTTTATTCTATTTAACAATTGCTTGTAATTCTACTTAACAGTTGCATTAAAAATAGCATCACATTCTACCTTTACTTATAATCATGGAAGTCTGTGACATGGGGAGATGCCTCGTGTGTATATAGGATGACCAGATGCACCCATTTTATAGGGACAGGCTGAGTATTTGGGGCTTTTTCTTATATAGGTACCTATTACCCCCTTATCCAGTCCTAATTTTTAAGACTTGCTGTCTGGTCACCCTATGTGTAAATGAAGGTAATATTTGACCCATTCATTTGGATTAAGGTTGGAGCTCAAAATAAAATCTGTGAAAATACTGCAGAGTTGCATGTCCCAAACTAAATGTCCTCTAAGCACAGATAAAAGATTAGTTTCCCTGCCACTGACAAAGGATCTCTTGTTCAGAAACTTTTACCAAAGGAAATTTGCAGTTCAGTTAAGCCAAATAAAACAAATACCTGACACGAGAATGAAACTTTTGCTAAATGAAACTGCATTTGACAAACTACATAAAACAATTCTTCTACAATTTTTGTCAGTTAAGTACGTGTATGAAACTTTTCCAAGTGCTAAATTCTGAGGAACAGTTGGTAAAGATTAACAAGAGATCCTGGATTCAGATCCCAGCAGTGGCTCAAAATAATTTGTTGGAGTTCATATACGGTGGTGAGTGCCTTTAGAAATACCTAGATTATGATCCTTGTGTAAACTTTAAGGAAGCAGATTTTACCCAGGCTACCCACACAAGGGTTAGATGGTATGGAATCTTTATCTCTAATTTGGAGCTAGAATTTTGAAGCACCCACACAGCAGTTCCATGGCTGCCTTGGCAGCATCCAGGGTTGACAAACTTTTCGATCATTTGAGTTTATATTCTCTCTTTTTTTTTTTTAAGTTTCATGTGGAGGGGCTGGATGGGAGGGGTAGGAGAGTGGAAGATCCTTTGATAATAGCATGGACAGATGTTAATTGGTCCCTCCCAATAGAATGATTTCTAACTCCAAATATAATGCTCAAGTGTTCTTTGTTCTGCTCCTTTGGTGTTTTGCCAGTCTTATCACATCTGATTCTCATGTCTATTTGCTCTAGCACCAAATGTTGCCTATTTCATTATTATGTTACTTCTTTAAGGTATGAGCGAAACTATTGAAGCCTCCCATGAAAGAAATATATTTTAAAAGGAGGAGCCTGAGAAATGTCCTTCCAGAAAATATTTGAAACAAATAGTGTATTTTGGTAGTTAGTTAAAGCATGTGGACAGGCCTGCCTGTTGATTTCTTTTTCTTGTTGGCTCATTTCCACTGAGGACTCAGTGAAAGCTGTATTGTATAGAATACTCAGTATTCAGACAGTTCTGCTTTTCCTGCGTCTTAAAAGAAAACAATCCAACAAGAAGAAAAATCCCTTTTTTCATTTTCTTTGACCCTGCGTGGATGATCCTCTCCTGGAAGAGATTGGACCCTCCTGAGGGAAGCAAGCCTAAGTGAAGAAAAACATTACTCTAGGACTTGTAGTTCCTTTGTTTTTCTGTTCATTATTTCCCTTCTGCTATGCCTAATAAATGCCTTTTACCAAAGGCATGAATTGCTGAAACTGTTTGAATTTCAGGATACTCACTTCACATTGGCAGCTAATGTACTCTCTTCTTGTTCTTATGTTCTTTCTGTTGGTTCTCCATGATGAGAGAAGCTAGCCTTTTTGAGAAGGGCGTATGCAAAGTGCTCTGCACTACAGAAGTCACATAATAGATTTGCTCTGGAGTGGTGTAGGTTGTGAGCAGTGTGTCCATTGAGTGGGGCCTGCTGCACTCCATATACGCCACTGAGGTTAGCTGCGTGTAACTAACATGCCATTGCAGAGGGGAATGTTGAATGGCATCTGGGAATTGCACTGGCCAGGAATATCCTTATAGGTGGCCAAGGCATTGTAGTTGCTTTTCTGGTCCTTAGGCTAGAGTAATAACTGCAAAAGGGTTGAGCTGCATCCTATGGCCTCTGTTACAAATGACAATCATGCTCTACCAAGCAAGGAATCTGAAATGGATGAGTCTGTTCATTAAAATACAATCCAAATAAAACATCCCCAGGAGAGCAACAGTAAAATATTGCAGTGTGTTTTATATCGGAATGTTTAACAGAAGTAAGAAAACTGCATCAAATAAACTCTGACTGGTCAACCATGCAACAAAGGTGACTAACAAATGGAATCAATGAGTATTGTAATCTTTGAATTAACAATGAGTTTGAATGCTTGAAATATTTTACAAACAAATTCCTGAAGAAGTATTAAGAATTGTAAGAAGAATGTTAGGAACACCTTTTACAAAGATGACTCCTGAAGATGAAACCACATCAATACCAGAAATAAGCACAAATATAACACAACATAAAGCCACAAACAAGATAACCTCAACAATTAAAAATCAAAAGGTGAATAATCCCCGTTAATATGCTAATTATCAGTTATTGAGTACTCTGTAAGTATATGAGTTACCAATCAATACAAGGTGATAGATGGGCGGAAGCATATAACAGTATAATTAGATTGCACAAGATGAAAATATATTTTATTTGGTGGCTGCTGGCATTTTTTGAGACTATAGTCATGAGGCCAAATTAGTCATTAGCATAATCAATTGTAACTCCATTGTAGTGAATGCAGACTTACTTCCTTTCTTGAGCGCCAAACTAGGCTCACATATGTTAAACCCACAATGCAGAAAAATAACTGAGGTAACAAACATGGGATATTTTTGCATGATGGATGTACATCTTAAAAGCTGTACAACACTAGCATTTAAGATCAAATAGTTTATATAAATATTGTGACCACTGTATATTTTATGCTGAGAATGTAATTTTATGAGTGCTCTGGATGTATGCCACCCCTTATTTTAATTTGAAACTTTTTGACTTAATATGTAAAATACTCGAAATCACACCTATTTACTAGTATTTCTCTTTCTTTCCTATCACTGTTGTAATTGAGCACTTGTTAGGTGGGGGAAGTAGTATGTGGGGGAACTGAGACTGCGATTTGCATAGGAAATCTGTGACTGAGCCAGGAATTAAGCATGGTGCCTTAAAAACAAGATTCTCTTTCCCACAACATCTCTGAATCTGGCCCATTGCATCACCTGCTGATGTCCACTGGGATAATGTGTGTGTTTCCTGCATGATTCTGGTACAGCAATAAAATATATAAGTACTCTAGTATGCAAGTACAGTAGATCTGCTATCAGATAGAAACATTTTATGTTTTTATGGTCACTTTCCATGAGAATGGATAGTGGTGTTGGTAATACCAGTGGAGCAAACTTTTTTAGTTGCTGTAATTTGTTTATTTAAACTGTTTTACTTTTTTTATCCTCTTGGCAACTTCAGAAATAAAGTTATTTAACAATGAACAATTACATTTACTGGGCTTGCACAAATGACCCGATGAGAGAGCACCAGAATCCAAACTGAAGTACTTGTTCATTGGAATAAAAATGTTACTACCTTTTTGCTCTCTTTTGCCCAAGGGAATATGTAAAAAATGATCTTGTTGACTTGAAACCAGCATAAGTTTTTGCACATTTTAAATATCTGCCTATATTGATAATGGGAACTGTATTGTAATACTTAAAAAGGATGCCCTGGGCTAGTACAGAGGACAAACTATGTTCTTTTAAGGTCACCGTAGAACAAAATGGGGTTCAGGAAAGTATTCTGAAGTAATGAATAATTCTTCCTTATTGCTCAGTTCCACACTGTTTAAATCATAAACAACTTCCTACAGGACTAAAGTATTTCTATTACAATAGCCAATACAATAGATGGTTCTTCAGTTATGTATTGATTATCAAGCTTAAATGGAGGCTGATGGTTTAATTTGTGCCCAATAATTTTAACTGCTATATATTTTACAGTAATATTGGAAAAAGAATGGATTGGAAAATAGATGGGGGCAAACATAAGACAGTAACCTGACTTTGCTTCACATAATAATGAAAGATACCACACCCCCTCACCATGGCATGTCTCAGCACAGCCAATATTGAGGACATTTGGATCCATTGGGATTTGTAGAGCCGTGGGGGTAAAGGAATGAACTCCTATTCTCCTTTCAAGCAGTAGTCTTCCACAAATCTTGGTTCCTTCTTTACCGTGCTGTGGCAGCCATAGTTACTACCATGTTAGAGCAGTAGTAACCCCAACCAGTAAAGGACAGTGATTTTCAACCTGGGGTCTATGGACCCCTGGGAGTCCGCAGACTATGCCTGAGAGTTCCAAAGGAGTCTGCACCTCCATTTGAAAATTTTTATGGTTCTGCAAATGGAAAAAGGTTGAAAACCCCTTCCCCTACACCAGAGGTTATTTTTGCCTGTACTCTGTTCTGTTTCAGATGTCAAGTGACATCTCTTGCCTACGCTGTCAGTTATTTGGGATTTTATCCTCTTCCATTAAGTTGGGATGGGACTCTCTGTGTGGTCAATGTCTCCCAAACATTACTTCCATCTCAGAGTTAGGCTGGAGTCCAACACCCTCTCTAGGCCGGGCTGTATTGGGGTGGAGGGGAGGTTCCATGCAGATTTGACAAGCTACAGCATACTCCTCATTGCAGAGGTGGTAACATTGGTAGGGCCCAAGGTTTTGACATGCTCTCTAAAATTTATAGAATCAGTAGCCCTTTCTCCCCGCCCCCCTTACTTCAGTCTGGTGAAATGTTAGTATATTCTGGTACCTCTCCTTGAAAATTCAGGATAAGTTTGTCACCCATTTTTGTGGTGGCTGGCTAGTGCCATTGCAAAAATGGGTGGAGATAGGCCAGAGCGGGCACCTAAAGGAGGAGCTGATCCAACAAAACAGCTCCTCTCCCAGAGTGAATCCCTCCAGTGTACAGATATCTGTGCTGGTAAACGAGTGAGTCATGTACACTTCTGCTGTACTTGACACCTGGTTTCATTCCCATTTTCATCTTTTCAGATTGATAGTTTTGCAGTCGTGTGACAACATACTTCTATGGAATGAGAATTCCTTGTCACTCCATGACCACCTAGAATGGAGAGGTTAGTAAGTTGGAGGGAAAGCATAGGACCCTCTGTGCTTATACAGAGGGACCCCCACCCCCAGGAAAGATGATGTCTTTGGGGGATTTAAATTTTGGCAAGAATGACACAGAATATCTTTAGCTAAAACAAAATTCATGACATAACTAAGTGAGCTCTTCCAATCTAAACAATTGTAAATTTTCATTTTGCATTGGAAGTGCTGTGAAATTATTTTGAAATATTAAAATACTGTTTAAATTAACTGTTTAAAGTCTGGCAGTATTTGGTCCATTTTCCCCCAGTGGATACCTAAACTGCACCTGCAAATCAGGAATGAACAAATAAATATGGAAGCACAACTGGAAAATTGCATTCAATAAAGACTTTTCACATACAGTTACAGTGGGTGTATAAGTCTGCATATTTTGTGGGCACAACTTAGGTTATGTTTTTTGCGTTTGTTTATAAATATTTATCTCAAAATTAGAAATACATACAATTTAAAAAAAAAGTCTGGAATCTGTTTCTTCACTTACCTATCAAGTCATGCATTCAGAAGTGTGATCTTGCTCCCTTTGAAAGCAATGACAAACCTCCTCATTGACTTTAGATAACAGGAACTACCTGTTCTTAGGTGTGTTTGATATAAAAAATTGCTGCAACAAAAACACAACTTCTGAACTCATAACTTGGCATAAAAAAAGAGGAACAGACTTCCCAGTATTGTATTATAATATGTAATAATGTAGTCATGAATTTTAAGGTCATACACTTATAAAAGCTTTGTAGCTTTAGTCATCTTTGAGTATACATTTAGGCAATTAATCAATTGTAGGAGCTGTCTATTGCTTTGTTTGTGTTCCACAAATTGAAGAGGTTATAACTTAATTAAGTTCAAAGGTGCAAAACCAACCAAACAAACAAACCTTCATACCTGAAAATCTTTTCCTGAAATGTTATTTATCAAATCCTGATATTCATGTTAATCGTTTACCATACTTTAAGATTACGAAATTCTGGTGAAAAATTACCAAACACTGTTTTTCCTTTTTCTTGCTATATTCCTCAAAACAAGGAGTAAAAACATTAAAATATCCCCCAAAGAGATTATTTGAGGGATGGGGTCCAGCTTGTCTGATAGGACTATTACCTTTTGTGTAAATGGTGGATTTTTTTAAACTTGTGTGATTCTAAAACATATATTTCCCCATCTTATTCTAAACTACATGTAAAGAGCCTACTGTCATTTCCCTGTTGATGAGGTACTACTGGAAGTGCTGCTCATAGACATTAGGCTAGATACGGACTTTAGTTGTAGCCGAGATCTTATCTCCTAGTTCCCCCTGCATGACAGAGTAGAGTTCAATCTGCTGTAAATTATGTCCAGCTGCAAAACACTATTCCAGCATCTGGAGATTATTGCATAAAGACACCCACATCTACATTCCCTTCCAGGAATGCCTCCAGAGCAGGAACCAAGGGTGTTTTCTTGGAGCTGTTAGACCAGCTCTGTGCATCATGAGGTCCCCTTTATAAAAGGGATCTTTCAAGGATCAATTAAGACAGCTTTCTCAGTGCTGTGTACCATCCATCGCTGTGGTGCAAAGCAAATTGAGCAGACCCAAGAACATGACCCGTCAAATTTAGGACACAGCAGCTAATGGCTGTGGGAATTGAGTATTTTTCCAAAAGATATGTTCGTCTTAAATTATCATGTACACTTGTATTTGTGACAGACAGATTTAGAGTAGATGAATTCAGACACAGAATATTCTTTTGACTCAGTGTTTACAGGCATGCATCGCACTACAGAACTGTAGCCATCTTGTGTAAAGGCAGACAGCTCCACAAGAAAATATTGAGAGAGAGAAAGGGCTAGAAATGAACGGTGAGCGGAATATTCACCAACTTCAAGGATGACTTTAAAAATGTTCCAGGTACCTACTAGCTGTAGGACTAAACCTGTTGGACAGAGGAAGATATGAAGGCCAAGGATAGGTCCAGAGACAGCAAGCATCCTGATGAAGGTCAGCATCCATGCCATCCCCCTGCTGCTGGAGAGGGGGAGGGTGCTCTCTCTCTCTGGGCACCACTTGGTGGCTCCATCTCTCCTTGTCTGCTGTAGGGTAGAATACAGCAGAACCTCAGAGTTATGAACTCGTCAGGAATGGAGGTTGTTCATAACTTTGAAATGTTTGTAACTCTCAAACAAAACATAGCTGTTCTTTCAAAAGTTTATAACTGAATATTGATTTAATACAGCTTGGAAACTTTACTATGCAGAAGAAAAATGCTGCTTTCCCTTTATTTTTGAGTAGTTTACATTTAACACAGTACTGTACTGTATTTGCTTTTTTTTTGGCAGGGGGTGGGGGGGCATCTGTTCTGCTGCCTGATTGCATACTTCTGGTTCCAAATGAGGTGTGTGGTTGACCGGTCAGTTCATCACTCTGGTGTTTGTAACTTTGAGGTCCTATTGTATTTCTGATTAAACTTGCTCCAGTTCCTCCATCCCCAACTACCTGTCCCCTCTCTTTCCTTCACAGCCTCTTGGATGCTGTATTGTCAGAGGTATCTGCTACTCTACCTCTACGCCGGAACCCTCTGGCTATGAGGAGGGGTGGAAAGAGATTTTGTCAAATCTTTCCCTAATTTTTGTGTCTCCTTGGTTGATCTTCCCAGTGAATAATTCCTATGACTGCCTCTTTTGCTGCACATAGATTTCCCATTCAGCAAGAAATTGAGGCAAGTCTTTGCTGTTTGCTGCTGCCCAGAGAGTTAATACTAGTAACCAGTTTCCTTAATTTCTCTGACTACATCTGTGCTATGAGTTAGGGTGTGATTCCTCTTCTCACACAGGTATATTCTCACTAGATCTCATTAAGTTGGCGGGAGTATAAAGACCAGTGTTGCCACAGTAGCATGGGTAGCAGCAGTGGAGGCACAGCTGAGCCACGCATGTCGGGATTTCCCATGTTTCTTTTTTTTAAATCTTCTAGACTTGCCAGTGTATATCACAGACCTGAAAAGGTATGAGCAGCAAAGATTCATGGAGATAATGCTGCATCACTTAACATTTTAAAGATTTTCTTTGCAACCATAGAGGCTTTTAAACTCCATTTATTTAAGAATAAAGTTTACAGTCTGCAGAAATTGATCTCACATACCTAGTATTTTCAAATCCTGACTCTGTCTCAGTCTACACTGCGCATGTGCATGTAGTGCTTTTTATTCATAGATCTCAAAATGACTAGTAAAGGTTATTATTTCCATTTAGGAGTAAATGAGAGACAGAGAGATTAACTGACCTACCAACAGCACACAGCAACAGAATGAGAGAGTTAAGACTAGAACCCAGTCTGGCTTGCGGTCTTGCTCACTATTGATGCTTTCCGCAGTATTTTTCTAGATGAGTGAGTTAACTCTTATTTTACTGTTTACCTCTTTCAGAGAAACTGCCAAAAAAAAAAATCATTCAAGTTGAGAGTGTTCCTTAAAATAAAAAGTTCTAAAGTTAGCCAGGTTTTTTATATTTTTTTTAAGATGAGAAATTTTTAATGAGGAGAAAAATCTTAATTGTTATGGGATGGATCTTATTTGGTGGGCCCAAGGGCAGCAATACTAAACATGTTCGATCCTGCTCTCCTCCCCATTACCTCTCTTATGCATGCATCTGCCTGCTACCTCTTCAGTTCATTTTCAGGTTTGCTACTTCTCTTGCTAGTAAGCACCCTCCTTCACATCCTGTGGAAGAGCATGCAGTTGAGACCCCATCAGAGTAGGGTGACCAGATAGCACGTGTGAAAAATCGGGACAGGAGGTGGGGGGTAATAGGCGTCTATATAAGACAAAGTCCTGAATATTAGGACTGTCACTATAAGATCAGGATATCTGCTCACCCTACATCAGAGCAACATGTAGAGTGATGCAAATGACCATCAACAAAATTATGAAACAGACTAAATTCAAAGTACTGTAAAATGCACAGAGTTCACTGGGAAAAAAACAGTGGGAAATGGTTTTTTTCTTCTTATGTTTCTCTTTTAGTAATCTGAAGGATAATTTGTAAAAATAGCAGATACACATTTTCAGATGGAAATGTGATTTCTTTCCCCCCCAAGTTGGTGTTCCTTTTACTCTGAAATTCTGTCCTTTGTTTACACCTGTGCTATGCTATTGGAAAATTGGTTAGAGCAGAACATAATTTAAAGACCCAGGTGAAACACCTTTGAAACAACACCTATGTCTACACTGCATTGTAAACCTGGATTTGTGGGACCCAGCACTGTGGACTGGGTGTTTCCAAGCCTGTGCTTGAGTGTTCACACTGTATTGTAAACCTGGATTTACAATTGCTGGACCTGGGTCTCAAGGCTGTGCTGATGCATCCACTTTCTTATTCAGGTCTGTCACTCAAGCTGCATCCAGACAGCAGAACAACAGGGCTTGGACCTGAGCCACAGTGGGACTCAGGCTATGACCCACCCCTAGGGTTCCTAGGACTGGGTTCTCTATGCTTGCTGTCCCAAGTCAGGCTGATTTGTGTCTGGACAGAAGGAGGGCGTGAGTTGGGCCCTAGACTTAGTGTACAGTATAGACCTATCCTGAGAGCAGATTTGACCTTGTACAATATTGTTTATGGTGGTATGCAAGCAGTACTTTTTCAGTGTGCATCTGCACTTTCAGTCAAAATGAACCAGGAAACTATGTGTTATTTGGGGCAGTTGGTGCTGGCCTAGTCATTGGGCTGTCTGGTCAATCAAATGAGGTAGGGGGTGAAGGCAACTGTAATATACTGCATCACAGGCACAGGAAAAATCTGAAGCCCTTTTCCAAAGGGTTGCCACATAACCGCTGTTCCATAGTAACTAGAGAGGACCGGCTAAGGAGGTGATGGATTAAAGTCTTACACACAAGATTGAATATCTTTCTAAAAGCTGTGCTCTAGTTCACTGAAAGTTTCTGGGCTTGATAGAAGAGTGACTGGGTGAAATTCTATAGTCTCTGTTATAGGCTACTTGATCATAATTGCCCATTCTGACCTCCAACTCCATGTACTTATTTATTAAACAATTTGAGGGGGCACAAATTGATTGTTACATTTTTGGCTTTCCATCCTAAGAGCGCGCCCGCCAAAAAGTAGTGCAAGCAAGGTATCAGTAGTCAAGTTAATTTAAACCTGAATTCTTGCCTGTTTTGGGATAAAGATGTATCTGTGTGTGAGTAGATTGGGTCAAGTCACAACTGGTTAATATCATACACAGCATATGTGTTCCTACAGTGTGCAGAGTTTACGCCGTCTTAGAGACAGAATACTTCTTTTGAGTGCTCTATATGAGGTTCTCCACATAGTGCGGGAGAGAGGATATACTTAAACGGTTCTTTAGGTTTTGTCCTACCTTTGCTCCCATTCGTTGCCAAGTATTCACTTCTGCAATACCTGTGATAATTATGACTTGTGGGGGGATTCTTCTTTTGTATGTGTTGCTGGATATATGCAGTTTAACCTGCTACACTTACTTTTTATTATGTGCATATTCCTATGTGGTTCTCAAGCCAAAATTTGGCCCTTCTTGTTAAAAATACCTTTTGGCATATGTCAGTTCTAACTAAGCCAGCAGAAACTTGCTTTTAACTTTGGCTGTATAGGAACTCAGTCTTGTCTGGATTCTGTTGTTAGTGAAGCGGCAGGAAAAATCTGTTTTTTACTGAGCCAACTCATAAAAATGTTTCTCACGTTTTAGGATCATGTTTGTTTTTTTATTATTTTTGTTTTTTAACTGATTTTATAAGCTTTTAACTTTAAAGTTTTAGAATAGACTTATACCTAGAAGATAAATACTTTGTGAATGAAAACATGTATATAAATGTTACTGCTATAGGACATCATGTTGAAAACAAAACTTAGGAATTACCCAAAATAGATTCTGGCTAGATCATTAATGTAGTAAATCAATTTCATGTTTTCCCTCCTCCTCATTCTAGATGAATTAATCTTTTAAATCAGTGGTACCAAGCCTTTCAATTTCCAGTCATTGCATTCATGACTAGAAAATAGAACTTCTGGGACTGAAGAATTATCAGCAGAAAGGTCTCCATCCGACAATACTCTAGATCTCATTTGTTAATAGTCTTCATCTGACACTGTCACATGGAAAACCCAAACTGGAGTTTTAAGGCTTCCTCCTCTTTCTTGTTGTTTTTACTCCTGGCTCCTTCCACCAAAATAGACTGTAGCTATATTCATAACCTACAATGACATTAATAAAAAATCTGGAGGAAGTTTTGTGTCTCTTCAGCTTCCCGATGTATGAATTTATACTGTCCGCTCATCCAGTTGGTGACTGACACTCATTATCCTTCTTGGTGTGGGTGTGTGTGGGTCATGATACACATGCAATAGCATTTCATTCTGGGAAATGTTTAAGAAATACATACAAGAACTCTGTAAGTACATGACCTATATTATGCATACGAGAGTCTACATCTATAGTGGGGACTCTTTTCAATTAATATAAGAAATTCATTTTGGACCATATTCCTGGTTAACTCTATTGATTACAAGGGATTCATTTGGACCATTTTTGTCTATTTAGTCATACAGGCCAGCACACCATATTAAAAACTCTTAAGGTAAAGGGTAATAGTAAAATTGATCTATTCCATGTAACTAATAACCTTCTTGTTATGTCTGATGAAGGCTCTTTCTCCCTCCTTGCTCTTCTTGGCCTTATTACAGCAGCTGTGCAGATGTCAGATTTTCTCCTGTCAATTTTCTGCTCTTACCTGTCAAGCAACTACTCCGCTAGACGTGGCTGCATTTCAACGGATTCCAATAAGGGTGAAGTCTAAGCCTTTTTTCTCTTCTGTTCAACTTCTCCATACTTTTTCTTTTAGCTACCACCCTTAAACTGAGGATCAGTCATTCTATACCCTTTTGAACCTTTAATGACTTATCCCTATTCTTCACTCAGTATGTCATGACCAAATACACTTCTGGCTTCATCTCTGCTTCTCTAGACATTGAATTCAAGAGATCAGTGATTCTCTTGAGCAAGAGAATCCTCAAATGCAACGCCATGCCCTCTATTTTCCTCCTCCAAGACACTGGCATCATCCTGGGGCCTCTTATTCCACATCTATAGTGCCTGCAAATTTGTCTGTCGCCAACTCCACAGCCCTGCCAGTGCACTGCCTCGACGCTACCCACACTGAAATCCTTATCTATGCTGTCTTCTCCCATCCTTTCAGTTTGCAGTGCCACCATCTCTCTGGCATCCAAGTTCCAGCTCTCTAGATTTCAACAAGTGGAGACTGCTGCTGCCCATCATCTCATAAATGCAAATAAGTTGGATGGTATGAAAGAACAGCACTGCACTGCCTTGCACTCATTTCAGGTCTAGTCCAAATTAACCATGTTTCTTTCTTTAAAATCCTCTCGACTGCCTAAAGTATACCTTGTAGACCAGTTTTTGCTCTTTTTACTTTCCTTGACGCTTCCTCTACTTACCAAGCACTGACATCGTCTCTGTCCTTTCAAGCAATTTCTCTTCTGCTGCAAGAGCCTTCTCCTCTGCATCTTTTACCATCTAAAGCAGTGTTCCTGTACCTCTTCAGTTTATCAATACTCTCTCTTCTGAAGATATATATTTTTCCCTTTCATATGTGTTAATTTCTCTCTGCATTATTATTATTTTATTATAATAAAACATTTGGATATATCTTGTATGAAATAGATGGCAGGTCAAGCTTCCATTCAAGTCATTATGGATTTTGCCACTAACTTAAAAATGTGAGCAGGATAAGACATAAAGGTCCTATCATAGTAAACATTGATCTATTTTGTTTATACCAATAGTTCTCAAGCTATGATCAAGTAAGCATCTATTATGCAAGGAACTCTTACTGTTTGCCTGCAGAGAGCTGGCTAATCATGTAATGCTGGTTCTTCTCCTTGAATCCAGCTGCTAAAATCAAATTAAAAGAAGCTTAAATATTTAATACTTTCTTAATATTATTTTCAATGTGAGCTGTTGCTTTAACTGTCACAAGGATGTTGCCTGGGTGGGGAAGAGGTCTGCATGATCATGAATAGGAAGGAGGTGATCTGTGAGACCATATCTTTACGAAAATGTGGTCAGTGCTATGAAAAAGTTTATACAAAGTCAAAATCTTGAATGAAAAACAAGTGTAATTTAAAGCAATGCATGTGTTCTAATGGATGCAAGTTTGTGTATTATGTTATGCACAGTGTACTGGTGGACAAAGAAGACCAATTAAAAGTAGACTAGCTTACCAATGTGCTGTAATGTACTACATTTCTATTTACTGACTTTTTGGCCAGTACAAATTATAGTTTTAGCCTTTAGTTTTACATGGGCCAAATGTTATCTTACAAAGTTTTAGCCTTAGCAAGTCTCTGCTGGCATCTGTGCAAATTGATTATGACACTTGCCAGCAGTTGTGTTGATCACTGTGTCTGCTGTTTAAATATTTAAATTTAAAATATACTTCACTGAGTATTGAAGAGCTTGTAAGATGCACTTTCCTAATGCCCTTTGTCAGGAAGATTGTCTGCTACCACAGACACACACTGATGTGCGAGTCACTTAGAATGAGCACGCTGAAAGAGTATGTTAATGTTGATACTGGGGGGGGGGGAGGCCTGACTGACAGGATCAAGCAGAAAAGATGCCCTTTCAGAGGCAAACTGCCAATGTTCTGTATCCAAGGTTTGAGAATAGTGAGAGTTGACACCATGCCCTCCAAAGAACACAGGCACAAAGCAATATGTCAAGCAGTATCGTAATAGGTGGGAAGAATATTCTCAGCAGGTAACGTGGCACTCTTATTCTTCAGTTTGTCTTCAGTTAATCTAGACAAAACTGTATTAACTTTAGAAATTAAAAGTTCTGTGATTCGCTGGAAAATATTCTTTCTAGAAGATGCAGGCAGGGACCGATTATGAAAGACGAGAGACCACTTCAGTTTGACTCTCTGTCCCTGCAGAACAGGGGTGAATAAGGTTCTGTGTGAAAGCTTTTTGTTTTGATAAGATTCACTCAGTTAGGTGTGGGAGTCAATCAGAATACATTCCAGGAATAGATACAAGCCCTGATTAAGCAAGGTATGTAAGTACATGTTTTAGTATAGGTTCAAGTATCTGGCTGAATCAGGGCCTTAGAAACTTCTACTTGATAATAGATGTTAGTGTATCTGTTTATGAAGTTCTGTAAGCTTTATTGATTGTATTCATTAAGATTTGTATAGGTGCTCTCTACTTGCCTGTCTTCTGTCCTGTTCTTCTCTGATTCAAAAACTTTGTCTTCCCTTTTAATCTGCTAAAAAGTCATTTATTTAATTAGAGTTTAAAATTAGGCATTTTACAGAGTTCTCTCATACCATCATGAATCACTAATGTTTGTTTTTATATTTCATTACAGCGGAAAACAGATGTGCTGCTTCAAATGCAGTAACGTGTACAATGTGCCTTGCCCTGGGCCCAGAGTGTGGATGGTGTACTCAGGAGGTGAACTTTTTCTTTTTTTTATTGCTATATTTATTTATATATTTTTAGTTGCTTCCAGCACACTTATGCAGATGAAGGAACTCCAAATTATGAAAAAGGCAGATATTGATCAATAACAGGGGGAAATCTATTTAGACTTATTCTTGGAAACAGCAGCTGAGAAATCATGTGCCATATATTTAGTTTCCAAAAGAGAAAATGTTACTTTTTTTATTTGGAAAATTACAGTAATTTTAAATAAAGTGTGAAACTTTTTATGTTTTCCATCTGCTTTGTAGCCAGTATTGGCAGACTAAAAGTAACTTTGGGGAGTTCAAAAAATTTTGGCTCAGCAATACAAAATTACTTATCAGTTATTTGTATTAAACATTCTCATTATATATCAAAAATAAATCATTTTCATATCTGTGCTTATTACATTTCAACAAGTTACTTTCCTACTAATGTTTAGGTTTTGAAAATCTTGGAGTCAGTTTCATTTCATTATACATCCTTTCCTTTGTCACACATGGAAAAATTGATGCTTTGCTATTTTTGACACAAGAAGCCTTCAGTTTTGTGACTTATCAGAGATTCAGTGTTTTCATCATAAATTGAATTATTTTGACACCATTACTGTTTTGAAAACAGCACGGTTTCTGTTTTTGATGAAAGACCAATTAATTACAATTTGTATATATCCAGTTATGAGTTCTCATGTCTCTGAAGAGTGTTAAGGGTAATTTGTGGGTTGTTGGGGTTTTTTTTTTTTAAAGATAGTTTACTGGCAATTAGAAGTTCACAAAACTTTTAAGGGCACCTTCAGACAATTAGTAGTAGCTTAAGATGTCATCTGCCGACTTCACAAGTGTTCATTTATTTTGATGGTCTCATTGCAGACAAAGGGTTTCCCTCTCTCCACTTCATGCCAGTAATTTTAGAGACTGAATGGTGGGTCAGTTGAAATACTACATTATTGCATTTAATCATATCTTATTTTTCCATAGTTTTTGTTACAAACATCATTTTTAAACTTTCTATTTTATATATGCAATTTTCAGAGTGTATAGTTTTATATTTTTTCAATATCCTACAAAAATTTTCTATCTGATTTAAATTTACAGCCTGTTAATTAGAGCTAACAGTACTATTTTTCTCTTCCTATTTATGCACTGATTCCAACTTCTACAAGCATATTTGTTACCCCCAAGTGTTCATCAAGTAGTTTATAAACAAGTATCACCCTTTCTCTTTCACAATGGCTATGCCTACACTATAGGGACTATACTGGCATAGGTACAGTGGTGCAGCTTTGCCAACATAACCCATCGCTGTATGAACACCACCTTCCTGAACAATGGTAGCTAGGTTGATGAGTGCATTCTTCTGTCAACCTAACTGTGTGTAAACGGCAGATTAGGTCAGTGTTGCTGTGGTGCTCAGGGGTGGATTTTTCACATAGCAATATTAACCTAAATTTTAAATGTGGAACAGGCCTATGTCTTTGACCCTTGTGCTGTTTCTTATTGCTGTGTGTGGTCATCTGAGTTGGATGTTGTTGTTTCTACACTCTGGTTGAATGACTGTCTTATTTTATTCTTTTGCTGAAAAGATTTCAGATAGTGACTGGTAAATAATGAATAACACACTTTCAGTATAAATATTTTAGATAAATCATCATTCCTGTTTAAAATTCATTAAACTTTTTGGATATGCCAACACTTTTTCATAAATAACTTATGGTATGCCCACGAACAAGAGTTAATATATCCCAAAAATGACAATTTGCTACATTATTTGCATGTACACACACAAAAATTTGAATCTGTTAAACTAGGTCTCGTATTACTAAATGAAAGACTCTCTGGCATCAAAACTAATTATTAAATTTTGTCTGTGCCTGTTATGGCCATCTTTCAAAACTCCCTGTATAAGAGTAATTTTTTGCAACCACACCCTTTTCATTTTTCTTTCCCATTTTAGGTATTCTGCATGTCTTTGCTTAGCTGTGTGTGCTACTGCGGGAGTGTTTTATGAATTTCAGCAAACAAAACCTGAGTTATTTTGCCAATGAAAGGAAAATTGGTTAATGCACTTCTGTTTGATATTTAAAAAACATTCTCATACATTTAATTTGTTCTTTAAATACCACTTGTTTTGTGAAAGTAACCCATAAAAAATCTGTGGCCCCAGAAGTTAATGGAGTAGGGTTCCATGAAAGATCATCTCATTCTATAGTTTGCTTAGTCTGACATGTAAACCCCCTGCTCAAGGTTGGGGGTGGGAGGGAGCAAACCCAGACACACCTCTGTTTAAAAGTTTCAGAGCTATATACAAGGGAGAGTTCCTTTGCAGAAGCTTGCCTCTTATTGTCATACACATCTCCCAGTATCTTGGTAATTTAAGACACTGTCTACCCCTTGCAGAGGCAACCAGAAAGCAAGCAGCATACTGGTCTGTCTCTTAGAGCTTATGTAGGAGGAACAGGTAGGCTTAGCAATTCGTAGATTTTAAGGGCAGAAGGGACCATTATGCAATGTAGTCTGACATCCTGTATTGCATGGGTCATAGAACTTCACCGTGTTACCCCTGTTTTGAGCCCAATACAGCTCATCTGTGGTTCTTCAACTGCCCAAGATGTAGTAGGCTTCCTCCTCACCAAACACTCAAATAACTCTTCATACTCTCTACAAAAGACTTCAAAAATCTAGCAGCTGCTACTGATTTCAATGAGAGCTGCTGAGTTTCCAACACACTTGAAAATCTGGCCACTTGTTTATCAACTTAACTATAGATATAGTTCCTAATTTTGCAAATATTGTCTTAAACAAAATTACTGGTAGACTTTTCTGAGAAATGAGCTGTACATTTTGAGGTAAGGTAATATGTTTGGATCTCACTACTTTGGAAAAAGGATGGTACGCACTGTCATTATGTCACTATAAAATTGTTTGTGCTACATTCACTAAAGCAGTTCCACCAAAGGCAGCTTGTTCAGTTGTGCAAAATCCTCTCTATTCCAAAAGTTTTGTCCTTTACAGAAAATATAATTTTAGCAATTAGATTTAACTTCTATTTTAAATGTTTTCTTGTTATTGTTCATATTAAAAATATGTGGCTTTCGTGACCTTGCACAACAGTCTATGCAATTCTACTGCATGTTCTATTGTTTGAAACACTTGCTATTTGGTGGTAACTTGGTTTCCTTTGAAGATTACAAGATTTTTTTTTTTTAACGTAAAATGGTTTGTACTTTTTGCCTCTTTTCAAACAGGATTTTATGGCAGGAGCAACACTAAAGGGACGATGTGACATTGTTTTTAATTTAATGAAAAAAGGATGTCAATCAGAACTTATTGAAAATCCCACCATTCGTGTAACAGTACCCAGCGACCACAAGGCAAATACACAAGTAACACCGGGAGAGGTTTCAATCCAACTGCGTCCAGGTTTGATTATCTAAAACATGCTATTGTATTAAATCTAAACTAAATATAGGGACACTTCATTCCAATTTGTGAGGCAATGGTTGGAATTACTATTTAAAAGACTTAAATGAGCTATCTTTCACCTATAAAACTATTTGTAGAAGGATAACTACAATGTTCCTATGGGTATAGCTAAGAATTATATTCATTGGTAGCTGTGCTTGGTAACTTGGAGTCAGGGCTACCACGGCGTTTCACAAACAAGGACATGGAGGTGAAGGTGGAAACTTTTTAGAGTGTTTTGTCTTATTTTTTTTTATTAGCTGTTTCCATCCTGATCCACCAAGGTAATGTCAAGAATGGAGTTTTGTTCTTGGAAATACGCAGGTTAAGTTCCAGTGACTCATGAAAAACAGATTATAATTCTGTTGCTTAAATTATCCCAGAATGGGAAGAATGAAACCCACCACATTAAACTAAATACTAAAACATATTGTTTGGTCCATAATGTTGACTATCTAACATAATTGCTACAAAGTGACTTACTAGTTCATGCACCCAAACACAAAAAAGACATTTAGGAAGTTTTTTCGATATACTTATCTTGAAATCAGATTTTTTTTTTTTTGCTTTTTTCTTTAGTGTGAATTTAATGCACATCAGTGCTAGGGTGAGACCATTGGAATATATTGTGTTATAACAAAATAAACTGTAGAGTAATGGGATTGTTGTAAAAACCCTCACTAAATTTCCATGCAATTTAAAATCTCAATATTATTGTTGTTTTCCCACATACACTCTAAACTATGTTATATCCAATGACCACGTCATCCCATTTGATGAAAACTACCCAGAAAGGGAAAAGCTAATACAAAATATACATGGCTTTGAAGCCATAAGAAACCACAGAAATTGTCTCATATGGGGGGAAGGGAGGGAGGAATCTAGTGATGTCATGGATGGGAGCAGTGGTTGTTGGTCTTAGAATCATTATAACTCCGGAAGGTTGTGCCTGGATAGCTCCTATCTGGTGGATTGTGAAGCATTTGCTTGGAATACCTGTCTCTCTAGACTGCTCCCCAGCCCTTTTTCTATTCCTTCAGCCCCAAGCTCCTGGCTAACGCAGTGGCCATGTTACAATTCATTCCTAGCCCACAGCTGTACACTGCACCCCTGTTCTTACAAGGGGAAAGATATCAAGTATTAGAGGTTAACGCTGATCTCAATAGCATTAATTTCCAGTGAAGTTATCAGTGGGAAAGTCCATGAGTTTCCAAGTGGTGTACACTCTGTGGAGCAAGAGCTACAACTCCTGCTACATTCTTTCCTGATGGCAAGGCCTCAACCCCCATCCCCAAAACAATAGTTCCAAAGGGATATTGATATCTTAGAGGAAAGGGAGCTGCTCCTTCTTGTACACAGCCCATGCAAGTGACGTTTTCTCCCCTCACTGGCACATGCGCATGATCAAAAGTAGCACTTTGTTGAAGTGTGTGTTTTGTTTTTGTAAGGCTTGGGACATCACCTGGGACTTTCAGAGGGGCCTAAGGGAGTTAGGCTCCCAGGTTCCATTGACTTGCAGTGGGAATAAGCACCTATTTCTCTTTGATCCCTTTTGAAAAATCCCAGCCATTATATATGCTTTAGCTTTATTATACACTTTGAGTTCATAAATCATTAAATGACTTCTGTGCACTAATATAGGTGGACTTTTTCATTTGTATTATATTTAATAAGTATTCCAAGTGACTATAACTATGCAGTAATTTGCATTTTACTTAACTGTTTCAGACCATTTCTGAGAGAACACACTTGAATGAAAACTGCTACTACATATCTCTGCTGTGCATCCCAATGAAGTGGTATGCCACTCACTTACTGAAGCTCACCACTCAGTTTATGGTCTGTCACAATTATAAAATATGCCTTTCTTCTCTCAGAAAAGCCATATATTTCCAAATTAACACAATTTTTAAGGGCAAATTATTGCAATTCGTACTGCCCAAATAAATGATATTGTTGGATTATGTTGGTTGTCAGTGCAAGAGTCATGGATCAGATATGAGAAATAGAGAATAAATGTTATAAACAGTGACATGATATTCCTTATAAATATATTGGATAAACTGTGCAACATCAGACTTCATTTTAGATATAATGCTTAGAACACTTAAGTCACTTGTATCTGGTGAAGAAATGGTAGGAAGGCTTTACTGAATGGGACAACTAGTATGAAACCCAGCTTAACTGTAGGTTTTAAAAAGTGCATAATAGAAGCTCATTGTTATAGATCTAAGTTAAACACAGACCATATTTGGGAGAAGCACTGATATGAAATCATCTCCCACAGCTACATTATCACGCATGGATCTACCAGAACAAAGAGAAGAGTTTACCGTGTAAGTTTTGCTGCCCTAGAGGATGTATCAATAAACCTATTTTATTTTTCCCATTTTCATACAAGCATCATAATTACATGTTATATGCATGTTAATTTTGCAGAACTCGTAATTTCTAGTACTGTAACAAGAGGGTATAACTGGGAGTAGTAAAATGAAGAAAATGAAGATTTAAGCCAAATATATGGAGGAGACTTTCTTATGGTGATATCTGTTAGGCCCTATTTATGCTACTAAAACAAACTTGTTTAAGCACTGCTGTGAAATATGGCTGAGACTCAACCTTGTTATAATAATAAATCTTCTTTCCTGACTAGACCAAACCATCATTCTTATATTATGCTAAGGAATTTTAACCTAGGGTGTACCTGAGTTTAAACACTGTTCCTTCAGAGGTTTATAATCTAATTGGATGGGGAGTAGTAATTCACACAGACAAGAAAAAACATTTTTGTAATGCATTTGGGCCACAGCCATGTTTCGGACTCATGTTCAAACAGGATTATTTTTGTAAGGTAGATGGAGGCTTGAGGTTGTAAAAAGACTTTTGAGAAGAATGGTGGAAATCTCATTTCTTGAGATATTAAACTATAGTGGACAAAGCAGTTGACAGTGCACCATAGGGAACAGCCCTGCCCTGGCAGGAGATAAACTAGATTTTCTAGCATGTCTCTTCCTTTACTAGTTCCTGTTGGCCAAATTCTGAGGTCCCTGGCTAAGCAAACTCACATCAGAGACTGCAGAATTGGGCACTCTAACCTTAAAATTGCTGCTGCTTTTTTCTGTTTTTTTGTTTTTGTTTTTGTTTTGTTTTTTTCCTGTTTTGTGTTTTTATCTTCTATGTTTACCTTCTATAAAAGTAATCTTCCTTTGAGGATACACAATCTATATTACTTATAAACCCATACAATAAATTTATGGGCTAAAATTCCTAGATTGTGGATTTGTTTGTTTCTGGTTTTGTTTGATTTTTTTGTTCTCATTAACTATCTGCTTACAAAGGCACCTAAAGTTGATATAGAGAATAATTTCCCAGGTTCCTTTGTACATCTAACCTTGCTCTCAAATGGAAAGCCATTGTCTGACCAACTCCGTTATGTGTGATCATGTGTCCCTTGACTCACTATAGCCTACAGAAGGAGATGTGAGAGGAGAAATGCCTAAAGTGTACTACTGTAAACCTTCTATACAAATTAGAGCCACAGTCATAAAGATAATATGTTTAATGAGGAATCTGGATCCTCTGTAGAAAAGCACTAAGGGAACAAAGATCTGAGTCATCTTCAAATCTTACTGCTAGAAAGAAGCACCTTTTCCATCCCTCAAATTAGTAAAACTATAGGTCACATTCTGTTATCCTTACTCACACTGAATCATATTTTATTTCTCTAAAAATCCCACTGACTGCAGTGAGACTTAAGAAGGATGTCGGAATCTGGGCCTATAATGCAGCCGTAGTTCAATTCATTTAGTAGGGCTCTGAAACATTTTGGGTTAATGCACAACACTGCCTTCTGAAAAACTGGTATAAGTAATCTGCTTTCTGTAAGTGAAAATCAGTTTAGAGATCTCTTAGGCCTAAATGAACATCTGTCTGTTTCACAGAGTAATATGCAGCTGCCAGCTCTTGCTCAAGAGAGGCATATGACTGAAATTGCCAGGGGTACTGAGACTCAAAATTGAATAGATTGGCTACTTTCTGCCCTTAGTTATACCCAGTGGAGTTGCACAGGTGTAACTGTGGAAAGAATTTTGTTCACTGTGTGGAGTTTGTATGGTATGCTATTCAGAATAAAAGTGTGTGTGGGGAGGATTTTTGTTTTGTTTTTAATCCTGGCTTTTAGGATTCATTTACGTAATCAGAAAAGTAAGGATTTATGTGGAGGAAAATAAAAGCTCTATTTATGACCAAATGTTTTACATTGTGGGAGTTGCATTGCAAATTAGAAACTATGCGAGGTTCATTTACAAAAATAAAATATTTTCTTTGGCAAGCAGGATGCATATAGGTGGAGTTTCAACACACTAAAATTTTGTTTTGTTCATACAAGAGATGGTCATAGACAACCTGAATTTTTCAGATGGGAAATGTTCATATCCACCCCCGCTTCTCACCCCCCCACACCAAAAAAAAAATCATCCGATATACCACCTTTATATAATTCATTTTTCATTTTAACTCAGTGGAGCAGATCCTCAGTTGATATAAATTGCCATAGCTCTGTTAAAGTCAATAGAACTGCACCAATTAACACTAGCTGAGGATCTTATCTAGTAGTATCATTATAGACTAACATCTGGCATAAAAAAGTGTCTAAGCGTTTATGATTTTTAAAAAAAAAAAAGCTTCTGCTCGAGCCTCTTGCACACTAGCTTTTGTTGAGCAGCTACAATAATCTCTGCTGTAAAACCTTTATCCTGCACTTGTCCCTCCCTATTGGTTTGCTACATCCTCATTGTGTCATGTCATAGATTATAAGATCCTTATGCAGGGATCATGCCCATCTTATTTGTTCTGTGAGGTGCCTAGCACATTTTTTGATGCTGTGAAATCAGAAATGATTCACTCTAACAATGTTGAAATTAAAATGTTATCCAGTGATGTATTCGTGTTTTTGTTTTTTTGCTGGCATTGCAAAAACAATAAATAATAGGTTAGTGTTTTTTGTTACGTAAGAGATTGTAATGTGGGTCTGTGGGACAGACAGACATTTGACATCCTGAGATAAAAGGCTAGGTCTGTTTTTGTCTGAGGTCAGTGTAGGGATTTTTCTTCTTAAATTCACATTTAGTTTTTCTTTTAATCCTTGAAAGATTTCTCATTGACTTCTTTGGCAAGAAAGTGATGGAAGATTACATAACTAGGCATTTCAGGTGCTGTTCTCTTTGAAGTATAAACAACGAGAGACCTATAGCACTTTAAAGACTAACTACAGGACTCTCATCATTTTTGCTGTATACAGACTAATACGGCTACCCCTCTGGATCTTTGGAGTATGTGTATATATAATACTTAAAGAGTTAGACACACCCATCATGGGGAGAATGGACCCATTTGTTAGTGAAGGAAAATAGTAGTTAGAAACTGTCAGCTTTGAAGTGATTGAAATTCTCTCAGTTTTTGAGTCATAGTTCCTGTCTGGTATAATGCCAAATGGACTATGTAATCAGGAATTTAAAACATAATAGGAAAAGGCCCATTTTTAACAATAAACTACATAGAGTCCAGCTAAATAAGTGTTATAAACAGGCCCATTAATATTTATTTTTGATGTACATTTAAAATCTTCATTTACATTTTTAATTTATTTTTTCAGTTTGCCTGCAAATGTTTACAGTTCCTGCAACATTACAGATACATTTGCAGTGTTTTTAAAAGAAAGGGTTCATTTGAAAATATTTAATAAATGTTTTTGTTTCCTTTCAACCAGGAGGTGAAGCAAGCTTTATGTTAAAAGTCCATCCTCTAGAGAAGTATCCTGTGGACCTTTATTATTTAGTTGACGTCTCAGCATCTATGCACAATAACATAGAAAAATTAAATTCTGTTGGATTTGATTTATCTAAAAAAATGCAAAATATTTCCCTTGATTTTCGACTTGGCTTTGGATCATATGTGGATAAGACTGTTTCGCCCTATATTAGCATTCACCCAGGTAGAATTCATAATCAGTGCAGGTATGTAATTATGTGTATTTATCTAAGTAATGGCAGATGACACAAATGGTATAAATAATAATTAAACAGATTATGCTCCATTATAATTTTTTTAAACTTCCAGCAATGTTTCGTTTGTTAAGAAAAAAGGCTTCTTTCATGCAGTATTTGGTGAATATTTTTAAAATGTTAATACAGCTTAAGGCATATGTTTTTACATTTTAAATATGCTTTTTCTGTTTAAAACAGTATCAAATATTGTGATCAATTATTTTGCATGTTGATTTCCTAGTTCCTTATGTGTTTAACACTTACCGGTATGTGTTAAAATGCTTTCCATTAAATTTTCCCTTTCATCCCTGTGATATATTATTTTTCCCAGTTTATTTAACAAACAAAAAAGAACCTCTTGGGTTTGACTGTCGTTCTTACTTGGCCAAACCCCCATTTTCCCTAAGTAAGAAGTACAGAATTGAACCAATTATTTTTGCATGTGACATCCTTTCACCTTACATGCATTTAAATGCAATGAATAGAGATCATAGTCCAATGTCTCTACGGAACAAGACTTCACACAACAAATCTAAATACCTTTATATGTAAATCATATTGTTTACAAAGAGTTAATGTTAACCTCTTTTTATACCATATATACTTGTTGTGCATTAGCTCTTCTGTAAGGGACTGCTTCCAAATCCATTTAAATCAATGGACAACTTTTCAATATTTCAATGGGCTTTGAATCAGGAACTAGTTCTCTGAATCATTTTAAGCACTTGTATATGTGCCTCAGTCCCACTGAAGTCAATGCTTAACTGTGTTGCAGAAAAAGGGCCTAACTATTGGCTCTGGAATTAGCTCAGCTAGCACTTACTCAAAGCTTCCTTAACATAAAGTTGTAAAAAATATTGTTTAACCTCTGAGAATTTGGGAACTTCATCTCCCATCCACGTGGCTATGTAACTATTATTAATATCCAGTGTGAGGTATATGCACATGTTTGTGCTCTTTAGAATTAATAGGTTTTAGGTTTTGATCCTGTAGCTCATGGTTGTGTAAAATTGTTACAGGATCTAGTCCTTAGTATATAATAATCTTTTATCAAGACACAGAAAATCTGAATGTGAAATCTAACTGTTTCATTTCTTAGGGATTCCAGAGGGATCATGTGCTATGTGAGGTTATATGGTCTCTTACCATATTTTGCTGTACATTAAATTCTGTACAGCAACACTGCTTATTTTTTGTTAAGATTGCATAAAAGTAATTAGGATTGAATACACTTTTGATATAACTAGAAGAAAAAAGAACATGCACTAATTTTTCTTCAACATAAACTAGAAATATTTCTCGTTCCAGTGAGTCTAATAAAGATTCTTTTATAAAAACACAATACATTTTGAAAAATATGTATATATTCACATGCTCCATAAAACCCACTTGCTACTGAACTTATTAAAATTACTTTCAAATAAGAATATAACTCGTTTGGCTTGCTTTGTTTTCTCCTACAGCGATTATAATTTAGATTGTATGCCACCTCATGGTTATATTCATGTGCTGTCCCTGACTGACAACATAGCAGAGTTCAAAAATGCAGTGAATAAACAAAAGATCTCTGGGAATATTGATACACCTGAAGGGGGTTTTGATGCTATGCTTCAGGCAACTGTGTGCCAGGTAAGGAGACTTCCGAACAAACAACTGAATGGCAATTCAGCAGCAGATCTATATTTATCATCGTTTCTAGTCTGTTATATTGAGCCTTTTATAATATAGTAATCATGCTACTATCAGCTCTGTGCCTGACAGAGATATAATGTTTCCCTAGTCTCTCCCCTCTTCCCCCCCATTCCAAACTCCAAACCATCAAGGTACCATTTGAAGATCGCTTTCCTTTTGTTGGAGGAGGACTGAATAGAAGAATCCCTTTCAGTGCTGTTTATTGATGTGGCTTTTCTATGAGAAAAATTATGAAAATTGGCACTTTCCTACTAAACAGATTTGTCCCTTGCATCTGGGATCAAATGCAATATTGCTGATTTTGGTGACAGAAGTAAGTTTTATTGTGTCTTATTCCTGTCAGCAGAGCCAACACAGAGGTGGGAGACCGAGGCTGGGAGTAAGTTCTCCTGCATCAACAGAATTGTTTGCTAAGCTCCAGTCAGTTGCACTTACACAAGTTACTGAAGGTATAATTTAAAGTCAGGAGTGGAACTAGTGGACTGAGGGTCAAATTGGGTCTGAAAATCTTTATTATTGGTGATGGACAATACCTATCTTGACTCTCCTATCATGGATTGGATTTTCAGGGTTGGCAGTTGGGGGGAAAAAAAACTAACTGCAAACCTGTAAACTGAAGATATTAGAGATTTGTAAGTCATTGAGACACAATAATGATAAAACCTCACGTAACAGTTTTAAGCTTTTTAAAGAGCAGACATGATCTTCAGCCGAACAAAGAGAGGTTCCACTGAACGGTACAAAGTGATCCCTCTATCTTTCTTCTAAGGGCTGGGCATGTGGTTTGAACTGTCTAATATCCTCCATTTTAGAAAATATTGTCATTGCCTTATATGGTCTTAGCAAACAGATGCATTTCAGTGTCAATTCAATCTTGCAAAGAGTTTGGGCTTAAAAAAACCCCCACCTTACTACATGGCTACAGAAGCATCTCCATGTTCGTCAGAGTAGAAAGAACGAGGAGAGATCTATATGACACTCAAAGTTGAGTGTCCATCCAGTTCTCTTGCTTTTTTTTTTATGTAAAGCAATGCCAAGCCTGCTCAGTTTAGCAGGCAAGACTTCTGGACACTGGTGTTTACTGTTCATGTCAAGAGGATCAGGTCAGGCTTCTTTATCATGGTGGTTCTCTCTTAACAATTTACATATTTCTTTTAAGACAGGGGAATGAGTTGAGAAAATAATCATACCAGTCTCCCTACCCTCACTCCAAAAAAAACCAGATTAACTTGCATCCTCTTTATTTTTAAAAGAGGAAGAGTGGTGAAGTAGGCAAAACAAAAATACAAAAACATAGATATCCTGATCACAGCTGCTATAAAAATTAGTCTGAAGTACTGAAAAGATTTCTCACATTTAAATGTTGATCATTGGATGCATTCCATACTTATGACATTCAAGTTTGAAAGGGGTAATGTGCTTCCAAAAATAATAGAATGGAAACATTCATGCATATAGACAGTCCTTCCTGTTAATTGAATTGTGGACTAGAATGGATGAGAACAATGTGCATTTCATAACAACACGCGTGAGCTGTAATTTAATTAATATGAATTAATTTTGCATAGAGTAGAACTTTCTAATTTGTCCTGACTAGGAGATGCATTGCCAATTATCATTCTTACAAATTAGAGAGTTAGGAAAAATGCTGAGAGGAAAAATAAAATATACCATACCATAGCATGTTCTCTGGTCACGAATTTTTACAAGTGTAGTTTAGCTGTAATTATTTAGGATTACACTTCACAGCCTTCTCTTCTCTCATCCTACAACCCACCATCCTTTGGTCCGTGTTTTTCAGCGTTACAGCTGACAAGTTTTGTGCAGCTCCAGGTGACATTTTCTGCAATTTTTAAATGGACTAATTTGCCCATAAACACCTAACAGTCAACATGCCCGCTCCCAAGCAGTGACAAATTAGGACATGGAACAGATTTTGGCAGGTGTGGCTGGAGTAGGTGGGAAGGAGTTGCTCGGGTCGCTGAGGTGGGTGGGTGGGTGAGGGTGTGTCGGGGAGTGTTGGGGTTACGTGAGCTCTGGGTTTCTGGAAGGAAGTTGAGTGCCAAATGGGTATTGTCGCAGGGAAGTTAGGTTTGGCTTGTTAAATGGGTACTGCCTGGGTTGGGAGAGCCACTGAGCCCTAGGCACCTTTTTATCACCACCACCGCCAGCAGCAGGGGCAGAAGCAAGAAAGGCAGAACACCTGTGTGCAGAGAAGGAACTACAGCACCCCTTAGCAGCTCGAGGGAGCCACGGGCCAACTCCGCAGCCCAGCTGAATATATAACTTCCTTGCTGAATGTATGGGTGTCATACGTGATGCATGAACTTGACAGCCCTTGGTGGGGGGAGCAGGGGAGACTGAGATTATGATTGTGAGGCATTGGGCTAAGTGAGGAGAGAAGGAGGAGAGGGAATAAATGAGTGAGAGAAGGGCAGATGGAATAGTGGAGAGGGCTGAGTAAGAGGAAAGGGAATGGGACAGTTTGTACTTCTAGCTTTTAAACTTGAGTTCAGGCCGCTGTTTGTTGCACGCACAGAAATACAATTAGATGGGATGTGGATTAGCACCCAACCCCCCACCAGTTCAGATGGTCCTTTTGTGGGTGGCACTACCAGCCTATCTGGGAGAACGGCTGTGAGTGTGGGGAGGGGGGCATGGAAGACTGGCACGTAGAAGTGGAGCCAGAGCATATGAGACCTTGATCACTGATTTGAGGAAGTGACTGGGACCCCAGCCCTACTGGGGCTTAGACCATTTTACTCTGCTCCCACAGTACATTCCTCTCCCTCTTTTCTCAAAGATGTGGTCATTGTGAGGTGTGCATTGCTCTGATTAACACACAGTGTTCTCTAAAGGGTGCTTTACTCTGTCCTCTAGTTCTGTCTTTCGGGCTGAGTGGGTCTGACCATAGGAGATTAGAGGGTTAGTATTTCACTTATGTACAGCACTTCCACAAGCAGTGAGGGGTTTACGCATCGTACTTAATGTAGCAGATGCATGCTACCTATCTGGTGCTCTTACACATGCCAAGCTTTTTAACTGAAAGTAATTAGCCTTTGGAACAATTTCCCCAGGGTCATGGTGGATTCTCCATCACTGACCATTTTTAAATCAAGACTGGATGTTTTTTTCTAAAGGATATCCTCTAGGTATTATTTGGGGGAAGTTCTACGGCCTGTGTTGTACAGGAGATCAGACCAAATGATCACAATGGACCTTTCTGGCCTGGGAATCTATGAAAAATGAGGGCAGAAGTAAATTGTTATCAATGTTATCTTCCAGAAACCTAGACCTATAATGTTACATAAAAATAATTGAGGCAAACTCTGGAGCCTTTGCTCAGGTAAAACTCCTGCTTACTTTGCTGGCAGTTTTACCTGAGTAAAGACTGACTCAGAGTAAGTCCTTCAGGATTTGACCCATTGTTAGGTACTATATATCCATGCTTCTGACCGCATTGGAGGTCAGATTGATACTGATAGCTATGTTTTTTTTCATGTTACATTTTGTTTAGTACAATGGATGTAATATCCTAACTGATGCTATGTTTGTGTCCCTTTTGAGAAGCTATTTAGTAAAATGAATTTTTACAGAAGAACAGTGTTTCTTTTGTTTTGACTCTAGTATCATTAAGCATATTCAAAACATGTTGTATTCATTCAGAAAATTGCTGTGTGTTTCTTTCAGTTATTTAATGGACTCGTTTGCAAATGCCCATAAACATCTTACAGTCAGTATACCCAATCCCAAGCAGTGGCAGGTTAGAACATGGCACAGATTTTGGTAGCTGTGGCTAAAGTAGGTAATAGGGAGTTGCTGGGGTCTCTTAGGTAGGTAGGTCAGTAAGCGAGTGTCTGGGAGTGTTGGGTTAGGTGTCAAAGAATTTCAAAGAAAATCAAAGAACTTTACAAACACTGTGCAGTTGAATTTGTAGGTACTAACATCTCAAATGGAATTTGGCAGTTGTGTTGTACCAGCACATTGTATTTACACAAAAAATATTTGTGAGTCAATTTTTATGGGTGGGGAAGAAGGGGAAACGAGAAGTCAATGAAACTAAATCCATCTCCTTCAAGGTGGATTGAAATCACCAGAACTCATTTCTTCAAGACTTGCCAACTCTAGCCCTCAATCCAGCAAAGCGTTTAAGCACGTGCAGAACTTTGATCACATAATGCTTTGCAGGATCAGGACTAATACTCAACCCCATATGAAAAGAATTAATGCTTTAAATACTTCATCGGCCTTGAGTATTTGTTTACACTCAGCTTCAGTACTTATGTTTTGTTTTTAAGCAGTGCAGTACCTGAAAGTAGCCTTACATTGGACTTCCATAATCATATTTGCCATTGTAGAATTAAAATTCAATGTCATGCATACTTTTCTCATGCATACTTTTTTCTTTTAGAGCCACATTGGTTGGCGCAAAGAAGCAAAGCGACTACTTCTTGTGATGACAGATCAGACCTCTCATCTGGCCCTTGATAGTAAATTGGCTGGAATAGTAATTCCCAATGATGGAAATTGCCATCTGAAAGATAACGTGTACATCAGAGCTACAAGTATGGTAAGGTATATGTCATATGCTCTTACCTTTGGGAAGGCAATGCATAGTAAAATTTGAAAATCAAGATTTTAAATTGGTATTAAACTGATGCTTCTATTTAAATTAGTAAAATATTAATATTTGCCCTTGTAAGCAGGATATAGGGCCAAGAACAAGTGTGATGGAAGTAAAATTATTGATATCCTTTTTATACATTTTGGCAGGTCAGCAGTGTTCTGCAAAGTACAATATATTAGGGTAATTTTAGGAGGTAAGTTACCATCTGATAGATCAGCAATTCTCAACAGGGGGTCTGTGACCCCTGGGGGGGGGTACAAGTTCATTTCAGGGAGTCCAAGAAGCATGGCTGGTGTTAGAGTAGCTGGAGCACAGGGAAGGAAATTCAGAGCCCTGAGCCCTGGCACTTCACAGCTGAAGTTCAGAGCCCGGAGACATGGCACCCCGTGGGGCAGAAACCCCAAACTCCACCACCCCATGGCTGAAGCCTTAAGCTCTGGCACTCAGTGGGACAGAAGCCCCAGTACCTCCCCACCTTGCAGGGCTGAAGCCCGGAGCCCCACAGAGCAGAAGTCCTGAGGCCGTTGCCCTGCAGCTGAAGCCCGAAGCCTCCAGCTCTGCATGGCTAAAGCCCCGAGCCCCCAGCACTGCCACCCCGCAGGGCAGAAGCCCCTAGCCTCACTGTTCTTCAGGGCAGAAGCCCTAAGTCCCCCCAGGAGGCAGCTGAAACCCAGAGTCCTCTTGCCCCATGTTGGGCCCTGGAGTGTTTATAGCATCTTGGGCAGGGCCTCAGAAAGAAAAGGTTGAGAACCCATGTGAAAGATCACCTGTATTGGTTGTGTAGAATGTAAAAGGGATGAAAGAAAATCCTCATTTTGTTGCATTACTTCTACAGGAGAATATGCTAGCAGTTTGCAGGAGTCTTGCTTTATTTTGTAAAGACTCCATCTAGTAAATCAAACTGTGATGATAGTGCTTTAAAGTCAGGGGATGCTTGGTATCATTGAAGGAGGTAGAGGATAGGGTCTTACAGAAATCAGGCAGGACGGACTACGTATAATACTTAGAAACTAATTCAGTCTTGGCACACTCGAAGGAGTCTTGTGCCAGAGGGGTTTAAAATGTTAGCACAGATTTAGATACATCTGAATTCCACAGAGCACGACTTACTGTTTTATGTATTCATACAAAAAATGCTTCAAATACAATGGTATGCAGTGATAACCTGTTTATATTCAGCAGTTTGTTTTAGCTTCTTCAATAATGTATGAAAACTTCTATAGTTCTGGAAAATAATTTTTCTCAGATTTGTAGGATTTAATGAAATTGATATTAACCAATTAGTTCAGTCAGGGGAATAGGAATGACTGCCTAACCCCTACATTACCACCAAATAAGCAGATTCCGGAAATGTGAAATGGCAGATGGGTCTTTGGTTTATGCAGTGCCATTGCAACACAGCATCATCTGTGAGACAAACATTGCCAGCAAGCGTTGTTGCTGCCTACAGGAGCTCACATTGTAAGGCACCCTTTTAGCTGTAGTGTAAGATGGCAGCAATCCCAGTAGGAATACCGTCTGTGTAGACCAAGGCTGATTTTGATCCCAAAACCTCAGTGTACACAGGAAAGGCACAATAGAGCAAATAGTGTGTACAAAAGCAGTAGAACACCTTCCAGAACTTCCGCTGTGTGTTATGTGACTATTGGAGCTGAAATGCTTCTTGGAATAAGTGGGTGTTTAGAAGCTTAGCAGACTCTGACTGGAAGGCTGTTTGGATTTCAGATTATCTGCTGTCCTTCCATTAATTTACTCCCTCTGTCACCTTTTGTATATTTCCCCTTGCTTATCAGGCTTGTTTATTCCCCTTTGGCTAATCTGTTTGGTTTCAATATTGTTGTACTGCTCCAGTGATGTAAATAACCATTCCATTGAATCTGTTTCATACAAGTAACCCATCAGCTTTCCTTCAGCAGAACAAAAGACTATATATTTGTGAGTTATAGTCTCATTTCAGTTCCACTGGTGTGAGACACCTTTTACTTCAGAGGAGTTGCACTAGTATAACAGAGGAGAATTTGACTCTGTATATTAAATAATTGCTTTAGATATAGATCTTTTCTCTGGTATCCAAGATTCTTCAAATCTTGGAGATTATCTATCTGTTACAAAGCAAAACCATTGTTTTCTGTGATTGTTAAGAATTTAACTGATACTTCGGTTTTGAACTGGAAAATGTAACCAATATAAAACAAAACAAAAAATGAGCTTCTCTGTTAAGCCAGGATGGCTGCTAATTGCAGAAAGGGTTTTAAAGATTTTTCTGAACTAAAGGCTTTTGGGGTCCTACTCTTGTGTGCATGGATACTTCCAAAAGGGGTCAAACCTCACCATGTGTTTTGGCAGTGTAGTTTTTGTAGAAGGGGCAGAAGTCTTTGTCTCCCAAACCAAGTCATCCATGGATCTCCCACACTGAGGCATGTTTTGTTACAACTGCTCTGCTGATCCTATTTCCAGTTCTGCCACTGGCTGATGCATGCAGACATGTGGGAAGTTGTGTAACAAGCAGACATGGGAAAGAGTTTGTCCATTCTGTGGATCTTTCACAATATCAGACGTTTTGGAATAGATGTTATACAGCAGCATAATGCTTATGCTTCTTACCCCATGCGAACTGCTGTGCAATTTCCTACACAAATTGCTGCTTTGTTTTTTTCTAGCTTTTATCCATACAGAGTATGTGGCATATCTGTCCCTGCAAGTTTGATCTTAGAGATGGAAAAGATCTAGTAGATCATTAGGTCCTCATTTGTGTACTACAGGCCACTTCCCTGCCCTTTTAATGAATCAAATTTGTTATGGTTTCATGTAAGGGTGACCAGCAAGGTGTTGGAAGAGATATGGTTTGATGGTGTTTATTGTTTCTGGAACACCTGGTCCTGGAAAGACTGATTGATTA
>ML675603.1:51834962-51904025 GCA_007922155.1 Mesoclemmys tuberculata
GGACTGAGTTTAATAAGATATTTTCAAATCTGGAAAAAAGTCCTCCTCCTCACTATTGATTTAAGTTTCACTTTCTTGGTACCTATGGTAATCCTAACAGTCCTCTAGTCACCCAGAGACCCTTCCAAGAAAAACAGAGACAGACCCAACTTTCTAATAAGACAAGCAAAAAACAAAAAGAAAACTTCTGCTTTGGTTTAGAAAGAAGGCATGACTGTTTTTCCTCTTTTAAAATACAGCCTGTACAAGAAAAAGCATGTTTGATGGTTTGTGTTTATTTTTCTCCCTTATAGATCTCTTTCTAACAATATTTTTACAAACCAGAAGAACCATTTGCCATCAGGCTGTATTCCTAGTAGCCTCAAGAAATAAACTAGAGAATAATATAAGAGAGTGTAATTGGTGTGTTTCTGTTTTCACTTAGTTGTGCTAGTGAAGAGGATTCCACTGTATTTACATACAAATACTTGCCTTTAGGACTAAAAGGACTAAATTGTTTCCAGTTTGTCATTTTTTTCCTTGGCTTCTTTCTGGCTTTTTATTAAGGTCTCCAGGAAAGCATGTGTGATGGGAGAAAAGGAGACTCTCCTTTTTTAATTAGAAATGTCCTTGGTTCACTCCCTGCCCTTCTCCCCTGAAATATTTAATATCTCTGATAATTATCTTCTAATCCCAAGGACACAGTAGGCTGGAGTTGGGAAAGAGCAGTGATGTCACTGGAACTAGAAAGGCTGTCTAAAAAGGGAGTACATTTTCCTGGTTAGTGCAGAGAAAGGATAAGATAAAATACGTAAAACATAGTAAGATTCTTACAGAAAGCAAAATGGGGTAGATGACTAATTCTGTTGCCAGCTGTGTCTTGTTATGACATTGTAATGTGTCTGTAATGTAGCAGAAAATCTGCAAGAGTGTTTCTGGAATTTTCTGTTGACATTTTTTACTTTGGCCTCATTTTTTTAAAGTAAGAAATTAGTTTCCAAACTCATCTAAAATGACATTTCAATACATGATGTAACAAATTTGGACATTTCAATGAGTTAAAGTGAAAATATAGGTAACCTGTAGTTGCACTTATAAATTAACTAGCTGAGGTATAGACTTCAGATCCAATCCTACGAACCCTTATTTGCATAAGACTTCAATGAGCCCCATCTGTGTAAGAGTTTGTGTCAAAAGGAGTCCACTCCTGCTCCCATAGAACTCATTAAGAGTTTTGCCATTGGTTTCAACTTGCCTCTGGCTGACCTTGCTTGAATGTTTACTTGTTTGCTTGCTTGTTGCTGCAGTTTGACTATTAGTCCAAACCCCACAAACTCAGAAATAGAGCTGAGTGAATAATTGATTTTTCAGTTTAGCAGCCAAATCCAAAAATCTGGAAAAAAATTGGTAAATTTTGAACCAAAATTGATTTTTTTTTCTCCCTACCTCCCCGCCCCCCAATCCCACCTGAAAAAAATCAGTTTTGGTTCAAAACTGTTTCGATCCTTTCAAAATTGTTTTCCTTTTTTTTTTTTTTTTTTTTAAATTCAACCAAAACTATATGCTGAATTCAACCCAAATTCACAAACTGCATTTCACCAGTTGTTCTAAACCTTGTCTATGCTAGAGCATTTTGGTGTTGCAGCTCTATAAAAAGCATCTTGCATCCACTCACACAACTCTTTCTGTGTTGCATGGGCTTTCAGTCTGAGAAAAGCTAAGCATGGTTGCACCCAGCATGTTTTGTTGCTATGCCATTATAAAGGGGGGCTGTTGCAGGTGTAATCATACAGTTGGTCCTCCCATTGATATTACAGAGTGATCCTAGTAAATTACAACTCCACAGCTTCCTCCCCTTCTGCCAGTCCAAACAGGCCAATGGTGCTATGTGAGTGGTCCCATCTTATAGAGGCAAAGAGAACTATTATAAGTAGACTTTATTTCAGTTTTTTCATTAGTTTTTCTACAATGGTCTGTACAGTAGGAGTTTTGTGTAAGTGCCACATTGAGCTACCAAAATAGCCTTTATTCCAAAGTTTGCTAAAAATATGTGCAAAAAATTAGTTTTCCTTGTTAGATCTGGTTTCCTTACTGAACTTGAGAGTTTTATCTAGCCAATGTTTCTCAGCCTCAGAAGTGGGCCCACATGGATGGTGTGACATTAGTCTGGGATGGGTGGGAGCGATGTGAGTAGGACAAAAGCCGTGGTACTGATGAGTTCTGTAACTCCTTTTATTTTACTCCAACAATTATGGTCAAAGCGCATCCTCCTGTGGTTGAATTATGAGCTTCCTCTTTTTCCTCCCTGCTTCTGCAGTATCTCTTACTACAGATCATTGTAGGAACAGTTCAGGTATACAGTGCTGAAGTAAAAGCAGCAGTCTGTTGGGTCTGGCACAGCTCTTCTCTGCTTCCATGACCATCTCATTTGTCAATAAGGGCACATGCAGCCTGCCCTTACTGAAACACCAATGAATGTTCCAACCTCTAATATACGTCCTTACTACTTTGATCATCTTGAGTAGCATGTTGTCTGAATAAGGGAATGTAGAAGCTTGAGAGCAAGCAAAAGAAGGGAAGTGATAAACAATGAAAAAGAGGCTGAAAAACAAGATGAGAGGGGTAGTAGCAGGAGAAAACAGACATAGAAATATACGAGAGAGGTCTGGGAGAGGAAGGTTAATAGGCAACAACTATGGAGCCAGGCATCAGTGGATCAGGGTCCATAAAGTGACACAACAGAAGATTGTGTCTCAGTCAAAAGTTTGGGAAGCACTGGACCAGGTCTTAATTAATTTCCTGTACTTTCCCATGAATCATATGTGTTAAGTATTCAAAGATGGGAATAACTCCCATGAATATTAATTTTATTGCTCAGAGTCTACAGAAAGAATAACCTTTTTACCTACCAAAACTGCAGTCTTTTAAGGCTTATTATATTTTTCAGGAGCATCCATCACTTGGGCAACTTTCTGAAAAACTGATAGACAACAACATCAATGTTATCTTTGCAGTTCAAGGAAACCAGTTTCACTGGTATAAGGTATGTTAAAAGTCATAACTGCAGTTGATACTTTTAAAAAGTGCAATTTTAAGATTATAATTGTGAATAAATGATTGCATTTTTCATAGGATCTTTTGCCTCTGTTGCCTGGTACTATCGCAAGACAGATAGAAACGCAAGCTGCTAATCTCAATGATTTGGTAGTAGAAGCGTATCAGGTATGTTTCCCAGGAAGATTTTGTATAGATTTTTTTCTTATTTGTGCATTTTTTTTACATATAATAAACTACTGCCCAAGGCTGGGATTTTGAAAGGTGCATAGGGGAGTTAGAGGCCCATCTCCCACTCAAAGTCAATAGGAGTTGGGTGCCTGGTTCCTTTGAAACTCCTAGCATGAGATCCATTATCTGGTGAAAATTTTAAGTGACCTAGTCCTCTGATGTTTAGGATGGATTCTCAGTTTATTGGTGCCTTAGTTGCTCCTAAATGTCCCAAGGGAACCTTTGCGCTAGTTGCCATGCTACTTCCTAGGAAGTCTTTTAGTGGGTTTAGATGCATTTTCTGTCTCCAGCTTTCTTAACTTCTTTATGTCACTTCTGTCTTCTCTCATTTTTTTTTCCTTTTGGGTCACTTTATTTCTCCCTCTGAGTTTTATATTCTATCTCTATTCTCTCCTTTATTCTCTTACTTTTTTACCCATTTTATTTTCCCACAAATATACTTTCTTTGTTAGCTGTCTTTTCCCAAAACCAGTATTACAAGTAAATGTACATATTCCATAAAGGCTCAGAAATTTAATGCAAAACTGTAGATGTTACATCCACAGTATGGCTGTATATTACAACACTTTATAAGAGGTAGAAATTGGGAGTGTCTAACTCACTGATATCCACTCGTGATATAGTCTTAAAATAGGTTTTGCCATAGCAGATTAACTATGTTATAGTTGGACTTGCAAGGAGATCTCGGAGTATTGCCATGAAGAATTGCAAGGCCCCACCTTTGTCACCACTTTTTTGTCATTCATACTATTCCTTTCCCATCGTTTGTGTCAGGAAAAAGTTTTACAAACCGTTGTCTTCTAGGTCTGAGGATTGTCAAGATAAACCAAATAAATCAATAAGGTATGTCAGTGCACATTTAACTTGCAGTGATGTTAAAAGCAGGCACTATTAAATAGCCAAAGACAGACAAATAGTGGGAATTGGATTAATATAAATCAGTTTATTTCAATTAAATTAACATTCAAATACTTAATTTTGAAAGTTGATTTCCAGAAAAGTTCCCAGGTTTGCGCTAAGCAGCATTTGGTTAAGGCCATTGTCCTCCTTAGCAGGCGACAGAATCAATGGATTATTTCTTGCTAAACAATTTCTAACATGGTACATTTGTGCTAGCCATCAAACATCCTACCCCAATTTCTAGAAGATACTCCTGGACAGACACACAATGAGAAGAAATGAAATTTCACAATGTAACCTTTTTTTTTCATCAAAGATTCTTTGTGACTTTCCTGTTTTATACACCTACTCTCACTTGTCCTGTTTTTACTTCTCAAATATCCATTATTTCTCTTCTTTCTTTCTATCCTAATGTTTTGTGGATTTGGTACTTTCAGTTTTTAACATGGTTCTAGTATTTTGCTACACAAATACATTGTGAACTGTCTTTTGAAGTTTTGCCTTTCTGAAAACAAATGTTTGACATAAGAAAATAAATGTAGTGTTAATGTTAGATTGTGGGCCTTTTGCATTTGTCCTCTAAGCAAGGAAGCTTATTGTCTTATTTATGGAAAATACAGGCTGAAAATCCCTGGCTAAAAAATCCTAGACGAGTCACTAATTTTCAGAGGTTGCTAAACGTGTTTTCAGATTCATGTAATTAATCCTCATTTATAACAGTAAAAATGTCCAATTAAACAAATATTTAAAACCTACTAAAACTGTTGAAATTATACATAACACTGTACAGATAGTAGTAGCTTTTAGCAATCAGTTTTAATAAATCTGTAATAGGCCAAATAGAAGCACTATTCCCTCGAAAATTAACAGGTGGACTCATTGCACTGTAGTGCAATTTTTGATGATGTTGGGGTTTTTTGTTTCATATGAAGGCAGCACCCAAATACTCCAATCAGGATTGGCTAGTTGCCTGCTTAATACCATCTGTCCTGAATAAATCAGTCAGTATAATCCAGTAGCTTTTAGAATAACCTGAGGCTTGTTCTGAGAAAAAAATTTCTAAGCAGGTGCAAAATGTCAGAAGATGAAATTGTCAAGTTAATTTTTTAACCTTTCCTGCTAGATAACAATAGATGCATACTTGCTCTTTTATTTAAAGAGTGCTGTTAAGACAGCATTGTCATCACAATAACCAGTTTTTGTTACACACAGTCATTTTGAATAGGTTTTTCAGTGGTCACAGTCACAAAACTATGTAAAAATAGCAGGAAATTTTAATGTGGATCCCCTAATCCTCTTTTTCAGGATTACTAGTTAACTAGTTGTATGTGTTTGGAATATAATTGGGTCTTTATATGGAAAACAATGCCTTAATTCATTCCTTTATTCAGACAAACAGACGAGCTTTATTCATTTCAGTTAAATCCACTGAGTCAAAGCATGCTCATGTTTTAGACACTATTGCATATTATATGTTGCAATGCAATGTAACTAAAAGTTGTTTTTCATTACAGAAACTCATCTCTGAAGTGAAAATTCAGGTGGATAACCAGATCCAAGATCTACACTTTAATATAACTGCAATCTGTCCTGATGGAAGTAAAAAAACAGGCATGGAAGGATGCAAAAATGTGGCCTATAATGAAGAAGTATGTTGACTTTCTCAGTCTCGGAGAAATTGAGCTATTTATTGTATTTTTTCTTTTAATTGATTTTCAGTTGTTTGGGGGTCTTTTTAGTCTTAAAAAAGCTCTAGAAGTAGATTTCTCTGTTCTTGGTCATCAAGTTTCCACATCTCCTTGGCATTATTTCTCCTGAAACTTATTTTAAAATAAAAGCGATCTGTTTCTTCTCACTGATCTCATGGAGATAAGGCTCATTGTTGTCAGCCATCTAAATAATGTTTCTCAGGACTATTCCCCACAGCCCACCATTGAACTTGCTCGTATCCTGCGTGAAATGCAGCTCAGAGTCATTAGAGGCAGACTGACAACCACTTGGCCATGGCTCAACTGTATTGGGGCTTTTTTCCCCCCATTCTGCTTTGTTTAAAAAGTGTATCTGGTACACATCCCCGCAGATCCTAGTAATTGATATATTTTATAAATCAGGTTAAAGGGTTGGGTTATACCCATTTGGAGCACTGCCCTCCAACGGATGTAATTGGTTCTATTTGTGCATGCTTAAGTTAGTAGAATAGTTTATTTAGCTCACTAAGAAGAGTTCTCTACTTTTTTGAGTGTAAGATCAAGGTTTTCTATTCCTGTTACCAACTGTATGTAGCTTAGCTAATGTCACTTGTATCTATGTCACAAATCTGTGCATTTGCTGTGTGAAATTTAGAAATTACACCATGGTTTATACGTGTGTAGATTTGGTTTGCATGGCTAGTTGCAGATTGGCTAATGGATTGCGAGGATTGCGAGGGCAAAGACGAATCGAGAGGGCTTGCGGCCAGCTGGTGCCGGGGATAGACCAGAGAGTCACACTGTCGCCGGGAAAAGGCAAGTCTACGTGATTGGAGACTCTTTACTGAGAAGAATAGATAGGCCCGTAACTAGAGCTGATCGGGAGAACAGAAGGGTGTGCTGTCTGCCGGGGGCTAAGGTACGGGATGTGGACCTGAGGCTGAAAAGGATCCTAGCGGGAGCGGGAAAGAATCCGTTGATTGTCCTTCATGTGGGAACGAATGATACGGCTAGTCGCTCCCTGGACTGTATCAAGGAGGACTATGTCAGACTGGGGAAGACGCTCAAGGAAATGGAGGCTCAGGTGATCTTTAGTGGAATTTTGCCGGTTCCTAGAGCGGGGCAGCAAAGGAGCGACAAGATTATGATGATTAACAGATGGCTCAGGCAGTGGTGCTATAAGGAGGGCTTTGGGATGTACGGTCATTGGGAAGCGTTTACGGACAGACGACTGTTCGCTCGGGATGGACTTCATCTAAGCAGGGAGGGAACTGGACTTCTAGGATGGAGGTTTGCCGACCTCATTAGGAGAGCTTTAAACTAGGAAGTTGGGGGAGATGGTTGGGAGATGTTCAGGAGATCTCCACGCCGGAACTTAACCTGGAGAGGGAAGCAAGCAAAGTGAGAAGGGATATCCTAGTGGACCGAAGAATTGACCAAAGGGGGAAAAGCGGAGTTGCAACTAGCCAGACGGGTGATGATGGTGGTAGAAGGTCTGTGCGTGACCGGGGAAAGAATGTCATTGACGCCAAACGTCAAAAATTAAAATGTCTGTACACTAATGCGAGGAGCCTAGGAAACAAGATGGAGGAACTGGAGATACTGGTGCAGGAAGTGAAACCGGATATTATAGGGATAACAGAAACCTGGTGGAATAGTACTCATGACTGGAGTACGGGTATTGAAGGTTATGTGCTGTTTAGAAAAGACAGGAAGAAAGGTAGAGGTGGTGGAGTAGCTTTGTACGTCAATGATGAGGTGAATTGTAATGAAATGAGAAGTGATGGAATGGATAAGACGGAGTCTGTCTGGGTAAAAATCACACTGGGTAAAAAAGCTACTAGAGCTTCCCCTGAGATAGTGCTTGGGGTGTGCTACAGACCGCCGGGGTCTGACTTGGATATGGATAGAGACCTCTTTAATGTTTTTAACGAAGTAAACACTAAGGGGAAATGTGTGATTATGGGAGATTTCAACTTCCCGGATATAGACTGGAGGACGAGTGCTTGCAAGAATAATAGGGGTCAGATGTTTCTGGATGTGATAGCGGATGGATTTCTTCATCAAGTAGTTGAAGTACCTACGAGAGGGGATGCCATCTTAGATTTGGTTTTGGTGAGTAGTGAGGACCTCGTAGAAGAAATGGTGGTAGGGGACAATCTTGGTTCGAGTGATCATGAGTTGATTCAATTCAAATTAGATGGAAGGATAAACAAACGTAGATCTGGGATTAGGGTTTTCGACTTCTCGAGGGCTAATTTCAAAGAGTTACAGAAATTAGTTAGGGAAGTGGATTGGACGAAGGAACTTGGGGATTTAAATGCGGAGGAGGCCTGGAATTACTTTAAGTCGCGGCTGCGGAAATTGTCGGAAGCCTGCATCCCAAGAAAGGGGAAAAAAACCATGGGCGGGAGTAGCAGGCCAAGCTGGATGAGCAAGCAACTCAGAGAGGGGATTAGGAAAAAGCAGAAAGCTTACAGGGAGTGGAAGAAAGGCGGGATTAGTAAGGGAAGCTACCTTAGTGAGGTCAGAACGTGTAGGGATAAAGTGAGGAAGGCTAAAAGCCGCGTAGAACTGGACCTTGCGAAGGGAATCAAAATCAATAGTAAAAGGTTCTACAGTCACATAAATAAGAAGAAAACAAAGAAAGAAGAAGTGGGGCCGCTATACGCTGAGGATGGAACAGAGGTTAAGGATAACCTAGGCATGGCCCAATATCTAAATAAGTACTTTGCCTCGGTCTTTAATAAGACTAGTGAGGAGTTTAGGGATGATGGAGGGATGACGAACGGGAATCTGGATGTGGTGGTGGATATTACCGTATCTGAGGTAGAGGCCAAACTTGAACAGCTTGATGGGACAAAATCGGAGGGACCGGACAATCTCCACCCGAGGATATTAAAGGAGCTGGCGCGTGAAATTGCGAGCCCGTTAGCGAGAATTTTTAAGCAATCGGTAAACTCGGGGGTTGTGCCGTACGACTGGAGAATTGCTAACGTAGTTCCTATTTTTAAGAAAGGGAATAAAAGTGATCCGGGTAATTATAGGCCTGTTAGCTTGACGTCTGTCGTGTGTAAGGTCTTGGAAAAAATTTTAAGGGAGAAAGTAGTTAAGGACATGGAGGTCAATGGTAATTGGGACAAATTGCAACATGGATTTACTAAAGGTAGATCGTGCCAAACCAACCTGATCTCCTTCTTTGAGAAGGTGACGGATTACTTAGACAAGGGCAATGCGGTAGATCTAATTTACCTCGACTTCAGTAAGGCGTTTGACACGGTTCCGCATGGGGAACTGTTAGTTAAATTGGAAAAGATGGGGATGAATGTGAAAGTTGTAAGGTGGATAAGGAACTGGTTAAAAGGGAGACTACAGCGTGTCGTGCTGAAGGGTGAACTGTCAGGCTGGAAGGAGGTTACTAGCGGAGTCCCTCAAGGATCGGTTCTTGGACCGACCTTATTTAACCTTTTTATAACTGATCTTGACACAAAGAGCGAGAGTGTGTTAATAAAATTTGCGGATGATACGAAGCTGGGGGGTATTGCTAACACGGAGAAGGACCGGGATGCTATTCAGGAAGATCTGGACTACCTTGTACATTGGAGCAATAGTAATCGGATGAAATATAATAGTGAAAAGTGCAAGGTCATGCACTTAGGGATTAATAATAAGAATTTTACATATACGTTGGGGATGCATCAGTTGGAAACGACGGAGGAGGAGAAGGACCTTGGGGTATTGGTTGATAACAGGATGACTATGAGCCGCCAATGTGATATGGCTGTTAAAAAAGCAAATGCGGTTTTAGGATGCATCAGGCGAGGTATTTCCAGCAAGGAGAAGGAGGTGTTAGTGCCGTTATATACGGCGCTGGTGAGACCCCACCTGGAATATTGTGTGCAGTTCTGGTGTCCCATGTTTAAGAAGGATGAATTCAAACTGGAACAGGTTCAGAGACGGGCTACTAGGATGATCCGAGGAATGGAAAATCTGCCTTATGAAAGGAGACTCAAAGAGCTTGGCTTGTTTAGCCTGGCCAAAAGAAGGCTCCGGGGGGATATGCTTGCTCTATATAAATATATCAGGGGGATTAACGTTAGGGAGGGAGAGGAATTGTTTAAGTTTAGTACTAATATAGGCACGAGGACGAATGGGTACAAATTGGATATTAGGAAATTTAGACTAGAAATTAGACGAAGGTTTCTAACCATTAGGGGAGTGAAGTTCTGGAATAGCCTTCCGAGGGAAGTAGTGGGGGCAAATGACTTATCTGGCTTTAAGACTAAGCTTGATAAGTTTATGGAGGGGATGTTATGATGGGATAGTTTAATTTGAGCGATTGATTTTTGGATTATCGGCAGATAAGTCTGCTCAATGGTCTGTGGGAATGCTGGATGGGATGGGAACTGAGTTACTGCAGAGAATTCCTTTTTGGGTGCTGGCTGGTGAGTCTGCCCACATGCTCAGGGTTTAGCTGATCGCCATATTTGGGGTCGGGAAGGAATTTTCCTCCGGGGCGGATTGGCAGGGGCCACGGAGGTTTTTCGCCTTCCCCTGCAGCATGGGGCATGAGTCGCTTGCTGGTGGATTCCCTGCAGCTTGAGGTCTTCAAATCTCACTTTTGAGGATTTCAATAACTCAGTCATGGGTTCGGGGTTGTTATAAATGTGTCTGGGTAGGGTTTTGTGGCCTGCCTTGTGCGGGAGGTCAGACTAGATGATCATATTGGTCCCTTCTGACCTATGAGTCTATGAGTCTATGAGTTCCAGATGAGGTGGCTAGTTTTTTCCTTTAAACTCAGCTACAATGTTCCCACCTATGATTGCCATAGATAATATCATTGTAATTAGTTCTGTTGTCTAATGAACAGAAAAACAAATAGCTATCTGTTTCTTTTTAATGAGTCACTTGTAAAAGATTGCAAGTGTGGTCCAAAAAGCTAGCAGCAGCTGAAAATCAGCTTCCTTCAAGAGGTTAACTTCTTAACAGTAAATCTTCTTTTCAGTATTTGTTTACTTGCAGAATGCTTTTCCTTAATTCTCACATTCCTTTCATTGCACAATCCTCCTTCCTTTCTCCTCCTAACAAAACACAATACTGTTCTATTCTTTGGAAGAGTTCTGTGACCTCTTCGGGGCATAAGCACATCAGCTAGCCTTGGCTAGTAAGGCTTTGTGGCACTACCCAGAGTACAATCTGGACTGCTGAGTGGTGTGTCCCCTCAATTCTCCAATCTGAGGGTGCCTTTTACATTGCTTTGCTTTGAGAACAACCACTTCTGATCTGTTCACACTCAGCCTCTAGTGTGTAAATTACTCCCAGCTGAATCATGAGAGAGCTATAACCAGCCACTCCTGTATTATACTGCAGAGCAATACCAGCGAATTCCCAGCCCCAAACTTGTCCCCAGAAATGTGCGTCTTGTACTACCAAGTGGACAATACAAGCTCATAGAAAGTGCGTCATTTTGTTAATAGAAAATGATAGGCACAAATCCTGTTATCTCAAACGGAAGTACCGAAACACTTCAGTCCAAACACACTGGTTCAGATAAAACAAGCTTATTAACTACAGAAAGAAATATTTTAAAAGATTACAAATAATGAGGCATAAAAGTCATACTTTGGATACAAGAAAATAAAAGGTAAAATGCATCTAATGTCTAACTTAACAGGCTAAGTGGATTCAAAGCAAAATGTCTCTATTATCACGTGGTTGGATACCTTTCAAACATGACCCCTGCCCCAGTCCAATGCTCCTTTCCGTGTCCTTTAGACATTGTAGATGTTATGGAGAGGAGAGGTGATTAGTGTCCTCTGTTCTCACTTCTTATAGTTATTTTCCTCTTTGAAAATCATCTCCAGCTGAGGTTCAGAAGACGGAAAGTCTGTTTGCATGGGAACCTCTCGCTGTTCCATTGTCAAGATTTCTTGCTCACACTCTCCTTCCTGCCACATAGTGGTGGCTTAACTATATGATGGTCCATTTGATTATGCTGACACCTGGCTGAGGTGTTGGCTAGCATTTTGTTTCTGGAGAACTGGTTTGAAGCTGTTTCCCCAGACTTGGAACATGTCTTATACAGTAGAATTTTATACCTTCACATATAGTATTTCCACACACATTTTACCAGGACAATCATGTTCAGCAGACTGAGTTTTCAAATGCTACCTCACAAGCATACTTTTGTACAAGACTATGATAAATTTTGTAAACAGGGTGAACATAAGGGTACAGACTGTCACAAGCTTATTATAATGTCTGGTGGTATTCATACTGTAGGCACCCTGTACCTTAGGGGCCTTAGAACTTAATTGGGAGTTTTACAGTGGGGAAGATCTGGAAGACTACAACTCCCATGACGGGGAATTGGAAAAATTGGGGAAAAAGGACAGAAACTCTTCCCCTACCAGGGAGTAAAAAAAAAAAAAAAAAAGCATGTGGGGACTCTATTTTGGTTTTGGGGTGGAGCACAGCTGAGGGTAGAAGCTGCTGCAGACTGCTGCTGGGGGTCCTGAAGCTGCTGCGGACTGCTGCTGGGGGTCCCGAAGCTGCTGCTGAGAGCCTGCTGGAGTTTTTGATCTATCAGGGAGCTTCGGAGGTTGATAGCATTGCCCAAGCCAGGGCAGGGACTGACCCTGGAGCTGACTGAGGTGGACCTGCAGTGAAGGTGGTGTGAGTGCCCCCCCCTTTTGTTTGGGGCGGGGCTTGTAAAGGAAGGGGCACAGCAGAGAGACTTTGACTGGGCCTGAGAAGAGGCAGAGAGAGTCTCTTTGAGCAGAGCCACGACTGCTGTCATTTGGTTGGGCCAACTCCAAGTCTTCAGCTTGCTACCTTGGCTGAACTGACACACTGAACCAAGAGAGTACTGTCTCCTTCAGATCTTCAAGCGCACCCACACAAGCAGGGGGTTAGAGCTCTAAACTCTAGTGGAGTGTACGCTCCGGAGGCAGGGTAAAGAGTGGCAGTGCAAATGCCAGTTAGACAAGTTTAATTTAATACTGTATACTATTTTTATTAACTGATTTGTTCAACTGCCCTTGTAGATTTAAAATAGTAGTGATGTTTAATTTCAGTCTGTTATGTCACATTTCCTTAATTTGTTAAGTAAAGGTGTGTTAACTCTAATTTAAGTATATTGGATGTTTAGTTTGCATAATTACAATTTTTGAGTTAGACCCATGCCACAGATTATTATAATTAGACTAGGTTTAGTCCTGGAAGCTCCCAAGGCATGCTAATTAGCGGGTACAGGGTACAGTCAGGTGGAGGCACCGCCAATTTTAAATTCCTTTAGGAGTAATGGAACTGCAGCAGAGGGGTGGATAGAGGATTCCCACCTATCCTATGTCATCACTAGGATATTCAGGATCTCCTTTGTTGTCAGCAACCTTAGGTGCCCTTGCACACCGGTGAGTGTTGCCTGCTCCCAAGTAACCCAGAAAAAGAAGGGGATTACAATACTGTGTCCTAAAAGCACGTCAATCCTATATACGTTGTACAGTGTTGGCCCAGGATTTTAGGAACATACACCAAGAAAACATGGGAGAAAAGCATACATTCTTCTGCTTGAAGGCACAGCCTTTCTCTAGTGTTGTCCATGTATGAGTCAGGTCTGAGGCTTTTTTCAGCCTTGTCTCAAGATAGAGGTAACTGCCAAGCAAAGGCTGGCATTCTCCAGTGGGGGGTCACAGAGGAAGGGGGGAGGAAAGAAAAGCAGAAATAAGCAGTTTAGTTTCCTGCACTTAATCCAAACCTCTTGTGTAAATACAATAGTCCGTTTCTTATATTTTATGTATTTGGGCTTTGATTTGGAAGTCTCTAGGCCTAGTTACCTCCTTAGACTGGAGAAGACTAAGGTAAAACACTTCCTTCTTCCCTCACACTCTCACCACCTGTTCGTTCTGTTTGTATTCCTGCTCTGATGGCTACAGATGGGAGTTTTCCCTTTCCAATCAATAGGCTGAGCAGCTTTTCAAAAGAGGCCCCTCTGCCTGGTTCCCTTCATAGGCAGTACCCTGCCAACGAAAAAGACAAGCACCAAATACAAAGATTTCAGTACTGTGGGCCCAATTGATTGGAAAGTATCCACTGCCTTCAAAACTTCAGAGGCTTCTAAAAGCCATGAATGCTAATTCACCAGTGGGCTGGCATATCAAAGAGAATGGGTATCCTGTGGCAGAAGTACCAAAAGGAAAAAGGAAAGCTCTGCAGAAGTGATTTGCAGAATTGCTACTGCCTTTAGCTTTCTACAATTGGATAGCCACCAAGAGTTACCATAGCCCTCTCTGCGCCACAGGGCAAGAGTTGGATGTGTCCTGGGCACAGACTCCAGGCTGGTGGTGATTGTATACATCTGTATAAGATCCAGGGAGCTGGAGGGAGGTCTTTCTCATTCACCAATTGCTACTGTCTTCAGTCTTGTTGCTTGGTAGGTATTAGAAGGGTATCATTTTTTCTTTAATTTATGATAGATAATTGAATTAACTTACAGGGAATAATTACTATCTTATAAATGCAGTATTTATTTTTGTCTTAGGTGCTTTTTAATGTATCGGTCACAATGAAAGGATGTGATACAACTGGAGGAAGAAAATATGTGATAATCAAGCCTATTGGTTTCAATGAAACCACCATAATTAACATATATAAAAACTGTGCCTGTCAGTGTGAGGACAGTGCAAAGCACAAAAGAATATGTGCCGATGAAACTATTCTCGATGATGAAAACACCCATTGTGAAGACAATAACTGCAGTTCCAATGAAGATATGTTTTCTTCTGAGAGATGTAAGTTGCACCCAGACCAGCCCATCTGCAGTGGTCAAGGAGACTGTATAGGTGGAAAATGTCTCTGTCACAGAACCAAGCTGGGCAAAGTGTATGGCAAATACTGCGAAATGGATGACTTTTCTTGCCCATATTACCATGGAAACCTGTGTGCTGGTAAGCTACAGAATTTAAGTACGTTTTTGCTCAACCATAAGTTTATATACAGTACGTAGTCTAATAATAATGTCTATGATTGTCAAACACTAAATTTTTTGTTACATTTATTTATTTTTAAAATCTGATAAATTGTCTGATTGCTCTGGAGACTGAAGTTCTCTGTTAGCTACAAGTGTCTCAAAATCTCCTACACTTTTGAGATTGTCTGAACCAAAACCCTGGACCTAGACAATATCTAAATTAAAGAATTTCATGACTAAAACTTTTATATATTTTCCCCAGCAATACCAATATTGTTATAATGGATAAGCTATTTCTATAAAAGAAAAAAAAGCAATTTCTACAATTGAGTCTGTGCAAACACCACCAAACTTTAGGAAATACATTTCCAGATCTGGTCTGATTTTGTGTCTCAGGCTCATCTCTCGTTACATTATGACATGAATTATGAAGAAGATGAAATAGCATAGCATAATGTAACTGCAAGTCATCCCAAATTAATGACATCAGACCTTAGGTTGATCTTCAGTTTCATATGCTAACAAACTTACTAAAATAGCTTGGAACACCTAAGCCAAAACAGGACAATATGAACAGTGTGAAAATAAATGAAGTCTTGATTTGGTACATGAGAACTTCATTCCATTCTTGGGGTCAAATTCTTTTACAAAGAAGTGTGAAGTGAAAATTGTGCCTGCAGCCAGTGTGTGACATGAATGCAGAAATACTATTACAATAAAAAAAAGAGGCAGACTGTGCCCAGTACCATCATTATCTGTCAGCCAGAATAATTTTAGTTTTCTCAATGGAAGTAAAATTTTTAAATTCTTATTTTAATTTTTAAATTTAAAATATTTTAAAACAACTTAATCTGTAAATGTCTTTTTTTTTTCTAGTCCTGTTCAACGAAATGCATCCATGTATTTAATTTCACTTCACTGTAGATTGCCCAGTCTGTGCATTGCGTGTCACAATTAGAATAATGTACATTTAAAATAACTCTACTGGCTTCAGGAGAGTTATTTTGGTTTAGCACTATTGTAATTGTTGCAGTTCCGGAATAGGCTATTCCCGCCCACACCCTTTTTCAGTGCCCCGAGAATGCACCCCTTTTACATGTCAGGCCGCCACTTCTTTTTGGGGTGAGATCTTGCAATCCAGCCACTCACCTGCTGGTTCTCAGAGTTACTTCCCTGGTTGCCAGCCAAGTTATTTAGCAGGTCCAGTGAGCTTAGCACCTGAAAGATCTTTTTCTCTGGAACCTGTGATAGCATACATTTGCAATGATACAGAAACAGCTTCTTCAAACCAAAGCATGTTTTATTTTGCTCAAAAGGTATATAGTGCTTAGAGAAGTGGATTTAAAATAACAATCTACACACAAGTTCCCTTACCTAAACTTAACGTTTCTACCCACAGCTTGTTCCCTGTCTCCAGCTCGGGAGAACTAGCCTATACCGCTTACAGCCTTCTTCATTGGAGTCCTCACAGCCTGTTGGCTTGTTCTTGACACCCTCAGGGCTGTCTTGCCCAGCTGACCCCATTCTCTCAAAAAAAAAACTCTCCTTCTGTGCCAGGGGCACCTTTTTTGACAATCTGGGTCTTTTGAGCTTTTAGGGTCTCCTTTGATCCCAAGCTTAGTTTTGGGAAGAATAAAACATACTAGCCTGGATGAAACTAGCCAGGTAACTTCTCCGACTAGCTGGAGGGTCCATCTATTATAATTATTCCATGGAAGAAAACTAAGATACAGGGAAGATGTCTTACCTGTGTCATTGTTTTTCCTTTCCTCTTCAGTTCTGTAACAGCCTCTTCACAGCCTTCTTTGATTTTGCTGTGTGCATTCAATTAGGCAGCAATACAAAACAGAACAGGGAAACAGTCTTACAATATATTCATAAATAAACATTTTCCCAGGTCATCACAGTAACCATGAACTTTGCTTAGATGAAGTGGAAATAATACCATGTGATCATTTTAAATGATTACTGTATTGTAATGCATATGCACAAGAGGAGGGAGTTAAGGTTCAGTTTTGTCTCTTCCTGATTTTTGAATGCCTAGCTTTGTACCTTTACTGTTCTCTTAACATATGCTTTATATATTAGAATATAATATATACACCTAAGCTCTTCTTTTTTCCCCCAGAAAATAAAAAGTTGAAAATAATCTTTAATCACATTTTGGGTGGAGAGAGGGAGGTATGTCAAAAGTGAATCTACGTAAGTGTTCTACAACATGGAAAACACGTGTGCCTGCACACATTTTTAACTGCCTCAGACTCCCACAGCTGCACACAGAAAAATTTAAAGGAGGTAATGGCTTCTGTATAGCCCGTGTCTCCTTTAGAATATATGTTTAAATTCTCACTGAATGAAGCAGAGCTCACTTACACTTTTATTGTTGCTACTCTGGTTCTAAATTAGATACACCCATCTGCGTAATACAGCACTTAGAGCATTCGGTGATGGTTGTCTTTGTTTTTGTTTTTAAACTACCATTCATACATATTTTTCAAGTGGTTAGAGCTTGGCCAACTCAAACTATTTTTCACTAAAGCACTTAAGTTACTCTAAAGACTATTTCCTTGCTAGACAGACAGTTTTTAACACTAACTGCTTTAATGTGAGATCTGTTTAGAAAATTTCAGAGTAACTTTTTATGATTAGAACAATGTAACTGTTTTTGTTCAGATTTTCCAAAAAAAAAAAAGTAGGTATATATCATGCTGGGAAATTTCAGTCTGAAAGGTGAAAATTTAAGTAAGTTTGGAGCAAAACAGGTTCTTAGGTTGACTTAGTTTTTCCAGGATAACGTACAGCTCCAGCAGTAACAATGTAGATGTACACCTATTACATGTTTAGTTTATTAATAGCAACTTAGCCTTGGGCCAATATTCAGAAAACAAAAAAAATTACAGTAAAACTTAAATCCAAAATTATAAAATGTTAACATTTATAAATCATAGAATCATACAAGATTAGGGATAGAAGGGACCTCAGGAGGTCAGCTAGTCCAATCCCCTGCTCAAAGCAGGACTAACCCCAACTAAATCATCCCAGCCAGGGCTTTGTCAAGCTGGGCCTTAAAAACTCCTCCTCTAAGGATGGAGATTCCACCACCTCCCTAGGTAACCCATTCCAGTGTTTCACCACCCTTCTAGTGAAAAATATCCTAATATCCAACCTAGATCTCCCCCACTGCAACTTTAGACCATTGCTTCTAGTTGTCATCTACTACCACTGAGAGCAGCCTAGCTCCATCCTCCCTGAAACTCCCTTTCAAGTAGTTTAAGGCCACTTTCCCCCCTCATTCTTCACTTTCACAGACTAAACAAACCTAGTTCCCTCAGCCTCTCCCCATAAGTCATGTGCTCCAGCCCCCTAATCATTTTTGTTGCCCTCTGTTGGACTCTCTCCAATTTGTCCACATCTTTTCTGTAGTTGGGGACTCAAAACTTGACACACTACTCCAAATGTGGCCTCACCAGTGCCAAATAGAGGGGAATAATGCAAATTAAGAGGCATACACCATTAATCCATAGATGATCACTGTGCCGATTGCCTTTTCATTATTTCAGCAGCTGACCATGCAAATAGGGCAACCGCTCAAATCACAGATACATTGACAGTTCCTAACAAAGATTTTATTGCCTGAGAGATCATAGAAAAAGGCATCTGAGACAAAAACCCAGAAAGCTATTTTGACCTGAAGTGGCAACACAAGGTAATAAATAATGGGATAGATATTCTATTTGCCCTGAGCTGCATGGACCAAGGCAATTGCATTTCTCGATGTCAGTATATCGGCCATCTAAGTAAGCTGCCTGCATGGATTGGAAATGGAGCGCTGTGAAGGCCTTCCTTAGTGATTTATTAAATAGATTCTCTAAATATTTGGCATACCCTTGAGTCTTTTTAATAAGGGAACATCAAGGAGACATATCTGAAATAGAAACAACTGCCATATCAAGTTGCTTATTAATATTCTCTATTTTCAATTTGATTAGGGATTTAACACTTAAATTGAAATCTAATCATTTCTGCTTCTGAGAAACCTAGAGAATCCTAAGGATTTTGAATATGCTGTTACTAAGACATGCACTTACTAAGGCAGATGGTAATTTAACTCAATGCTTATTTACTGAAGACTATCTGGTGTTTCAGGCAATGGTGAATGTGAAGATGGTAAATGTAAATGCTTCCGTGGCTGGGAAGGTGACCGCTGTCAGTGTTCATCATTGTCAGCAAAACAGTGCATGAATTCAAAAGGTCAGATTTGCAGTGGAAGAGGAGCATGTGTATGTGGAAAATGCGAGTGCACTGATACAAGGACTTTTGGCCGTTTTTGTGAATACTGCCCTTCCTGTAACAATGCCTGTGACGAAAGCAGGTATGTTTCTATTACTTGACTTAATTTCCATTCTATGTTGTCCTCTCCCAGAATATTCCTATTCAGATCATTCAGATGCTGTAGTCATCAGAAACTTACCTTCAGTATAATCTTACTTTAACATGTGGCTTTGAGTCTTGACTTGAGGCACAGACAGTACAGTTCAGCTGCAGCTGACATATTCATGCTGACATGACTAGATCCACATGTAATGCACCGAAACTTACTTTTTTTTTAATCTGTAGTATCCCATTAATTGTAGTTAAGATGTTTGTTGTATAAATTATGTATTTCTCCATAAATATAGGATGATAATGGCAACATAGAATATTTTAGAAATGGTCTGTACTGAATTTACCAGTTTCAAGTGGTATCTGCTACACAGGTTGCTAATCCTTTATCAGGAAGGTTAAAACACAAAAAATAACCTTCCTGCCAATGAAAACAAAGATATTCATAAATTAGTTAATAAGTTAATGTTACCCTAAACTTTGGATCCCATGGATTTCTGTAATGGCTTCAGTATACCGATGGACCAATCCCAAACCTTAATTCTATAAGCGAGTAATAGAAAGTGGTCCGCCCTTGGAGCTTTACAAGGATTCAGCAGGGGTTTCCATTTAAATCATTGGGGAACTCCCTAGACCTGCCTGCCTCGATTTACCCTGGGGAGGACATGGATACAATCCTCCATTCAAAGGATTGACACTCAGATAGTAATTTCTTTGAAAACAAAATATTTCTTTATTAAATGCTAATTCTAATACAATTGGATTCTTAAATTGAAAATCAACACAATGTAACAAAATGAAATAAGCCGCTTGAGAATGCAGAATGCATTCATGTGCATACATGCAGAACATCGTGGACTATGTAAACTAAGACGTAGCAAAATCAAATATAACATAAACCATAATGATGTAATGCAATGCTTATAACACAATGTAACATTTCCTTAACACATATTATAACATAATGTTATGAAAGCTTACTGCAGCACAGCATAGCAGACATGCAATATTGCAACACATAACAGAGAGCGAAAAGCCCTTCATACATGCGTATAAAGCCTTAATACAATCTTGTAATATAAAGCCAAACCTATTACAATATAACATCCAGATTCCTTATACATATATATAAAGTAACATTACAATAATACACATCCAATAACATTACTACAAACTAACATATTGTGAGTGTTGATCAGGCTATCATAGAATGGATAGAGTAAGAGGCCATTCAAATGCAAGCATCCAGCTTTATTTACAGTCATACCCATACATTCCTTATCCTTAAAAGAATTATGCTTACTTTCCTTCTTCTTGATCAAGTCCCTTTGACTCATCTCTGTCAAGCTGATTGCTGCTGTTGCTTTCTGTTATCTTCTCCTCTTCTGGCCATCAATCCACCCACACGCAAGCCTGTCAGCTCTCTGCCTTATATACAATTTTCTGACCCTCTCAGTTTGGTTGCTTTCTTAATGTCAATCAACAGCATCTTCCCCACTTGCAGTGATATCATTTTCAACTAATCAGCTGTCCAATATGCTATTTAGCTTTATTTGTTTACTTAAAACTTGGACCTCCTTTGGATCCTCCTTCCTACCTACTGGCCCCTCCCTGCAGGTATTAAGAGTGACCTTTATTTCACCCCAGCCGACCTTTCTGCTAATGGTCAGTTTCTTAACACCTCCATTTTGTTTCTCTCTCTCTCTCTGTGTTAGCATGACATCATCGGCCACGGTTACAGATTTCTAGCTAAACTTGCTCTATACTATCATTATTTACTATTATTATGTTATTATACAAATATTACATTATTTATCGAAAGCCTTAAACTTAAAACTAACTATATCTCTATTCGTGCCTAATCATTATGATTCTGTCACCATCTTCGTTATTTAAATCAGGACAGATAAAATCCATGATGATTTTCTCCCGTTTTCTGCTTGCTTTTTCAGCTGTGTGGCTAAATGCTGTCTCTGGTGCTGCTTTCTTTATGTGGACTAAAGAAGCTTTAAAATCTCTTGTATCATTAAGGGAATACTGTTGTTTTGGGAACAGAGTAATAAAGGAGGGAGGTATATACATTATTTGTTATTCTAAATACATACTCTACAGGAGTTGGGGGGGGAAGTGCATCCTTGAGTTTTAAAGATGGGGATATTTAAGGTGACTAATTCTGTTCCCATGTGTAAAGAGGTACAAGGGAATCGTCCTCCTGCCATGCTTATCCTTGCAGAGGGTCTAGTCACAGTCCCTGCCCTTGTGCTCCCTCCCCAAATAGGACAAGGAAGACTGAGCCTGGAGACAAAGGGCTTGTCTACAGTCAAAACACTACAGCAACACAGCTGCACTGTTGTAGCACTTGGGTGTAGACACTACCTACATCTCTACCTACAGGGATTCTTCCATCAGTGTAGGTACTCCATGTCCCCGAGAAGCAATGAATTCATCTGTCAACCTAGCGCTGCCTGCACAAGGACTTAGGCCAACTAAACTATGCTACTCGGGGGTGTGACATTTTCACAGCCCTGAGTGACATAGTTATGCCAACCTAATTTTCTAGCATAGATCAGATCTTAGCCATGTGTCTCCTCCTCCCCACTAGCCAGCAGAGCTGGGCTAACAAGGGACAATGCATTCTCCACCTTTTCAAAGATTGCAACAAGGACTAAGTGCTCCAGAAGGCTTTTGCCAGCTTCCAAAAGCTCCTGCTGGAATGTTGCATCTTTCTGCAATCCCCATTGTGAGCAATTTAATCCTTAATCTAAACAAGAAAATAGTAACAATAGAAATAATTGTTATTCATCAGTTGAATTCTGAGCTGTTTAGTGTAGATGCTGCTGGAGGTAAATGCCAGACCATGTCTGAAGAGGTGAATGCTAAGACTTGGCAGAGTGATCTGAAAATAGAATATCTGGATTAAGCTCATTAAAAGTCAGAGGGAGTCAGTGCCTATGCCTTTGGAAAATCTGTCATCTTAATTTAAAAGAAACTTTAATGCTGTATGTTTTCTGTAGTCATTTAATGTTCAGTTCTACTCTGAAAGTAGTAGTAAAAGTGGTACCATCTACTCCCTGTTTGTATTCAGAGTCTGATCTGTTGATATTTAGAGAAAATAAGTTGTTTGCTACTTTACTTCTGTAACCAGAGAAAGTGCGCTTGCCTATTCTTTCTAATGTAAATTCCTAAAGAATCCTATTTGCAAGGCTAAATGCTTCCCTTGAATTATTCCTGTGCATCCTGTTGAACACAGTGAGAATGTGATATAAGGAGGAAATAAGTGGAATGCAGGATCATTATTACTAGTGATGCATGAAAGGAAAGAACCTACCTTTTGTTTTAGCAGCTCATGTTGCATTTGTGGGTCTGATAGTTACCGAAACCACAGGATAGATTCTGCACTGCACCATCTTAGATGTACAGCATGAAAGGTGTAATCCAGGGCCAGGGGGAGGTGGCTTTGAGCCAGCATCAGTCTATTTTACTTCACTGATTTTCACCAAATTTTGAAAAATGTCATTGGGCTAAAGTAGAGAGACCAGGAGGGAAAGGTAATATCTTCTATTGAACCAACATTTTTTGGTGAGAGACACAAGCTTTCAAGCTACACAGAACTCTTCTTCAGGTCACTCTGTCTCTGTTAGTTCTGTGTAGCTCAAAAGCATGTCTCTCTCACCAACGGAAGTCGATCCTATAAAAGATATTGCCTCCCCACCCCCATTTCTCTAATATCCTGGGACCGACTTGGCTCCAACAACACTGCAAACAACATGTTAAAATATTGAGAGAGAAAGAGACATCATTTCCCAAAGTTAATAAATAAATACTTCAGTATTTTTTATAGCAACAGGCGACCACTATTTGAAAACAATATTATTCTGTTGATTTAATCTTTAAAGTAAAATGCAATGAAGTTGTAGTATAAGGGTGACTAAGTGATATATTTATATTTTTATTTTCAGGAATTGTGTTCAGTGTCATCATTCTAACAACGCATCACAAATTACACGTGACCACTGCAAAACTTCATGTGCTTATATGGTGCATTTTATTGATCCAGCATCACGTATGTAAAAACCTAGCTTTGCCTAATCACTTTAATAAAAAGGTGAAAACTGCCAGAATTCATAGTGAAATTCACCCCACTATAGAAGACCTGCACAACACTAGGCATCGCTTAAGAACCATTTAGTTCTTTAAAATTGAGTGTAAGAACTGTATAGGACTTGGTACAGGCCCTCTGCGTTGGGCTGAATCTTCCCCTTAGTTAACAGTTGATAAATTATTAAATGCCAGAAAGTCTACACTCTTCCCTCCCCTCCTTGACCCTGCAAAATGCAATACATCTTGATGTGTTATTTTGTAACAAATGAAATCTGATATCATCCTACTTAAATATTCATATGACTGATGTATTTAACAATTAAGTATAACATTCCTTGCTTTAGTTAGCATTTGTATTCTCCTTCAAGAGTAGATTGTGTTTGTTTGAAGAAAGTTTACATTTTGCTTCAGGGAAAATGAAAGATAAATAATAACAGGAAATGTGATTGGCAAGCATTACTAAATCAGATTTCCCAGATCCTTGTGAGGTTGCATCCAATAATGAATCCTGCCTCAGTAATGTTTAAAGAAAGATTTACTGAAATCTGTTATGGTATCTGAATGTTTTACTACTTCTCATATGTTAACATTATTTCACATTACGATAGCTGAATAAATGAAATAGAATGCATAGTTTAATGAAACATTTGAATGTCCCTTTAAGTGTACACAGCTGTAAGGTTATGAGGGTGTGTAAAAATAATTCTCTATTAATAAACACATCCCAAGCCCAATCAAGTGACCGGACCCAAATTGCAAAGGAAAACAGATATATGTAATCACTTTTTGTTAGTTAACAGCTCCATGTAGATGGGATTTTTTAAAGGGGCATATAAAAGCGACAGTGATTCTAGTTGGGATTTATGGGAAGGATCTGTAAATTTTTAATACTATTAGAGGCCAGGACTACTGAGAGAAGAAGCTTGGTCCAGTTAATAGGGCATTGGCCTGGGAGTCAGGAGACCTGGTTCTATTCCTGACTTTGCCACTGACTGTCTGCGTGACCTTGGGACAGCCCCAAGTCTGGGTTTTACATTCCACAGTTCGTCTGTTTTGTCTGTTTAATCTGTAAGCTCTTTGGGGGCAGAGCCTGTCTGTTACTATGTGTTCTGTGGTGCCTAATGCAATGGTGACTTGATTTTAGTTGGGATCTCTAGGTGCTACTGTAATGTAAAAATTAAAAAAAAAAAAGGCCATATATCTGGATCTTCCTAGTTGGGATTTTTTTTCCTGATAAAGCTATTTTTAAAATATCTTGAACATGGCAACCTGAATAATTATTCCTTCTTCATTAAATACTTTAACAAATACAATCTTTTGGGTTCATTTTAGGAATTTAGTTTGTGAAGCTATGTTAAATTCATGTACAGTGTTAAATTCAAACATGTTTAATGAATGGCCCCTGTCAATGTTGTAGGCTTTACACTTTTTTGTTTTCCTTTTATTGCAGAATGTTTCTCTGACCCAAGCTACTTCAGAATCTTTTTCATAATCTTTATAGTTACATTTCTGATTGGGTTGCTTAGTGTACTTATCATCAGGCAGATAATTCTACAGTGGAATAGCAATAAAGTTAAATCTTCAGCAGATTACAGAGAATCTGCAACAAAGAAGGTAATTGATTTAAGAGAAAATCATATTTGGTACTTTTTTTTGTTGTTGCATGTAAGTGTTAGCTATTTGTTGATAAATTGTATCTTCTCCTTCAAGGATAAGATGTTTTTGCCTACTGTTTGTACAAGAACAGTAACATACCGACGTGACAAACCAGAAGAAATAAATATTGACAGCAGCAAGTTACGATTAAATGAAACTTTCAAGTGTGAGTTCTGAAGACTGTTTTCTGCAAATCTCTACTTCCATCATTTTCCTATTTTAAAAAAGTGATCTTATTTTTACTGTGTAAGAGTCTTGACTGACACTGTTTGTTTTTGTGGCATGCATTTTTTGAATACTGTAACAAACCAACATGTAAGCATAGTCACATAATGTGACTATGTTTGTAGTTATGGCTGCTGTATTTTTTGAAAGAGAAATGTGCATTACTACTGTTCAAGACCATTAGCGTTGGTGTAGCACTTTAATGTAAAATAATTTATTAGTTATGGCATAGAATGTAGATATGAACAGGGGTGACAAAGCACTGATCTCACTTTACATGTAGCTAGTATGATGTGTGCCGTGGGGATGGGCAAAACTGTGATTAAAATATTAACATTCCTGTACATTATGGCAATAGATGAAGCTATTGGAGTACTTGTCCATATAGAAATTATACTTCTTAAAACGTTTCACTTTTCCACTAATCTTGTCTGCTTTGATATCTGTTTATCTTCTCATAGTTACTTATAAAAATGACTGGATTAATGAGTGCTTAGTTACTACTGGTATTTTTAAAAATCTACAAATTATAATGTCACTTAAACAGGATTCCTTCTCCATATGTGATTAAATGTATATGTTTTTAGTATTCCCTCTGTTCCAAAGTAGAGGCTTTTATACATATTTTAAGATACAAGAAAACTTAGTCAATATAAAAAAGGGGGATGGTTTCTTGTGTGGTTTTGTTTTTTGTTTCAGCTGGTTGGAATACTCTACATAATAATTAAACACACTGGCTAAATTCAGCTCTCGTGTTGGTAAGAGGAGCTGCACTGAAGTCAGTTGAGTTACACCAGGGCTGCATTTGGCCTGCTAGCTACATATCAGTGTTTTGCCAAATAAGGGCTGTCTTCTTGTTAAATATCTGATGTGCCTAATTTTTCCACATCTGCTACTTTTTAGCTGAGAGAACCAGTTTGCATGAATTCCTTATTTAACCATCTAAATGGTTTTTGCTGTGCATTGGGATATGAGTCTTTTAGGATGCGAAGGTATAAACTTCAAAAGAAGGAAAAGAATAAAGGAAAAAAGGGAGGAATTTTCCCATGAGAACAAGTTAGTTGAATTGACTAATGTAGATTCAAATTCTGCCTTCAGAAGTGGGTAAGACCCTTCCTAGATTCGATGGGACAAATATGGATGCATATGAGGGCAGAATTTATACCACAGAATAAATTATGCAAAAGATACTCCACTTCTCCATAAAACAAATTTTGCAATGATGGAAGCTGTCTTCTTATTGCTAGGTGCCATATAAAGTGCACAGCCAGTAGTCCTATTGGTTTGTTTTACATTGTCATAAAGTTAGGAAGTCCTGATAACTCTCTTTGAAACATGCACTAAAATCTAATTGGCAAAAATTCTGTGAGATGCCATATGTTATCAGTGATAAATACTGATACTCAATATTAAAGTGTGCCTATTGCAAAGAATATTCACTGAAACAAAGGGGGAAATGTCTTTATTTTTTTAAAAAAAAGAGCAGTAGAATCCTTGATAGACATTGAGATATTTATAAGAAAGGAGAAAATGTATTCTCCCACTTCTGCATTCCTTCTGTACAGATCATTCTTACCAAAATCCATGAGAGATGTACATGTGGAAGGAATGCAGGATTTGGAATAGATAATCAACTTCTTGGCATGTGTTTCACACACAGTATTCCATAATACACTGATCAAATGGAGGATAGAAAAAGAAATCCTGCAGAGACTGTGGCTCAAAATTTCCATTGCCATTGTCCTAAAAGCTCTAGATGTCAATGGTAGTCACTACATACTTCCCCCTAATAAGCCAACTTTTTAACTCCTCTGTTGAGTATTTCTGTGGCACACATCACAGTAGCATCTGAGCTTCAGTTCAGACAGCTTAAAATGTCTCGCGAGAAATTGGAATACATTACCACTTACTTTATCTGTGTTAATGATAACTTTCATTTTTATTGCTTAATTACAGATTATTGAAAAACATTCTGTAGTGAATCATTTAAACTTTAGAATATATTTAACTTGAATTATTTTTCTTTAGACTGCACAGTGTGGGACTCAATTCTCCCATGGAAGTTAATGGATTGATTAGCATTGACTTTACTTGGAACAGAGTTAAAGGCCCGTGAGAAGTAAGCATACTTAATGTTGCTCTGATCACTACTTGTTAGGAAACAGGATACAGTCTGGATATCAGTTTCATTTAACTGAAAGATTTCATGTGCTTCACAAAAGATGAATGTGTTCTTTAAATAATGGAACGTGATTTTTAACCTAATTCTCTTGGAATGAAATATTAATGTCACAAGATAATAGCCCTTAAGACAGCGTACAGTTAAGTGATATAATTGGGACTGTTTAAAATAAGTTCTCTTCATTGTCGACAAGAGTCAATTTATGGAACAGAAGTGGAATTGGGGTCTTCACATACAGGAGGGAAAGGGGTCTTTATGGTAACATTTCTCCCCTACCCCCAAAATACATCCTATTGCTGCTTCTCTCCTTCTATTGCACTTTGTTGGAACTCCAGCTCTACTCAAATGGGGCATGGCTGGTGTGTTGCCATCAGAACAGCTGGTCATGCATCACATCTTCCACTCAAGTTAGTGGAACTTGTACCATAAATTTCATTGTAAGCTGCTGCTGTCCTAAGTATTTGTAACTCCCTCTTTCATTGTGTTAATGTACTATGGAGAGGTTATGAGTGGGCTACTGAGAAAGAATTAGCAGCTAGCAATGGAGAAGGCCAAGAGCTAAACTTCAGAAGGCCTATGGGTAGGTCAAACAGAACAAGATCATTAAGACAGTGCCTGATTCATCATGGATGGCTGCCATGCATGAGAAACTGTGGCTTTGCCTGCTAGCTGTTCCTCTCTGCCACTTGCCCTGCTTTTCAGACGGGATGGTGCAGAAGAGGAACGACCCAACAAAAGCCTCACAAGGGTGAGGATCTGTACTTCTACATGCACATGACCTTAAATGAGAAAGCACTTAGCCCATAATGCACAAGAGATTTGATCAGCACTTACGGTACCGTGGCTGTGCTTTGTGTAGCGGTTAGTTTGTGATATTTTATAAACACATTAGTTCTACTGAGTTCCTATCATGATTTCTTCCCTCTGTATTGTGTCTCCCAGGTACTCACTCCAAACAAACAAAAATGTAATTTGGCCTCAACCAAATTCACTACTGGCTTATTAGAGAAAATTAAGCCCCCTAAAAAATGAAACCAATATCAAATAATATGCCATTCGGCCAGCTCCAAAATCTGGGACACTTCATTAAAGAAATACACACAGGCACCATATTTGTATTGTTAACTGGTCATTTTGGGATTTTATTTTATTGTATTTTACTTTATGCCCCACAAATCCAATATTTACATGCACTTCTGCAGAAAAATCGTTGGGCCTTGTTTAAAAATCTGTATGAATGGTTTAATCCTTCTAGTTCTAAACTAGATACTGGAGTGTAGAGAGGACTGACGCCTATTCATCTCTAACTACTTGTTTATGTACGTTTCAGAAATGACAGATGCTTATGCAGTAAAAAATGTACACGTTACTTCTGATTTTTAAAAAAAACCACTGATACTGAGTCACTGTAATTCTATGAATTACTTCCAAGCTCTATGAAGACATTAATTATAATGTCACAAATGAATATGGGGAAATGGTTTGTTCAGTCAGAAAATGTGCATATGAGGTATGTGCAATTTTCATTGTGCCATCTTGAAATACTCTCATATATACACAAGAAGTATTTAAAGTGGATCTTAAAAAGAAACAGTATTTGTATAGCCATACTTGTTTTATCAATTATTAGAATTGCATTCATTTTTTTCAGTGTGATGGCATGAAAATCTGTGTAAAGTATGGGGTTGTATTGTATTAGCAGAAATAATTTTATGTAGCTGGTGATTGTGACTGTGTTCTTAACTATGGCAGTGAGCGTGTGAAACTTACTTTCAGGCAACATCTTCTCTTCCAACTAAACACACTAGGTTTTATGATGCCCTTTATGGCACAGCTCGGAGTTGAATGATGTTCAGAAATGTACTGCTGTAGCAGAAGCTTGAGAATGCAAAATGGCTAAAGCAGGCAGAAGGCATCCAAGAGCTTTGGGCAGCAAGGTTTGTCTACAGTCCTTGAAGAGAGTGCACAATCCATCCTCTGTGCCCATCCTGCTCTGCTAGCCACTGCAGGAAGCAGTGCCCCTTCCCATGCACTTTGAAGAGGCTAGACTAGCAGAGGCACTAACAAGGTATTCCTTTTACATCATAGAGTGTAAGGACCATTTTGCACCCAGCCTCTCTATAGATGAGGAAGCAGTTTGCACCCTCTGTACCTAACGCTACTCCCTGGTGTAAACACAAAGGGCAGTATTGGCAACTGACTAAGATGGATTGCTTGCTCTAAGGTTGTAGGTCTGGACCCCATGGACTTCAATAAAAGTCCACTGAAGTCAGTGGGAATTTTTTCATTGATTTTAGTGGGCTTTGGAGCAGGCCCTAAGTAAGCAGTACCATTCACAGTTAGAAAAATGCACTTCTGAAAGATATCTGCTTTGATTTTCACTTGGAACTGCCCAGGTGTGGAGCAAGACATTTTTCTGATTGACTGATAAATTCAGTGAATGTAGTGAATCAAGGCTGAATAAAACGCACACGGTCCGGTCACATTAGAAATGAAATGTATCCATAACATTCACGCCATGGATTTGAAATATAAAAATAACACTTACATGGTAAGCAATAATAAAGCAGTAGTTAGGAAGAATGCAGCTGTTTTAGCCTCGCCCTGTTCTTGCTCAATACCCAGAATTCTGATGAAGTCAAGGGGAATTTGAGTGTACACTGATGTATATGATGGGTCAAATCAGTGCCATTGCACAGACTGAAAGCCAGCTTAGAATTAGATCCAGTATATTTTAACTTTGTTCAAGATGATTCTTTCTGAAAATAAATATCCAGTAAGTTCTTTTGCTTTACAAATGCCTCTTCAGCTACCAGTTCCTCTTTGTTTTATTTTTCTGTTGCACACTCCTAAAACAAGGTACCTACTTAGTGAAAAATGAGTAAAATGTCTGCCATCTGTTGAGGTGAGTTGAAATCCTGTCCCCATTCAAATCAATGGGCGTTTTCACTGGGCCACAGCTTCACATCAGTTACGTGTATTTTTTTTTCTGTTTGCAAACGCATTAGTTTTAGACACATTCACTGTGCTGAGATCTGTTTCACACTTACTACTACTGTTTTGAAAAAATAAAACTACTTTAAAGTGTCTCATTTAGCAAAGGTGTGACAAAATTATTAATAATATAATATGGAGGTTATCTTCATGTTTAACATGTACCGTCTTTTGTAAAAAGGATATATAAATGATTGATACATGGAAAACTTTAGGAAGGGAAGCAGGTTTTTTAATAGATTTGTAGCTCTTATTGTTCATTTCCAGCTTGAAATTACATTTTTAAAAATTAAATCACTACTTTAAATTTATCTGAAAATGTACTGACTATTTTGTTTAAAATAATATGCTTTTGTAGCTGTGTATTCATTTCAGTTGACTACTAACTTCAATTTTGATATATTTATTAATGATTTGACACTGTAGTGCACTGTGAGATGTTTATTTTTCTATCAGAGCTGTAACAGCTATGACATAGCATTAAGTTAATGCAGCATTATTGTACTTGCGCTCTAAAAAAATAAAACTAGTATTTCATCCGTGTGGAATGTCGTGTTTTGTAACACTAATTGTATTTTGTCATTGATGCTTTGGGGAAAAAAAAGTGTGGTTATCCTCACTGTAACACTTGCGTTAGAAATATAAAGGTAGCTCGTTAGTCTGTGGGACTATGTTAAGGAAAGAGGAGTTTCCATGGAAATGTCTATGATGGAGTAGGACTGTATAAAGAGTGCTGGACCACAGTCTCAAGAAGCACATTGGTTACGATTAGGTAAACATAGGAAAGCATACGATGGTTCGGCTTCTGTCTGACAGTGTAGATAGGAGTTTATCAGCAAATTTATTGGCAGCATTGAGTATGTTGGAGTAGTATCTGACTCCCTCAAATCAGGTCACTTTGGGCATGCCTATACGGCATCTGGAAGTGAGTCTCTCTGACTTGTGCTCTGAAAATAGCTGTGTAGACAGGCTTAGGCTGGCACTCAAACTCTCAATCACCAACACTTCCCCTGCCTCCTCCCCCCCACACCGTCCCCTAGTCTCAGTCTCCAGCCTGAGCTGCAAGGTCTACACATGTATTTTTAGAGCACTAATATGAGCCCCAGTGGCACTAGTCTATGGACCTGGGCTGGGAGGCTTGCTAGCAGATGCAGTGTAGACATGCCCTTTGAAGCATTGCTAAGACACCACTTAGTAGACTGTCTCTGAAACTCAAAGGATAGCTAAGGGCTTGGAGGCATGGTGTGAATACTAATATGGAGCTAAATATATCCCTTCTCCCTCTCTACAGATTGTTCCTACTCTTGGTAAGAATTAGCTTGTTGGGGATTGGCTTGGAATAGGGATGTAATTTTGAGCAATATCTTACCCTTGTAGGACAGTTACGCTGGCCAAAATGGTGTCTCTAAATTGTGAAAGGGACCTGCATTTTGTTCTTATGGCTATTCTGGTCATAATAGTTTCCTTGCAAAATTCTATGCCAAACTGTTGACGTGAAAAGAACTTCAGCCATGCTGTGTGTAATGACATTCAAAACATATGCTTTAAGAACATGCCTAATCAACGATAGGGGGCCAAGAAAGTCTAAATGAACAGAGCTGTTTCCAAACTTGCACGTAATACGAGACCACCAACATTAGTCTTTGGAACTCTGTTTTGTTTCACTTAATCACTTCCTAACCCTTTCTCATTCTTTAATTATGACCATAAATTGCTAATGCAATTTTCTGGCAAGAACTGTTTTCTGCATAATAGAAAATTGCACAACTGTAGGGACAAGAATTAGCATTCAAGTAAGGGCTGCTGAGTTCATGAGTCTGTACATCACTTACAGGAGCCTTTGGACTCAGCAGTGCAAGAGAGAAACCTTGGAAATGACAGCACAAAACAAAAAGAGAATTTTCTAAATGTTAAGAAAAGTCTAAATGTATCTTTTTATCGCTCTTCTTTTTCAAAAATTAGAATAATGACCACAATTTTCATAGTTTTAATGGAAGAAGATGAAGCTGAGGAATTGTCAGAGAGAAAATTTGATCTATAAGAAATAAACATATGCACACAGAGAGCTAGCAGGTATGTCAAATGCAACGAATGCTGAGAAATACTAGCTTTTTTATGAACAGATTTGTAAAGAGGAAAGCTGATGTCTTCGCCCACCAATAGACATGGGGCCCCTTTTTTGCCAAATGCAAGCGAGACCTTAAGAAGTCTGTGTACAGAGTCCTCTCCCCATTAATAACAGTGGTCCTGGCACCAAGCCATGTTTTGCGCCTCCTAATCCTCACCCCCTGTTGTTGAGTGATGGTAAGTGAGCTTTATGAAGCCTTTCTCTATTTTCACATAGGATGTGAAATGCAGCTATTAAACTGGACTATTACGCAGTTATTTGTCCACATAGTGATAGTTTTTTGCACCATTATGGCATATAATGTTGTTATTCACCTCTTTGTATAGTCAGTGACCTTAATAGAGATGAAGGTAGTTTGGCTACAATCTAATACTATTTCTATTATTTCGCAGATACTCTTGACAAGAAAAAAAATTGCAATTCAACCTTTCAGAAGAGTAGGGAAACCTACATTACAGTCTCCAGAGCCTAGGGATGAAAGAGGCCCTGACTTCCACTACTTTGACAATGGTGATGCAGGTGTACTCCCCTGTTGTGTAATTTCAGTCTCTGCATGATTCCTATTGTGCTAAGGGCAAGATCTGAGTGAAGATCTGGAGTCCATGTTGGCACTACAGCAATGGAGTCGGGAGGGAGAAAAAGCTGCTTTCGAATTGAGCATTGCTAGTAGACAAATTAATTTGGAAGGGTTTGGGCATTTTTTGTTTGGTTTTGTTGGCAAGGGGGGGTGTCCTTTTGCCCCTACAATACAAAGAACCACCTTGGAAATAGACTCGTGCTATGTGGGTTTACAGCAAAACCTTTAAAATGTATGAAGTAAATACATTGTGTAGAAAACTCACCCGGCCTGAAAGTGGTTTGAGCGGGTGATGGACAAACCAACACTGGAGCCAGCTCAATAAATCAGATCAGATCCCCGCAGTGGGGAGTTGGTGCACAGCACTCACCAACCTCTGAGACCTGGACTCGGTCTAGGCAGGGTGCATGGCGTGAGCACGTCTTGTTCCGCTTCAGTCCTGTGCCATGCGCTCAGCCCAGATCATCATCCGGCCCTTAATTGTATTCTGGCCTTCAAACCAGGTGACGTGACAAAGGATGAATATTGTGGTTCTTTAAAGATGCTAGTGACTGGAAATAGAGATACAATAAAACTATTTCCAGAAAAACACAGTGATCATTCAGGTACCAGTTACTGAAGGAGTGCGCGCCAATATATTTTTAGATGCAGTCAAATTTTAATTTGCAAGCAGAAACCACGTTACCAGATTTGCCTATCACCTTGGGGTATGCGTTTTTATTAGGGTTACTTTCCTGAGGGAAAGGGGTTGTAATTCTATTAATGTACTGCTTGTATCACTTGTGTTTTCATATGGAGCTTTACTTCTCCCTTCTGCAAGTCTCCTCCCAATGGAGCTACCCTGCAGGACTTGAGATTCCCAGGACTGCATTCCGCCAGCCCCAGACTTAAATAAACACCCACATTTACAGATTGACAGCACGCATTTGAGCAGGCTGGGTTACACAGCACTTTCCAGCTGCCACCCTTATCTGCCCCTGGACTCCACCGGCGAGGCAGAGCAGCATTACCAGCTGCCACCCTTACGTGCTACAGATTTAGCACATCTCTATCCCCACCTTCACTCTACAATTGTTCTAGTAGTAAGCCCCTTGATGAGCAAACCCCACAGGATTTTTGGGCGCTACAGGGATTTCTAGCTTAGATAAGAAAAGGATTGCTGCAGAGTAAAATAGTGAAGCCAAGAACAGCAAGTGTAAATGAAGTTTGGAGAGAGTCTGGCAACCAGCTTGATTATAGAAGTTATTTTATTGCCAGGTATATAAAATGTATGGCACTCATAGTAATAGCCATGCAAGGAGAGAAAAACAACCAAAGTTACATTATTACATGATTTCAATGGGGGTATTGGGGAAATTTAGCCCAAGTTTGATTACAAAGTCATGTTTAGAAAGTTATACCTAGACTAAGAGAGAAAGAGAGAGAGATCAAATTAGGTCTGAGGGGGGAAAGTGGGCTTAACCAGAGAAGAGAGAGAGAGAGAGAATTGGGGTCTCACCACTCAGTGCAGCTTGAACCGGTCAAAGGTTCCCAGGAGACAGGCTGTTCAGCTTAGGGTCCGGAGTGCTTGAGACAGGCAGAGTCCCCAATATGATCAGTCAGGAAAAGGTGAAGTCCCAGTGGAACAGATGCAGCTTTTGGATCAGAACAGAGTTTTGAACTTGGATAGTGGTTTTTGTAGGGAAGAAACAATGGTTCAAGGGAGATCACTAGATTTGTTTGTGGGCAAATGATGACTCCAGGGAGTATACCGGAATTGTGTTGTCTTTCCTGATCATTCCTGGCTATGGGCAATGTTATTTCGAGGGAGCTCACAATGCAATCAGGCAGACTCTGCATTTTGAATATCAATAAGGATCTATGACTAGAATTGGTCTGCTAACTGATGAGCTGGGTGTGTGCAAGTGTGGGTTCATTAACATCAGGAGCAGAGATCTCCCATCATGCGGTGCGTCCCTGCTTTGCTGATCCCAGAGTTCAGTGCGGTTCCTGCCTTGGAGCTTGGTTCTTCATTCGGTATGCTAATAGAGATGTTTCCTTGTTTCATCTTTGATGCAAATGAGACTTCCTGTTTTCCATTTGGTGTGCCAATTGAGATGCCTCCTTCTTACATCTTTGATGATGCTGGGGGAGTTGCCTTAATCCTGTCACCCTTGTTTGGAGGAGTTTCGGTGAGTCTCCCACTGCCTTTCCATTGCTTTTGGTAAATCTGTCTCTGATCAGTTTTGGTTCAAGCACAGGCTGGGGGGAGGCGGGGTTTCAGGTGAGTCAGACTGTAGGGGTTCTTCTTCGAGTGCTTGCTCATGTCCATTCCATTATAGGTGCGTGCACGCCTCCATGCATGGTTACCTGGAACTTTTTTCCCCTTAACAGATTCTGTAGGGCTGGCTCTGGTGCCCCCCTGGAGCCCCACATACATGCCGCAGTATAAGAGGCACTGCCAGCCCTAAGCCCCCTCAGTTCCTTCTTTCTGCCCGTGACAGTTGCTGGAACTAGCCTTGCTCTCAGCAAGTACTATTTCCCTTATTTAGACTTGTTTGTTATTCTAAGTTAGTTTTAGCTAGTTAAGTAGTTGTTAAGTGTTGTTAATAGTAGTTAGAGATAAGGCAAGTCCCTGTGGGGACTTCGAGTGGCTGGGCTATGCCCCAGTCACTGGGATTCAAGCCGTGGGCCTCCTGCGGGAAGGCCTTCCCACTCAGCAACCCCCACGACAGCTGTCTTAAGTGCTTGGGAGAAGCCCACAGAAAGGATAAGTGCAAGATCTGCAAGGCTTTCAAACCAAGGACTCAAAAAGACAGAGAAATCCAGTTGAAAGCCCTGCTGATGAAGGCAGCGCTCTGCCCGGTGTCCAAGCCGACCCGCTCCGCATCGTACAGAGTATGGCATCGGTACAGAGTGCACCATCAGCACCGTCCGTGACTCAGCACTGAGCAGCTTCACCAGTACCGAAGAGGAAGAAGAAGCAGCGCGCGGAGTGTAGACGCTCCCCTGCATCATCGGTACGGGCAGGGTCGAGTACTGAGATGCACTAAACTTAGCCCATCGACTCTGCCTGCATCTCTGGTTAGGAAGCCTCCTGGGAGTGGGAAAGTGGCCCTGCTGACGCCATCAGCTTTTCAGGTAGCAAGAGCCTTGTTGGCCTTGCCTCTTCTGCCTCTGCCCTGCCCTTTGCTGAGGGAGAAGGGGCTGGTGTCATGGGAAACCCGCGTTGGGTCCCCCTGAATGGTGGAGGAGATCCCCGGTGTGGAGAGGAAGATCTCCCACCGGACAGTCACCTAAGGTAGAGCAGAGCCGCTCCCCTAGTAGTTGCTTCAGGTCGGTGTCATCGAGCCAACCTGCACCGACACAGGACGTGGAGTAGCCCTGTCAGAACCGACATCAATCCCTGGCACCAGAGGCAGCACAAATCAGGAGACAGCACTGGTTGAGGTCTATCAGGCAGTGCTCAGACAGCTTCTGTTCCCACTCTGGCACTGAGGGGTTCACCTGCACCCAGCAGCGCAGAACCTGGTCATGATCGTCAGAGGACCCAGCACTGATGAGTTCGCTCACACCGAGGTGGTGCAGAACCCTGTCATCAGCGGAAGGCCCGACACGGCAGAGTTCGCCCATGCGGAGGCGGCGCAGAAGCCGGTTGCCAGAGTCTGGCTTGGTACCGAGGAGTTCAGAGCGGTGCGGACTTTGGTCACAGAAGGCTGCTACAGAGCTGCAAGACAAGTGATGCTGGAAATCATCGGTACCTAGGCGATGCTCCGGTATTTCAAGCACTGTGGACCGCGACCCTGCTCATCGGCACTGCTCATGGCAATGGAGGCAGTCCTCATCGTCCTCCAGGTTGGAGGCATCGAGGAGGTGTTTCCCGGCACAGATTGATGGCCATGACCTGGGACAGACACAGTACCACAGGTCCAGGGCCTCTGACTCTGATGCTGTGTCAGGGTCTCTGGGGGGAGGGAGGGGTCAGCCATCTGGCAAGGCAACGCCCTCATAAGGTGCCAGAGTCCATGGTGCAGTTAACCCTCGGCTGGCCCCAAGAACAGTGGCCACCTCAATGGCCTTATTGGGCCCCATGGGGTCTCCTGGTGGGACCTTGGCCCCAGTCCATTAAATCGTCAGCGGGGCAGTCTGTGCCTCCGGTGCCGGAAAAGGCCGATCAGCATTAGTCCTCAGATGATGGGTCAGAACCCCGGGAGGGAACCTCAGTGGGTATAGCCTTTTGCCAGGAGGGGCCACACTCACAGGCTGCACCACTGCAATCCTCCTGCTCATCTGACGAAGCAGTCTCCCAGCGTCACCCTGCGCCACTGGAGGATTTCAGGGCGCACCAGGAACTGCTCAAGAGGGTGGCCTCCAACTTGGGCCTGGAGGTAGAGGAGCTAAAAGAGGCTGCAGATAGCCTCTTTAAAGTGCTGGCAGCGGCTGCTCCAGCATGAGTGGCCCTCCCAGTCCATGAAGGAGTCCTTAAGATTGTGAAGGCCCTGTTGCAAACCCCTTCCTCGATCGCCCCGACATCAAAGGCGGCCAAGAAGAAATATTATGTCCTGGCCAAGGGGTTTGAGAATTTGTTCACACACCCCGGCCTGGGAACCCAGGTAGTAGATGCTGTGAACCAACGGGATAGACAGGGTCAACTAGGGTCAATTCCCAAGAACAAGGACAATATGACACTAGACTCGTTTGGGAGAAAGATTTATTCCATGGCAAGCCTTCAGTTTAAGATTGCCACTCAGCAGGCTGTCCTGGGCAGGTATAATTTCAGCCTGTGAGACTCTCTCTGTGAGGCCCTGCCCCAGGACCAGGCCGCAGACTTTAATACTATCATGGAGGAGGGTATCGTGGTAGCTAGAGCAGCACTCCAGACTTCCTGGCATGCTGCTGATTTGGTGGGCAGGGCCATAGCCTCCACCATTTCTATGCTAACATGCTCATGGCTGTAATCCTCGGGGCTGTCCCAGGAGGTGCAACAGTCCATTTAGGACCTTCCCTTTGATGGGTTGGCCTTATATTTGACCAGACTGATGTGAAGTTACACGGTCTTGAAGGACTCTAGGGCCATGCTTCGTTCCCTGGGCCTTTACACACCCCAGTTTTCTAGGTGTCAGTCACGCCCCCAGGCGCAGCAGCCTAGACCTTTCCAATCCTATAGACAATGGGACAGAAATAGGGGGGTTAAAAGAAGAAATTGGCCCCCTAGCTCATCCTCATCTCCGCAGCAAAGGCCCCCCAGGAGGTCGGGCAATCAAAGGAGACAATTTTGATAGTGTGCCCAAGGATGGTGGCCGAACTGCTCTTCTGGATCCATCCTGCCCTTTCCTAAAGAGACTAAGGCCCTTCTACCTCAAATGGGCCAAAATCACTTTGGACCGTTGGGTCCTTGGGGTAGTTTTGGGGGGCTATGCCCTGCAGTTTATGTCTACCCCCCCCGACAACAATCCCCCTCCGTCCCTCTTCAGAAACCCCTCTCTTGAGCAACTCCTCTTACAGGAGATGGACACCCTCCTCAACCTGGAAGCAGTGGAAACGGTCCCTCAAGGTAGAAAGGGGAAAAGGTTTTATTCAAGGTGCTTCCTCATCCCCAAGGCAAAGGGGGGTCTGAGACCCATATTAGACCTGCGTCATCTAAACAAATATGTCAAAAGACTCAAATTTCACATGCTCTCCTTAGCTTCCATAATCGCTTCCCTGGATCCAGGAGACTAATATGCTGCCCTCGATCTCAAGAACACATACCTTCATATATCTATCCTCCCCAGCCACAGGTGCTTCCTTTGCTTCATGGTGGCTGGCTGCCACAACCAGTTTACAGCCCTGCCCTTTGGCCTATCTTCGGCTCTGAGGGTGTTTACCAAGTGCATGGTGGTAGTGGCTGCCCACCTGAGACAAAAAGGTGTGCAAATTTTTCCTTACCTGGACGATTGGTTGATCAGAGGGTGGTCCAGGCCGCAAGTGCAGGACAGCGTGACCTTCACTTGCTCCACGTGCCACAGGCTGGAGCTTCTCATAAGCTAACAGAAATCAACATTAACCCCAGTGCAACAAATAGACTTCATTGGGGCTACTCTGGATGCTTCCCAGGCCAGAGTCCTCCTGCCTCAGCCATGCTTTGAGGCCATGGTCTCTATCATCTCCCAGCTGCACCGATGCCCAACAACAACAGCCAGCCACTGCCTGCAGCTGTTAGGTCACATGGCAGCCTGCACCTACGTAGTGAGACTAGCTCACCTGAGGCTCAGACCGCTTCAGGCATGGTTGGCCTTGGTATATGTTCCGGGCAGACACCCACTGGACCAGGTGGTCACAGTTCCCCCACCCATCCTAGCCTTCCTAGACTGGTGGTGGACTCCCTGGGCAGTGATGAAGGGCATTCCATTCAGGGAACTGGTCCCGTTGGTCACCCTAATTTCCGACGCTTTGGACATTGGGGGGTTCACATCAGCGCCAACCTAGGCACTCAGGGGATCTGGTCGAGGGAGGAGAGGCACCTGCACATCAATGTGAAGGTGTTGAGGACCATTCACCTAGCATGCAAGGTGTTCCTCCGATTCCTGACTGGCAGAGCGGTGCAGGTGCTGACAGACAACACCGCAGCCATGTTTTACATAAAACAGGTAGAAGGGAGTGCGCTCCTCAGCCCTCTGCAAGGAAGCTATCTGTCTGTGGGACTTTGCCGTGAGGCACGATTTCCACTTGACAGCCTCTCACCTTCCAGGAGTGAGGAACGATGAGACGGATCGCCTCAGCAGGTCATTTCTACCCCGCCATGACTGGTCGCTACAGCCAGAGGTGACATCTATGAGCTTCCAGAAGTGGGGCGTTCCCCAAGTGGACATTTTCGCATCAGCCTGGAACAAGAAGTGTACAAGATTCTGCTCTGTCCGGAGGTCAAGAGACTGGGTCGATTTCCAACACGTTCTTCACGGACTGGACAGGGAACCTCATGTACACATTCCTGCCCACTCCGCTCCTGCTCAGGGTCCTGCTGACAATAAAGAGGGACAGAGTGGATGTTATACTGATTGCTCCAGCCTGGCTGAGGCAACACTGGTTCACTGGAGCTCCTGAGGCGGCATGACCTTCTATCCCAGGACTATGGTCGCCTGTTGCACTCGGACCTGGACTCCCTGCACCTCACGGCCTGGAGGCTCTGTGGCTGACAGAGGGAGAGAAAGCCTGCTCAGTGCAGGTCCAGCAAGTTCTGCTTGGCAGCAGAAAGCCTTCTATACAGGTCATGTATCGGGCTAAGTGGCAACAGTTTACCTGTTGGATGGAGTCCCGGGGTATCCCACCCAGCCTCCCGTCTAAACAGGCGATTCTGGTGTACCTGCTCCAGCTAAAGCTCCAGGGTCTGCTGCTGGCCTCATTGAAGGTTCACGTGGTGGCCATTTCGGCCTTCCATCAGCTGCTATAGGGGAGATCCCTGTTCTCCCATCCCATGTTGGTCAGGTTCCTCAAGGGAGTGGAGAGGTTTTATCCTCAGGTACGTGATGCAGTGCCTCCCTGGGATCTCAACCTGGTCCTCTTGAGATTCATGGGGCCCCCCCTCGAACCCATACCTTCATGCCCTCTGCTCCTGCTTTCATGGAAGGTAGCCCTCCTGGTGGCCATTACGTCAGCTAAGAGGGTCTCCAAGATTAGGGCCCTGACCTCGGAGCCCCCTTATATGGTGTTCTATAAGGACAAGTTCAGTTGAGGCCGCATCCAGCCTTTCTGCCCAAGGTGGTTTCCCAAGTTCATTATAATCAGGATATTTTTCTCCCCGTGTTTTTTCCCAAACCTCATGGTTCAGAGGAGGAGAGGAGATGGCATTTGCTGGATGTGAGATGAGCCTTAGCCTTTACATCGAGCTCACAAAGCCATTCCAGAAATCAACACAGCTCTTCGTCGCAGTGGCTGACTTGATGAAAGGCTCACCTGTCTCCACCCACCGTATCTTCTTGTGGATTACATCATGCATCGAGTTCTGCTACGAGTAGGCAAAGGTGCCGCTTCCGGGAACCATCACAGTGCACTCATCCAGAGCTCAAGCCTCATCTACGGCCTTCCTGGAGAGAGTGCCCCTGCAGACTATCTGCAAAGCTGCCACCTGGTCATCGGTGCACACCTTCACGTCCCACTACACCATCGTCCAGCAGGCGAGAGAGGACTTGGGATCTGGCAGAGCCGTGCTGATGACAGCTCACCGGTAACTCCGATCGACCTCCAAAGGTATTGCTTGTTAGTCACCTATGGTGGAATGGACATGAGCAAGCACTCAAAGAAGAAAACAAGGTCACTTACCAGTAACTGATGTTATTCAAGATGTGTTGCTCATATCCGTTCCACAACCCAACCCCCGTCCCCACTGCCGCAGTTGGCAGAAAGAAGGGACTGAGGGGGCGTAGGGCTGGCAGTGCCTCATGTACCATGGCATGTGCGCAGGACTCCAGGGGCTGCTGTCCTACGGGATATGCTAAGGGGAAAAAAGTTCCGGGTAACCATGCACAGAAGCATGCACACACCTCTAGTGGAATGAACATGAGCAACACACCTTGAAGAACAGCAGTTACTGGTAAGTAACCTTGTTTTTTGTGCCCTGGTTCCCCAAAAACACAGAGCTGACAAGTAACAACCAACACATTTGGCCAGATTCTTTACTGCTGTAAAAGGATGTGCAGCTCCATTGTAAGCAGCAGAGCTGCACTTGAAACAGGTCAGAATTTGATTGATGGAGAAAGTGAATTCTGCTACTGAGGCCCTCTCACTGACGATACCTCACCCATTGAAATAAAGAGCTTTCTCAGCAATGATGATGATATTTTTTGTGAGAAGGAAGTCTATTGAATAGGGCATAGTGACTCTCAAATAGGTCAACTTGACCTGCTCTGTAGCCAGCAGCCACAACCTCTTGAGTCTCTTGCAGCATGGAAAAGACACGGTTGTTTGTTTTGGGACTATCTGTCCTAAAATAAACAGGAGGATTTTCCAGCTAACTTGTAGTCTGTGGGCCCCATTGTTTCATGGCCTCTGCAATGTATATGTCACCCAATGTGTACAATACCCACCAATACCACAGTTGTGAGTGAGCAGAAACAAGCTTTTGTGTAACTATGAATTATCAGTATATTGATCAGTGTATTGTGGAGCTATCAGTGCACATGGGCATGTTTACTCACAGGAGAAAATAACTTTGAAGGTGAAACAGCTACATGCATGTTTCTCCTTCGAGTGATTGCTCATATGCATTCCACTTAGGTGTGTGTGCGCCCTCGTGCACGGCTCTCGGAGAACTTTTTCCCTAGCAGCCCCCTGTAGGGGCCGGCTCCAGCACCCCCTGGAGCCGCCCTCATGCAGCAGTACATAGGGTGCTGCTGGCCCCTCCCCTCCTCAGTTCCTTCTTTCCACCCGTGATGGCCGATTGAGAACAACCCCTGCTCTTCACAGGTTTTTCTTTCCTGTAAAAGTGAGTATTTAGTTAGCAGTTCACCCTGAACTGAGTTAGTTTATAGTTAGTTAAGGTTTTTAGTTAGAAGTAGGAGAGCCTTCGGGCTCTAGGCGACCCAGCTATGCCGGGCTTGTCCGGGTTTAAACCCTGTGCTGGCTGCGGAAAGGTTTTTTCCATCAGCGACCCCCATGACCGTTGCTTGAGGTGCTTGGGGGAACAGCACCGTAGAGACCGGTGCCGTATTTGTAAGTCCTTCAAGCCTTGGACTCAAAAAGAAAGGGAAGTGAGGCTGAAGGCTTTTCTGATGGAGTCCGCGTTAAGCCCGGCGTCCGAGCCGTCGCGGACCACCTCGGCACCGAGTGTGTCCTTGGTGCAGAGTGCACCCCGGCACCGGAGGGCCCGGTGCTGAGGAGGAAGAAGCGCTGTCCACGCTTGCAGCGCTCCCCTGTACCGCAGGAGCAGCCGGGGTCGAGTCCGGAGGTGCTGAGGCTCTCCGATGTGCCACCTGCTCCATCTCCCACACCGGCACCAACCAGGGAGGTTCCCCCGACTCCTGGGAGTGGGGGACCCCCTGTACAGGACCCTTCCACGCCGGAGGCGTTCGAGGCGGCTCGAGCCTTGCCCACGCCTCCGACACTCTCTCGGCTGAGAGAGTCAGGGTCTGTGTCCCGGGGCAAACCCGCACTGGGTGTCCCTGAAGTGTGGGCGGCCCCGGCACCGGAAGATCAGCTGCCCACCACCCGACGCCGGAGAGTTGAGCTCGGAGGCTCCTCTCCTTCTTCGTCCTCGGACTAGGCGTCGCGGCACCGCTCCAGGTCGCGGCACCGTTCCTGGCACCACTCTTCAACCGCGGGTGCCAGCCCGGCACCGAGACGGTGTTCTCAGCACCGCTCCCCAGCTCCAAGGAAGAGGCGTCGCAAGTCATCCCTCTCCCGGTACCGGTCCTCGTCATCGTCTGCATCGCCCCGCCGGCACCATAGACGTCGTCGCTCCTCGGGATCGTCGCGCAGCGAGTCCTGGAGCGTCTCTTCCCGGCGTCATTGCCGGGATCCCGGACCCGACGCCAGGAGCAGGTACTACCATCGGCACCGCAGCCGGCTCCGGCACCGCAGCTGGCTCCGGCACCGACTCACGCAGTGGCACCGGCGTTGCCCTCGGCACCGGTGCCGCCCCTGAGCTGGCCCCAGGCCCCCTGGCAGTGGCCAACGTGGGGTCCGTGGGCAGCCCAGATGGGGCAGGGAACTATGTCGGCCCCTGCCTCGGTCACCCAGTTACCTCCTCAACAGGCACCATCGGTGCAGGAGGGTGACCGCTCCTCCGTGGAGGAGGAGGAGGACCCTGGGGAGGGCCCCTCTACTGGACCCCGCCACCCGTCCTATTCTTCGTCACCGGACGAGGCGGCCGTCAGGGACCAGGGGGCCCCTCTCATTTACTTCAGGGCTCACCAGGAGCTCCTGAAGCAGGTGGCCTCGAAACTTGGCCTGGAGGTCAAGATTCTGGAAGAAGAGGTGGACCCCCTCTTCGGGCGTGTGGGGACACAAGGACCGTCGAGGGTAGCCCTCCCCGTCCATGAAAGGGTCCTGCGCCTGGCTAAGGCCGTTTGGCAGACCCCTTCCTCGGTCACCCCCATGTCGAAGGGCACCGAGAAGAAGTATTACGTGCCAGCCGAGGGGCACGAATACTTGTATGCGCACTCTGCCACGGGTACTCTGGTTGTGGACGCTGCCAACTAGAAGGACAGGCAGGGGGCTCAGAGCGCCTCCCCTAAGAACAAGGAGGGTAGGAGACTAGACCTTTATGGCAGGAAGGTCTACTCCACAGAGGCGCTCCAATTCAGGGTGGCCAACCATCAGGCCCTCCTGGGCAGGTACAACCTGAACTTGTGGGACTCCATGCGAAGGTTTGCGGAGTCCCTGCCCCAGGACCAGGCTGCGGACTTCACCGTGGTCCTGGAGGAAGGTTTGACTGTGGCCAGTGCAGCCCTCCAGACTGCCTCGGATGCTGCGGACACGGCCAGTAGGGCGATGGCCTCCGCCGTCGCCATGCAGCATGGCTGCAATCCATGGACCTGTCTCAGGAGGTGCAGCACTCCATCCAAGATCTGCCATTTGATGGAGCCGCCCTCTTCTCGGAGAGGACGGATGAGAAGCTGCACACCGTGAAGGACTCAAGGGCAACGCTGCGCTCTTTGGGTCTATACATGCCCCAGGCGGCAAGATTACAAGCCTGCCAGCAGCCGCAGCAGCTGCCACAGCAGCAGCAGCAGCAACCTAGGCCACCGCCTAGGACTTTCCCCCCCGCGAGGGGCAGGGATAGGAATAGGGGCTCTGGACGGTGTGACCGCACAGCATCATCCAATTCCTCATATAAAGGACCCTCCCAGGGCTCCAAGGGCAAGAGGAACTTTTGACGGTGCGCCTGAGGGTGGCACCGTCTCCCGTTCTCTGGGTTGCTCCCCGCCTTTCCGGGACAAGCTAAAGCCATACCTCGGCCTGTGGCGGGCGATAACATCGGATCGCTGGGTCCTCAAAACCGTGCGCTGGGGCTACGCCCTTCAGCTTCCGGCCTCTCCTCCCCACTCACCCCCCCCTCGTCCCTCTTCAGGGACCCCTCTCACGAGCAATTACTCCTTCAGGAGGTTCACTCCCTCCTACTCAAAGGAGACATAGAAGTGGTTCCGCCGCTCGAGGTGGGGAAGGGGTTCTACTCGAGGTACTTCCTCGTCCCCAAAGCCAAGGGGGGCCTCAGGCCTATACTGGACCTGTGCAGGTTAAACAGGTTCATAAGGAAGCTAAAGTTTCGCATGGTGTCCCTAGCGTCCATCATTCCCGTTCTGAACCCAGGGGACTGGTTCGCCGCCCTTGACTTGAAGGATGCGTACTTCCACGTTTCCATCCTTCCCGCCCACAGGCGGTACCTGAGGTTTATGGTAGCTGGTGCCCACTACCAATTTACGGCCTTGCCCTTTGGCCTGTCTTCCTCCCCCAGAGTGTTCACCAAGTGTATGGCAGTGGTAGTGGCCTTCCTGAGGCGCAGGGGGATCCAGATATTTCCCTACCTGGACGACTAGCTGATACGGGGCAGGACCAAGTCGCAGGTGCGCGAGGCGGTCTCCCTCATCCAGTCCACTTGCCATGCTCCGGGGCTGTTCATCAACGAGCAGAAGTCAACGCTGTCGCCAGTACAGCGCATAGAGTTTATAGGGGCATCCCGAGACTCGGTGCGGGCCAAAGCCTCCCTCCCACGCTCGAAGTTCGAGGCCATGGCAGCGATTATATCGCAGCTCCAGAGGTGTCCCGACGACAGCCAGTCAGTGCCTGCAGCTGTTAGGCCACATGACCTCATGCACCTATGTGGTGATGTTGGCACACCTCAGGCTCAGGCCCCTCCAAGGTTGGTTGGCCAAGGTTTACGTGCCCAGCAGGCACGCCCTGAACAAGGTGGTCGCGGTGCCCCCCTCGGTGTTGGGGGCGCATCAGACCTGGGGTGGGGAGCTCATACTACCAGTGGTCTGACCACACAGGGACGCTGGTCCCAGGGAGAAACTGCCCTCCACATCAATGTCAAGGAACTGAGGGCAGTCAGACTGACATGCAAGGTGTTTCGCCACTCTTTATTGGGGAAAGTGGTTCAGGTGTTAACAGACAATACCACTGCGATGTTTTATATCAACAAGCAGGGGGGAGCGCGCTCCTCAACTCTGTGCCAGGAGGCGCTTCGTCTTTGGGACTTGGCGGTGAGGTACGATTTCTGTTTAACCACCTCTCACCTCCTGGGGGTCAGGAACGATGAGGCGGACTGCCTCAGCAGGTCGTTTCTACCCCAACACGACTGGTCGTTGCCTCCGGAGGTAGCGGCCAGGATTTTCCACGAGTGGGGTGTTCCCCAACTGGACCTGTTCGCGTCAGCCTGGAATACAAAGTGCCCGAGGTTTTGCTCGCTCACGGGTCGCAAGCAGGGCTCCCTTTCCGACGCGTTCCTGATCGAATGGATGGGGACCCTCATGTACGCATTTCCCCCCTTCCCGCTCTTGCCCAGAGTCCTCTTGAAAATCAAGAGGGACAGAGCGGATGTAATCCTGATCACCCTAGCATGGCCGAGACAGTACTGGTACTGCCTTCTTCAGGATCTGTCGGTCGCTCCCCCGATCGAGTTCCCGAGGAGACCGGACTTGCTCTCCCAGGACCACGGTCGCCTGCTGCATCCCAGCCTGGACTCCCTTCACCTGACAGCCTGGAGGCTCTCTGGTTGACGGAGGAGGAGAGAACCTGCTCGGAGCAGGTCCAATGCGTGCTGCTGGGAAGCAGGAGGCCCTCCACACAGATTGCCTACACGGCCAAGTGGAGGAGATTCACCTGCTGGGCGGAGTCGCGGGGCGTAACCCCCGGTACGTCCCCTGTGCAGGCCGTCCTAGACTACCTGCTGCAGCTTAGGCTACAGGGGCTAGTGCTAGCCTCCCTCAGGGTGCACCTAGCGGCCATCTCGGCTTTCTACCAGCCAATGGAGTGGCGGTCCCTGTTCTCCCACCCCATGTCGGTGAGGTTCCTCAGGGGGGTCAAGAGGCTCTACCAGCAGGTCCGTGACCCGGTGCCTCTCTGGGATCTGAACCTGGTCCTTGATAGACTGACAGGGCCCCCCTTTGAGCCCTTGGCCACTTGCCCCCTGCTGATCCTGTCCTGGAAGGTGGCCTTTCTCGTGGCCATTACCTTGGCTAGGAGGATCTCTGAGCTAAGAGCCTTGACCTCGGAGCCCCTCATACCGTGTTCTTCCGGGATAAGGTACAGCTGAGGCCTCACCCAGCGTTCCTGCCTAAGGTAGTCTCCCGGTTCCATTGTAACCAAGATATTTTCCTCCCCGTGTTTTTCCCTAAACCGCACGGGTCCGAGGACGAGAGGAGACTACACACCCTCGACGTGAGAAGGGCGCTGGTGTTCTATCTGGACAGGACGAGGCCGTTCCGAAGGACCACCCAGCTCTTCGTCACGGTGGCAGAGAGGATGAGAGGCTCCCTGGTCTCCGCCCAGTGCATCGCCAAGTGGATCACCGCCTGCATCCGGCTCTGCTACGAGCGTGCAGGCGTCCAGCTTCCCGGAGTCGTGACGGCGCACTCGACGAGGGCCCAGGCCGCGTCGGCGGCCTTCCTAGAAAGGGTCCCCCTGGATGACATCTGCAGGGCTGCCACCTGGTCTTCGGTGCACACCTTTGCTGCGCACTACGCTGTCGTCCAGCAGTCAAGGGAGGACATGCGAGTCGGCAGAGCCGTGCTGAGGGCAGCTCACCGTTGACTCCTACCCGCCTCCAGGTAAGGCTCGTTAATCACCTAAGTGGAATGCATATGAGCAATCACTCGAAGGAGAAAACATAGTTACTTACCAGTAACTGTTGTTCTTCGAGATGTGTTGCTCATATCCATTCCATACCCACCCTCCGTCCCCGCTGTCGGAGTCGGCAGAAAGAAGGGACTGAGGAGGGGAGGGGCCGGCAGCGCCCTATGTACTGCCGGATGAGGGCGGCACTCCAGGGGGTGCTGGAGCCGGCCCCTACAGGGGGCTGCTAGGGAAAAAGTTCTCTGAGAGCCGTGCAGGAGGGCGCGCACACACCTAAGTGGAATGGATATGAGCAACACATCTCGAAGAACAACAGTTACTGGTAAGTAACTATGTTTTTCCATGACTCACTTATTGGGTAGCCACTGTTTTCTTGTTCTCCTTCTTCAAGAATAGATATGAAGGAGAATGCTCATGCAGACTGTTCTGCAAACCAGAAGAAAATGTAATTTTCTGTTAGGAAAATACATTGTTGAATGAAAGAGGGAAAATGGACCATCTACTGTGTTACATATTACCAAAATAAAAATTAGTTTGATCAAGTTCCAGCCAAAAAGCCAGGTCCTTTTGGTTTCAGTGCTTTTATGTTAGCCTTGACTTAAGATTCTTTTCTGTGTTTTGTTTTAACTTGATTGTTCAAGTATCTCCAAAGCTCCAATGGAGAAAATTCTTATCAGGAGGTTAAAGTATGAAATTAGGACTTGGAAATTCTGGCTTGCTTCCTGACTGTGTTCTGTGTGTGGTTGGGCAATCATTTAATTGGGCCAGATTTAATTGCTGACCACCCAAAATACCAGTTGAAGTCAGTGAACTATTGGTTCTTTGAAAATCAAGTCCTTAATCTCTCCTCTGAAAGTGTTTACTGTAATTATATCTGCATTACAAAAAGTGGTGGCATTGATTGATATTTGTACAACCTGCTGAGATCATCGAATAATGTAAAGAGCAAAATTATTAAATATTTATTTTTATTTTGCAAACCAGGAAATGAAAAAGCCTCATTTGTTGCCAAAATGGATGCCCCTGATTATATGAGGAAGCATTCATTTGTATGGGGGGGGGGTTGTTTGTTTTTTGCAGAGGTTCTTGCATTTTAGATTTATCGCTATTTGGCTCACTGAAAACTAAGAGGTTGGAATAGAATTACTTGAATCTGTAATACAACATGTCGTTTAGTAATGCAACTCTTTTCCTGAAAGCATTCTGCTTTCCAGGTTAGCTATTTTTTGTTAAATATGTTAATAAGAAATAAATATACTAAAATGTTCTTGAAAAATAAAAATTCATCAAATGGTCCATGCTTCCAGCCTTACTACAGAAATCTTCACAGTGGCAAAGTGTGTTACTAAATTTAATTAATCTCATATGAGCAATTCAGTGCTGAATAGTAGTGACCTAGTTCACATGGAATTCAAGTACCTCAACGTGCCAAATTCTTTTTGCTTATTTGATCAGTACCTGGTTACTATGTCTCTCTTAGCATAATACGGGGGATTGCCAGCGAACTGAAGCCTGTAGTGGCCTTTGAGATAAAGGAACTGTTATTCTTTAACCAACTTTGGCAGTGAAGGAAGTGTTATAATTGTGTTATGACTACAGTGCCTGGATTACTGCCTTATATCCAATGTAAAATCACAAGGGAGACTCCTATCCAGGTATCCCTGAAACCTTCAGAATAAACTCTGAGTGGACGAGAAAGCTCAGTAAACCCAAAGATCATGGTACAATGTAATACTATTAAAAAAGTAGGTTTTTTCATTGAATCGTGAAATGTCTATTTGGCTGATTATAATAACCTTTAAAATATACAGTTTAATATAGATCAGTCGAATAATATTTCACCTTCCAATAGCCCCTTTCATCATACAGGATCCCAAAGCATGTCACTCTTTACAGAACAGCATGCAAATATTATGCAGTAAGGGTGCAAAACACTGTAGCTTATATTAGTGATACTAATGGATAGGTGAAGAAAAGAAAATGGATAGGTGAGGAAAATTACAATACTCAGTGGTGGTGGTGCTCGCACAAAGGGCAAATCTCATCCTCATCGAAAAGGTCCTCAGAAGATTCTCTGCAGTCCGAACAACTGAAGCACCAATTAAAGCAATTAACTTGGGGCTAAAGTGTGGGGGCCTTTGCAAGGTGAGGTGTTACCATCCTAAATACAAACCTTAATCCGTATGATTAAGAACTGCCTACCAGAAGCAAAGTAATTTTTCCGTTTTTGTTTTTCTTTGAGCATGAAAACAATGGGAAGGGAAGGCGGAGGGCTTGGCTTGCATTTATGAATGTCTATTTAAAAAGCCAAATCTTGTCCATTTGAAGAAATAATTATGCAAGTAAATGCAGCATAGTGACATCTAAAACAAGGGACCATATTCTGCTTTTAGGCATGTACAAATCCCCCTAACTTCAATGGGAGCTGCACATGCATAGCTGAAGGTACAGTTTGGCCCCTGGTCAGTGTTCTCCTAAAAGTTAGCCAGCACTTTCTCTTGATGTATATTATGAAAAAAAACATGCATTTTGCCTCCCAAAGTTTTCAATGCCATTTCATCTGGCAAAATTACAGTGATTATGTGCTTTATTGGGAATATCTTTGAAATATAATTATTAGGTTTCTGCAGAAAGACGAAGGTCCTGTTGGATAATCTGAAATACAACCCCATAGGAGCATCTCCAGCCAAAAACATCACACATCAAAATAAGACTCAAATGTTCTTTGCTCCAATTCCTGTCTTCGGTGGTCAGCTGTCAGTTAGCTGCATCTGTCTCCTCAGTAAGGTCTTGCATGCATTGGAAACCTGGCCTTATTTCAGCGGTCAATAGCCAGCCACTGATATTGTTGGTCAGTTTCAGCAAGGGTAAGTTCCACTGATGCAAATATAGTAGAACTTCAAAGATACAAACAGCTGGGGAATGGAGGTTGTTCATAACTCTGAACAAAACATAGTACAGTACCCTGCAGTCAGTGTCTTCCAGCTGAGGCTGGGGGAGATTTCTGCAAAGCTGACATCTGGCAGCACTGCCTGGTTTGCAAGCAGCTCCCTGCCCTATTCCTGTTTCTTGCCTTTGGGCTGAACTGAGGGGGGGGGCCTGCCCCGCGCCCTTGGTGCTACAAGCCTCAGCCCTCAGCTGCCTCTCCTCTGGGCTTGCCCTACTCAATGCTCTGTTTGCTGCGCTCCAGAGGTAGCAGATGGCAGGGGGCTCTCCCTTCCCTGCTCTTTACACTGGCAGAGGTGCTGGCAGGATCCAAGAGTGCAGCCACAGGCAAAGCTTGGGCCGCATCAGTGCACGGGCAGTGGTCCTTTAAAACTCCTCAGATTCTGACTCCCGCTCTAATTCCAGACCAGGCTTCGGCTGCAACCTTCAGTTCCCTGTGGCAGTTGTCTTTCCCCTGCTGAAAGGGAATGTCTGAAAACAGCTTCCCATCCCCCTGAGGTGGGGTGGAATGGAAGGGGGTGAAACAGAGCCCCCTGGCTTACAGAAAACAGCACAGACCCCAAGCTGTTTCTGCTCTGCATGCCGACCTTTAAGATGCAATTCAGGCACAGTATAATATTTGCTTTCTTTCTATTTTTTCCCCTCCACAGCTGCCTGATTGCTTACTTCTGGTTTCACAGGGTGTTTGGTTGACCCGTCAGTTCGTAACTTTGGTGTTTGTATATTTGAGGTTCTACTATAGTGGCTTTGCTTGTCTCCGCTGTAGGGGATTGCACCAATTCACTTTTATTCGTGGCAGGCCACCAATGGCTGAAATCAGGACAGATATCCAGTGTAGATAAGGTACAGAAAGTGTGTGTGCTATGTTGATTAGAGTCTGGTTTTGCATCTGTCTGGAGTGTTGAATGTACAATTTAAAGAAGTTATATAAAAAACTTGAGACTATGTAGCAAATGTTTCTCTGTACTAGTGTAATATTTTCTAGCCTGTGTGGAGTTGCCAAGTAGCTCTGAGGATAAATCATGTAATATTTGCTCTTAGAGCACATGAGAAAACTTCACTTATGCAAGCCCTCCCACCTGAGCTTTAGTACAACAAGGTAATTTCCATTGCCAGCTTCAGCAATAATAAAAACAAATCTGTAAGATTTTACTCAGCTGCTTGCTGTTTTTATTGAAATTGCATCTATAGCAGCTAAATCTTTGCAAAACTGCCTTTTCACTCCTACTCCTTTTTATTGTTTGTATTGGGGCAGGTACTAGACACTATCCACATATGCAGGGATATACAATCCCTGGCTTTTTCAATCTTACTAGCTTGGCTGCAAATATAATGTATAATAAATAAATAATGTATTCCCAAATTTTCAGAGAGTAAAACTGTTTGCTTAGGCGTGGTTCACACAAAGAAAGTTATATCACTATAGCTTTGCTGGTTGAGAGAGTGTGTGTTATTTTATTTACTTATTTTATTTTATTTATATTTGGCAAATATAATTATGCTGCTATAAGGCCTACTGCATTATGCATTATACCACTACACCTTACTGCACTTCCTGAACCAGAGTAAGTTATTCACAGATTTTTAAGGCCAGAAGGGATCATTAGATCATCTAGTCTGATCTGTATAACACAGGCCATTAAATTTCACCCAGTCACCCCTGTATTGAGCCCAATAGCTTGTGTCTGACCAGTGCACATCTTCCAGAAAGGCATCCAGTCCTGATCTGAAGACCTCAAATGATAGGAAATCCACCTTTTCCCTGAGTAGTTTGTTCCCATAGTTAATCACTGTCACTGTTAAAAATGTGTGCCTTATTTCTAACTTGTCCTTTACTTTTATAGCGGTATAACTCCTTCAACACGAGAGGGGGTGTTGTGCTGCTTCAACAATATCAGCATGGGTAAAGCAGCAAAACTTTCTAGTGTAGACAAGGCCTAAAAAGTCCATCCTCTCCTCTATCTATGCGTAAATCTGTATGGGAAATAATAATACACATAATAATGGAAGAACTGACACATGAACTATTTTTATTTGACTTCTGTCTTGCTCAAGTTTTATACATACAAACTGGGTGTGTGTGTTTTACATTAAAAGAACATCTTATGTACATATAGCAAATTCTCAGCCCAAAGGACCTCAAAGCACTTTTACAAATTATAAACTAAATTCTGCTACCTGTGACGCTAGTGTTAATCTATAGCAGTAATTGTCTTCAGCTGCGTTATGCCTGGATATAATACGTGTGTCAGTTTTTTGGTTTGTGTTTGTTTGGGGTTTTTTTGTTCGGTTGGCTGGTTTTGTTTTGTTTTTGTGGGGGTTTTTTTTGGGGGGGAGGGGGACTGAATGTGGGTTTGAAGGCGATGGAGGCTAACAGAAATTATTTCACCCACTAATCAAACAGAGATATTTACATGTAGGACTGCAACAGCTGTTTATGCATAGTAACATTACACAATACTTCAGGACATATGAAGAATCGCTTATCCAGTTGAAACGGATGAAATGTAAGTAGCTAGAATGTAGTGAAATGTAGGCAGTACACTGGGCCTAACAACTCTGATGTTGAAAAAACTGATTTGGATGTTTTAATGAGCATAAGCGGTAAGGGCCTTTAATTTTTCATCTCATCAGCAGCCCAGTGCTCTGCTAGTGGGGACATTCTATGCAATAGTGCTGACTCACACGGAAGAATGCCACCTACTCTAATGTCACTTCCTACTGAATGATGGCTTTTCTAGGTGGCTTCTCACTGAGAAGGTGTTAAACAGGGCCGACCCTTTTAAGATCTGATGAGGTCACAACCCAGGGTGGTATGGCTGCAGGCCATAACTAACGTGCTCTGAGCAGACTTGGAAAAAACAGTTTAGTTTTTCCATGTAGAAACCTTGAGCCAGACACAATAGAAGCCAGAACTGGGAATGTGTTGCCCAAGGTCATAGGAAAGTGATTTTTTTTCAGGGCTTCTGTAACATTGCTTGAACTATTGTAGTATAAAAGTAACGTCTTGCTTACTGAAATGGAACTGTAAAGAGCAAATCCTTCTGTCATAAATTCAGAGGTGAAAGCAACTGCACGTATGTAATTGAGAGGAAGAGTTGGGCCTTTAGTTGCTGACTGATAGTTTATTAAAAAAAAAAATCTCCTCTGCCAGAGAAAAGTATAAATACAAGAAAGTTTAATCGATTGTACAATATTTTACTCTATTTAATAATCAAATTTCAGGACAAAAGTTACCTGTAATATTAAACATAAGATTCTAACACAGGAATTCTATAAATGACGTAAAATATAATCCCACTTACAATAGTGTTAAACAGAGAGGCACTCAGATACTACAGCAATTTAAGTGATGTAATTCCCTCAGCAGACGAACAGATCATAAACTGGATGCATTTTAAAAAACGAATCCTTTTTTAAAAAAAGTGACAGACTGATGGATAATTTAAACTGAAATTGGACTAATTTAAATTCAGTATTTTGAAAAAAAGGAAAGAACTCTGTGAATGACAAATGTCAGGGCAGTACAGTAGAGGATTCTTCAGTTTAACATCTATTTCATAATGCAGAAAACTAACCCTGGGAATGGTGAGATGGGAAAAGATTTCTAATTTTATTTAATTTCTCAGTGACTGTGTTTTTGTTAGGAATGTATTTGTGTATTTAAGCTCCATCTCACAATAGGGAGAGGAAATTTTGTGACAAAGGAAAAAGCTGTAAGTCAAGATCAGTGCGCAAGCCGAACGTATCCTGGAAATGTGTACTATTAGCCCAATATGCGTATTAAGTTGAACCTTCCTTGTTATTCAGAGAGAGATTTAATATTGCACAGGCCTAATGTTAATACTCTAAATAGAAAAATGAAAGTAGTAATGTGAATTAGCAGAAACATTTTCAATTGCTTTACATCATTTTCTAGAAATATTTAAAATTAATTCTTGAATTCTGTATTTTAAAATGAATTGGACCAAATTTCCAAACATGGATGTAATGGCCATACCAGCCAAAAATTGCTCTTGGTGTATTCATGAGTAGCTAGAGTAGGTGTGTAATCACATGGCCTGCATGTGCAAAGGTGGGATTTGGGCAGGTACCAAGCGTGCTTCATTTTCATGGGCACATTTTAATGGGTGCAGCCCACTTCAATCTTTGGACATTTGAGTCACTACAATAAGACATCAGCCCATGACATTTGCTTTATTTAATTACTTGACATAGGGTCATGATAGAATTCAAGATCTCAGGTGAAATTTCTGGCTCATGATTAAACTTCTCAGAAATAGACTCCTTTCCATAACCTGATTGCTGAAAAAAGTGTTTCTCCTTTTTAAAGCTGCAATCCTGCTACTGACTGTGTGGGTGCAGGGGTGTGCCCACATGTCATCAACTGTTGGAGCCAGGCTTACATTTAGTTTTTGGGTATGCAACATTCTTTATATTATTGAGATGAATGTCTAAAGTTGTCTAATACTTTACATTTTAAATAAACATGGAACGTGGAATCCTGGCCCCATTAAAGTCAATGGCAGAGCTCCCAATGACTTCAGTGAATTGAGGATTTCACCTAAAATTTATAAAGAGCTTCATTCAGCACAAGAGACAGAATGGTGTAGCCATATTCGGGGGAAGCTCATGTAAAGAGATAACTGCAGACATTCTATTCACTTGCTGGAAAAGTCAGCACGTTAGAATTTTCACATGCTCTACAGGCAAATTGAGAGAGATGATGAATCCCAATAGATTGCTGTGTTTTATAAAATATGCCAGTGAGTTCATTTCTTAGAAAACGGTGAGAAAGACGAAATCTGCAGTACATTTTCCCTGGCAACTTAGAAAGTGGAGTCAGTGAAAATCCTTCACTCTTAGAATAGTTAATAATTGTGAAAGTCTAAAAAAGATAACACTTGAAGTTTAAAATTCAAAAGCAGGATCATAACAGTATTACTCCAGTGTTACATCACTGTAAATTCCATTTATTAAGAGGGGTCTACTTAAATTGCAGAGAAAACACACTTTTTTGCAGGTTGGTCATGGCATAAATAGCACATTTCACAGATGTAAATTTGCTATTTATGCCCTGACCAACACATGAAAAATGTGTGATTTCTCCACAGAGTTTCACAAACTGGAGACCCCAGCCAGGAGCACCAGCAACTCCCTAGAAGTGTGGGGGGGACACCAGCACCCAGATCATGGCCTTGCCCCCATTCCCCTTCCAAGGCTGCATCCATGCTCTGCCCCTCCCCTGTGGCCCCTGCCCCTTTCTGTCCCAAAGCCCCACCCCAACACCATCTCTTCCCCCAAGGCTCTGCCCTCACTCCACCTTTTCCTCCCAGGTCCCACCCTCACTCTACCTCATCCCATCCCACTCCTCCTCTTCCCTGAAGGCCCCATCTGTTGTTTGTTTCTCTCCACCACCTCCCCTTCCGTCATTCACCCTTAAGGCTGAGAAAATGTGGGCAGGCATAGCCATCCCACTTTTAAAGATGATGGACCATGGCCCCCCCCTCTTCTAGCACCCCAGACTCCAATCCAAAAGAGAGTTGCGAACTTATTAGGGGGTCATAGTATTGCCACCCTTACTTCTCCCCTGTTGCTGGCAGCAATGCTGCCTTCAGAACTGGGCACCCGGCCAGCAGCTGCTGCTCTCTGCTTTGCCTTCAGAGCGGGGTGACCGGAGCCTAGATTTCATGAGGGAGACTAGATTTCACAGTCCTTGATGTGATTTTCATGGCCGCAAATAGGGTAGACCCCTATTTATAAAGCTGGAGGAATGCCATGGTGAATCAGGCCCAAAATATATGCATTGTAAAGAGCTGGCTGTAAGTAAACATGCGCTTTTATTCACGCTAAAGAATCAGTTGCTACTTGTGGTTTTGTGGCATCAGTGAAGCCTGAGAATAATTAGTACTGGTATTCTATATCACCTATTATGTTCTCAATCGCTGTACAAGTACTGTACATCAACACATTGATTTATACAGTGACCCAGTGACATTGCAAAGCTGCACCTCATCTTCTACGCTGGATCTACCTCACTTGAGGAGCCTTCTACTTTACAGTAGTCACTCAGAAGCCAGCAGTGTTGCTTCAGGTTCAGTTTGTTCTAGTGGAGCAGGGAAACTGCAAGAAATTGATTCCCCCCACCCCCCTTTGGGAAGAGAGAGAGAAAATTTAAATTAAAAAAAAAAAAGCTGATTCTATCCCTTTAAGGATGAGCATTGTTTTATGAACTGGACATAGAATCTGATTCTAAATTGTAAACTCTCAGGAAAAATCTATAATGAACAATGGCCAATATGCCTTTTATAACAGCATCGGTTAGTGCAGCAATTGTTAGTATTCTAATAAAATCAGTATTTCTATTAAAAAGGACTTTTAATTATGAAAAAGAAGTTATTATTTAACAGCGATGGCTTGGCTCTGCGGAGGAGTACTTAACATGGTTTTTTTCAGTTCTATCTAGTGGTTTCAAATCTCAAGGGAACACTCCTTTCCTCATCAAGGAATTCCTCCTCCACACTTGACCTGGTTAGATATTCAGACAAATGCTGTTTATTCATCTGTTTCTGAATTATGCCTATTAAAAATCTGCTTTGTAGCAGCCTGAGAGACTCTAACTGGCCATGTGCCACTGTTTCCACATGTAAACTCTGAGTTAGTCTCAATCTTTCCATAGTTGCTTTGTGTTTTTACAACTTCATGACTATCTTTATTTATTTATTTCCTCTGATTTTTACAGGGCCTGTCCGGGATTCTAACTAATCCACTTAAAATAATGAATATTTGAGTCCGATCCTGTGCCTTGTTTTGTGTGAGCAGACACTTGTTCCCATGCACCTTACCGAAGACAGTGATACACCACTGTGATGCAACTTTCAGGAGCCAGGCCTTAAGATGAAATTCACCCTTGTGCAGAGGTTCAACACAAGGACTATGCCCCTGTTTAGTTACACTTAAACCTGAGATCTTAAGTGAGATTTGTGGTGCACAGACATTGCACTACACGGGTGAATTGTCACCCTTAAGAATTTTCCATTCCTCATAACACAATGGCCCACCAAATTATAGTAGCCTATAATCTAAACCCTCCATATCACAGCATGTGTAAAATTTCACATCTTTTTTACTTTTTAAAACAAATGTAGAACCAAAGAAATATAGCAAGATAAAATTACTGTGTTGTATACTGCATAATAAATAATGTCCTGGAAACATGAGGAGCCAAATTCTGGTCCCAGTGAGCTCAGTTGTGAAATTCCCATTGACATCAATAGGAACGGAATTTGGTTCTATGAATTTTAATACTTTTTAGGCTGTTAAACAGGCATTGGGGCAAATTTTACTCTGCTAAACTTTTGTAGTGCCACTGTCTTTGTTTCTGCCTTTGTTTACTCCCTTGAAGCAGAGGTTCAGCCAGACCTGATTTTTTGGCAGGCCCCTCAGTTGATGTGGGTGAGCTCAAGCCTTGTGTCACAAGCGAAGTAGAGGCTGATAGAAATGTGGGATGAATTGCTTAAACTCTGATTGGGTGGGCCTGCTTTCATGGTGGGTAGGCCATGGCCCACCCATAGCTACTCCTCACCCTTGAAGTTAATGCAGTTGCACGGGTATAAATGAAAGCAGAATTCAGCCAGTTGTCTTGCTCAAGTAATTGATTGTTTTATTTGTTAAATTAGTATTTTTTGCAGCATGTTATACACTTATAGTTTCATACACCTGGCTTCCTACTTGCTATATCATGTTGGTTTTGTGCTTACATTTATTACACTGTTTTAAGAGACGTAGTTCAAACTGAGACTGTTAATGTTATTCAAATTATGTATTCATTAAAAGAAAAACCGATTTAGCATTAGTTAAGTAGAGCAATTGTGCCATCCAGTGGCTGGCTAGGTTAAGTCGTATAAACTGTTTTAATGTGATCATTCAGGTAGTTTCTTATTTAAGGATAGATTTAATTAACATGTATTTTTTTAATGCGATATCCAGAATGATAGGACAGTGTAGAAGAAAATGTTACGTATAACCTTATGAATCAGCTAGAGATGGTATATTATTTAATATAGTAGTTTTCAACCTGTGGTCCGCAGACCCCTGAGGATCCACAGACTATGTCTAAGGGGTCCACAAAAGGTGACTATGAAAATAAAGTTTTCAGATCCCAGAAAAGGCATTCCATTTTTCTGATCAATAAAAAGTATATGAATACCCCCACCTACAAATCGAAACCCAGAATTGTCCTTACCATAGAAGTCCGCAGTTTAGCGCCCTCTCTCATGCTGCGTCACTTCCCACACCAAGCATGTGAAACATTTACACTTTAATTCTGTTCAATCAGTTGTCAGCTTACGACATCTATGGTAGGGGTCCACCGATCACAGGTTGAACTTTCAAAGGGGTCCACATCTCCATTCACAATTTTGTAGGGGTCCGCAAATGAAAAAAAGCTTGAAAACCACTGGTTTAATGCATGCCCTCCCACCTAATCCCACTCCAGTAATTTAATCCATTCCAAATAGCATCTCCTTTAACTGTTTCTGTTGGGTTGATTGGCAACAATTGACAGCGGCAACTTAAAATTCTAGCTGGCTAACAGAACATATGTGGCCCCTAGAGCAGCAATATGTGCTTTGGTTAAGTGATTCCTGATCTAAACTGGTGTAAATGAGACCTGAAAAAGATCCACTGTGTTGCTTATTTGGTTTTATTACCCTGTCAATGCTGATGTTTGGTTTTCATCATTTTCACTGTACCAATCCAGCCAATCTCTTAAGATGCCATGTGCTTTAGTGAACTATTTTGCCAAACATCCCAGCAGTCCTTTTAATAAAGGGGGAAAAAGGTGTGATTCAGTACTATATGCTTAGTCTCACTGATTTCATCTCAACTATGTATAAGATATTCCTTCACAGCACATAAAATTTGAGATACATGGGTGACGATTGGTCTTCATTGCTTCAGTCTGTGCACAGCAGATGAAAAGGAATGGATATGTGGATTTACACTATTTACTAGAAAACATATTGTTGTCATCTGTAAGTAAGGAATATCTCCCTTATTGGCCAGTTTTGTTATGTAAGTGATGATTCCATTTTCTATAGGCCATGCACATAGGCGAATTTTCTATAGGCAATGCACCGTGCACATAGCAAATATGAGATGTGGGATTTGCTTCCTTTCCACTTTTATATCATGGGAGAAAATTTCTGCTTGCTCATTTTCGTATATAAGTAAATGACTGCAATGTGACTAGAGTAATCGACCGGATGTTGAGATGTGCAACAACTCAGTTAATGCACTTTTCTAAATATATATATTTAAGAACGGAAAAAGTGACTAAGATGAATATTCCTGTCGCCTGGACTGGTTCTTTCACATGTTTCTGAGTTCCAGGCTTGAGAAGATTAATGTAATAATGGCCTCTATCTAGAGACATAAATGACATGGTACACAGTAAGAGGCACCTCTACATAAGTCAGTTGTTTGAAGGAAGAGTATCATTATGCTTAATTTGTGGATCATGTACTCCTCCACATAAAAAGTGCCCAAACTAGCCATGTTTCATAGTACAAGACTGTGTGTATGGTAATTACAGAAATATGCAAAGCTACAATGCAATTGTTGCTGGCCCTGTGAAAGTGTTAGCAGGGCAGAGAAGGGTGGAAGAGAGTCTTTTCCCACCCTTTTGCACTTTTGCTTGGGTTTGTCACAGGCCAAGTTCAATCAAAGACTACCTAATGGGTCTGTGAAGGAGTAGATGCAAGGGAGAGCAGAGCTCCCATAGTAAGGCTTATGTTACAGCTCCCATTCTGATGTGTGCTCCTCTTGCAAATTCTGACTGAATCAGCCATACCAACTCTTAGAACCACCTCAATCATAGAGCCCCTGGTCTTTCTTCACATATCTCTAACATAGACATGGCTTAATGAACCATGATATTGTCCCTAAATAATTAAAAGTTTCCCTAGAAACTGAATGTGTATTTTCTCTATGACAAGGTATAACTGCAGTCATCAGCTGAGAGCTTCTATGAAATCTCCTGGGAACATTGTAATGTGATAATACCCCTGAAAGACTTGACGTGCTCTTGTGTTCTCACTGCATGGGTTAATTTGCAGTTTGATAGGAAAGAATAGTTGACCCAGTTGTAAATTTCTTTTATGGAGACAGTGTCCCTTGAGGGGAAGAGCTTTGATCTACTCAAAATTATATCTCGGCCTAAATTTTTTTAAATGGCTAGTGATTTAGGGTGTTTGAATTTTTAGGTATAGTTTAAAACACCTTAAAGTGGCTTGGTTTTCAGATGATGGGAGCTCAGTGCTTTTTCAAAAACAGGCCTCTCCAAGACTTGTCACATTGGACACACAAAACGTTAGGCATCCAAAATCACTAGTCACTTGTTAGAATATAGGCTGAGATGCCCAGGTCCCCTAAAAATATTCACATCTGTAAAACAGCTGTGGTATATGTCATATCGAGGCACTGAGGCTGGAAAAGGCATTTTTATTATTAACTTTTATTTTCAGGCACTGCCAACTTTCAGGAAAAAATATCCATTGGCCTGGAATCTTATATTTGGTCACAGGCTGAGTGTGAATTTTTTGGTAAATTTAGTAACTTTACATTGTGTTGTTTCTGAGTTATTCTTTCAAGGAAAGCCCAATTTTTCTTGCTTATAAAATGAGATATTTATTTGTTCCTTAGATAACTGAAAAATTGCACAACAGTTATTTTTTTGAGTTTGTTTTTCATTCAGTTCTAATTTTTCTCAGTTCTTATTGTTTTAACAAGCCTTGGTCTTTAACAAAAATGAAAACACCTAAACTTGGCCTGGACCAAATTTCCATTGAAAAAATGTAAGGTGGAGAAGTTAAAGTTGGCTGAACCTTTGTAAGGTCCTTTGAAGAAGCAGAGTGCTACTAGGTATTCTTACACTGCACTCCAACAACATTCTTATCAGCAGTGCAAATGTCTGCTGGATATCTTAGGTGTGTACAACTGATAGAACCCCCAAGTGAAATCAATGGGAGTTCTGCAAGCAGATATGTTACAGAGCTGAGAACTTTGGTATGACTCTGTAAGGGTTATCTTTTCCAAGGCAGGCACCTAAGCTGTTCTAACAAATGTGCGTGAATGTGAAATATTTAGTCTGCATCAGATGCATGCATAAATTTGTCATAGTGCAAGTTAAGCAATAATAAACCTACCTCCCTCCATTTCATGCCTCTGCCCACATTTTCAATTCGTCATCCCATCATGAGTAGATGGGTTGGTTTTTTGGTTTTTTGTTTTTGGCCTTACTTAAACTGCTTACTCACAGTGCTTTGTTAAACAGCAAAACACCATGTTTAGCTATGGTGCCATATACATAATTTTAAAAATTAAGTTTGATCTTTTGCACAAAATGGTGAAACTGAGGGACGTTGAATCAAATAATTGAGCAGCTTGTTCTTGATATTTCCAGCTGAAACCTGCTTTTAGACATAGGAAAAGACACACACAAAAAGAGGTTGGTTAGCACCTGACACAGCTAGGATTTTCTGCCATGAGGGAGGCATCTCTTGTGTTCAAAGGGCTTTGAAATTACTAGCAAACTTTCTCCATTTGGTGCTGTATCTGACATAGGATATGGGGATGATTGGAGCAGAGGTAGAAGGTGTAGGTGGCTTTCCAGGATTCCTTCCAGAAGACCTCAACATCAGGGATTGGAAAATCACATTCATCCCAAATTCATAGAATCCTCGAGTATCAGAGTTGGAAGGGACCTCAGGAGGTCATCTAGTCCAACCCCCTGTTCAAGCAGGACTAACCACAGCTAAATCATCCCAGCCAGGGTTTTGTCAAGCTGCAGTTTAAAAACCTCTAAAGATGGAAATGCCACCACCTCCCTAGGTAACCCATTCCAATGCTTCACCACCCTCCTAGTGAAAAACTTTTCCTAATATCCAACCTAGATGTCCCCCACTGCAACTTGAGACCATTGCTTCTTGTTCTGTCAACTGCCACCACTGAAAACAGCCTAGCTCCATCCTCCCTGGAACCCCCTTTCAGGTAGTTAAAGGATGCTATCAAATCCCCCCTCATTTTTCTCTTCTGCCTAGAATCAACTCATATCAAAGGGGCAATGTAAGAGAAATTTTATTTTGTATTATGTGAAGCATGCTTTGTCTAATTAAAATAATAGTTCAGATTTTAAAATAATATATATTGTTATATTAACCCATATATAATCCTATGGATTTCATTAACATCTAATTAAGGCCCCTGATTTAATTCCCATTTAAGTTGGTGCATCTTTCCATTGATTTTTAATGGGAGTTAGATTGGGTCCTAAAGAAAGATATGTTTTCAGAATGAGTTTGAAATGAAGGAAACTGGATTGCTGATGCTCTGATTTATGGCTTTGTGCTTAATATGGTCTGGGACAGTTTTAATTAGTTTTAAGGCCTAAAAAATTATTGTTTTATGCATTCATTATTTTCCACTGAACATTTTGTCCTTCTATTTGGCATTAAATAAAGAGGCAATCCTAACATTTTAAATGTACAGTATTTAGAAATGTAAATACCATATGTACATGATTAATAACGAACCAAGGAAAGAGATAGGAGTTTGAAGGGAGGTTTTTTACTCTTTCCCTATTCAAGATGCTACTCCCCCAATTCCACGAATGACAAGCCCACAGCTTCTGATTCATTTAGCTCCCCACAGCTTCATTGACTCAGTCCTGAGTAAAAATGAGATAAGACAAAAATGTGTAAATTGAAATAGTAAGCTCTTCTTTCTCCACTTAACACAGTATTTCTCCAATTAATACTCGTGGTCGGTAAATACTGTGATGTAGATTTTCGAAAGCAATTAAGGGATTTAGAAGCCCAGGTGCTTTGGGATATCTTCTCCACAGTATTTACTAATCAGTGGTAATGTTGTTGGGGACTTTGAATGGGACTCAGGTTCCTATGTTGCTTAGGTTTTTTGAAAATTTTACAAAGAGCCAATGGAACTTGAGTTCCTAAATTCCCTAAGTCGTTTGAAAATCTCACCATGTAGTTTAGTGAGCATCTGGGGTGATTAGGAAGTCAGCCAGTCCCAAAAGGTGGTGGAAGTATTTGTAGACAGGAGGAAAGGTTAGGGCAACCAGAGAATACTCAGATACAGAACACCTTCACTGCTACCTTGGACAATGTCTGGGCAGCCTTCTAACATCATCCCCATGAGCAACAATGGATTTGTGTGATTTCTAAGATGGTCAGTCCTACTAAGATTCGCTTCTAAACATGGCAGTCTGGCCTCCCCAGGGATTGAATGGAGCTTGGGGAAAATATTAGGTAGGTTGATGGACTGATGTAGGTGAAAATCAGAAGCAAATTTTGATAGGGATGTAGGGTGTAGAAGAAGGATGCAACAGCACATTGTGGGGGTCAGCCATGACAGCACAGATCTCAGATTCTCTAAACTGATATGATTGCTATTAAGAATGATGTATTCAGTAAGATGGGGTGCAGGGAGTATTTTCTGTTCCCTGGTAGGAAGTATGAGCTAGCAGTTAGGGCATTAGTCTAGATCCTCTAAAGACCAAGATGCAATTCTCTGGTCCACCACAAAGTTCCTGTCTCACCTTGGGCAAGTCACTTGGTCTCCCTGCATCTCGGTTCCCCCTCTCTAAAATAGGGATAGCAGTACTTTCCTACCTCAATTATGCATTGTGAGGATAAACGCATTGGACTCACAGACTTTAAGGTCAGAAGGGACCATCATGATCATCTAATCAGACCAGCAGCACATTGCAGGCCACAGAACTTCACCTACCCACTCCTGTAATAGGCCCCTAATCTCTGGCTGAGTTACTGAAGGCCTCAAATCATGGTTTAAAGACTTCAAGTTACAGAGAATCCACCATTTACACTAGTTTAAACCTGCAAGTGATCTATGTCCCATTCTGTAAAGGAAAGCAAAACCCTCCCCCCCGGTCTCTGCCAATCTGACCCAAGGGAAAATTTCTTCCTGACCCTAAATATGGTGCTCAATTAGACCCTGAGCATGTGGGCAAGACCCAGCAGCCAGACATCTGGAAAAGAATTTTCTGTAGTAACTCAGAGCCCTCCCCTTCTAGTGTCCCATCACCAGCCATTGCTAGCAGTTGCAGATCAGCTACATGCTGTTGTAGACAGTCTCATCATACCATCCCTAGTGAAGACGGTGAGGTGCTCAGATGTAATGGTACATTGTATGCACCATACATATAAGCACCTTAGATTGTGACAATGGCTCATTAGGAGATAAATATTCAGTAAACCGTTTTGTGTGCGAGTGAAAGGAAAGCAATGTTGCTGTCCCACATTTCTAACTGGCAGTAGCCAAAAGCCTTTCAAAGCAACTATAGGCTGGAGTTGACGAACAATGGCAATCATTGGAGGTAGCTTTTCAGTAAGGTCTGCACACACTGTTCTAGCATAACTTTATATAATGTATTACGTCTACAGGTCTCACCCAATGAAGTTTTGCCATCTCTTTTTGCCTTTCGAGGTCCAGTTGTCCTGCAACCCTTTTGCAGGCAAAACTTGCAGTTGTGTAGATGCAAGAAAACTCCTGTTAAAGTTAGAGCACTTGATTCACTATTGCATTAATGCAATTTACATTGGTCTAACTCAGTAAAACATACTGAAACCGTTGCTCCACGGTGTTTTATGTGTATTTGCTACAAAACTTCACAGGGTGGAGGTAACCTATTCCCCCTCCCCCCCAACACACACACAGAGAGAGAGAAAGAGCGGAAGGCAGAACAGCTGCGTCTGACCCTTTTGGAGAACTAGATTTTTTACCTATCTGAAATGCTTGATCTTTCGGCCTGCCACACTACAGGGTCAAGATAAAGTGCCATGTAAAACTTTGTCTGTAGTGTTGTCGCTGTAGTGTTGTGTTGTGTCTATTGTTTCCTGGCTCTGAGTGGGATGCAGCATAGTGTTTGCAAACCAGTATGAAATAAATGTCTCTCAGAAATGAATTGCTCTAATAGTTTGTCTGGCGAATGCCGGTGGTACAGCACATACAGTGCTTTAGCTGTATCTCATTTACACACAAGTAATGGCTGTGCATACGTATAGAGACCTTTAGTCCCAGAACTTTAAAAGCCGATGGTAAGGGCATGTATATTTGAAGATGACTGCACATTTACTCTTAGCTGGAATATTTCATTTTCATTTCATCTCTGGAGCTCTGCCTATCTAATGTTGCTTCATTTTTGCTCACCATTTGAAGGTATAGTAACATCATTTTTCCTCCTTTGTGGTATTTTAGTTCCATTTATCATATCACTTAGGTTTAAGAGTCCATTAGCTAGTTGTCAGGATTTATAAGTCAGCTTTTTGAAACAAAGTGTATTTTAGCAAGTCTTCAGTATTGTATTTAATAAAAAATATATAGTGAATGCAGCTAAAAGTCACTTTCCAGTTCCAATTAATTAAAATGATTAGAAAATATTGGTGAACTGTATATTTTCCAAGTTCTTTTTAGTGTTTATCTAGAAATATTTCAGTCTCAATTACTGCACCGAGTGCACACCTCATTTCTCATTACAGGAGCCAGGGAGGGAGGCAACACTACTTGACAAACAAATTCACATGCAGGGCAGTCCTGGAAAGTGTTCACATTGTTCATAGCCTGACCTGACATTACTCAGCCATAATCTCATGCTTGATGACCTGCTTCAGGAAGTCTTACATAAGTATTTCTAAAGCAGAATCACTGAACATTCCCCTCGTCCTGTGTTGATATCACATCGCTCGAGAGAGAAGAGGAATGGCTAAGCAAACAAACTATAAGGCATTAAAAAAAACTGTATACTCTTAAAGTAAATAACCTTTCATGTGCAATATCCTTTTTATGGTTAGCTGGTATGAGGATACAATAAAAATTTCCAACAGGCATCCCTTGCCTGACAACATTAGGTCTCTTACGCTTTAGAAAGTAGATTAGAGGTCTATTTTCATACAAGGCTAGTCACAATGAAATATATATACCAGCTCCATTAGTGAAGCTACATTCAGTAAACATCAATAACGTTTGTAGTTAATGTAACAAAGTTACATTTTGTTTGTACAATGCCTAGTATAATTGGGTCCTGACCATGATCATAAATAATACAATTCTATAAGTAATATAAAGAAATAATAGTATGGAATATGCAGAAGGCTGCTACCACTGTAGAGATGTAAGCTCAGTAATTCCCAAAGAGAGATCGTGGTTAGTCCATTTTAAAATAAAAAACCCCAGTTCGTGCAACACACAGATCTGTGCTGTTCAGTTCTGTTATAGCTTTAAAACATCGAGTCTCCGTTTTCAGGTCTTCTAAGTTCCCCTGGAGCTGAGAGCTCCTGTGCTTTGCAGTATAAAACTAATTTGGTTTTATTTGCTTTTAGGGAAGTTTGATAACATTTTTTTGTTATGTGAGAGCTTTAGAGAAGCCTGTGAAGGGATGACTTATCCTACCCCACCTTCCTTCACAGAGCAGTGTCACCACAACACAATGTGCAACTAGGGTAGAGGTGGAAGATCTAGGGAGGGAATTGTCACATTCTCAGAAGGGAGAGACGAAGGATGAATGCTGTAAGCAGCAAGAGAAAAACAGGTCCCAGAATTTCAGGGCAGGGGCTTTACATTTTCCCTGACCTGAGTCCAACAATATAGAGCAGATGTCCGTTTCTCCCTATGACGTAAGACTTCCTGGATGAAGCTGTGGAGCTGTATCCTGTCAAACTGCATCTGAGAACATACAAATGATTGCACTGAGTGCATTTACTTTAATCCCTTTGGCCCTGAATTCTTGTACAAAATATTCAAGAACAGAAGGTGGGTGCGGGGGGAGGGGGGCCGGAATCCAGTGGCAGCTGCCGGAAGGTTCAGAAAAGGCATGGGATGTGAAGATAGTGAGGAAGGAGAGGAATGCCAGAGCAGTGAGGAGTGGACTGAAGAGGAAAGCCAGATAAGGAGCCATGTGACTGGCAGAGAAAGCATATGAGCAGACAAGCAGCCACTGAAGGGAAGTCTGGTAGGTGGAGGTGGGACAGATTGGCAGCAGACCACTAGCTGCTGGAAACATGAGCCACATGGTAGCTGTGTACCAGTCAGCCAGTTGGGAAGTGCTGCAGAACAGCTCTGCAGAGAGACGGCTGTGGTATATGTGGTAACATCACAGCATGTAAGTGTGTATAAAGGGTGTCAGCCATTGCTTTTATGTACATAAATTCCCAGCCATGATGCTGTGTTAAACTGGTTTGTTCCTTTAAATCACTCCGTCCTAGAGATTTTGAGTAAGCAGCAATGCTGCTTTTTTCATTGCCTCGATAAATACAACACTGCAAAAGAAGGGCAACAGCTGGAGCCATTCCAGTGAGAAATTATCACCGGAACAGGGCAAACTGTGCAAAAGGTCATATAATAAGGTGAACTGAAAAAGCTTCTGGAGGAAAATTTTTAAAATAAATCTCTAATCAAATCAACCGCACTGATTTCAAAAGTAATTTTGAGTTCCTCTGGTGAAGTGGGGCTTGACACACCTGACAATTTTATATCTTAATGTTTATATTTTCTTAGGTCAAATTGCTACCCTTAATTTGCCTTTGGAGGCCTGATTGTTCCATATCCTATGAACACGTGTGCAGGCACATGTTTCTATGCAGTTGCTAGCTGGGCTTGATAGATGCACAAATGGATGGGTTTTGCTCATGCAAAACATTGCCCTTGTACAGGCTGGGGTTTGTATAGACAAAGTGCATGTTATTGCCCGGGTGGAAGCCAGGTTTAGCCCTCCTCCTAATAATCAGGTTTCTTGTGTTCTAGAAGAGTTTTATCAGTCACCATTTACACAAAATTATGTAAGAAGAATCCCTGCCAAACTTTCCCAAGATACAAATCTTGAAGTAGAAGATTTATGATGACTTAATTGGTTATTCATTTACTCCATTTTCAGGCTAACTTGGTTTCTTTCCAAAAAAACTAGAGCAGAGGTTTTTTCTTGCCATTTACTGGCTGGCTTTGGGAACTGGCAGTGCTAGATGGAACTCTACCCTCTGGAGGCCCAATCTTGCTCCTCTTAATGTCAATGGGAGTGTTATTACTGTATTTTATTCATTTATATTACAATAACACTGCCAGGCCACAACTGAGATTGTGCCCCATTGTGTCAGGCACTATACATATACCCCAAAAAAGGATAATCTCATTCTAGGGTGTATTAGCAGGAGTGTTTTATATAAGACATTGTCGTGGAAGGAATCACGCAGCCACTCCAATTCAGGTGAAGAT
>ML675603.1:51914025-51995542 GCA_007922155.1 Mesoclemmys tuberculata
TTGGTTACAACTAGCAAGGGAACCCCAACACACTTACAGTCCCACATTTTCCCCAAACTATGTGCTCTGTAATATCGAGACCTCTTCTGGATAGTTCAGAGAAATAAAAAGGTCCATTTGTACCTGTAAGACACAAAAGCACATCACAGCTTATTAACTTTAAAAGGAAGGGTGTACTTACCCCAGTTAACACAGCACTGAGTTGGTTTATAGTAAAAATAAAACACATTTTATTAACAATGGAACATAGGTTGAGTGATGCCAAGTAAAAGGAATAAAATTGAAAAAGGTTACCAGCAAATCAAAGTCATACTTCTAAAAGTCTAAAATTTAATTTTGCAATATAATTGCTTTGTTCAAGATGGTTTTTCTCACCATTCATTCATCTTCCCAGCCATGGCAGACTTTCCCTCAGTCAGGACCTTACACAGAAGTACGAGGGGCTGGCTTTCCTTGGCTTCTTAGGTGGAAGATCTTTGCCTGAGCAGGTTTCTCATCTATATTCAGTTCCAGAGACTTCACTCCCTGCCCTTGGTTGAAGGATCCATCTTTCTTACTTTGCAAGAGCACTGTTCCCATGTGTGTCTAGTGATGGATATAAAAAATAGCTTCTGTCTTTGCTTATATCTTCCAAAGTTCAGTGACTTTGTTTCAAGAAGCAGGATGACCTTACGCTTTCTTTGCTTCCTATGGGCTTCTCATCCCCCTATATATAACTGGAGCTGCCATTGTTTTGATTTCAGCATGCTTAATTTACACAGGAGACAGGCAAATAGCAGCCTTCTCTCCTGTATGGGAGGCAAACTGTTTCTCCCTGTTTGGTCACAGAATGTAAAACATAATGTCATTAAGTATCCATATTTCTTCAGATAATAGTAATACATACATTCCACAATCATATTATCACCAGTGTGTCATTAGCTTTCAGAAAAGACCTTACTTTATACACCCTTATAATACAGGAATATGGTATACAATCTCTTGATTCAGTTGCTTATCACCTGAAGTTCAGCCCCCTATGTTTGTGAACCTATAAAACCTTTCAAATGGATTCTTCTGAGTTTGTTTAAGTTGGGAGGAGGGCAACAGTCCATGCTTCCCTCCTCCCCCATGTTTGCTGAAATGTAAATGTTCTGTTTCCTGCCATCTCCTCCCCTTGCTGGCTTGATAGATCTGTTTACTACTTGTATATAAATTGAGGGCAACACATTCCTTTGTTTAGGATAGACCTATTCAACAACTCCCCTTCCTATACCTGGTTTACACACACTTTAATCATAAGTCCAACATATATTCATAACTCTTAATACACTGAATACATACCTCACACAAGAATATTAATGATCAGTGAGTAATTAGTTTTCAAATGATATCTCACAAGGCATATTTTATACGAAGATTATTACAATAGGGTATAGGGTATGAATACGGGGGTGCTTAGTGTCAATCCCTGTGAGGTAGGGAAGTGCTATTATCTGCATTTTACAGGTGGGGATCTGAGACCCAGAGAGACCCAGTGCCTTGCCCAAGATCACACAGGAAATCTGTAACAGAGCAGAGTTTTCTAAGTCCAAGGCTAGAGTTCCTAGTCATTAAACCATCCATCTTCTCTAGTAGTCAGAGGTGATCACCAGCTGCCGCTTCCAGTTGTCATCTAAGACTTGTTTGTTGATCTATTGACATCAGCAAATTCCTGGAGCTATTGGTCCTCAACTGGAAATCAGTGAGATTAGTTGAAAAAGTCTTATGGGGTATAATGTATTGTTTTGATTTGTCACCTTCTCTACATTGCATTGTTTTGAAAATAATTAGTCTTTAAAATTAAAATAAATTCTGGTTGACTTCTGGGTTCCTGAAAGCCATACAGAGATTGTCCAATGGGTAAAAATGGACACAGCAAAAGCAAGCAGACCATTTCTCTCTCTACCATTTAATCTCTAACAAACTATTTTCTGAAGGCAGACCAATATTACTTTAAAGATTCAGAGTCAAGCTCCAGTAGATGTAAATTGTAGTCTAGTGGCTACACAGTTAAAGTAGCAAATGGCATAAAGTTTCATATGGAGTTCCATTTTAACTTCCTGTGTACACTTTCCCATAGTAGGATTTGTGTCGTATAGAATCATAGAAATGTAGAGCTGGAGAGGACCTTGAGAGGTCATCTAGTCTGATCTCTTATGCTAAGGCAAACCTACATCGTCCCTGACAGGTGTTTCTCCAATGTAATCTTAAAAACCTCCAATGCAAGGATTCCACAACTTCCCTTGGTAGCTTAATCCAGTACTTAACTATACTTTGTAGGTAGAAAGGTTTTCCTAATATCTAACCTAAATCTCCCTTGCTGCCCATTACTTCTTATCCTACCTTCAGTGGACATGGAAAACAAGTGACCACCATCTTCTTTATAACAGTCTTAACATATCTGAAAACTGCTATCAGGTTCTTGCTCAGGCGTCTTTTCCCAAGAGTAAACATACCCAATTTTTCAACATTTTCTCAGGGATCCTAAACCTTTTATTATTTTTGTTGCTTGCCTCTAAACTCTCTCTGATTTGTCCACATATTTCTTACAATGTGGCACTAAAAACTAGACACCATACTTCAGCTGAGACCTCGCCAAAGCCAAGTAGAGTGGATTTATGTCTTATCTATAACACTCCTGCTAATATACCCTAGAATGGGATTAGCCTTTTCCTAACTGCATGACATTGTTGGCTCATATTCAATTTGTGATCCACTAGAACCCTCAGATCCTTTTCTTCAGTATGACAGACTAGCCAGTTACTCCCTATTTTTGAGTTGTGTATTTGATTTTTCCTTCCTAAGTGTAGTACTTTCCACTTTTCTTTGTTAAATTTCATCTTGTTGATTTCAGACCAATTCTCCAATTTTTCAAGGTAGTTTTGAATTTTATTTTGTCCTCCAAAATGTTTGCAACCCCCCTCAGCTTATAAAATTTGCAATGACATCAAGCATGCTCTCCATTCCATTATCCACATAGTTAATTAAAATGTTGAACATTACTGAACCCAGAATAGACCCCCATGGGACCCTGCTAGATCAATCTTCCCAGTTTGACTGTAAATCACTGATAATTACTCTTTGAGTATGTTTTTTTCAACCAGTTGTGCATTCAGACAACTTAAATAAATTCTTGGAGATTTTGAAGGATAAAATGTAAAAAACAGCCTATTTCAGGAGCATTTGTTGTGATTATTTCCTATGGTTTAATAACAATTCATGTAGGTTTCCCATAACAAAATTACCAAGAAAGGACAAACGGACAACTTTCAAAGCTAAGCAATCTGTATCTGTGGCATGCAAACCAGTACCATAAACACCTAATTCTCAAGCTTATAAAACAACTTTCTAAATTCAGAACATACAAGGTCAGAACACACAGGAGATAAACACAGTAAAATATTACTGAGCCCACACCCTTGATCTTTTAGCCTTTACACCGAAAGCAATGCAGTCACACTTTATGATACATTGCTATTACTTTTAGTAGAGAGAAATCAAATAATTTACTTTTACAATTTAAAATCTATTTATCCCCGTCTGTATAATCCCTCATTTTCAGGCCCGAATGACATTCACTGCACTCTATGGTATGGTCCCTCGTTGTTTCAAACCCAAAAATAATTCCTAGTGGTTTCATAGTTTCCTCATTCTAATTTAAACCATTAACTGTGTACAATACTGTATCAACTTTTCTTCTGATGTGGTCCCATTAAATCAGGAGGGGCAGAAGCTTGCTGTGTATTGAGGCAGAGGGATAGGATAGGGAGGAAGCAGAGCTACTGAGACTTGGCAAGGAAGGAGCGGCCAGCTCCAGGCTGGGAAAGAGGTCCAGCAGTTCCTACCTGCTCCATGGCTTAATCCCAGGAGCTTTGGCAGCCTCCCCGGGTCCCACTCCTGCCTCTGGCCCCTCTGTGAATGGGTTTACATAGGGGCAGAGCTCCCCACTATATTTCCATTGTGTGGGATCAAGCTTTCTCTGCCTCTCTCTCTCCCATCCCTTCTGATTCCGCCACCCATGCATTAAATTGTTTATCAATGAAATTTTTACTAGCTAGTTAGTCATGTTGCAAATTGTGGAGAGGAGAATGAAACCATTCATTTATCACAGGCATAAGATTAAGGTGGAAGTGCTGAGAATCTGAGGTACATTTTCAGATGTTGGAATTGGAGCCTTTTTCCATAGAAAAAAAGGTAGGGTGCAACACTGTTGGCAGGGGGGAGGGGGACATTTAAAAGTACATAGGGGCAAAAAAGTCTGATATCAGCCATAAGAGTGGATAATATCTCTGTCTCATCTTGCCAATATAATCAATGGCCTTATTGACATCCAGGTGTTTTGCAGCTTCACATTCAGAGGCCAAGAGTACCATATCACTTAAGTACCCATCTGCCATTGTGGATCTTAAGCAGTCTTTGGATTTGTCTACAGAAACATTTAATTTGCAGCAGGGCTTAAATTCTGACATTATTTCCTACAGCCCTCCAAACTGCCCCCCACTCCCTATTTGGGGCTCTGGGCTTCAGTTGTGGGGTGTGGCTTTATTGAGATTGGAGGATACACCTGAGCATAGGACATCTGCCCTACTGGAGGTGCCGGGGGACCCGTGTGTTTGAAAATATTTACCAGAGCTTTGTTTCAGTTGGCTCTGGCTGAATTGAAGCCCTGGTTTGTGGCAAGCTGGGATGTGAATCTTTCTCATGCAGGCCTGCGGCAGACCAATTATCCGTACAGATCCTGCTGATGTGCATTCAAAGTTTATTAATGCACTTTGATCTAGTCTTGTTTCAAAGAGAACTAGATCAATGCACATCAGCAGGGTTCATAGGGACATTTAGTATATGGCAAGCTACTGCCGGGTAAATTTACACCCTAGCTTGCTGTGAACTAAATATTTGTGTAGCCAAGCCCTTAAACTCACTCTAGCACAGAGAAGTGCCTCCCTTTTGATGCTGTAGAATCTAGGAGCTCAACACAAAGTTGACAGTTGATAACCAAGTCTGATAATCCACTGGAAATTCATTCAGAACATTCCAAAATTCAGAAATTGATGTCACTTTTTGTGGTGCAATGTGCATGTTCTTCAATTTCAGCTTCAACTTCTGCATCAAGACTCTGCTGATGCATAGTGAGCTGCTATTATTGTTTAGTTTGTTGTAATCAAGGAAACAGTTACTGTTTGGATTTCAAGCACATAGTGCAGACAACAAACTAGAGTTACAGGTGAATTGTCTTCAAGCTCAACAACAACTCATCCAGCATGGAAATCAGTTTTTGACTGTTCTTGAGAACAACACATGCTGATGACTGATCCAGTGTGACAGAAACAAAGAGCTGTGCCAGCTTGGAATATATTTTGTTCGTTCTTCGTGGCCTTGCTGTTTTTGTAGTGCTGAGGTCAACTTTTGCTACTGCCTGAGAGGAATGGGAATTTCAAGTTTCTTGGCTATGTTTTCATTTCATTACATAACTCCTTCCATTAGCTTTCAGATGACCTAATTTCTTCAAGAGCAGTAACACTGCTTTCCACTAATTCCAGGGAACTAAATAAATTCAGGGTTTCATTCTGCAGTTCTTCTGAATCACTGTTCAAAATATGAATAATTATTTAAAAATTGACCCTCAGCAAAAAGGAATAGATCATCAGTCTCTGCAGGAGGTCCTTTGCAGAACAAATACAGCTGTTATGAGATTTACAAAGAATTTTCTCAAGTGGAAGTCTTGAGCCATTTATATTCCTAAAGCAAAAAATATCACTCTCAACTCATTGACATAGAAAGAAAAAACAGGGGGAAGGACAGAGAGTCACATCTTTACCATAAAAAGGCAGGTCTATGGGACTGGTGACTCCCTACTAAGAAGAAAATACAGGCCTATCACCAGACCTGATCCGGAGAACAGAAGGGTGTGCTGTCTGATGGGAGCTAAGATATGGAATGTGGACCTGAGGCTAAGGAGGATCTTACTGAGAGCAGGAAAAAAATTCACTGATTGCCCTTAATCAGGGAACAAATTATACAGCTGGATTCTCACTGGAACATATTAAGGGAGACTTTGCCAGGCTGGGGAAGACTCTGAAGGAAACTGAAGCTCAGGTGATCTTCAGTGGGATTCTACGTGTCCATAGAAGAGGAGGATCAAGGTGGAGCAATATTATGATGATCAACAGATGGTTCAGGCAGTGGTGCTATAGATGGCTGTGGGATGTTCGATCATTGGGAGACATTCTTGGACAGAGGACAGTTCTCATGGGCTGGACTCCACCTGAGCAGGGAGTGAAATAGACTTCTAGGGTGGAGGTTGGCACAACTGGTTAAAAGAGATTTAAACTAGAAACTTGGGGGAGACTGTTGGGAGATGCTCATGTAATTTCCACACCTGATTTTAACATTTAGCAAGAGGGAAATCAAATAAAGGATAGAGCAAAGGAGAAAGGAACAGCAGTGGGTAAGAGAATGGGCATTAAGAGGAAAGATAGTGCCAATACCAGTGAAGTTAAGGGTCAGGTTAGGTGATACTGGCAGTAGAAGGACTGCGCCCAATTGGGCGAGGAATGTGGATGAAGCCAAGCAGCAATGATTCAGATGTTTGTACATCAATGCAAGGAGCCTGTGTAACAAAACAGAAGAACTAGAACTACTGGCGCAGAAAGTGAAACCATGTATTAGAGGGGTAACAGAAACATTCTTGAAAAATAGTCATGACTAGAAAACAGATATTAAAGGGTATGTGCTGTTCAAGAAAGACAGAATTGAAGGTAAAGATGATGGAGTACCATTGTATGTTAATGATGAGGTAGACTATAAAGAAATTAGAAGTGGTGGAATGGATAAGACGGTCTTTTTGGGCCAAAATCACTTTGGGGAAGAAAGCTACCAGAGGTTCCCCTAGGATAGTGCTTGGGGTGTGCTACAGACCCCCAGGATCCGATTTGAATATGGATACAGAACTCTGTAATGAAATAAATACTTCTGGGAACTGTGTGATTATGGGAGACTTTTTAACTTCCCAGATATAGATTGGAGGACAAGTGCTACTAATAATAGTAGGGACCAGATTTTCCTGGATGTGATAGCTGACAAATTTCTTCACCAAATAATGGCTGAACAAGAGATGATGCCATTTTACATTTGCTATTGGTGAGTAGAAAGGACCTCATAGAAGAACTGGTTATAGAAAACAATCTTAGTTTAAGTGATCATGAGCTAATTCAGTTTAAACTAAATGAAAGGAACAACAAAAATAGATCTGCAACTAGGGCCTTTGATTTAAAAAGGGAAAACTTAAAAAAATTAAGAGAATTAGTTAGGGAAGTAGACTGGACTGAAGAACTCAAGGATCTGAATGTGGAGGAGGTTTGGAGTTAGTTTCTGCAATTTTGACTTAAAGTATCTAAAGCTTGCACCCCAAGCAAGTAAAAAAATTAATAGGGAAGGTTGCAGACCAAACTAGATGACCAATCATCTCAAACAGGTAAATAAAAAAAGAAAGCCTACAAGGAATGGAAGATGGAATGGATCAGCAAGGAAAGCTACATCTTGCAGAGCTGAAAGTGTAGGATAAAGTGAGAACTTCCAGCCAAGCGGACTCAAAGAGCTTGGCTTGTTTGCCTGACCAAAAGAAGGCTGAGGGAAGATGTGATTGCTCACTATAAATACATCAGAAGGATAAATACCAGGGAGGGAGCGGAGTTATTTGAGTTAAGCACTAATGTGGACACAAGAACAAATGGCTATAAACTGGCCATCAACAAGTTTAGGCTTGAAATGAGACAAAGGTTTCTAACCATAGAGGAGTAAAGTTCTGGAACAGCTTTCCAAGGGGAGGAGTGGGGGCAAAAACCTAACTGGTTTCAAGACTGAACTTGATAAGTTTATGGAGGGGATGTATGTCAATCTGCGACTGCGAGCAGCAAGTATCTTCAATAGCTGGTGATGGAACACTAGATGGGGTGGACTCTGAGTTACTACAGAGAATTCTTTCCCAGATACCTGCCTGGTGGGTCTTGTTCACATGCTCAGGGTCTAAATGATCTCCATATTTGGGGTTGGGAGGGAATTTTTACCCTGGGTCAGACTGGCAGATCCTGGGATATTTTTTTTTTTTTTGGCCTTCCTCTGCAGCATTGGGCACGGGTCACTTGCAGGTTTAAACTAGTGTAAATGGTAGATTTTCTGTAACTTGAAATCTTTAAATCATGCTTTTAGTACTTGGGTAACTCAGCCAGAGCTTAAGGGTCTATTACCAGAATTCATGAGTGAGGTTCTGTGGCCCGTAATGTGCAGAAGGTCAGATGAGATCATGATGGTCCCTTCTGACCTTAACCTATGAGTCTATGAGACACCATTCTCCATCCAACATCCCACCTTCAGTCAATCTCATGATGCATGATTCCTCATCCCATCAGAGCCTGTAGGCCATCTGCCATTTGCCTAAGCCTAACCAAACTATCTTTTACCATGACAACACATCCGTCTGGCATATGTGGTCCTTTTATTTGAATGCAGTGAATGTTTCCTTATACAGAAACATTAATTGGTAATTTAAACTGTAGAAGCAATTAATACTTTATTACACTCTCATAGCACATTATGAATAAAATACAATAAAAATACAGTTGGCTAAAGCGTTTTAGTTAGGAGATGCTGTGACATGGAAATGCTAAGTAAATTGAAGAGAGCTTCACTTGCTTCCCCTGTTGAGCTGCTAAGGCAATTTTATTTCCTGTCTGCGACTGATTGAAAATCAAAGAAACTTTTTATTCAACGTGATACATTAGGAATCAGAACCAGACACACACGGATAACAAGTTGAGATACTATGTGTGAAGCACATGTTAACAATTTAGCCAAACTTCTGTGGCCAGTTTTATCACCAATGCATCACCAGAGTAAAATAATTTGCCAATGACACACACAGTTTTGGACTTACCGGGAAGTAAGGTGACAGAAAATATAGTTTCAGCAACTGTTGTTTGTTTGTCATCTGTCCTGATCTGAGGAAATGCTTTGTAAACTAGAGTGGGCAACCCTTTTCCTGTTGCCAGCAGGTAGACGCTTGAGTTGGTAGATTTATAGGATTAGCAGGAGCAGGCTGGGAAAATTGTAAATTTGCACAGGGTATGAAGCACCATGGGGGAAGAAGGGGCAACCCAAATGGTGTGCTTGCTCTGTTGCCAGGAGCAATCTGCATAATTGTAGTCTTCATGGAATATTCATTTAACCCTCACAAACAAAAATGATTAACTCATTGAAGTTTGAACTGGAGAAAAGAGGCTCATTTATACCAGCTGAGGATGTGGCCAAGGATGATCGTGGAAAATGCAGATAGTTTATCACCTGAGTAGGGAGTTCTTGACATTAACCAATCTGTGACCTCTTGTTATATATGAAGCAGATGGATGTAGTATATTTCTCTTCGTCTTTTTTTTATCTGCCCATTATCTCTTCTGGATCTGAATCAGAATTGAGTTCCATGGACTCTGAAGTGAGGATGAGATATTATAAAAACTGCAGCCTCAAGATGAAAATGCATTTTGGCATGAATCCATTGCAACTGTCTATCTTCCAAAGAGAATAAGACAGTCAGTAAGTACCCATAAGTATTACCAAGATAGGTAACTTATTTTTGCATTTCCTTTGGGGTTTCTTATTTACGTAAGAGTTAAACTTACCACTCCTGTCTTTAAACAATCTGAGGTCCTCTGATGAAAGGTGCTCTGTAAATGCCAAGTACTGTTTTTTTTAACACTTATTCTGCCACTCTCCTATCTAGGTTACATATTAGACATTGACTGAAAGTCAATGACTGAGTACAACGTCAGAGGAAATAGAAATCTATTATCATTGTTGCGACTCTTGGCAAGGCAGCAATTTGATTCAGTCACATGATTGTGAGATTCATGATGCACATAAGGACATCTTAAACATGCTTGGATTTTACACTGGAATCCCCCTGCATCAGAGGGACTTGAATCTAGGCAGTGGTTCTCAACCTATTTACCATAATGGGCTGTAGATGCAGCTCTCTATCTTATGTGGGCCGCATCCACACTATATATATGTACACACTACTTATATGGCCCTGAGGATGTCCCATGGGGGGCAGCTGTGTACTGATTGGGCCACAAGTGGGTTGCAGGTTGAGAACTACTGAGCTAGGGTGACCAGATGGCAAGTGTGAAAAATGAGGACACTTTTTTGGCGGGGTGGAGGGTATAGTTTCCTGTATAAGACAAAGCCCCTAATATTGAAATGGTCCCAATAATATTGGGACCTCTGGTCACCCTACTTGAAGCTCTGATTCCTGAGAACTTATATATATGTCATTATACTCCCCTCCAAATGTAAGATCCTGGAGAATGGTGAAATCTCAGTCAAGCAATAAGCACCCTGACTAGCTGGCTTAGGATGTTTCTTGAGTGATGTAGACAGCCATAATGATTCTTTGTTATTTGTATAGCTCTGACAATGTGCCCATTTGGCTTTTTTACTCAGATAAGAAGAGTGATCCCTACCCTAAAGACTTCACAGTGATATAAAGGAAAAGAATAAGTTAAAGAAAAGCAATTGCCACTTGCCACCCCCCTGATGGAGTGTTACTCAGTGAGCTGAAATCCACTGTGTTCCTGTCCTGCACCTGATACAAGAATAGCCACCATAAGGTAGACAATGGCACAGAATACAGACTAAGTAATTTGGCCAATAGTACAGTTATGCACAGACATAAAATATTTACTTCATGTTTCATATGAGGTCAAATATGGAGAGGTTTCCTTCTGTATACCAGAGCCTTGCGGAGAGCTGGTCCATGCAAGTTCAAGAGGATCCTCAGTCCATTGGGAAAACACTATATTGGAAGCAATAACATGAGAAAAGCTAGTTAGAGAGGAAGAGTTGTCTACTGGTTAGGGTGTGAGCTTAGCATATGGGAAAGCCAGGTTCAATTCCCTGCTTTGTCAAAGGCTTCTCGGATCTTTAGTCTGTCTCAGTTGAACTAACAGTCCTCCCTTACCTCCCACAAGTGTTGTAGGGATAAACACATTAAAGATTTTGTTGAGGTGATCAATTACTACAGTATTAGGTACCAAAGATAGACAAAATAAAAAGATGGTGCAAATGAACAAGTAGAAAACAAATAAGACATTTTTCAAGTATGTAAGTAAAAAGCATTGCCCTTATACTGCTATAAAGCATTTAATCCCAGCATAGCTTATTTTGGTTCCCCAAATCAGAAGGAGCTCTACTGGTATATGCACTCTATAACTATGGCCGTACTAGGGTGTTTGTATTGCTTTAACTATGCTCACACAATTAAAGTGGCAACATTTTAAATGTAGACAAGGCCTAGATATTTGTGCTGTTTTAGGCAATGCACATTTGTCATACCGAATTGACATAAGAACATAAGAATGGCCATACTGTGTCAGACTAATGGTCCATCTAGCCCAGTATCCTTTCTTCCGACAGTGGCCAATGCCAGGTGCTTCAGAGGGAATGAACAGAACAGGTAATCGTCAAATGATCCATCCCATTGCCCATTCCCAGCTTCAGACAAACAGCAATCCCTGCCCATTCTGGCTAATATCCTCCATGAACTTATTTAGTTCTTTTTTGAATGCCGGTATAGTCTTGGCCTTCACAACATCCTCTGACAAGGAGTTCCACAAGTTGACTGTGTGTTGTGTGAAGAAATACTTCCTTCTGCATGCCAGCTAACCTGTTCTAATACTGCTGAATAGTTAACTTTCAGCTTACTTTTTGATGTGGGTCCAGATTCAGCCCTGCTGTTGCCCCAGGAGGCAGTCACCTTTGGGAGAGTGAACCTTGAATGTTTCCCTCACCATGCCTTGCCTACTCCAGGATTATAACGTATGCCACAGAAGAGCACTTTAAAGTCTGGCAGGGGTTCCATAGAAGCCATGCTGGTGGAGGCTGCAGAAAGGAAGTTTTGAATCAATTCATCACAGCCACGTGGGTCACATACTGTCCCTAATAGGAATTCCCATTTTTTGGCACTTTTATAAGTACTGTTTTCTACTGCTGCAGCCTCCCCTCTCACCAACAGGACTCTGCGCCAAGATTGGTGCCTTTAGAGGAAATATAAAACGTGTTATCTCGCCAGTATATGGTACTACACCCTCTTATTGCTTCATTCGGGCATGCTGTTCGTTCACATAAAGTGCTTATTTTCTCACCACATAAAAGGTGTTTCCTCCTCTGTCCTTTTATATTAACAGATAAATTAGATTGATCTAGAAAGCCAAAAGACCATGTCCTGCCCATTTTGACTAAGCGGTAAACTCCACTGACCTGAGAAATCTTCCAGATTCTTTGCACTTAGTTGCATTTCGCCTGGGGCCTAGAAGGTGATTAGAATGTCATTTCCTTGTTTTATTTCCCTTAAGCAGATGTGAACTTCAATGACCTGATTATGGGTATGTGTACGCACTGATGGTCGCAAATTTGCCGCCATCAGATCAATCTATCCGGATCAACTGAGTGGCAGTGAAGACTTGATCAATTGAAGTTGATTCAATTAAATCACCTCCTCAAAAGCATTAATGCCAAATTTCCCGTTGGCGCAGCACAATGGAGATGGCACACTAAAGGGAAGTTAGGAAGTCGACGGATTTCTCTGCAAGTGTGTAGTAAGCCTATATTACCCTGCCTTGCTGCATGAATCAAAGGATGCAAAGTGTTGCAGTATGTTTCAAAGTCGGATTTTTAGGCAACCATGAAGATTCCTATTTGACTAGGAACTTCTGAAAGTCTCAGAATTATACAAATACCTGTAAGTGATCAGGGTGAAGAAAGAATTAATGGATGATATCCTCCTCATGTGTACAGAGCCTGAGTGAACTGGTTTAAAACAGGTGACTGGGGCAAGGGTTGAGCTCAGGGGGACAGAATCTTATACTGTAACTGGGGCATTACCCCAGAGCTGTTCCCTGGCTGAAGTTTAGACCCTGCCATACCCCCATAGACATTCACCACGGCTGCTTATATAGCACAGCCTGGAGGAGACAGAGAGTGAGTAGGAAACAGTTTTATTCCATTCCTCCCTAAACTTTTACAAGTTAATTCACATCAGGCAGAATTGCCTTAAGCACAATATCCATCTTTAACCTAATATTTCATATACATGTTTTTAATGATGCATCTCTACTGCATGGCTCAGGAGCGACAGGCAGGGAAGAATACACCCACCTTTGAGGGCTCCAAGTGGTACACCCTCGGGTGTCCAATAGTTTTTCCTCTTTTTCAGCCCACTGGCTTGAAATGTGAGGCAGCCAGAACAATCCCGTGTGTAATATGGGGAGTGAGTTAACTTTCCACAGCTCTGCCTCCATGGATTGTTGGTGGGCAATATTAACAGTTATCTCGTGCTGTAATAAGTCTGGTTCTTCTTCGAATGATTGCTCATATGCATTCCACTTAGGTGTGTGCGCACCCTCGTGCAAGGTTCCCGGACAATTTTTTCCCCTAGCAGTCCCTGTAGGGGCCGGCTCCGCGCCCCCTGGAGTGCCGCGCTCATGCCGTGGTATATAGGGCGCCACCGGCCATGTGGACCCTCAGTTCCTTCTTTCTGTCCGTGACGGTCGTCTGGAACAACTCTTGCTGCGTCACAAGTATTCTTCCCCTTTTATTGTGTTAGTTAGTTAGCAGTTCTCCCTGAACTAAATTAGTTTAAGTGAGTTAGGAATTGTTTAAACCCTGCACTGGCTGCGGGAAAGCCTTCCCAGTCAGTGATCCCCATGAGCGCTGTCTTAAGTGCCTTGGGGAGCAGCACCGCAAGGACTGGTGCCAAATTTGTAAAGCCTTCAAGCCGAGGACCCAGAAGGAGCGGGACATCCGGCTGAAGGCTATCCTGATGGAGTCCGCGCTGCACCCGGCATCTGAGCCACCCTGGACCCCATCGGCACCGAGCAGCTCGTTGGTGCAGAGCGCTCTGCCGACACCGCAGGCGCCTCGGCACCAGAGATGTCCGGTGCCAAAGAGAAAGAAGTGCCATCCATGTGTCGAGCGCTCTCCCTCCCCTGCGCCGCAGGAGTGGCCGGGGTCGAGCCCCGAGGTGCTGGAGCTGCACAACCAGCCTCCAGCACCAGTGCCGGTGCTGGCACAGAGGGATCCTCCCCCAACTCCTGGGAGTGGGGGAGCCCCTCTCCAGGACCCTGCCATGCCAGAGGCGTATGAAGCGGCTCGAGCCTTGCTGGTCCTTCCCACGCCTCTGGCCCTCCCCCGGCCAGGGGAGTCAGGGCCTATGTCCTGGGGCAAACCCGCGATGGGTGTCCCCGAAGGGTGGGCGCGCCCAGCACCAGAACAGCCACCCACCACACGGCGTCAGAGAGTCAAGCTCGATAGCTCCTCTCCCTCATCTTCCGAGGATGATGCCTCACGGCACTGGTCCCAGTCTCCGAGACGGTACGGTTCCAGATCGCCGTCACCGGCTGGATCTTTCGCCACTCCAGCTCCGACTTGGCACCAAGGCACCGCTCTCAGGACCGTTCGCCTGCACCGGGGAAGAGGCGCCGCAAGTCTTCGGCTTCCCAGCACCGCTCCTTGTCGTCGTCGTCGGCTTCACCAAGGCGTTGGCACCGGTACAGACGGCACCGCTGCTCTTCGGGATCGGCCGGTAGTGGGTCCCGAAGCGGCTCTTCCCGACGGCACCGTTGTCGCCGTTCCCCCAGCTCGGGCTCCTGGAAGGCTCGATGCTGGGACGAGGTGCAGCCCCCAGCACCAGCACTGGCACTGACTCCGGCACCGGGTTGGCCCCAGCCCCCTTGGCAGTGGCCATTTTGGGGGCCATGTGGAGTGCAGTTGGGGCAGGGTACTGTGTCGGCCCCTGCCTCCATCGCCCAGCAAGCTCCCCCTTAGGCACTACCGATGCAGGGAGGGGACCGCTCCTCAGGAGAGGAGTCGGACCCTGGGGAGGGCCCCTCCACAGGACCCTGCTGCCTGTCCTCTTCTTCATCGCTGGACGAGGCAGACTTCAGGGACCAGGGGGCTCCTCTAGTTGACTTTAAAGCTCATCAGGAGCTGCTGAAAAGAGTGGCCTCCAACCTCGACTTGGAGGTCAAGGTGCTGGAGGAAGAGGTGGACCCCCTCTTCGGGCGTGTGGGGACCCAAGGCCCTTCCAGGGTAGCCCTTCCTGTGCATGAAAGGGTGTTGTGCCTGGACAAGGCAGTGTGGCAAACCCCTTCCTCGGTTGCCCCAACCTCCAAGGGCACCAAGAAAAAGTACTACGTGCCAGCCGAAGGGCCCGAGTACCTTTACACCCACCCAGCCCCGGGTACTCTAGTTGTGGACGCTGCCAACCAGAAGGAGAGACAGGGGGCCCAGAGCTCCACTTCTAAGAGCAAAGAGGGCAGGAGACTAGACCTCTTCGGTAGGAAGGTCTACTCCACCAGGGCGCTACAGTTCAGGGTGGCTAACCACCAAGCCCTCTTGGGGAGGTACAGTTTGAACTTGTGGGACTCCATGCGAAGGTTCGCAGAGTCCCTACCCCAGGACCAGGCCGCAGACTTCACCACGGTCCTGAATGGAGGACTGGCTGTGGCCAGCGCAGCTCTACAAACTGCTTCGGATGCTGCAGATACGGCCAGCAGGGCAATGGCCTCCGCTATCGTTATGTGTCGGGCAGCGTGGCTTCAGTCCACAGGGCTGTCCCAAGAAGTGCAGCATTCCATACAGGACCTGCCCTTTGATGGGGCCGGCCTGTTTTCGGAAAGAACAGACGAGAAGCTGCATGCCCTCAAGGACTCTAGGGCTGCCTTGCATTCCCTGGGTCTTTACACCTCTCAGGCGGCAAGGCAGCAGACCCGCCAGCAGCTGCAGCGCCTGCCGCAGCAGCAGCAGCAACCTAGGCCTAGGCTTTTCACCCCTGCGAGGGGTAGGGATAGGAGTAGGGGTTTTGGACGGCACGACCGCTCCAGGTCATCCTCCGCTTCCCAGAAAGGACCCCCCCAGGGCCCCAAAGGGAAGGGGCAGTTTTTATGGTGTGCCCGAGGGTGGCACTGGTACCTCTCTCCCTGGATTCGTCCCTCCTATTCAGAGACAGGCTAAGGTCATACCTCAGTCTCAAGGGGCATCACGTCAGACCGCTGGGTCCTGGACACCGTGCGCTGGAGTTACGCCCTCCAGTTGGTGGTTTTTCCCCCCAATTCACCCCCTTCCCTGTCCCTCTTCAGGGACCCATCTCACGAGCAACTGCTCCTTCGGGAGGTCCGTTCCCTCCTGCACAAGGGGGCCATAGAGCCAGTCCCGCCGCTCGAGGTGGGGGAGGGGTTCTACTCAAGGTACTTCCTCATTCCTGAAGCCAAGGGAGGCCTCAGACCTATACTGGACTTGCGCAGGTTAAACAGGTTCATAAAGAAACTGAAGTTTCGCATGGTGTCCCTAGCGGTCATTATCCCCGTGCTGAATCCAGGAGATTGGTTTGACACCCTCGACCTGAAGGATGCGTACTTCCATGTCTCCATCCTTCCCACCTACAGGCGCTATCTAAGGTTCATGGTAGCTGGTGGCCACTACCAGTTTATGACCGTGCCCTTTGGCCTGTCCTCCTCCCCCAGGGTGTTCACCAAGTGTGTGGCAGTGGTGGTGGCCTACCTGAGGTGCAGGGGGGTCCAGATATTCCCCACCTGGACAACTGGTTGTTAAAGGGCAGGACCAGGTCTCAGGTATACGAGGCGGTCTCCCTCGTCCAGGCCACCTGCAACAATCTGGGACTGCTCATCAACGAGTAGAATATACGCTGTACTGGGGATAGCGTCGACGAGTTCATAGGGGCATCCCTAGACTCTGTTCAGGCCAGAGCCTTCCTCCCACACTCGAGGTTCAAGGCCATGGCAGCGATCATATCGCAATTAAGCAGGTGCCCCACAATGACAGCAGGCAGTGCCTTCAGCTTTTGGGCCACATGGCCTCATGTACGTATGTGGTGAGGGGCCCGGCTCAGGCCTCTCCAAGGTTGGTTGGCCATGGTCTATGTGCCCAGCAGGCATGCCCTGGACAGAGTGGTGACAGTGACCCCCGCAGTTTTGGGGCCACTGCAATGGTGGAAGGACCCCGAAGCGTTCTTAGAAGGGGTTCCATTCAGGAACTTGACCCGCTTGGTCACCCTGATCTCCGATGCGTCGGACCTCGGGTAGGGGGCCCACGTCAGCGGTAGCCTGAGTACTCAGGGCCACTGGTCGCAGGAGGAGACTGCCCTCCACATCAGTGTAAAAGAACTGAGGGCAGTCAGACTGGCATGCAAGGTATTCCTCCATTGTTTATTGGGCAAAATGGTACAGGTGCTGACAGACAACACCGCAGCAATGTTATATAAACAAGCGGTGGGGGGGGTGTTCCTTGGCTCTGTGCCAGGAGGCGCTTTGACTTTGGGACTTTGCAGTGAGGCATGACTTTTGTTTAACCACCTCTCACCTCCCAGAGGTCAGGAACGACGAGGCGGACTGCCTCAGCAGGTTGTTTCTACCCCAACACGACTGGTCGTTGCATTCGGAGATAGCGGCCAGGACTTTCCATGAGTGGAGTGTTCCCCGACTGGACCTATTCGCGTCGTCCCAGAACAGGAAGTGCCCGAGGTTCTGCTCGCTCCAGGGTCGTGAGCCGGGCTCCCTCTCCGACGCGTTCCTTATCAAATGGATGGGGACTCTCATGTACGCGTTCCCCCCTGTCCCGCTCTTACCTAGAGTCCTCTTGAAAATCAAGAGGGACAGAGCGGATGTGATCCTGATTTCCCCAGCGTGGCCAAGACAGCATTGGTTCAACATGCTGCAGGACCTCTCTGTCACCACGCCAATCGAGCTCCCGAAGAGGCCGGACCTGCTCTCCCAGGACCATGGTCGCCTGCTGCACCCCAACCTGGACTCCCTGCACCTGACGGCCTGGAGACTATCTGGCTGACAGAGGCGGAGAGAACTTGCTCGGTGCAGGTCCAACGCGTTCTGCTGGGTAGCAGGAAGTTCTCCATGCAGATCGTATATAAGGCCAAGTGGAGGAGATTCACCTGCTGGGCGGAGTCGCAGGGCATAACCCCCGGTACGTCCCCCATGCAGGCCATCCTCAAGTACCTGCTGCAGCTTAGACTCCAGGGGTTAGCACCACCCTCCCTCAGGGTGCACCTAGTGGCCATCTCGGCTTTCCATCAGCCGATGGAGGGGTGGTCCTTGTTCTCCCATCCTATGTCGGTGAGGTTCCTCAAGGGGGTTGAGAGGCTTTACCCGCAGGTCCGTGACCCAGTGCTTCCCTGGGATCTCAACCTGGTCCTCGCTAGGCTGACAGGGCCCCCCTTTGAGCCCTTGGCCACCTGCCCCCTACTGATCCTGTCCTGGAAGGTGACCTTCCTTGTGGCCATTACCTCGCCTAGGAGGGTCTCTGAGCTAAGAGCTTTGACCTCGGAGCCCCCCTATACCGTGTTCTTCCGGTACTTCCGTGTTCTTTCAGCTGAGACCGCATCCAGCTTTTCTACCTAAAATAGTCTCCCAATTCCATTCCACACCCACCCTCCGTCCCCACTGTCGGAGTCGGCAGAAAGAAGGGACTGAGGGTCCGCATGGCCAGCGGCGCCCTATATACCGCGGCATGAGCGCAGCACTCCAGGGGGCGCCGGAGCCAGCCCCTACAGGGACTGCTAGGGGAAAAAATTGTCTGGGAACCATGCACGAGGGCGCGCACACACCTAAGTGGAATAGATATGAGCAACACATCTCGAAGAACAACAGTTACTGGTAAGTAACCATGTTTTTGACCAAGCTAGATACATATTGCATTCACTTATATTTATAGGTATAAAATAAAGACCTCTTTTTTTTTTTTTTTTGCCTTAACAGGTGAGTTAATACTTTAATATCCCCAGATATAACCCAGTACATTTTATGTTCTAGTGTTGCCAGGCAAACAATTTGCATTTCAATGCATTCAATAACCAAAGCAGTTCTATTCCCATTTTTATTTGCCTTTTATATACAACAACCATGTGGTAGCATTTAACCATTGCTACATATTTCACAGAATCATAGAAGATTAGGGTTGGAAGAGACCTCAGGAGGTCATCTAGTCCAACCCCCTGCTCAAAGCAGGACTAACCTCAGCCAAATCATCCCAGCCAGAGCTTTGTCAAGCCATAGCTTAAAAACCTCTAAAGATGGAGATGCCACCACCTCTAGGTAACACATTCCAATGCTTCACCACCCTCCTAGTGAAAAACTTTTTCCTAATATCCAACCTAGACCTCCCCCACTGCAACTTCAGACCATTGCTCCTTATTCTGTCATCTACTACCATTGAGAACAGCCTAGCTCCAACCTCCGTGGAACTCCCTTTCAGGTAGTTAGAGGATGCTGTCAAATGCCCCCTCATTCTTCTCTTTTTCAGATTAAATAAGCCTAGTTCCCTCAGGCTCTCCTTATAAGTCTTGTGCTTCAGCCCCCTAATAATTTTTGTTGCCCTCCGTCAGACTCTCTCTAACTTGTCCACATCCTTTTTGTAGTGGGGGACCAAAAACTGGACACAATACTTCAACTGCGGTCTCACCAATGCCAAATAGAGAGGAATAATCACTTCCCTCAATCTGCTGGCAATGCAGCCCAATATGCTATCAGCCTTCTTGGCAGCCAGGGCACACTGCTGACTCTCATCCAGCTTCGTATCCACTGTAACCCCTAGATCCTTTTCTGCATTTTCATTTAACTTTGAAGTTTTTTTAACTCTATTTGTAATTTGTACTCTAATTCACATTGATGTGTATTTGGTTTTATGTGAAGTTGTTTTGCAGTTGGGATAGTGAACTTCGTTCATTTGTTTTTGATTACTTTTAACTTTACAGTGTTCAGGATTCTTGTTTTAGTACTAATCCCTTCCAGTATGGTGCTGGTCAGGTCCCTCCTCACTCAAGTGTGAGGGTGCTGGTGGGTCTTTACCCAGGCCAGAAGAATAGGGAGAGAATAAGATGTATGTAGTTGCTCTCAGCTTGCACCAATTGTAATCATTATTTCCTTTAAACAGATATCACCCTCCACTCTAGCCAGCTAGGGCTGATTCTAGTTACCTCAGCTTGGCTGGTGCTGCATTGTACTGGGTAAGCCCTTTCCATCAGCAGTGCCTTTAGGAAGATAAGTCAAAGACTGTGAGGTTCTGGAACAGCCTCCCAATAGGAGTTGCTGGGGCAAGTAGCTTATTTTTAAGAGAGAGCTGGACAAATTTATAAATGGGATTGTATGATGTGGTTGTTTGGGGCAGGCTGGTTCTGCAACCCTGAGCGTCCATTCTAGTTCATGTCTTATGTTCCTAAAAATCTTATGCTTACAGGCTTTGGCTGGTCATCTGCAGGGGTCAGAAAGGGATGCTTTTCCCCCATTGTATTTGGGTGCTTTTTATCTCCTTTCTCTAAAGCATCAGAGATGGCAGTGGCTGGAGATGAGACATTGGAGGAGGTGGACCAGTGCTTTGAGATATTATTGAGAATTCTCTCAAGTGTTTAGCCAGCTGGTTCTTGCTCACATGCTCAGTGTCTAACTGACTGCCATATGTGGAGTTGGGAAGGCATCTTTCCTCAGGTCAGATTGGCATAGGGTGCAGTTCTTGTGTTAGGATCATCAGGATATATCTTACCAACTCAATTCCTTGCCATTGCTGGTGTGCCTCCATCCCTCCTATTCTCTGTCCGTGACACATAATTGTTTAGTTTCCCGAGGGCTTTAATACTTTGATCTAATTTTACTTGTTGGGGTAAGTGCATGGGTGTTGGTGGCCTCTGATATACAGCTCGTCAGACTAGATGCTCTGGTAGTCCCTTCTAGTCTCAAGGTCTGACATTTGGACCTGAGTGAAGATCATCTATTTTTAGACAAGGATGATTTTAAAATTAATTGAAAGTGATTTCATAGAATAGAAAAAAAAATCTTTAGCATAAAAAAGGAAAAGACAGTCTTCCTTCCAAAGCGCACACTTTCCTTAAATCATAAATAAAAAAGTCTACAGTATTATACAGTAATGACTCAAAATACTATAAACTATAGTGTTGGGGATCATGACTGTTAAATACTGTGGCTTTATTTATTAGCTTATGTCCATTATACTTGCCATGTGTTTATTTTAGTCCACAACTAATCAGTTCTGTTCAACTTTTAAATAGTTTTGGACATCTTTTACTTATAAAGGAGGCTTAAAAAAATTAAATTTGATGTAACTTTCCCTGGTCTTCTATCAAGTGATTAAATGGACCTTTATTTCTCACCAGGCTATTGCAGGAATTCTTTGCTTGCCTGACAACTCTTCCTTTTCTCTTCCTTGCACTCTCCCTTTGCATGACTGTTTTTGTTTTTAAGTTGCTTGTTAACATTACAGCTAGTCAATTATTTTCAGATTGAACATTTTTCCATCATAAAATGCCATTTCATCAAAATTTAAACTTTGTGTGGGACTGTGTTAATCTTGACACGATTTTGTTTTGGAAAAAAAACCATTTTGATACTGACAAATATGTGTATTTACAATGCCTAGCACAATGAGGCCCTGGTCTTGGCAGCGGCTTCTATGCTCTGCTGTATTCACATAAGTACAATAGAATCGCTGTTGTACAAATTAATTGGGATGGAGGAGCTCATGATGTTGAAAAGTTCATAAAACTGAACATCTCAAAATGACAGTAGGTACAGTTCAGGAGTTGCAATGTGGTGCACTGCATCACTGTCGTCTTGTGCTTCAGACCATTGCAAAACAATTCCCAATGCACTGAAGGCATCAAAATGTGAAGGGATGTCAACTTGTTCTTCATCAAATCACATCATGAATGTGATTTGTTCTTCCGTGCCCACCCCCTCCACCCTCATTGGAGTAAAAATGGTTTGTGTAACTGATTGTTTATAAGGGTGGGGCTCATAAAGTCAAGGTTTCACTGTAATAATAAATGGCCTGATTTTCTGATGAGTCAAGCACCCAGCAGCTCCTAGTGATTTCAAATACAAGTTGTGGGTGTTTAGCATCTTCAAACTTCCAGACAAGAGTTTTTCCTATTTAATTCTATTTATATTCTTATATGGCATTCATTGCTGTGGTATCTGAGCTCAGGTCTACTCCTGAAAGCCTGTGCCAATATAGCCATACCAGTATACTATACCAGCAAAGGGCTCCTAGGAGTTGTTCCTGTTCCCAAGTAAATGGCAAAAATCCCATTGAAGTCATTGGGATTAACACAGCAGGGGCATTGGACAGCCATTTATTTGTTCTTCTCACCCTTCCCCCTTGCTAAGATCTACAGGCACGGACTTCTAATGGGCTGTGGAGTTTGTAAGCTGTTAGGCAGAGTCAGTACCTGTCACATTGTGTTTTGTACATGCCTAGCACAATGGGGACTGAAGTTGTTTGAGTCCTTCAATAAACTTTAAACAAAAAACAAAAAAAAATGTAATGGTAATAAGAGCATGAGGCCCTAGAAATAAATGACTTCCTATGTAGGATTTTGAACAATATCTAAGTCCAGCTGAAAAGTTAAGGGTAGTGGTGGGGTGAAGAAGGTGATGGAAAATGTTGCCTTTTCTTTCAAAGGGAATTGCATCATTTTACCCTGAACCTCGTGGGGGGAATTAAAAAAAAAAAAAAAGGAATCATCACACAGGGTCCGGTCCATTCCTGAACTACTTAATCAGGCAATACTTCCACTGGGTTCTTTGACTTTCCAAAAACCTCAGGCACTCATATTCCAGGATGATGAGAATGATATCAGTACCCAGAAGGATGAGGAGAAAATTATGGAGTTTGTTTTACTTTTGCACAGTGGAAAGAGAGGGGGAGGTTTGTGGGTGGCCAAAGGCCGCTGTGAAGTCTGAATGAGTAGGAGTAGTTTTATGGTGGCAGCTGCTAGAGTTCCTTGCCAGTGTGGTGAAGAATCTGAACTTTTGAGTGCTTTTCTGAATCAACTCTCTGAACTTTTTAGGAGCTACTAGAACCAATTAAGCCAGAAGTAACCAGAATTGGAGGATTTAGTCCTTTTTACCCCATTTCTGGTCCATGCCCAGGCATGTCTTCACCCGAAATGGTTTTCTGATTGTTTTGAGCTGGGGTAACTATGTGAAAGGAGTCACTGGTCAGAGATGAAGAAAGGGGCCCCTAGATCTTTGCCTTGAAACCTGATCTTTCCCTTTGCAGCAACCTGGGGCAGGTGAGGGCAGGAAAGAAGCTAGATAGAAACTGGGCGCAGCCAGGCAGCAGCCGCTGGTTAAATGGGGCAGGGCAAGGGAGGCACTGAGAGGAGCCGTGTCTGGGGCACACCCGGAGCGCCCCCGGAGATCCGGGGTGGGGGAGCGAAGGCAGCCCTGAGCCCTGTCTGCCAGTCACACCTGGCCAGGGAGCCGCGCAGGGAGCGGGGCAGGTGAGGCGCTCCGCGGGGAGACTCAGAACCGCTGGGATGGGGACAGTCCCCTGCTGGGAAATCTCCCGCGCGCCCGCAGAGGCTTTCTCCAGCTGCCCCACAGCTGCCCGCCGCCAGCTCAGCTCTCCTCCGCCCCGGGCAGCGCCAGCCGGAGACGTTCCGCCGCGGGAGGGGACGCGCGTCCCTGGGGCAGGCGGGTCCATGGAGCGGGACCGGCCGCTCCGGGACCGGCCGCAGCTCGGAGGGACGGGCGCGCTGGGGAGCCCTGGCGGCTGGGGCTGAAAGCGAAGGGCTCCTCGCCTCCGCCGCTGTCTGCGCCGAAGGGGGGTGGGATGCTATAGGCGACGCTCGCTGCTCTGAAGCGGGGCAGGGGGAGCGGGGTGCTCTAGGTGACCCCGTTGCTGCTCTGAAGCTGGGGTCTCTCCCGGAGGCCCTCCTTCTCTGCTGGAGGCACTGAAGCTAAGAAATCCTTTGTGCTGTAGAGTCACTGCTTCTACCTTTTGTGGCACGAAAGCTGAGGAATCCTCTGTAGTTCACTTTTTAAAATAGGGCACTGCTTGTGTATGCAGCTGCTCTGGAGGATCTGGAGGGCTCTGTCTGTTCTTTGTGTAAGGAAGGTTTTAGTGGAACTCCCCCCTGCTCAGACAGTCTGAGTGGCGCTCTCTCCTGCTCAGTCAGCTGAAAGGAGGGGGCACTTTGTTTGCATGGGCTTTGTATTTGCATAAGTACAATTAAGTATTTAACATAATTCACTGTATAGGGATAAGCACGCCTAGGTGCCGAGCATAATGGGAAATGGTTAGCATGGCTGGTTTTGGGCTACAAACCACTTTTGTGTTAACTGCTGGGGTAATGAAATGTTGTCCTTCAATTGTATGAACAGATGTCAGCAAAACTGTGCTTAGCCTGTTATGATAAAATACTTTACCCTAAACTAAATAGAGTGCCACGAGGGTGACAGACAGATGTTTCAGCATTGTAAAGGGGGGGAGATATGAGGAATGTCCTATTGGGATTGGACCAGCCCTGGGAAAGGGTTGCTCCCAGGCATGGAGTGATGATCTCCCATTGTTAAAAGGTAGAATTAATGACTCCTCTTGGAGCCTTTTGTTTATTGAAAACAGGGACATTCCTTCTGTGTCAGCAGAAGGTTTACCTATGAGCTCAAAGTCGCTAAGAGCTGAACTATTTAGAGAGCCTGGGAAACCTTGCCTGACAACTGACAAAGCTGAATCAGTCGGCACCAGCAGTCAGTAGGAGCTAGGCATGGTCACTGCCAGCCTGGTGAGGCCAGGGTCGGCGGGAGCCAGGTATGGTCGGCATTTGGGGACTTGGCAAGACCCGGAGGCGATAGGAGGCGATAGGAGACAGCCACGGAGGAGGCCTGGTCAAGCCTGTGGCCAGTGGGAGTTGCAGAGGGGGCAGGCTGAGCCCCCAACTGGACTGACACTACGATGGTCAATGCAGGGGAAGGCACGAAGGGGGAGGCGAAGGACACGCTCTGTACTCTGGCGTGGGTTTTAGCTCATTGAGTTCATGAATTCTGTTTGCACTGTTTCCCAAACCAGTGCTGTGTTAGCTTTCCTCTGTTATTAAAAGGTTTACTTTTCTACACTCAGACTCTGTGCTTGCGAGAAGGGAAGTATTGCCCTTTGGGGCACCCAGGTGATTTCCCAGGTGACTGGGTGGGGGCTCGAGCCAGTTTGGTGTTATATCATTGACAGGGACCCCTAGATATAGAACCCGGCTCTTGCTGCTGCCGACTCTGGCAGAAGGGTTACATTTGTTGAATGGCTGCATATAAATGTCCGTGGTCCTACAGGGACCATGTTGCCTACAAAAAGTCTATAGGTGCATTGCAGCTGCAGAGATCCTATAAGGGTCATTGTCTCTGTGCCTCTTTCTGTGCTTACTTTAGCCCTGAAGGGATGTTAAAGTTGTAGGAAAGGGTCAGCTGAAGAAACCCTACAGGAGGCATTCTCTTGCACTCCCTGTCCCTCGTTTCATTTCTCTGTGGCAAGATGTAGGTTGGCCTTGAAAGTGGCCATGATAAATGAGCAAATAAATAAGTGTAACCATAATGACAAAGGTCATTTGCGTGTGTAAGATTGTTCTGGTGGTAATGTACCTCTCGGGCGTTTGTGGAAGTGTCTAAATTAAAAGTGAGACTAATGGCCAGAACATAAATCTAAAAGATAAACTGAAATAACTATTGAAAAACCCAGACAGCAACATACATTAGAATAGCTCTAAAAAGAAGTGGAAAGGAGGAATGAGGATTTTTCAGGCAGTGTTCTTGCTTAGATATTATGTCAGCTTTGGTTTTGTTTCATTTTTTGTTTTAACATGCCTCAAGAGATGCTGCACCCAGAATCAAACTTAGTGTTTTGTAAACATACATACATGCCATATTAAGGAACAAAACCCATGCCAGGGTAGAATGTTGGTCATCTGTTGTCTAAGAATTCCACTATTATTTAATTTATCCAAATAATACTTAGAAAAGACAAAGCATAGTTTAACTTCGCGCAATTACCGTGATCATGATCTAAGTGGAAGATACACTTTAGTCAACCACAAGTTACTGGGCTCAAAGGTAACTGGGTGAAATTCTATGGACTGTGTTATATAGGAGGTCAAACTAGATGATCAGATGGTCTCTTCTGCCATTAAATTATATGAAATTAAATGAATGTGACCAAGGAACCTCTTGGTGTCAGCTGGCATAGGACACACAGGGTGCACAGAGTTTTACAGAGATCCCCTGGATCAGATATATGCATATTAAGTCCACTAAAGGGTTGCATGTAGGGTTTCTAACAAGAGCTACTAGCCCACTGGCTAATCATTTTGCAGTGTATGTATGGATAATATTTAAGGCGTTATGTGTCTATATTGGAAATTATGAGCGTAAAGCCTTGGAGTTAAGACAGGTAGGCAAGAGGTGATATGTCTTACACAGGTTCCTTTTAAGCAAGAGGTTGCAGATATTTCTCTCTCTGTCTGGTCACGTATGTATTGGGCATTGTATGTCTCATGTGGATGCCTGTTTGCACACTGAGTCTGTTACCAGTGGAAAGATGGCAAACTCTGCAAGATTTATTGAACAAAATAAACAGCAGCAAGGGATTCTGCTTATGAGTACAGGCATATCTGGGAGTGCAGGTGGACACACTGCCTCCTTCACCTATGAGATGAGGTAACAACATGTTTTCTGCCTTAGAAAAGGGTTCACATCGTGGCTGGCAGGAAACATAAAGCAATATTTTATTAGACATGAGAGTGTCTAGTGAATTAAGTCTAGGTTCTAGAATGTGTGTTAGGATTTTATTTTATATGTAAGTATTTATTTCCAATAGTTCTACTGGCTACCACTTGAATCTGTATATAGCACCACTCCCACCCCTTAGCAAGAGGGCTCTATCCCAAGGAAAGAGACACATCTTTTGGGCCCCTGTGGTGTCCACAAGAGAGTCCTGCAGAATTGTCTTCCCCAGCAGCAGGAGGGAAGGGCAGTAGGGTTTGACACCTGCCCCTGCCACCCTGGTAACTCTCTCAACCAATGGGAGGAGGAGAGGCAACAGCAGTTCTCAGAGGCCAAGAGATAGACAGACAGGTAGACTGCAAGCAGTCTCTGATCCTGTGGAGAGACCTGGAGGCCTGGGAAAATAGAAGGAGGGCTGTGAATAGCCTGGCTTTCCCTCCAGATGGGAGAGACCAGCTGGGAAGCAGAGGGGAGAGAAGGTCTGGCTGCAACATGCCAGCACAGCACTTCCAGGCCCAGAAACTGGTCTGTCTTGTAATCCCTGCCCCAGGAGGGGACAAACCACTCCTCCTGCCACTGCCAGCCAGCAACAGGAGACAGCCTGTCTCTCCTGACTCTCACTGCCTGTCCTGCAGCCAGACCACACCAGATCTGGGATTTTGGATCCAGAGACCTCATCTGCTTATAACTGAATTCATGGGTTCCAAGCTTTAAAGACTGTCAGCACTGTTCCAGAAGGCAGTGGGCAGTTAATCCCTCTCCAGCAATCCCTAGGGAGGACCTGCTTTCCTGCATCAGCCTCCTTGACCACTCAGCCAGAAGATGAACTTGAGTGAATATTCGGTATAAGAGTTAAATGGGTAGTTAGATTATAATTTTGCATCAAGAAGGCACGTTTCATCTGTGGAAGGATTTTCATCTGTCTGGATCATCAAGACCTGCACTGCCAATTCCCAGTATAATAAAGTGTGTTTCTAACAGTATCTCCTTACAGGCCTTCAACATGTCTCCATGAGCACCACCTGAGACAACGGGGACACACAGAATTGAGGGAGAGAGACCCTTTTGTTTAGGAACATTGAAAGAGAAAGAGTGTGGTCATATGACCCCCAGTAAACTTGTTGGCAAAGCCTTTAGTAATTACAAAGCATTATTACTATCTCTAATCATTTTAATCATTTAATATTTTATGGCTATATGTATTTCTCTTTAGTCAAATCCTTCCACAAAGTTTATAGTTATTGATTTTTAATTGGTGTGAATTTGAATTATTTGTGTGTTCAAGTACCATAGCCACTTTCTCAGTGTGGTTAACTCTTGTCACACTGGAGGCACCACCAAGTAGCTTTATTATTTAGCACACCAGGAGGGGAGTTGGACACCTACTAGCACAACCATGAAACAAGCCCAGGTGACAGAAGTTTTGGAACTGTCCAAAGACATGAGATACCCTTCTTCTGTTTACACCAAATACAAGTATTAAGCCACCACTGAAAGGGGCTTTTAAATTGGAATCATTATTTGCATGGTAATTGATCTTATGCCTATCAAGAGTTAGAGCTAAGCCCAATAAAATAGAAGACTCCTCCCTTGACTTCTTGTTTGCCTTCGTGGATAAGCAACGACTTTGGTCCTGCTCCAAGCAGAGGATTGTGTTCCACAGCAACCATTTTGTGTGGGAGGAATCCTAGAATAGGTGTCCTCCAAATAAATGATAGAAATACTGTGTTCAGAAACTGTTTGAGGAAGCTTAAAGTACCTTGGGTGGTATCTTGATAAAATGGGAGGCAGATGTTATCCACTGTATCATAGTGACAAGGACTTGAGTGATGTTGCAGAGCCAGCTTTTGTGTCCTTGGGAGAAGGATAACTACATGAGCATTTCGTGCCTTGTTTAAGTACCTGATGTCCCTCCAGCTCCAGAAGATCTAACTGGATTCATTGAAACAGAAGGATCCACAGCTGCATCCATTCCTGAATTACTGATACTGGCCATTGGGCAGGTGCTGGAAAAAGCCATGCAACCCTAGTCTGAGGGATAACAGTACCAAAGACTGCAAAACTTTTCAGTGACAAAACCCAGCAATGATGGAAGAATTTGTGGTTGGCTTGAATATAGATTCAAATGGACCAGGAGTGGTCATGCTCCAAACAAGAAAAAAGAGAGAGACTGCTAGAAAGCCTGAGAGGACCTGCTGTGGAGTCCATTAAATCCCTCAGGACTAGCTACCCAAAAACCACTATCACAGATTACTTTTCCATGTAGGAGGGAATCTTTGGAAGTACCAAGACTGGAGCAGATGTCCTGCTTAAGTTTGAAACCATCCTGCAGAATCCTGGAGAGATGCTCTCTGACTATGTAATGTGTATTGAATGCTCTTTGTAATGGGCCCACCATCAGAAAGGAGTTGAGGGAAAGACCCAGAGCACCTGAAAGTTAAGCAGATCCTCAGAGGTGTGCAACATGCTAGTTTGCTGCTACTTCAATGAAGACTTGATGAAAGAAAAGGAAATCCACCACCTTTTTCTACGTTAATGGGTGAGATTCAAGAAAAGGGGAATCCAGAAAGCCCAACTAGAGGAACTTCTGTGGAAATAGGAACCCTTGATGCTGTGAGGGATGAACCAGAGTCTGATACCATGTTTATAAAAAACAGCTGGCAGAACTTCAAGAGAAAGTATCAGTCCTGTCCGTGGAAACCCCCAGAAAATTAATGTGCCACACTTTCAGATGACCAGAGGTCAAGGAACCTGTCTACCTGACAGAGAAAGAGAAAGACGGTATTTCTGAAGAGGCTGAGGGCAAGAGGAAGACTGCGCCAGCAAGACTGTCATCTCTATGATCCTTCATTCTTTTGCTATAAGTGTGATGAAGATGGATGGCCACATTCTAAGTGTCTGACCCAATATAGTGAACCTCCAGGAAAGTCTCCAAAAGATTCAAAGCCTTGTACAATGAGCAGCTAACATAAAAACTTTGAAGGGATCAGAAAAAGGAGTACCCTAGATCCCAGAACCATAACCACTCCCATGACATTCAAGTTCCAAAAATCCATCCATGGCCTTCACCCATGAACAATATATCTAATGGACTCTGTGGGCGTAAGCCACAAGTGAAGGTACAGATTGAAGGGCATTGTTGCTGAGCTATTTTGGACAGTGAATTGCAAGTTATTCTTTTGTTCCAGCCATTTAATTAGAGCTATTTTAAACATGGGACTCTTCATCTCTTGGAAGGATTTGCTGTGTAGGGATTCTAAGTTTAGAATTTCCGTTTCTAAGATATATCAAGGTAGAGCTGGAGTTTCCCAGACATGTGATTAGGATAATTTCCAAAATTCAGACTTTGCCACTAGTGTGGCCAGCTATGGGAAACAACAGCCAAGTACCCTGATAATTGGGACTGATGCTAACATGTTTGGGGTGCTAACCAAGAAGTGTAAAGAGATGGCAAGCCCTTGCTATGATACAAGATACTCAACATGAATGCCTTGTGTTTGCAAGTTTACCGACTGAAATAGACAGAGTAGGTCTGCAGTCAGGAAGGATTTGCTCGGAAGATCTTCAAGAGTGAGGGTCCTCACTGCTCCTGCCGCTGGAAGATACCTGTTACGTTGCTGGACAACCCAAGGTGACGGATGGAGCCAAGCATCAGATAGAGATGGTGGAGGCCCCAGAGACTGACAGTTTGCCTCAAGGAGTGAGGGTTCAGTGAGGAATAGCAACTTTTTCTTCATGATTTGCTCAGGATGTAGTCATCCCAATGACCAACAAATCTGCTCATTCTGCGACCATAAAGCCAGGGACCCTGATACTCCATGTCTACAAAGCTAAGACTGTCAGTGGGCACACTTGTTATCCTGAGACGAACCTGAAGTTTGATGCCAGATGCCTGAACTTTGGAAACTCCACTTTGTCCAAGGCCTGGAAAGAAGTCTTGAGACAGAAGTTGGCCCAGAGAGCAGACTTATTGATGCAACACACATAGTATATCGGATGTGCTCAAGGAGTAGAACATTGAATCCAGGTGAGTGATAAGACCCCCTTTTTGGAAAGATCCCAACAACTCGTGCCTGTGGATGTAAAAGATGTGAGAAAGCATATTTTGGAGTGCAAGGCCACTGGAATAATCCAAGAATCTAAGAGCCCATTTGCACCTCCCATCATGGTAGCCCTTAAGAAGAACCATGACATCCAAATATTCGTACTACTACTGCTTCCTGAATAGACAGATGATACCTGATCAGTACACTATGCTCTGGATGGAAGACACCTTGAACTTCTTCACCAGTAGCAAATGGTTTTTGGTCCTTGATCTGAGAAGTGGGTATTACCAACTAGCCATGGCTCTTGAAGATTGTGCGAAGACAACCGTTATTTGTCCACGGGGATTTTAAAAGTTTAGAAGGATATCTCAAGGCATATCTGGAGTCCCAGCAACTTTCCAGAAGCTAATGGGGAAGACAGTCAGAGACATGAACCTGCTAGAAGTGTTGGTGTACCTGAATAACCTTATTGTTTTCTGGAAAACTCTCAAGGAACATGGGCATCTTCTTAAAGTGTTCAACTGTCTAAGGGCCTGCAGGCTCAGTCTGTTCTTAGACAAGTGCCAGTTTTGCCAGTCAAGTGTGGAATATATTGGACACATTTGCCTTCCAAGAAGGAGTAGCAGCAGACCCAGATAAGATATAAGCTATCAAGACCTAGGCATGACCTGGAAACCTGAAAGAGCTTCAGAGTTTCCTGGGATTCTGGATGTATTACAGATGTTTTGTGAAGGGATATTTGATGATTGCCTGTCCACTGAATATCCAGAAGTGTCACACTATAATGTGTCCAAATCTTTTGGAGACAGGTGAACTGCAGCCTGTGAACATGCTTTACATACTTCTAACTGATGGTTTGACAAAGGCCCTTCTTCTTGCCTTCACAAATCCCAGGAAGCCCTACTTGCTGCATAGATGCTAGGATAGATGGTTTGGGTGGAGTTCTGTGTCAAGAGCACCAAGACGGATACTGACCTTTGGCCTATGCCAGCCGAAGTCTGACTGTCTCAGAGAAATTCCCAGTTAGAGTTCCTTGCACTGAAGTGAGCTGTAATGGAGAAGTTCCATAACTACCTCTATGGTGCAAAATTTGTAGTCAGGACTGACAACAATCCCCTGATTTATATCAACACAGCTGGACAATGGTGGTTAGCTGCTCTAGCCACATATGACTTCATGCTGCAGTTTAATGTTGGAAAAACCAATATTGACATTGACACCTTGTCTTGCTGACCACATGATAATCATCCTCCAGATGATGACTGGATAAAGATAGCCATCCTGGAGTGGGAGTGATGTGTAGGATTGCCAAGGCAAAATCAAACCTGACTACTGCTGACCTGGAGAGAGCTGTACATGTATTGGGAGCCATTTCTAAAACCACTCCTGCTTGTTAAACTTAGATTTGACATCACTGCCTCAGGTGAGTCATGAGGAGTTGAAGAAAGCTCAGTTAATTGACCCCTGCATCCGACAGTCTTGGCTAAGTTACAAGGGAAGTTGTCACAGATGAAGAGCAAATGTCCCAACATCTTGTTGATGTACTGTGAATCGGATAAGCTGATCCATCAGGGAGAACTGCTACGGAGAATGATTCGTGACCCCCTCAGGCTTCAACAGTGACAGCTGGTACTTCCTGAAGTGCTGAAGTCACTCCATGATAATGGAGGCTACTTGGAAATAGATTGGACTACAGATCTTGTGAGAGCCAGATTCTACTGGTCACATATTGCACAGAACCTCGAACAATACTGCAAAAACTGTTTCCATTGTATTGCCGGGAAGACATTACCCAAAAATTCAGCTGAGTTACTTCAGCTCACAAGTATGGATCCCATGAATTTGATCTGTATGGACTTTTTATTTGTTGAATCAGACCAGAGCAACACTATCAGTATTGTTCATCACTGGTCATTTCACTCAATATGCACAAGCTATCCTGGGTAAAGACCAGCATCTCTTTATTATAGTAAAGGTACCGTGGGAGCAGTACTTCCATCATTATGATCTGCCTGCACAGATACAGTCTGACCAGGGCGGAGACTTTGAAAGTCATCTACTGAAGGAACTGATGCAGGTGGCAGGTGTTAAGAAGTCTGCACGATGCCATATCATCTGAAGGGTGAACATCAGCCAGAGAGATTCAATAGAACATTACTAAATATGTTGGGAGCACTTGATCCTGCTCAAGAGACCCACTGGTGTCATCACATAAATCATCTTGGGTACTCTTAGAATTGCACCAAGAATGAGTCTACTGGAATCTCACCCTACCACTTAAGATTCTGTAGGGAAGCTGGTCTGCCTGTGGGTGTGTGTTTTGTAGTATCTCCAGATGGCACTAGTGAAAGAATTCTACTCACAATTTAAAGAACAATTGTGTGACATACAACTTAGCAACGAATGCTGCAGAGAAAAGGAACTCCAGGAATGAGGACAGACATAACAGATGAGTAATGGAACAGGATTTGCTACCTGATGACCATATTCTCCTCTGAAATCTCACTATCCCTGGGAAGCACAAGCAGAGTGACCTTTGGAAATATGACCCAGACGTCATAGTTCAGAAGCCAACAGACATTCTAATATACTGCTTGAAGGGAGAAATGGACCAAGACCATAAAGGTCTTGCACAGAAACCATTTGCTGCCAATAGGACAATAGGACAACTTCATTTTTCTGAAGCACTCACAACATGACCCAGTGACTTGTCGAGAAATAAGCCAGGAATCCAAGTCAACTAAAGGAAACAATCTCAGACCGTGTGCAGAGCCTTCGACACCTAGGAAAGCAGGAGGGAGGCTATGAATAGCTTGGCTTTCGCTCCAAGTGGGAGAGACCAACTGGGTATCAGAGTGAAGAGAAGCTTTGCCAGCACAGCACTTCCAGGCCCAGCAACTGGCCTGTCTTGTAACCCCAGCCTGCAGAAAAGCCCCCACGAGGAGACACCAACAGCAACAAGTGGAGACAGCCTGTCTCTCCTACCACTCACTGCTTGCAGCCTGCCTGCCCTGCAGCCAGACCACACCAAAGTTTCTAACAATATCTCTTTACAGGCCTGCAACATGTCTCTACGAGCACCACCTGAGATGTGGAGGATGTAGGAGACAGACAGAAGTGAGAGGGGGGACCCTTTTGGTTAGGAACATGGAGAGAGTGTGTGGTCACGTGACCTTGAATGCTTCTTGGTAGAGCATTTAGTAATTACAATGCATTATTGACCTCTCTAATCATTTTCATCATTTAATATTTTCACTGAGGGTCTATTTTTCTTCAGTCAAGTCCTTACATAAAGTTTATAGGTATTATTTATAACGTGTTTGCTTGTGTGAGTTTGAACTATTTATGAGTTCAAGTGTGGTAGCCACAGCCTAGTGTGATTATCCCTTGTCTCTCTGGAAGCCCCACCAAGTAGCTTTATTCTTTAGCATAGTAGGAGGGAGAGTCGGGCACCCATTTGCACAACTGTGAAACGTGCCAGCGTGACAGAAACTTTGGAACTGTCCAAAGACTATGAGGTACCCCTCTCTTGTTTGCACTGCATTCAGGTACTAAACCAGTGCCAGAAGGGGGGTTACATCTATACTGTGTTAAATAAACTTTTGCTTGTTTGACTATAAACCTATCTAAGTACTGTGTGTTAAGAGAAGAGATGATCTGAGGTGGAACTGGTAACATGGGATGTACTGTTCCTTTCAGAACAACAAATCTGTGAATACTGTGAATGTCCATTGGAGCAGGGGCTAGACGCTCCAGGGCGACGCTCAGAGGGCTCAAAGGTTGGAGTGTGCCCATCACTAACCTGGAAAAAGAGAGCAGGGCCTGCGTGGGTCTTGAGGAGAGTGCTTGTGTTGCCTGTGGTGGGTGGAGCTGGGGAGCTGACTCCCATCAGGCACAGAGGCAGCTTCCCCATGCTCAGGGCAGGTGGTCACAGCCCTGGGTACCCCCAGGAGGCAGGCCACATTGTTGTTCTAATTTTAAAACATTAACGTAGCTCTTTAGGAAAGGAACTTGCCCTGATGTAAATGATAAAAGTAGTACGTAATGATAAACATTGTTGTTCCATAGGAAAGGTGGTGAAAGGAAACAAATAATTAAGAAAGAAACCCTCAACATATTTTAATGTGCGTTCTTTGCATGGCTGCTGTCTCTGAAAGGTTGTGCTGTTTTCTTTTGTATGCAGATTTTACCCCAAGTGATTTACACAATAAAACGATGAAGGACGATTTCATAAATCACGCGAAAAAGGAACCATTTGATCCCAGTAAGCTTTTTGTCGTTGTTTTTGTTTGTTCTTTTTAATGCTAGTTGCTGATGGATGCACTCCATTGCCCTGAATGTAAAGCTACATTTTGAATCCTATCTGGTAGCCATAAGGGATTTATAGGGAAAAATAGATCAGTCCTCCACAACTCATGCTACTCAGGCTATTAAACTTCCTTCTGTAGCTTCTCTACCCAGTGAATATGGACCTCTCCTGGGAATCTATGTGTGGGAAAAAGCATCCAGAAAAACTTCTTAGCTATCACTGAATATAAGTATTCTCTTTTTACTGAATCACAACACTGGCAGCAGCTAAGTAAATTATCCTGGCATGCCTCGTGAGGCATGATAGTTTAAAAATAACTGAGGCGTCCAACCTGCAAACATTTATGCCCATGAGTGGTTCCCATTGAGTTTCAGTGTGGCCACTCATGCATAAAGTTATTCACATGCATCAGGAATGGGGCCTACGCACGCAAATGCACCATTATGAGAGTCAGGAGGCAGTTAACTGCATTTGAACTGTTATATAAACCAAACAAACATAATAGCCTCCTGTAAGTCTGTACAAAGGTGTTATAACAACCAGTGATGGAAAACACAGTAGTTATATGGTTCAGCCTGAGACAGGATAGACAGCTGGTGCTCTGTGACCATCTTTTCTCATGTAGTTCAGTCACCTCACTATTCTGTTGTGATTCCTCTGTCTGTTTGTTTCTTTCAACCATTTGTTACTTTTCATCTTATTCTTGGATTATAAGATCTTTAGGGCAGTGACTCTCTTTTTGGTTTGTGTTTGTACAGCACATAGCACAGTAGGCCTGGGGCCTGTATGTACTACGACAATACGAACAAATAGTATATATGCCTGTTCCACTCTGAGGCCCCAATTGTGCAATGACAGAGGCCTGGTCTACACCTAAAACATAGGTCCACCTTGCTACGTTGTTCAGAAGTGTGAAAAATTCATGTCCCTGAGAGACGTAGGTAAGCTGACTTCAGTCCCAGTGCAGATGCCACTAGGCTGACAGGAGAATTCTTCCATCAACCCAGCAGGTGGATTTACTACAGCAGCAGAAAAATCCCTTCTATCATTGTAGTAAGTGTATATTCTACAGCAGCATAGCCGAGTTGTGTCACTGTAGCACTTCTAGTGTAGACGTACACTTAGGCATGCATCTAACATTACATACTGTATATAATTCCTTTTACTTTCATGGGACTATTCCCCAAGTGAAGAGTCAGGCCATGTTTACACCAGCACTTATGTTGGCAAAACTTTTGTAGCTCACGAGTGTGAAAAAAACAATCCAAAGTTTTGCCGGATAACTGGTCATGTGCAGAGTGCTATATTGGCAGGAGACGCCTCCCGCTGACATAGCCACCACCGCTTGTTGAGCTGGTTTTACTATGTCAACAGGAGAACTTTCTCCCATTGGCATAGTGCATCTACATGTTTTGGTACAGCTGTGCTGCTGTAAGCTTGTACGTGTGTATATACATGGCCCTGAGCACAAGTACAGGTTTTTGAAAGACTGAGGCCCAAGTTCTCATTTTTAGTCTTTAATAACTGCCCTTAAAATTAGTTTTTGGATTGAAAATGTTTGTTCTCAGCTTGGGAGTGATTTTCACGAAGGAAAAAATTGAAAGTCACTGAGCTGTCTCAAGAACATGAGAAAAATGTAGTTTTCAATGCTTTTTAAAAACCCAGTTGTTTTGGTGCTCAGATAATTCAGTAAAGGATATGTTGAGCATTAGAGGACACTGACTTAAAAGACCTTATTATTTGTTAAATCAAACCGTACTTTCTCCTCCACAGAATCTGCAAGTAATGGCTATGACAATCCTGCTTTCCAACATGATGAAAAACCTGAGCAAAATGACCAGTTAAAGAAGAACAAGAAAGAGTAGGGGTTCCTTGATCTTAATATACTGTTAAATTTCTTGCACTGCCTTCCAAGAAAGGGCCTGGATTAATTTATTGTTTTGTGTTAATCTCTTCAGAAAGAAAAATGAGACGTCAAAAGCAAAGATGGTTGGCATTTTGAAATTGGTTAGTGCGCAGTTTATTGGTTTGATTTATATTTCTCATTGATCTTTTACTTTGCCTGTCATACTTACGATAACAGACTAATGTACAACCACAGTACCACATTTCTAAAGATAAGAGAGAGGTCTGCGCAAAATTCAGTGTTGCTGCACATCCATTTTTGTGCATAGACCTCAGACTCCTCTCTTTAAAAATGTGGCCCATTGTGTAAAGTTCCCCACACTGCTCACTGCCAGTGACTGACAATTTTTCAGAACTAGCACCATGACTGAGTGAAATTCATCCGTGTTAAGGACTGAAGTGAAGCACATATGGTAAGTAGGGCCTTGCCCTAGCTCTTGCTACTGGAGAGAATTTACCCAAGCAAAAAGTGCTATGTTTTTCTTAAATGTGATAACTGCTGCATACCTGTTTCTACCAGTAGGCAGGAGCCAAATGTTTGTCAACAACCTGTTCTTATTTACATTTTAAATGCACTGAGTAAATAGGTGATGTAGTAAAATACACACTGGGAGGCAGTGAATTGCACAGGTGGTGTTGTCACTTTGTGACAAATGTAAGATACATGCCTTTTCTGTGCAGATCAGAGAATCCATCCTGCTGTCCTGCCAACCTGTCCTAACTCCCTCAATAAAAACTGGCCTAAAGCCATGTCCGAGCTGTTTGCAAAGTGCATCCCAAGTGTTGTTTGCCTTCACAGTATCTAGTCATTGCTTGATAAAATGTTTTTGGGTACCCAAAATGTGAACAGTGCTATCTAAAAATAAATCCTGTTCTTTGTGGCCTAGCAAGGTATTGTAACAATGATGTGACTTTGTCAACCTTAAATTAATTCTTTTTTCTCTATATTCATATAGTTTGTGTATGCAGATTGGCTGGATATAATTTTGATGATAATAGGCTTGATTGCAGCTGTTGCAAATGGAACTGGGATGCCACTTATGATCATTGTGTTTGGAGAGATGACAAACAGCTTTGTGTCTAGTGGCACGGCAATAAATTCGTCTTCAGGTAAATAAGTAAAGTCGTTCAACTTCTGAAAATATTTGTCAGGGTCTCTTCTTTCCTGGCTTAACACAGATTCAAGGGGGAGTGCTGCAGTGGTGTTAAAAAGAGCATGTGAAGAGCACAGTGAATACTGAGCAACCCTTCCCTTTTACTCTGTTGTATAGTACAGTAGCAAAACCGACCCTTGATAAATTACAGAGCAGTACATCTGGGACTTGTAAAGAGATTTGCTACTTTCTGTAGTGGATAGCAGTGGTTCCCAGCCTTTTTGACTCAAGGGCCACCAGTCTCCACCAGGAGCCCCCCTCCACACCCAGTGCATTCAGAGGGAAGGAGTTCAGCAAGGAGGCTCTCCCGTCCCCCTGGCAGTAGTAGGGAAAGCATGTGCTCTACCTGGGTCCCTAGGCAGTGGCTCCCTACTGCAGCCAGGGGGACGGAAGATGAATGCTTCCCTCCCTATGGCTGCAGCAGGGACCCCGTAGCTTAGGGACCTAGGCAGAGCACTTTGCCGTGCTCCCAGGTACAGCCAGAGGGAGAGGAGTGCTGATCTCCCTCCCATCCCATTGGCTGCAGCAAGGAGCCTGCACGGAAAATTCACTCTGCCTGCGTACTTAAGCAGTGTCTCCCTTCGCCAAGCAGCAGGAGAGGAGCTGCGGGGCACTCTGAAAGACCAAGCAGGCCACTTTTGGCCCACAGGCCACAGGTTGGGAACCACTCACTGTTCCAGGAGGTCATCAAATCAAGTTCTATGATTGGCTTTTTAAAATAACAGACTAGACACATTAATACTATTCTGTCTTTATGTAAGTTAAGCTTACCATAAAGGGCAATCAAAACTGGTATTTTAGGTCTGAGCTGATAGCCTGGAAGAAGTCTCCCATTTCCCCCAGGCTGAATAGTGTTGCGCCTTTGGTTAGGTGCATTATTAGTGAAATTTACCTTTTTGCAGGCAACCAGCAAAAGGCTGAACCACCACTTGCACCCCACTTGAGCCCAGTTTTGAAGAACTTAAGTGGTGCATAAAACTTGGCCTTAGGGGGGCCTCTGCATGAATGAATTTTGCCTTAGTTGAGGTAGAAGGGGGGAGTTATCTTCTGAAAAATCACATATTGGCCGTTGTGGGAATCTGAAGATCAGTCCAGATGAAGCTATGATCTGATCAGTGCCCACTGATATAGTAAGCTAAATCCAAGACATCACTCTGCAGTAACCCTCTGAGCTGACTGAGAAATATGCCCCATTTGATCCTCCCCTGGAAGGATGATGGCCACCATGCAGGTTATAAATCTACAGAGCTGTTGCAGGGAGTATAGTGTCATGTGAAATACCCATGGGGTTATGGGCTAATGCTGCCATGACTTGTTTTATGCAGGTTCTAATAAAACTGAATATTTTTCTTGTGACGGTTCATCTTTCAGCTCTGATGAATGGCTCTACTTGTCCAGCAATTCCAGGTTTTGATATAGAAGCTGAAATGACAAAGTAAGAATCTCTGCAATTATTTTCATAAGAATAGTGCAGTGTGGTTTCTATATTTGGTTGTTCATTAGACTGAAAGCCAAATTTGGCCCTCAGTTACATCCTGTTGGCTTCAGCCGGGTCATGCTGGGGCAAAGAAAGGCAGAACTTGACCTGATGTGTCTAACTTCTCTCACAAGATACAATTGACCTTATGGACTTTTACTCATTTATCACAGGTTTGCCTACTACTATGTTGGTATTGGCTTTGCTGTAATTATACTGAGCACCATCCAAATCTGGACATTTTTGACCACAGCTGCAAGACAGACAGCAAGAATCCGACGCAAGTTTTTTTTTGCAATACTGCACCAGGAGATGGCTTGGTTTGATACCACCCAAATTGGAACACTGAACACCAGACTGACAGAGTGAGAAGGCTCTATTTATTTATGCACCAGAAATGTGATAGCTATAAAGATAATTGCTGTGTACCTTTATAGAATTAGCTACAGAGAGTTTCCAAGAAATCTTTTTAACTAAGACCCAAAATATTACCTCTATCTGAGGGAGAAATTCATTATCGTTTTTCACATCATTTCATTGTTTCAGTGACCTCTACATTGCGAGAGCTTCTGCTGTGAAATTCAATATCTTACTCATCAGACATTGGCTTTGTGATGTTTATGAGCTACTGTGCAGATTGCTAAAGATAAACTCTTCTGCTGTCTCCAGCTAGTTTACAAACACTGAAAACCCTGACACTGTATGAAATGAAACTGCACTCATATTTATGGGCAGTATGTTCTCATTTTGAACCTGATCCAAAACCAATTAAAATCATTAGGAATCTTTGGATCTAGTCCCTTATGCAGGGATTCAGAGGAAGTTAGATGCAAAGTTCCCCAGATTTAATATTTGCAGGTAGGGATATGCCCAGTTTTTGGAAGATGTGAATTCTGAAGGGAATGAGAGAGGTCTGAATTTCACCAGTCCTGGTTTCCACATATGTAAATAGCAAGAGTAAATTAGTGTGACACGCTACAATGATTCTACAAATAATAATTTACTAACACTGCGCCTGTCACTGTATAGGATACAAAATGGAGATATTCCTTGCCTCAAAGATCTTAAGGTCTAATAACAAAATTGTAGAAGATGGGATATACAGGAGAACTCAGAGGAAAGAATAATGTAGAAGTTTTTGGACTGAATTTTTGTTTATGTATGGATTATTCCTTTTGGATATTGCATAATTGAATGGGGTCACTTGTGAATGAGCGGAGATAGCAATGGTAGAAAGTTACATCACAGAAAATGAGCTGTGATCTGCTAGTTCGTAGCCTCTCAAAGAGCCATTACTTCTGTTCAGTAACCACATCCAAAATTCTCACTATCCCAAAAATGTGTGAGGAGAAGGCATTCATCAGTTACCATATCTCTTTTCTAATTTACAGTGACATTAACACCATCCACGAAGGCATCGGAGACAAGATCTGTATATTTGTACAATTCTGTGCCACATTGCTGACAGGGATTATTATAGGATTCATCTACGGGTGGAAACTGACTTTGGTGATTTTGTCAGTTAGCCCTCTCCTTGCTGCATCAGCAGCAGTTGGGTCACTTGTAAGTATGCCAGGAAAAAATGAATAAGACTTCAACCTCTAAAAAACAGATAGAGAGAGAGAACCCCAAAGCAACATGACCATGAAGTTTAGAGAGCATCCCTTGTCCTATTCCACTGTCTCCTGCCCCCAAATTTGCAGAGCTCTATCTATACTGAGTATCAGTAGGCAGGAGTTGGCATGCCATAGACGTCTGGACTACTTCCAGCCACCACCTCTCACCTCTGCAAAGAAACAAGATGGTCTGCATTCAGAGAGCCCTTTTTGCACAGAGGTCCACCTAGGACAATCCAGCCGATAGTCATAACAACCCTCCTTTCTTGTTAATCCAAAAGCCTTTTAAAACTGTTTTTGGATCTGTTTTACGTCATATAGTTGCAAATAATTTGCCTAGTTTCATCCCAGATGTAAACATGACCCCAGGACCTATATACAATTACCATAGATTGGATATATACAGCATGGTGAAATTTGTAAGGAGATTTTTCCCTGTATTGATCAACTAGGTCTATATTAGTAGATATTGCTTGTAATGTACAGATAAATTTGCTGTTTCCATTTATAGATTTTTATTTTGTTTTCTTTCCCCCTTCCATGCCCCTATCCAATCACTGAAAACAATGGAAGGAAAAACAGGATTATGATCTTTAATCAAGTTAGCTAAATTATTTAGGTGGCCTCCATACTATAGTTTCTGAGTGCCTCACTATCTTCATTGTGTTTAGCCTCACAGCCCCATACAAGATAGAGGATTCCCATTTTACAGATGAGAACTGAGACACAGAGAGGAGAAGTTGTTTAGCCAAGGTTGCCCGAGAAAATTGTATTGGAGTTGGGACTGGATCACCCTTCATATAGTACCTAATTTACACAACTTAAATAGATTGCCATAAAATACTTTTCCCTCCTGCCCGCTGATTTTCCAGCTTCTGGCATCATTCACTACAAAAGAGCTGGCTGCTTATGCTAGCGCAGGAGCTGTGGCAGAAGAAATGTTGACTGCCATCAGGACAGTTGTTGCTTTCAATGGACAGATGAAGGCATTAACAAAGTGAGTTGTTGGGGTGTTTTTTTTAGCTAATTATTGATTTTAAATAATATTTGGGAATGTGATGTGGTTATTTAAAAGAAAAAATCTAAAATCTGTCAGTTTATCCACCAGATAGCTGAAAGGTTCATATAAAGATAAACATGTGACAGGAAATGCTTTCCATCACTCCTGAGCATATGCAACCTCTCAATTGACCGACATTCTGGAGGGGCTCTGTAAAGCCCAACGTCCCATCTCACATAAAGCTGAAGTTGAATTTGGAAAGTGAAGCTAGAGAAAATGCATTTTTATCTAAGGCTCCAGTCCAACAAAGCACTTGTGCAGATGCTTAACTTTAAGCACATACACACTCCCATTGAAATCATTGAAGTTCTTACAGTTAAGCTCATTCTTTACTGGATCATGATCTTAGGTAAGATTGCATATCACTTTCCCATTTCATTAACTTCAAGGGGGCTACCCGCATGCTTAAAGTTAAGTGCATGCTCAGTGCTTTGCAAATAATCCTCTACTTGATCTAATCTGAAATGCACCTATGGTATCTGAGCACTTTATGCAGAAGAAATTAATTACACATCATTTTAGGATCCCTTCACTACTGCTTAAACTGTGCCACTCATTTTGGGTCTTCCCGTTTTGGTCAGGACAAGATGTATGTGTGTGTGTCAAGAGGTCCCTACAAAACTTCTGAGCGTGTCATTGAACAATAAAATGATATACATGTTGTCCTCTTGAAAGGTTCTGAGAACATCGTTGGGCTGAGCTGTGCTCTCTGTAATGCCCTGGAGAAGCTCAATGGGATTAGCTGGCTTCTGAGTGAACACAAGCAGTTATTGATTGATTGGAAAGCCGTAAGTTTGTAAGGGACATGCAAGCAAGAAGAGAATTATTTCTTTCATTAATTAACCTGTTAATCTTTGTCCTTGTCTCACAGGAGTTAACTCACATAATATGGTGCTTAATTTGTATTTGATTGCTTGCATTTGGCATATAGTTTAGTAAATTAGTTTAAAAGACTAATTTCTGGCTTCCAGCAGAATTCAGCAAAAGACAGATACTGCCAAGTTGTAGAGTGAAAGGGGATTCTGGCTTCTGTTTTACCTTGTTTGGCTTTATCTAAAGCACTTTTTCTTCAAAAATGGAGTGAGCACTAATTCTTAGCTTTGATAGTTGATATTCATAGAATCCTAAAAATGTAGGGCTTGAAGGGACCTCAAAAGATCATCAAGTCCAGCCCCCAGGGCTGAGGCAGAACCAAATATACCTATGCCATCCCTGACAGGTGTTTGTCTAACCAGTTCTTAAAAACCTCTAATGATGGGGATTCCACAACCTCCCTTGATAAAGCATTCCAGTACTTAACAATCCTGGTATTTAGAAAGGCTTTGGTAATATCTAACCTAAATCTCATTTGCTGCAGATTACCCAGTTTATTGCTTGTCCTGTCTTCAGTGGACAGGAGAACAACTGATCACCATCCTCTCTGTAACACCCCTTAACATATTTGAAGACCGTTAGGCAGGTCCCTGCTCAGTCTTCGATTCTTAAGACTAAATATGTCCAGTTTTCTAAAATTTTCTTCATAAATCAGTTTTCTAAACCTTTTATCATTTTGTTGCCCTCTTCTAAACTTTCCCCAGTTTGTCCACACTTTTCCTAAACTATATAGACTACTCTGGCCGAGCCTTCACCAGAGAGGTAGAGTGGAACAATTTCCTCCTGTGTTTTACATGAGATTCTCCCCTTAATACACCCCAGAATGATATTAGCCTTTTTCACATCTGTATCATGTTGTTGGTTCATATTCAGTTTGTGATATGCTTGAATCTCCAATCCTTTTCTGCAGTACTACTGGCTAGCCAGTTATTCCCCATTTTGTATTTGTGCATTTGATTTTTCCTTTCTAAGCATAGTACTTTGTACTTGTCTTTATTGAATTGCATGTTGTTGATTTGAAGCCAGTTTTTCAAGATTACATAAGAATGGCCATATTGGGTCAGACCAATGGTCCATCAAGACTAGTACCTTGTCTTCTGAAGGGTTCACAGCCAGATGCTTCAGAGGAAATGAACAGAACAATTTTTGAGTGATTCATCCCATCATCCAGTTCCAGTTTCTGGCACTCAGAGATTTAGGGACACTCACAGCATGGGATTGCATCCCTGACCTTCTTGGCTAATAGCCATTGATAGACCTATCATCCATGATCTTATCTAAAGGGTTTTTTTAACCCAGTTATACTTTTGGCCTGGCAATGAATTCCACAGGTTGACAGCATTATGTGAAGAAGTACTTCATTTTGTTAGTTTTAAACCTGCTAACTAATAATTTCATTGGATGACCCCTGGTTCTTATGTTATGTTGGTAAATAACATTTCCCTATTCATTTTGTCTTCATTCATGATTTTATAGACCTCTTTCATATCCCCTCTTAGTCATCTCTTTTCTAAAATGAACAATCCAGTCTTTTTAATTTCTCCTCACATGGAAGCTATTCCAAATCCTAATAATTTTGTTGCCCTTCTCTGTACCTTTTCTAATTCTAATATATCTTATTTGAGATGGGGAGACCAGAACTGCATGCAGTATTCGAGGTATGGGCATACCAGGGATTTCCACAGTGGCATTGTGTTATTTTCTGTCTTATTATCTATCCCTCTCCTAATGGTTCCTTACATTCTGATAGCTTTTTTGACTGCTGCTGCACACTGAGCAGACGTTTTCAGAGAATTATCCATGGTGACTACAGTATTTTTCATAAGTGGTAGCAGCTACATTAAACCTCATCATTGTGTATGTACAGTTGGGATTAGGTATTCAGTTACTTTGCATTTATCAACATTGAATTTCATCTGCCATTTTGTTGCCTAGTCTGCCAGTTTTGTTTGATACCTTTGTAACCTTCACAGTCAGCTGTGGACTTAACTATCTTGAATAACTTTGTATGATCTGCAAATTTTTATCACTTCACTGTTCACCCTCTTTTCCATATAATTTATGAATATGCTGAACACTACAGGGCTCCGTATAGATCCTTGGGGAACCTGCACTATTTACCTCTCTCCATTGTGAAAACTGACCATTTATTCCTACCCTTTGTTTCCTATCTTTTAACCATTTACTGATCCATGACAGGATCTCTCCTCTTATCCCATGACTTTGCTTAAAAGTTTTTGGTGTGGTACCTTGTCAAAGGCTTTCTGAAAGTCCAGGTACACCAACTGGATCACCTTTGTCCACACACTTGCTGAAACCCTCAACGTATTCTAATAGACTTGCAATAGATAATAGAGGTAAAATTTCCATTTACAAAAGCCATGTTGACTGTTCCCCAACATATCATGTTTATCCATGTGTCTGATAATTCACTAAGCCCTGGTCTACACTTACCTGGAAATTCAGCTGCAGTCGAAAGGAGTTACGCAAGCTATGAAGAGTAGCTTGCGTAACGCCCATCGACTGCTGTGCTTCCCTTCTGTGTGCCGTCTTCACTGCACTGTGCCAACGGAACATGGTTCCCATCGACACAGTGCTATGCCACTTGAGGAGGTCGATTTACTGTGTCGACTTCCTGATCGATTGAGCGGGTCTACACTGACCGCTCAATCTATCCAGAAAAATCGATCTGATGGTGGTGACTGCCATCGTCAGTACAGACAAACCCTCAGAGCAGCCACATTAAATGAAATAGCACCAGAAGCTAGACCTACTGGTGACAATTATTAGGCCACATCTGCTGCTGATATAAAATCAGCGAAGGTGTGTTTGAAGCTTAAACATCATCTAAGAATCTGGATAATTGATTTTTATGGCAGAAAACCCGGGATTCATGAAAGGAAGGTAGGGAGCTTTAACCAGAATGTCAGCTGGGTACATACCAAATTTAACATTATCATCTGTTTTCAGATATGATGTTAACCTAGAGAATGCCAGGAGTGTTGGAGTCAAAAAATCCATTATCACCAACACATCTATGGGTTTTGCACAGTTTATTTTATTTGGCGTCTATGCTCTTGCATTTTGGTATGGAACCAAACTCACAGTGGAGGAGAAAGAAAACTATGACATCGGACGTCTGTTAACTGTAAGTACAGCGGAGTGTGGTCTGACTAGCTGAGGCAAACTTTTTGAAAATGGTTTACAAATTAGAGAATATGCTTTGTGGTTTAAGTACTACATAAAAAAGATTAATAATTTCTACACAGGCACAGAGTACCTATCAGGCTAAATGTTAAAACATGTTTAATATAAATCAACAGTGAGGTTTTATATATGTATAGTCAACATCTAAGTTACATAACAAACATCTCATTTGGTCACTGTCACATAGTCTGGAGTGGCTCACGACCATGAGTGCCTGAGTCAGGAACACTGTAAGAAAACAGGGCAGACAACCCAAATTGGTGGTGTGTTCTATAATTAGATTTCACCGAGCCAGAATCACAATATCTATCTTACTATAGAGTCATAGACAGTTCCCTTAGACTCTCTAATGTATCTTGCCTCTCAGACAAACTGGAGTTTGTGATATAAGGTCACTTACACCAAAAATCACACTACATTTAGGTTGCTTCCAATCCTAAGGGACCAGTCACTTGCCCCAGATCAACTGGTATCCTAAATTTTACACCACAGACAATGCTGATAGCCAGTTCTATAGTAAACTAAGTAAAAGTTTATTGTCTAAGAAAAGGTAATGAGAGTTATTGAGAGGTTAAAGCAGATAAAATATATGTACAGGCAAGTCGCAGTCTATCATTCCAAATGGTAGCAGAGATGTAGTGATCTGTCACTTTCCCAAAAGTCTATTGGGGCTACCCAGAATAACTCCAGGGATCTCCGTCTACTCATTCAATTATTCCACCCTGTTAGAATCCAAACAGTTAGAGATGAAAGATTTTTCCCTGAATCCATACTTACAGCCTCTTCTCACAGAAAACAAGCTGACAAGATCACGTCCCACATGGGCTTTTCTTTTCGAGACAGAGAGTGAGGAATGCATTTAGACTCTTTGATCTTTGATCATCACACTGATGATCACTTGCTTTGAAATTAACATTTTCCTGTTAAAGTTCTTCATTTGCATTCCACAAAGCTGCTTTCTCCTTTGATGGGTTATTTACTGACAGGGGCATGCACAATGTAAATGTTTGCTACTACTTTATAACAGGATCCAGATAAGTGAAAAGAATGCATGTAACATCCCGTTAGTTTTCATGACATTTAAACACGCAAATATACACCAAATCTATACTAATACACAAGTGAATTGGCCTCGCTTCCAGCTATGCATTTGTAAGCATTCAGTGAGGTCTAGGGCTACCAGCGTCAGTCACATGACCATCTTTTATTTTTTAAAACCCCTGCAAGGGATTACCGTATTTTACCAAGACGTTTACTCTTCCTTTGGAGAGGAATAAGGCCCTGATCCTGCAAAGACTTAGATACATGCTTAACGTTACGCACTGTGAGAAGCCCTGTTGATTTCTGATAGGTACGTGACTTCAGTGGAACTAGTCACAGTGTATAATGTTAAGCAGGTGCTTCGCAGGATTGGGGCCTCAGTTAAGAAACTGTGGATTAACTCTCTTTGAGGACTCTGAGGTTTTTAGTGTTGCAAAGAGATGGAGAGAGTGTCTAATGTCACTATTTATCTTCTTCATGGGAGCAAGTGGAAGCAGCAGCAACAACAAAAGCTAATTGAACAATTAAAGGGCATGTGGCTGCACACAATCACTACTTTCATGACTTCTCATGTGAAATCCAGCATAAGAATAAAAACTGGGGGAGCTGGAAAAATGCAACCTTAAATATTTTGATTTAGTTTTGAATTTTTTCCTCTATTTTTTAAAAAAATATATCTGGAAAATCTATTACAGAACTACCAGGATTCCGATGACATTTATCACTAAGGATACTGCAGGTCTAGAACCACTATAAACAGGCTCCTGATTTTGTTCCCTGTAGGTGTTTTTCTCTGTGCTCACTGGCACATTCTCTCTCGGACTGGCCTACCCAAACTTGGAGAGTGTTGCCAGCGCTCGAGGTGCTGCCTATGAAGTGTACAAGATTATCAGTAAGGTACTTATTGTCATTTTCCTAGTAGCTTGAAATTTCTGATTTATTTCTTGAAAGATTCAAAAAGCGGATAAACTCCATTGACTCATACCACTGAAAACAAAATTAAGAAGACATTTCTATTTATATTAAGGAGATATGAACCTAAACCAAAGTCCTAAATCTACTTACTGCAAAGTTGGGGGAAATTCAGATCTACATCTCAACTTTACAGATTGGGTCCATCTTTCCTGTTAGGTTTGTCACTCCCTCATTTTTATTTTTTTTTAGAGTGAGTGGTGAAGAGCTAAATGAAATAACATTGCTCTTTAAAACACATGTAGAGTAGACATGATTTCAAGTCAACAGCTTTTGATTCAGAGATTGTTAACAATGCTGTTGAAAGCTATGGTAATGTTGTTGGGAAAAACGAATACCACACTTTCAATAACTAACTCTGAGTGTTTTGTACAGCAGTTTGTTATATATCTGTGAATATAAAAGATGGTAACCAAATTGTAGTCTTAGGTCCAGATTAGGTTAGAAACAAAGGACTGAGTTTTTTATCTTCTGTTATGGCCATAAATACCTATAGGTTTCAGTGAGATTTTGTAGATATAACAGAGGGCAGAATTTTGCGCAGAGGGACTAAATTAAGGGTGCCTGAACTCAGTGTAACCCCTCTGGAGTTGGTTGCCCCTGCCATATTACACTAAGCAAGCCTTTGGGGGACTCGCCCTGGGCTATAGCAGCAATGGCTACAGAGGCTCAGGACTCTGTTTCCCAGATAGCCTAAATTCCAGGATGGAGATAAAGCAAGCTGGAAGTTACTATCAGAACCAATCATAAACCAGAACTCAGAGACAAAGGGTTTTGGTTTTGCTGGTGTTGGAGTGGAGCAGAAAGAGAAGCATCATAGCCTTGGAGGTCCCCTTCAAATGCTCCTTCCCTGCTCAAAGGGAAGCTTTGAACTCTGCGTGTTGTTACTGGGTCATTGAAAAGTGACAGTCCAACCAATACTAACAACCTGGGAAGCGGAGGAGCAATTCCAGGTCAGGCTATCGAGTGCCAGACTAATTTTCTATTGGACTTTAGACCAGGGAGTCTCAGGATAATAGTTTCATTTTAGGAGTCAAGCCCTTCTAATATATACCAAGTTTATGTATTTTGCGTGTGACTTTTAAGACAGCCGACAATTACAGGCTGCTTCACCCCTCCAGGAATGGATTCCCAACTCACATTATGCCAAGGTATATGCTGGGAGGGAGCTGGGGGATTTGGGCCCATTGTAAATGTTGAGAGATGGATGATTTAAGGTACAATTGATGTTTTATTATTCAAGTTACTCCTGTTCTTTCCTTGTCCCCTATCAGTTGTTCCCTGCCCTAATAAAGTTCACCCTGTTGTTGTATTGTTACTTTGGGGATTGTGATAATTATTGTATTCCTTGCGTATTGGACTACACTCCTAGCTTGTTGTTGGGCGGTAAACATTTCCCCAGAGGACAGCACCCCTCTTGTTCCAGGCACAAGGAATGGCCCTCTAGGGTGGAGGCACCAGGCACCAAGGTAAAGCACCCAGGACCCATATGCTGGAGGTGACAGGAGAGGGGAGAAGCTGCTTCAAGCAGCAGGCAACAGGAAAAAGGCTTGAGCCATGCTTTGGAGGAGATGCTACATCTGCAAATATTGATTTTCTTTTATGAACTTTGTGTAGTGCTTTGCATTGAAGAATTAGTGGGAATTCAAACAATTAGTTGTCCCGCCACTTCCATCATTTTCTAAAATGCTCACAAATCTGCAAGACTTCCACGTGTATGAGATAATTACGTTATATAGTGCCTTTCATCCCCAAATGCTTTGCAAGCTATACACATGCTTTGCTTTGCTATTTCACTGAAATGCAAAATCCTCTTGGGTGAAACGCAGCAACCATTTAGCAGTTACACTGCAAGATGACATAGCAGTTTAGGACAGTAAAAGAAGAACAATTTATCCAGCTAAAACGACAACTGTAAAATCAAAGAAATGTGTAATACCTTTTCAAATTCTCTCTCTAGCACCGTCTTATAGATAGCAGTGCCACGGAAGGATTTAGACCAGACAAGTTGAAAGGAGAGATTGAATTCAAAAACATCCATTTCAGTTACCCATCTAGACCTGATACTAAAGTAAGTGATTTTTTTAAATGCAAAGATTCTATTCTGGACTCTACCCTGCTGAATAACACTGGGCAAGTCACTTTGCCCTTTCTGCCTCAGTTTCCCCATATGTAAAATGGGGATAGTGATACTGACCTCCTTCTTAAAGTGCTTTGAGATCTATGGATGAAATGGGTTATGTAAGAGCTAAATATTATTATAATAGTTATAAAAATACAACAATAATTCAGGACAAATGTCTTTCAAAAACTGAAGCTCTGTCTTCACCACCATCATCCACCAATTCATCATTCTCACCTGCTGGAAAAAGCAAGGATGAACAAAGGGGCTTACAGCATAAACTGAAGGTGAGTACAATTGGTCTGTGGTAAATTGAATCAGAAGCAAATTCTTCTGTCAAGATCTCTCACCAAGAATGCCTTGCCTCCAGCCCTCAAGGGGTTAAATCAGAAAGCTGTTGCTTCAGAAGATCTCAGCTGTTGTAATATCCCATGTGCGGAGGGGTGATCTTGGAGATAGCCAGGACTCAACCTATTTTAAGGCCTATTGGGTTAAAACCATTATTCTAAATCACTCCTGGCCATGAAAAGGAAGCGGGTGTAGATCATAGAGCCTGGGGGTAACATTCTTCCTTCAGAAAATATCCTCTAAGAAACAGACTGCTCTGCTCTCGACCATCTGAGTTTCTGAGTCATCTTATTGTACAGCTGTAAATATAGTACTTCGCAGAAATCCAGTATTTCTCACTGCATGACATCAGTACTAGAATAGAAAGATCATAACCTTCTGGCCAACTGTGAAAGACAAAAATTGCTATTAGTCACTCTTGCTTCCTGCATGCAGAAGCAGCTGGGGATCCACAGGTTAGAAACTCACTTTAAGGTGTTACTGTTGTTCTGCCATTTCTTCTGATGGGCTCCTCCAACCTACAATCATATACTCAGTCATCTCTGAGGTGAGTCACAGCCAACTTGCCTGCATCAAACCCAGTCAGCAAGTTACAGTGTAAGCCAGTCAACTGTCAACGCGGGGTCTGATGAAACCGAGACCTAGAGCCATGTTATCTGAATACTGAAGACAACATATTCTCTACTATCTCACTGTCTTCCCTAATGGCCTTGCCTACAAATTGAACAGAAAGGTGTCAAGACAGAATCCCACATCACCCCATGCAAGAGAAGTCCTGGGCCAGATAAGCAACCCTCTGGGTCTGCAGCTGTAATGGGGTGGAGCCATTCAAAAATGATTCCACCATTCCCTTCCAGAGTCCACATTGTGTCAGCAATGTCTTATTATCTACGGTATCAGAAGTAACAGGCAAAACTAACGAATCATCATCGATACCTGGTTCTCATCAACCACCTGGAGATTATCAGTATATGAAACCAAGTCAATCTCCATTCAGAACCTAAATTTGGAATGAACCAGGCCAAGGAGAGCTGATGACTCTAGCTACTGTCAGTTACCTTGATACAGCCTGCCTTACCTAAAAAGAAAGGTTACAGATGCGATAGTAGTGGTGAGATTATCAGTTTCCGGACAAATGATGTAATATGGTTGGAGAATAATCTCTTCCTTAGTCATGCAGACACCAAAGTTTATCTGCTTTCATCTTTCCAGAGAACTGGAGCTCTTCTATATATAAAGAGGAGAGCGGTTTTAATCTTTTATTGCAAAAAATGTATAGGCAAAACTAATAAATTAGTCCCCTTTATATAATGAGTTCCCTAACAGGCACACATTTTGGCCACTAGTAATATTAGATGTTTATGAAATGAGATAAATGGACATACATTTGAGGTAAAATGTTCCTAAATGTGAAAGTAGCAAGAAACGTATCATTATTCTGTAGCTAATTCCTGTTAGTAAATTTTCAAAATTGTTGAACCCTGATTCGTCATTCCATTGGGGACATTAAAACACCCACTTTTCCCTAAGAAAAACCTTTGGCTATGAAAACAACCTGAATAGAACAAAGCAATCTGGTTGTTAATAGTAATGACTTATTCTTATCATCCCCAGTGATTTTCAGTGCTCTGAGATAGGTAACTACGTATTATTCCATCATACAAAAAGAAAAAACAAAAGCAGGGAGCAGGGAGAAAACTAAAGCACGGCAGTTGCTCAGGGTCACAGGAATCTGTGTCTGAGCCAGGATTGAGACAAAGGACTGCAAGCAGGCCTGGGAATTCAGTACAGTGTTACACCACACCTCTCATTATTGGCTTGATGATGATGAATATTAACAGACCATTTTGTAAACAAACCACTGATTTAAATAGCTCTCTATTTAGTGGACTAACATATAAATATTATACTTCCAGATTCTCAAGGGGCTGAACCTGAAAGTTCAGTCGGGGAAGACCATTGCTCTGGTTGGCTCCAGTGGCTGTGGCAAGAGTACTACAATTCAACTGCTACAGAGATTCTATGATCCAATCCAAGGAGAAGTGAGTTTGGTTGCATTGTAGATTATACTGATTAGTAGGATGAATGTTAATTTCCTGCCTATATTAAACCTACGCTTTAAAAGGACACAAATCCTTTTTTATGGTTTTGTATTTTGCTGTTATTCTGCATAGTTTATAAATTGGGATGGGCAAATTAGAAAAATAAGATACAAAGTGACTTGAACTTTCATTGTTCCCTTACAAAAGAATTGGATTCTTAAAAGAACAAAATATACGTAGCATTCAAAGAAATTCTGAAGTTGATTTTTAGTTACTCAGATACCATGAAGATAAGAGTACTGTAAAAGGCTAGATTAAATTTTACTGATATTAAGGACTGATGAAATTTGGATTTAAGTATTTGGTGATATTCTTTTTGTTTATCGTGCTCCTTCCATTCTTCTAGTTCATGAGGTAATTGTGAAGATGTATTTTTAATTTCTCCTGGTAATTTTGTTTTTTTTCATTCCATGTCAGAAACTGCTAAACAAATGCTTACGTCAAATATTATATCATTATTACATCAACTGATTATTTTAAACATAATAAATTTCCTCAACCTTTTCATTTATGCATTTCCACTCAGATTACCTTAGATGGACGAGATATTCGGACACTTAATATAAAGTGGCTAAGAGAAAATATTGGCCTTGTAAGCCAGGAGCCTGTTTTGTTTGCTACAACAATAGCCGAGAACATACGCTATGGCAGACAGGACATTACTGATTCTGAAATTGAGGAAGCAGCTAAAGAAGCCAATGCTTTTGATTTTATATCCGCATTGCCTGATGTGAGTTCATGTACTTTTGAGCACCGTATAACTATGATTACTTCTTTGGTTTTACACTCTCTCTTTTTTCATTCTTTTGAATTTTTGTGGGTCAAATTCTCTACTGGTTTAAACAGGTGGTGCCTCACTAGCTTTTCACTGGTGTTCTGCCATTTATAGCAATTGAAAATTTGGCCCACAGTGTTATTAATTTGTGACATTAACTGTATATCATGTGGCGACATTTTTTTAATATGTTGGATGAAGAATTTCTATGGACAATGAGAGATTTTCAATTTACCAAATTGTTGTTATTCTGTTTTCTTCTGCTAGGTATTATCTATCTTTTCCCATTTCCTATACTCCCTTCTTTTTTTATTTGTTTTTTTTTTAAAACTGGGCTGAGATTGGTAAACAAAATCGTTTTGATATGGTCCTGAGAAGTCACTGCTTATTATTGCTAGCCAATCAAATGGCTGGATCCTTCAGCCAGTTCTAGTTTGTCTGGGGTTTTTTTGTTTTGTTTTGTTTTGCTTTTCACTTCAATCACTTCTATTGTATAATAACTGAAAAATCTAAGTTTAGACTACTTTAAGCTAATAAAAAACCATCACACTATGTACTAATTTTTGGCCAACTAGAAGGTAAGTCAAAAATGTAAACTGATCATTAGGAATTTTAAACTGTCCTCTGCCTCAAGGGGAAAAAATCACTGAATGTAAGTAGCCAAGACAATAATTTTAGAAGTAAATATTCTGAAAGCATTTTTATTGGAGTATCCATCATAAAACTTTTAAAAGAGGGCATTTCTGTTTGTGATAGTAACAATAAGGCAGGGTGTAAAAGGACGTCAGTTGACCCCTTCTGCAATCTGTCCCCTCTGTTTTTCTCAGAAATTTAATACCATGGTGGGGGAAAGGGGGGCTCAGCTGAGTGGAGGGCAGAAACAACGAATTGCTATTGCCCGCGCTTTGGCAAGGAATCCCAGAATTCTGCTGCTGGATGAAGCCACCTCTGCCCTGGATACTCAGAGCGAATCTATAGTTCAAGCAGCTCTTGAAAAGGTAGGAACCCTACTACTGGAGTTACATATCAATACTAAGTGCTACAACCAGGTGGCAAGCTTGGCATTAAAGGCTAAAGCATGCCATCAGTTTTTAAGCACAGCTCTCTACCGGTTTCAAGGAGGGCTCTGAAATCAATCGGAACGTATGCTTACATTTTGGTGTCATGGGATGGCCCTGTAATATTTCATCAGAACTCCATGAAGCAATCACGGGCTCTATTTCTTTTAGCATCGTTGCTGATTGCCAAGATATTTGCATGTAAACCAAAGTCGTCGTCCTTAATGTTCGCTTCCACCACAGCCTGTCTCACGCAACAGCCTGTCTCACGCCACAACTGATTGAATGTGGCATCAGCAATTTAACTCCTACGTTATCAAAGCAAGACATAAGAATTGTTCGGATTTCTACAGGACAATAATAAAAATACAGTGTGCTTATACAGCAATGTATCCCATCAGATCATTATACAGATGTTTAATAGTCTTCATAACACGGCTGGGATTTAGATACTATTTTCTCCATTTTGAAAATGAGGAAACTGAGGCACAGACAAGTTAAGTGGACATACGGTAAGTCAGCAACATAACTTGGCTTTGCGGAGTAAGGCCTATAGGACTGGGCTGCAGCATTGCTTTATGTTTCTGACATTATTTGTATACAACCAGTGATGTATCCTTAAAATAAGCTCTCTGAAAAAGCCTACTCAGTAGTAGTAAACACAGAACAGCAAGAGTTATATGCATGGCTCGCGGGCACTATATGGCCCAGAGCATTTATCTGCAATAAATTTAAGTCTGTGGGCCTAAATTCTGCCTCCACTTATACCTATATGACCACACTGATATCAGTGGCACTGCATAATGTAATTGAGGGCAGTATTTATACTGAATTACACTCACAAAAGTACATGAAAAGAACATTAAGGTTCCAAAGTCAAGCATTCAAAATTTAGGGAATGCCAGTATTAAAGTTGCCTGGTCAACCTTAATTTGATCATCTTGTGTGTATGCATTAGGATACAGTCTTCAATTACAAGATCACATATTATTTTTCCATAGGGTCCTTGCTTCATTCAGTGCACAGGATGATGCTATTCAAGATTCAGTGCTTGTAAATATTTCTTTGTATCCTTAGCATTCGATGTGCCCCCATGCCTAAAGTACTGCATGCCATTCAAACTCTGCTCTGAAAACAAAATAAATAATTTCCTCGTGGATCTTCTATAGCTCTCATCACTCTGGTATTTGGGTGTTTGACAAACATTAATGAATTTATCTTCACAACACTCCTGTGAGGTAAAGTGGTAGTGTTATTCCCGTTTTCAAGATGGGAACTGAGACAGAGAGATGTTAATGTTAACAATGAATACTACTGCTGGGTGCATGATCTGAGATGCCTAGGACTCGATAGTTCACAGTATTTTGTTTTATATAGTGCTATCTTTGTTCAAAGTACATCTCCCATTGACCTCAGTTGCAGCTGTGAAAGCTCTGCACTTCTGCAAATCAGATCCCAGTGCCTCAAGTCAGGCATCCAGAAAATGAGGAATGCACAATTAGTGACAACTTGTGAAAAGTTTGGTTTAACTGGCTTGCCCAGCATCATGTAGGAATGCTATGGCAGAGACAGGGATAGAATTCAATTCTCCAAGGCTGCATTCAACTACCTTAATAATAATGAGACCATCTTTTCTTTTCCTGCAATCCCCTGCCTCATTCACTACACACCTTACAACTTCTGCAACAAATAAGGCAGGTTTCCTGCAGACGAGCATCTTTTACTACATAAATTTGATTCATTCTATGAGCACTGTTCATTCTGCCTCCCTGCTCTTGTTTCCTATGACTGGAGCCACAGCTCCTCCTGACTGTCAGGAGGAGAAATTGCAGGGAAAGTCCTGCTCAGTCTCCACAATTCTGGTTTGGACCACGCTTAGTCACTCTGTGGGAATGGTGCATGTGCAATCCTGTCAGCACAATGCAGAGTGCTCAGAGAAGACTGTTTCTTTGAAGAATTTAGCTCCTGAACGCCAACAAGTCTCTACTGAGTACATCCAAATTGAAATTTTCAGAGGCTCATAACTCAGCCAAATTTGGGCAGCTTTTCATGGGAATGGTGAAAGGCATATCCCTGATACCAGTGAGACATGCCCAAATTCCAAGTCCTTGCTCTCAAGCATAAAACTTCTCAATTAAACAGTTATAAGAATTTTTTTAAAACTGTAGGGACAAAACTACATATTTTTCTCTAACCTAATTCTGAAAAATGATTGAACCATTTTTGCTAAAATTAAAAAAAAAATAACATGAGGCAGATACCAGCATGGAAAATTTCAGACTAAATAATTAAATCTTGGCAAAGTTATAAGCATCTGACAACAGGTCTTACAATTGGAAGTGTCAGGCAGCCTTAGCTATTGGCAGTGGTATCTGCACAGCTTATAAAATTAATCTACTTTTCCCAGCCATTATTATAAATGTGGATTTGTAATCGGAAGTGTTGTTTGGTTGTTAAAACATAGCATGCATGGAAATAATGGTCAGCTATAAAGAGTAAGCAGGACTTTTAGGCTTGGATTTCTACTCTATCTCTGTGCTGTTAGGTAGGGATTTTGGGGTTTTTTTCACCATATTTTAAAGCAAATCACTTGGTTTTTTTTTTCCCCCTCTCCTAAGGCTAGGGCTGGACGTACCACCATTGTGATAGCTCACCGGCTCTCCACAATAAGGACAGCTGACATTATTGCTGGATTTCACAAAGGTGGTGTTGTTGAACAGGGAACACACAATGAACTCATGGCACAAAAGGGTGTCTACTATTCTCTTGTGATGCAGCAGGTAATGAGATGTGATAGAGCACTCCTGATTATTTCTATTCCAGACAATTATCTATATGATATCTCACTGATGCTATTACTGACACATGTATGCACAGGTTCTGCATTCAAACAGCTGGTCCACTTGTGCTTTGTAGTTTCTGCATGTTTTCTATTTGATTGAAAATTGATCAATCAATCTTGTTTATGGGTTGGAAGTGGTGGTTTTTTACTATAGTACTGCTTCACATTCACCTAATGTAATGAGTCAAAAACATAACTGAGCAGAAGAGATGAATTAAATTATCACAGGACTGTTGGATCCCAGATTTGACTGAGCTATATAGTAATGGGGTGGTGGGGGAATGTACAGATCCAAATTTTCTGCTGGTGCAAGTTGCAGCTGCACCAACTTATACTAGTTGAGAACTTGGCCAATACAAATTACAAGGTGAAAGTGACCATGTAACCAAATTAGTTTTATTTTTGTTTGTTTCCAGAGCACATATACTCTTCCTTCCCCTTACTGCAGACTGTGTATAACTATTCCTTGGTTGTAACTAGGGTCATGGTGGACATGCTCAAAGTGAACTGTCAGAAGAAGATGAAGAGACAGAAGATGAAGACTATAAGGAAGAAGATCTAGATGATCTCAGGGAGGAGAACTTGACTGATCTTGGTTTTGAGGAACCAGGAATCATTGAGACGAGAAACATTCCTAAGAGATCCAGAAGACGTAAAAGCAAAAAGACCTCTTCTAAGAAAAAGTCCCCTGAAAAGAAAAAGAAAACAAAGGAGAAAGAGGTTAGTGCTAAAATGCAGTTTAATCCTAACGTTTAGTGACAGTTTGTGAGAACGGGAACAAAGCAGGTCACACTGTTTTCTTTTTTTTTTTTTTTAAGACCTAAAGCCATGCTACTTTTGCTATGATCCTGGGTGAATACTTGAATTGGGAATCTTCAGGGAACATACAGGTGTAAACATATCCATCTGACCTCTTGAGACAGTATTAACCTGAGACATACAATATGGTGTTAAGGAGCTTTGTGCTTGTTAGAGTTATCTTTTTGTTAAGGTGCACAAACAAGTTCTCAACCTCTTTTCAAACTTCATAAGATTAGGGTGTTAACTCCAGCATCTTGGCCAAGTTCCTACTCAAGTAATTAAATTCTATCTACTTACACACACATTGCATTTTACTGGTTGATGAAGTGATCGTTGTGCAATGTATAGCAGTTTGTAAAGCATTTTGGGATGAAAGGTGCCATATAAATACAAATTATTATAATTAATAGCGTTGGCCACACACTAAACAGACAATGTTCAGAACTCTGCTATTTTGAAATGCAACCTAAATTAGAACAATACAAAAGGTTTACCTTTTTCTCTAACCACTTCTCTGTGTGTTTCAGTAGGGCCAGTTCCTGAAGTCCTTACATTATTTTTGTTCAGACAAAATTCCCCTTTAAGTTAGGGTGTTTTGCCTGAGTAAGAACTGAATGAAAACCACATAAGAACTTCAGGTTTTAAGGCCTGCTTCAAAGCCCACTGAGGTCAATGAAAAGAATTTCAGTTATCTGTGGATTAGATCCAGTCCAAAGAGCCAAACAAGAACTTTAGTTCAGAATATCCCATATAGTTTGAACTGCATACAATAAAACTGTTTGTATGCTTGTATGAGGCTGGTTGACAAAGATCTATAGAAACTCTTTCAATAATCTGCCAGTTGAAAGAGCTATAACATATATTTAGGGTGAAATTGTGGCCACACTGAAATCAATGGGAGTTTTGCTGGGATTTCACCCATAATAAAATGTTTGATTAGTGAATACAATTTCAGAATCCATAATGTGCCTAACTTGCCAGGTATGTTTGTCCTCTAGAATAGTGTTTCCCAACCTTTTGGGGCTCGGAACCTAGTTGTAAACCTTAATGGCCTGTTGTGACCCAGACACTTCCTGAGACACCCCTAGACACAATGCCCCCCACTCTGCTGAGGTCCATCAAGGGTTTGTTGAGGCTCACAGCTAAGCTTCCAGATGCTCCAGCCAGATGCAAACAGATGGGGAGCTCCCCCTCCCCACAGCAACTGGGAGGAGAGGAGGCAAACTAAGACAGTCCCTCCAAAAACAAATGGCCCCCAGCCCCCACATGACCCATGGGGAGGAGAGTAAGGGGTGGAGGTATTTTGGGAGCTGGAGGTAAAGTGGAGAGATTGGGGGGCCTGCAATGTAATGAGGAAGGAATTAGAGAGTCTGGGGAAGGAAATGGGAGTCAGCAGGGGGTGGAGGTGCAGTGGGTGGCTGGGGGAAGGATATGGGGGCAGAGGGGTTGGGGCAAGGTTTAGTGAACTGATAGCTCCCCAAAAACTGGACACCCCATGCAGTCCAATGGGGGGGACAGAGTGTAAAGGAGTGGGGGGATTTTGGGACCTAGTGTTAAGGTGGAGGGGCTGAGAGAAGGAGTTGGGGGGCAGTGGGAGATGGGATCTGGAGGGCTGGGGGCCAGGATGTGTGGTATGACAGAGAGGAAGTCACTTGGCTGTGGGGGTGGGCTACATGGGGGGGCGATCTGGGGTGCAGGACAGGGGGTATGGAAGAGGGAGTGTTGCCCAGCTGCACGATTGGGAGTACATCGGGGGGCTAGTACTTACCAGAGATTGTGACACCAGCTGCGCTCTCCCAGCTCCTGTCCCTCATGGCTGGCTGGGCTTGGCTCTCCACTCTGGCTGCTGTGACCTCAGAGCTTGCAGCACGGCTCGGGTTTGGCTTGGGCCCCCCGATTGGGAGGCCAACCAGGCCAAATTTGCGTAAGTGGCATTGTGACCTTGCCCACAGGGTTTCAGCACCACTCACTCAAATTTGGCCCAGCCAGCCCCACCACCCTTCATCATGACAGAGGGGTGGCTGAGCCAAACCCTAGTGGCATTGCAACCACATGCACCAGCTCACAAAGCCTTAAATACATTTGGGTGACTCCATTTTGGGTCGCAACCCACCAGTGGAAAACCCTGTTCATATGCAGCAATTGGATGCCTTCTTACAATGTATCGCATAAAAGTCCAAAAGCCCAGAACACACTTTTTATCTATTCATTACCATTGCATGTGGGCCTTGCCCGAGCAAATAGTGAAGTGGCCAGATCTATGGGTTCAGAATTCGTTATGTTTACAGTAAAGTGAAGAAATCAGATGAAATTCTTTATTTCACAAAGTTCAGCGTGCCTGGATGGTTGAAGTGTGGGCAGGCTTCTTCCAGTATCTGAAACACAGGCAAAGATAAGACAAGGCAATCTCAAAGGCCTCAGACCTCATCTAGTATTTTGTACCAGTTTCTATGTTTTCATTTCATTTGCCACAACTTCCTCAACCAATGTATGGACATTTTGAATAGATCAGTGAAGCTGAATTGAGCTGCCATGTGTTTTTTTTTCAAGTGATATGTAGCCTAAATCATTGTTTCATATGCCTTTTCCATGCATCTGGTAATGATTCATAGTCTGTATTTTATAAAAGACAATACAGGCTAACTGACATAACTAGACCCAATTGTATTACTGCCAAGCCACTAGCATTTAGCAGAGGCTGAACTAGACTGATCTTTTTGTGCTCAGAACAGTGAGACTTTTAGGTCATTATGATGATTCATGTGTTAAAGTTGCAATCCATGATGACTGACCCTATCTGACATTTCAGTGAACTATATGGACCCTTCCCCCCTCACCCCTCATCAGTTAGCCTTTTGTTAAATTTCTGCCTGCAGATTTTTGTTTTTTGACTTGCAGTTTTAAGACATGAAGTTGCAAAGCAGCAAACCTCCAATATGTTTGCTCATTCAGTGTGTATGTTTGAGCCTGGTGTGCATTATATGTGGACAATTGCAAAGATAGTTCACTGATTTACCCCCGATTTGTGGAAATGATCATGTTCCACAACTTTCAGTGAACAGTTGAATTTTCTCTCTTCTGCAGGAGGAAAATCTCCCTGCTGTGCCTTATTCCAGAATTCTGGCTCTGAACAAACCCGAGTGGCTGTGTATATTCTTTGGAGTCATCGCCGCTGCCTTCTCCGGTGGTGTCTACCCTACATTTGCTGTTATATTTGGGAAAATCATTGGAGTAAGTTCTGAAGTGTATGGTAAATGAACTTGAACAAGGCACAAATGCAGAACATTAAATTCTTCCCCACCTTCTAGCTAGTGCTCTGTAGTGATGTATTAGGGCTTCATTCTAGTCCCACTGAACTCTGCGAGAGCCTTTCCATTGTCTTCAGTAGAAATTTGATCAGGCCCTTGATCTCCTCTCCCTTGGGACTTCTTACCTATTTTCTAGCCCTCATATTGGAACAACTTCACTTTTTTTAAGCAAGTCACCTTCCCTTATCAAACTCACAGCTTCCACTTAGCACTTTCCACTGTCCTGCAGGCTCCCTGCCTTGCATCTGACCCTGTTGTTTGAATTGTATCTATTTTCTTTGGACAGTGAGCTCCTTCAAAGTACGTGTTTGCCAGTGCCATGGGCATCCATGGGACTCGCTGAATAATTAACCCCTTGATTCCTGAAGCAGTGCAAGAAAGAAATGGAGTCTTCCTTTGGGTTCCAGTAGCTGTTTCTTGGAAGCTATTTGGAGTTGGAGCAGGGTTGGGGAGCAGCAGCCAGAGAGGATGATTGGAGCAAGCGGTTGAGGGAATCTATTTAATTCAGGCAAGAAAAGAGGGGTGTTGTGGGAAAGTGGATGTTCTGATGGAGTGACAGCTTTCAGTGGAAGATAGATAAGAACTAATGAAGTGACAGGCTGGAGGCAGAGTTTAGTGGAACTGCAGCTGAGAGGCAAATGAGGAGAGGGTCTGGAGGAGGGTTGGAGACAGCACCTGATGAGAGGCAGGTCAGCTGGGAGAGTTGGAGTGACCTTTTGGTAGGCAGCAGAAAGATGGAGGGTGGCAGAGCTCAGGAGCCAGGAGAAAAGCTGAGAAAAAGTGAAGTTGAATACTATCCACAGGATTTCTGGAGCTAGTGTAACTGGTGATTACTTTATGCTTTTCTTACATAGGCTTTTCATGAAACAGATCCTGAAAAAAGGAGCAAAACCACCATGTTGCTTTCTCTAATGTTTCTTGTATTGGGAGTGATCAGCTTGGTGACATACGTAATCCAGGTAAACTTTATTACATTGAAAAGTCAAAACTGAGGATCTGGTCACATACATTACAGTTGAGATTGTCAACTATCTCATTGCAAGGCTTTTTTGGGAACATAATGCAACTTTGTCTGTAATGTGTTTCTTATAAACGGTTCCAGAACCAAGACACTGCATGACTCAAGTGGCTGCTATAGGATACAGAGCCTTAACCTTCTAGATGGCCAGTTACAAAGCAGCCCAAGGCAGCAATGACTGAAAGGTGCTGCGTGCTGGTGACCATTCTGGGGAATGCAGTTGGGCACGGTCCAGTTCCAGGACACCGGTGTATATATTACAAAAAACACCAGCACAGTTGGCACTCTCAGGCATCCTGGATAGTCATCTGACTAGTGAGACGAAGGGATTAGTGAGCATGGAAGGTGACTTAACCGCTTACCCCTGCAGCTGGCTGCTGAAACACGGGGCTGGGGCAGTATGATGAATCTCATCCAATCACTCCACATGCTGTTCCTGATCCGTGAGCAAATGGAGAACGTCAGTTTCCAGGAATATGTGTGGTATCTTACCCCAGCTTTAAATGAACACTTGAAACCACAGCCCAAAACACTCTGTCATTTCTAGAAACTGGGTGGCTTCAGCGGTTGACATATCATCACATTTACAGCAGGTTGTTCTGAATATGACCCCATAACCCGTCATATGAAACTGAACTGTTTTATTTCCTCTTCCCCCTTTTCAGGGGTTCATGTTTGGCAAGTCGGGGGAAGTTCTGACCAAGAGATTGCGATCTTTGTCATTCAAAGCATTGCTTCAACAGGTGCGTGTCACACCGCTGGGTAAAAGCAATGTGCAGCAAACCTGCAACACTCCTGCCTGGCTGGTCAAATGGCTTTTGTAGGCTGTTGCTTATATAACATGTAACATGAAAAGATCTGGTTCCCTGTGGCCTGTGGAGAGCCTCCCTCCAATGTGGCTTCGAGAGAGCCCGTCCTTTTATTGAAATGTTTAAAAGGCACAAGCTCTGAGTCTCTCAGCACATGTGCAAAACCAAATAAAACAAAAGCATGTGCAAATTAGCTCAGTGCTGCTATGAAAGCTGTCCTAAAGCTGTCCAATTCTGATGACAGCTCTCTCAGTATATACCATTCTGAAGAGAATATAAAACGTGCATGTATCTGAGTGTATTGGTATACTTGCAGAGATTAACAAAACACAAGTTTAATCTCTATCTGACCCTGATGGTCATGATATAAATGTTTAGATAAATAGGTTTAGGTCTGTTTGCACCAGACCATATCTTAACAGCTCTCAAAGCATTATCTTTGCTCATTAGAGGGGCTTCTCTATGCAAGATGACCAGCTGGATCAGGAATGATTTACCTGAACAATAATATGATTGTAACATGACTGATCTTGGATACTCCCTGCTGATGGATCCCTGGGAAAGGACACACCTCTGTTCCTTGCAGAGGATTCTCTGTTGGTGAACAATTCAGCACCCTGCTGCCATTGGTCGCGTTTGGAAACACCTTTGCTTCACAGGGTTCTGCATATGCACAGGAGCATGCTAAGAACATGGGAGGAGAGGGAAAATTACCAAAAAACCCAACTCCCCTTATTTTCCACTACCTTGAGAGATAATGGGGCTGATTCTCCTCCCACGTGCACCCATGTAGATCAGGAATTGTTTCACTGAAGTCAGTGTAATATAAAACAGATATGAGAGGAGAATTGTGTCTATCAGATTTTGGTATGGAATGGAAGGCACTCTTATTATGGTGCATGATAAATACTTGACTCTAAATTCTAAAATCTTTGCAGTTAGTAGCATCTGGGTGGTTAACAATTTAATGTTCTGAGGGTCAGAATAGTTTATTTTAAGACCGTTTTTAGTTTAGCTGGCAAATGTTGTGTCCAGTTTTGGGCCCCCTACTACAAAAGGGATGTGGACAAATTGGAGAGAGTCCAGCGGAGGGCAACAAAAATTCTTAGGGGGCTGGAGCACATGACTTATGGGGAGAGGCTGAAGGAACTAGGCTTGTTTAGTCTGCAGAAGAGAAGAATGAGGGGGGATTTGTTAGCAGCCTTTAGCTACCTGAAAGGGAGTTCCAGAGAGGATGGAGCTAGGCTGTTCTCCATGGTAGATGACAGAACAAAAAGCAATGGTCTGAAGTTTCAGTGGGGGAGGTCTAGGTTGGATATTAGGAAAAAGTTTTTCACTAGTAGGGTGGCGAAGCACTGGAATGGGTTACCTGAGGAGGTGGTGGAATCTCCATTTCTAGAGGTTTTTAAGCTGCAGCTTGACAAAGCCCTGGCTCAGATGATTTAGCTGAGGTTAGTCCTGCTTTAAGGAGGGGGTTGGACTATATGACCTCCTGAGGTCCCTTCCAAACCTAATCTTCTATGATTGTATGATCACAAAAGAAGAGCATGTATCTTTGTACTTATTTTGAGTCCCTTCCCCACACACATGCTAGTAAAGCTTTGAATCTCCATACATTTTACTAATGACCCTGACAAATCTGAGTTACAGTAAGAGCTTTTCATTTCCAAATGCAAAAATAACTGAACCGCGTATTGACTTGCAGGAGATTGGGTGGTACGACGATCATAAAAACGCCGTTGGGGTTTTGTTAACCAGACTTGCTACAGATGCTTCACAAATCAAAGGGGTAAGTTTATTTTATTATTATTTATTTGTTTATTTTACATTGCTTACAAATATTAATTGCAGTGTTGGCACGGGACAATGAGGTTATGTTGGGAAAACAATTTGGTTAATATACTCTAGAGATGGGCTGACACATTTAAATAGCATGCTGTCAACATCTTGGAAACAGTTTCCCTAGCTGACAATTTATGACAATTATCAAAGATTTGGCAGATGTTCATATACGTTCCACGTCCTAGCTGTAAGCTTATAAGCAAACAAATTAAAAGCAAATTAAAAGTAAGCCATGAGAGGTGAAACTCACCCATGTGCCAAGAGCCAGCGTAAGCACCTCTGCATCACTTAGACCCCATGATGGAGCAAAGTCTTCAGTGGATCAAGTAGCTCTAAAGCTCCACTTAGGGGGCCTGGAGAGGTTACAGCTACAGGGGAGTTGCATTGCAGCCCATGCTCTGGCCTCAAGTTGACATGGGTAGATTTCTTCTTCCCAGCTCTGTCAACTGCATTTCATGCACAGAAAGCCTAATTACTTGGGCTTCATAGGGTGAAGCGAACTGTCATTAATACAGGGGGTCAGTGATGGTAGAAGCTGAAGAGACAGTGTGACTTCGGTAAGTGATGTAGGATAGGAGCCACTGAAAATCCTGCAGGTAGGTATGGCAAATTCTGCAGAATTCTCTCTTCTTTTTTGTCCCCACCACACCACCCCATCAAAAGAATTCTGGAGCATCAGCCCTACCTTTTTAAAATAAATTCACTCATGAGAAAACAGTAATAAGTTTCCTTGTATATTCAATAGTTTGAAATAAAACTGAGTTTCTACTTCATCTGTCCTAAAAAAAATCCTTCCTCAGCTCCTAGGTTCATTAGACTCACTAGACCCTCAGACTCACTAGATTTCATACTTCCCTCCGCCTCATTTCCTCATTACTGGCCAGCACAGAGTGGGGAAAAAATCAATCAAATATTTGACTGAACGTACAATTATCTTAATCTTTAAAAACTGCAACTTAATTATTGGGGATGAGGTCCATCACCCCAACTGTCAGGGTAAAGCAGGAAGAAGGTGGTGCATGGGACCCAAACTATGAAAAGCTTAATAGATCAAAACAAACATCCGAAGCCATTGCATTCTCTGGAGGACAAAGAAATGTCACTAATTAAGAGACAAGGTGAGTGAGGTAGTACCTTTTAATGGACCAGCTTCTGTTGGTGAAATAGATACGCTTTCGAGTTTACACAGAGCTCTTCTTCAGGTCTTCTTCTTCTTCACCAACAAAAGATATTACCTCACCCACTTTTCTCTAACATCATGGAACCAACAAGGCTCCTGCTAAGTAAGTGGGCAGCCATATGTTGTGCTAGCTGAAATTTTTAAAGCAATCTTCAGGTGTAAGCCCCTAGAGCACATGGCAATAATTCATCTTGGCATTGGTTTGATTCTATAATTTTATAGAACAAAAAAAATCTTCTGAGGGCAGGAAAGCCTCTGGCTAGAGAAAAAAGAATCATACTTCCTACACAAGGTTTTCTTAATTTTTCCGCAGTGCAATAATTGAAAGATGGACTATTTCCACAAGACTTTTCATTTCATCTGCAGGCATGAGTAGAGCTGGCCAACATGTTTTTTGTGAATGGCATTTTTTGCTGAAATATGTATTTTTTAGGGTGCCAAAACTATTCACAAATTCAGGTCAACTTTGACTACTAGTTTTGGTCAAAAGAGAGAGAGATTTTTGTTTTTAGTCTAAACGGTTCATTTTGACCATTTCAAAAACTGCCATTTCGATTTTTGTTTGAAATGGCATTTTATTTTCAGATTTGATCAGATAAAAAAGAAGTGAATAAGGTGAAAAATGGCCATATCAAAACAAAAAAATTGAAAAGAAATTGTTTTTAGTCAACCAAAATATTTTGGTCGATTTGACTTTTTTTTTTTAATTCGACAAAAATTTTGAAAAAAAAAGTTGTTTCAGTTCTAATTGAATCAATTTTTTTCCCCTGATTTTTCCAGTTTGGCCTCTCCATCTGAAAAATCCATTATTCGATGAGCTATAGTCATAAGTATTCTTACAGTTTAAATAGATCCAGTGTGCCAGTCATCACTTTTAAGTTTCTTGATGACATGGATGTTCAGATCCTCAGGGAGAGAAGAGTTCTGGTGTGAACACTCATTTTCTGCTGTTAACACTTCTGAAAATAATGTGCCTAAATAATGTGCAGCTTCTATTATCTTCTGTTGCCTCTCTGAAAATGAGGCCTTTGGTGCCTTCACCTTGAGATGCCCAAAATTAGAGTCACTTTTGAAACTATTGGCCCTTCAAGATTCCTGTGCCTTGTTGTGGCACAGGAGGGCACTGATATTTTTGCTGAATGGAGCCCATGCGCCCACTCTTTCATCAGGCTTCCTGAATATGGGTATTTGTATATGTTATCATCTGTTTTAAATGCACGACGTTTATGATTATTATCTTGCTGAACAGTTGATCCTGAGGATTTGATCTATATTTTGTGTGTCATGAAGAAACTCTAACTTTGGATTCTTTTACTTTTAATAGGCTACTGGAAGCCGACTCGGTTTCTTTACTATGACTGTCTGTACCCTTCTGACTGCCATCATTATTGCTTTTGTGTATGAGTGGCGATTAACTTTGCTTATCCTGGCCTGCATTCCTTTCATTATTGCTGCAAATGCTATTAGAATGACCTCTGTGGCTGGCCACACGTCCAAAGATCAAAAAGCTTTGGAAGAGGCTGGAAGAGTAAGTCCTCCAATATTAACTAAATGGGTAAAATGTTCTATCGTTTTAAGGACAGCATTATCGGAGATAATTTTCTGCAGAAAATGAATAGTTAAGCTGCACATCACCCCTCCGGGGGTGCTAGCCAGAGTGTGGCGGGGGAGGGCCTGGTGTGGGGGTTGGGAGAGAGGCAGGCTGGAGGGAGGCCTCACATAGGGCTGGGGATGCCTGGCAGAAACAGGAGCTGGAGTCCCCACTGTGAGTGGCTAGTGGGAGTATGGGGCCCAGCGCGGTGAGCAACTTAGTCTGCATAACCAAGGTAGCTACATGCAACCCTCCAGTAAGCTGCAGCTTGGGATGTGTGCACTCAGACCGCAAGGAGCAACTTCTTACCTGTTAATGACATCAACTGTGCCAGCTAAAGGCACCGTACCACAAAATGCACAGGAGTGGGGAGGAGCACTTAGGAATCATAGTAGCCATATGGCTTACTGGAAAGGCCACTGTGTGACCTTGGGCAAATCATTTACTCTTTATGCCTCAGTTTCCCTGATAATGATACTTAATCTCCTTTTTAAAAAAAGCACTTGGCAAGCTAAAGATGAACAGTGCTACAGATGTGCTCACTACTTGCTCGTCAGAGTAGGCTCAAACATAAGAGAATACTTCGTTCCCGTCTTGTCTCCTGATTTAGTTTTCAACAGAAGCGGTTGAAAATATAAGGACGGTGGCTTCATTAACTAGTGAAGATGCATTTTATGCGAGATACAATGCAAGTTTAAATGGTCCATACAGGTAGGATTTGTTCTCAGACAGCTCTATTTTTGAAAAGCAATGAATACATAATTTCTTAACTTAAAAAAAATCAAGATTTATTCATGCTACATTCGTTTGCAAACTGGAAATATTAAATACAAAAATGATGTGAAAGGGTATTGGCAACTTTTTTTAAAGGGTTAAAATGTGTTTACTCAGTTTCTTTAAAATGCCTTCTTAGATGCTAGGTATGCATGTAATATAATATTTGTAAGAGAGGGAAAGAATGTAATGATGTGCTATAATAATAATGTGCTATGAGGATGGGATGTTTACTTGCTTCACAAGTACTGAAGCAGCGTGAATCTTCTCCTGTTGATGTAATGCAGCTATACAAGTGGTCTTAGAGCAATATAGCTGTACCGACATAGCGATGCCACTGTAAGTTTTAAGTGTAGACTAGCCCTAAGCAATCCGGTTTTACAATCCCACACCATAATATTGGTCGCCATTTAAAAGTCACCACTACACAGTGGGATCTGAGTTGCTATTCCCTCATCCTCTCCATCCACCCCCCGGTTTCAGAACAGGCAATATTTGCAGTACTTCAGTAATGCTGTGTTGTAACCATTGACTTTTCTAGGGTGACCACTGCATTTATCCAAATTTTCCAAAAATTCAAGCATTCAAAGATCATAAGAAATTATTAGTCTGCTTTATGTCAGATTGCTGCGGCCATCCATAAGCATTTCGTCTGAAAACCAGTATTCAAGCGTTAAAAGCTTTTGACTATTAAAGGTAATTTTATCATAAGGTCCTATCCAACAAATGGCTTGTTGCCATAACCCAGAGGCACATTCATGGAGCCTTTAGTATGCAGCTTTATTATTATTTATTATTATTTATTTGAGTGAGTGAGATATAGGGTTTGCAGATGGTAATCCAAAGGTCTGATCTTCTCCCAGCCAGTCTCTGTTCTTGGCATTTCATGATAAACTTTTGCTTTAACGTAAGTCTTTTCTTTTTTCAGGGACTCTCTAACAAAAGCCCCCCTGTATGGACTTACCTACGGAGTAGCCCAGTGTACAAACTACTTTCTTAATGCAGCAATCTTCAGATTCGGGGCATGGCTCATTGCTAATTGTTATACAGACTTTGAAAATGTATTTATGTGAGTATATTTTATGAGAGTACACGTCATTCGAAAGGCAGTGATTTCAACCCATGTTAACTGAGCATAAGTCTAATTATTGAGGCAGTATTGCAAGAGGTCCAGCAATTTAGAATCTGGTCAGGAGTTCAATTCAGGCAGAAGGGTTATTCCTTGGAGAGGAAGCATGGAAGCAGTTATGTGTTGGCATATATAGCTGGCTCAGTGCATTTACTAGGAGGAGCTTTCACTGCTGACATTTCATTGCAGACAATGGGCTATGTGAAATGCTTCTGTGGAGAGAAATTACATACCACTAGTCATCCATAAAAATAGTTGTAGCTGTAAATTTTGTTTTCTTATCCTATGTGTGTAATTGTTCTGGGGCCATAAAATTCTAAAAATGTCACTATTCTCAGATTGAAATATTCTGTTAAGTCTGTTTGTTTTAAATAAGTAAAACAATATTTCTAATTTATGAACAATAAGAAAAAGTATCTCTTTAGCTGAACTGAAAGATATTTTGTGTTTGTTTTTCAGAGCCTTTTGTGCAGTTATATTTGCTGCTATGAACGTTGGGCAGTCCAGTTCTTTGGCACCAGATTTTGGCAAAGCTAAAGTTTCTGCCCAACGAATCTTTCAGCTTTTGGATCGGAAACCTTTAATTGACAGCTATAGCGAAGAGGGTACAAAACTGGTAAGATCATTCAGAAAGCACTTGAAACTAACAAGTGGTACTGTATTGTCCTTTATTGTGTTAATTTTGTTACATTGCTTTTCACAATGTCACAGAAGACAGAACCAGACAGGTAGGGTAAAATTTAATAGCAATTACTTAATAATTGGATATTTGTCCAGTGCTATTTTATACCTTTTTGCATGCGAAATTAACAGAATACTTTTAAGTGCAGTTCTGTTCTGAAAAGTGATTGGAAGAATGACAATTCATTCAATAATTTTGTCCCTTGGGGGTATTCAGAGTCATAACTGCTTGCTTGAGCAATACAAGTCTGTTTTTCCCTGCTTTTTACTCCTGTAAACTATCGGCACCAACACAAGCATTGGGGAGAGTGAGTTAGATTCTATTCCTTTTTGCACATCATCAGCAGATTTGTTTGCTAAGTTCCAATCAGTTACAACTGTGTAACAGAGAGACAAGGTGGGTGAGGTAATATCTTTCACTGGACCAAACTCTACTGGGGAGAGAGACAAGCTGTCAGACTTACACAGAGCTCTTCTTCAGCTCAGTGTAAGCTCGAAAACTTGTCTCTCTCACTAACAGAAGTTGGTCCAATGAAAGATATTACCTCATCCACCTTGTCTCGTTAATATCCTGGGACCGACATGGCTACAACAACACAGCATACAACATCTGTGTAACCTCATTCAAGTCAAAGGGGTTGGACAGATATTAATAAGGACAAAACTTGGCCTGCAGAACCTTTGTTCCTGGTGATTATATGTGTGATGGAAAGAACGCAGCTTGCATCTGAAAGTCCAGAGTTGACAGTTAAACTCGTCTTTGTGCTTGTAAATTGAGCACATTTCATATGGAAAGCACTGAGAGACAATAAATGCAAAAGCCCATAGTGCCATATTTACAGTGCCCCTTTTAAAAGCAGAGCCACCCTTTCAGAAACTTAAATTGCTTTAGAAGTCTAGCTTTTGGATAGTGGCCTTGATACAGAAAAGGACTCAGGTTCATACATTAAGCATGCCAGTAACTCTTGTGAATAACTTTAAATTACACATGTGCTTGACTACTTTTCCGTATCAGCTTCACATCCACAGGGGAAAATAGCTTCTTGCAGATAAAGACTTTAATTGAAAGCACAACCACTTGGGACAAATCCTGATGCCCTTGAAGCAGCTGCATCTGACTTCAGTGAAACTAAGATTTGCTCCAAAGAGTTTAAACTCTGAAAGGCCAGTTCTCTAGGTGCTGTAACAGCCCATTTTACTCAAAGTGCTGGTATTGCAGTCCTGGAACTGTCCCATCCCCCAGGCATCAGACCAGGCTTCCACAATCCTTCCCAACATCTCCTTCACTCACATTTGTCAGCATGTCTTCTTCCTTGCTAACTCTTATACTTGGAACTCCCTTCCTACATATAAGAGCCAATCAACTACCCTTTCCTTTTTCAAATCAACCCTTAAAACATAGTTGTCTTTGAAAACTATTAATAATTCACCAGAGTAAAAGTGTTTAACCCAATTTATTTTGAGATGTGATGTTCACCTTGTACTATGTGTTTAATTTATACTGTCTAGAGAGTGAACTCCTTGGGGCAGGAGCTATGGTTCCACACACAAAGGTAGTATCCGGATTATATGCATTGGTGACATAAAAAAGTGGTATTAGGGTTGATTACTCAACTTAAAGCAATGATAGTCCTTGCAAACCAGGCTGAAAAAGAATGACATAGATGAGAGAGAGAGATGCAGAAAAGAACCCCTCAAGAAGGAGTAAACAGAAGATATCTTACACTCAATCCAATGTCACACTGAGTATTTAAGCAATAAATAAACTGATAAAAGTGCTCTGGGTTTGAAAATGCCATACCATTCCCAACTGGCTTGTCAATGCCTTCATTTAAATGACTATACTTAATTGTGTTTGATGTTTCTGAATGAGATAGGCAGGTCTTCTCTAATACATTTGTATTTTCTACTGTTTCCAGAGTCAGTTTGATGGCAACATTGAATTCAGGGACATCCATTTTGTATATCCTACAAGATCAGAAGTTCAAGTTTTGCAAGGACTCAGCGTGAAGGTTAATAAAGGACAGACTCTGGCCTTAGTGGGGAGCAGTGGCTGTGGCAAAAGCACATCCATTCAGTTGCTGGAGAGATTTTATGACCCAATGGCAGGACAAGTGGTAAGAAGAGATTTGTGCAGCTGTTAATAACACTTAGATTTTATAGAACTGTTCTTCAAATTGTTTTACAGACATTAAATCATCCGCACAACACCCCTTCTGAGGTGGATTAGTGTTGCCATCCCCATTTTAAAGGTCTGGGTACTGCAGAGAAGACTTATGATTTGCTTGAGGCAGAGACAGGAGTAGAACTCAAGAGCTTCTGACACCCATCATGGATTTAGACCACTAAATTGCATTGCTTTGTTGATTTACTCGATACACTGGAGTGGGCATTAGAACATATTTCCACTAATGTAACCCTAGGTGCTAGTCCTATAATCATATTACCATGACACGGTTTGAAGTCTAATTCATCACTTGATGCGACTTTTGATGCAAGTCCCATTAATGATGATGGGAGTTCCAAGTGATGGGGGAGTCAAAGGATGTTCGAATAAATGCCCAAAGATGGGGATTCTTACTGGAGCTCTTCAACCACCTAAGTTTAAGAAGCACATGAAGAGACTTTCTCCTGAGATTCCTGGTACCTGCCATCAGCAAGATAGAAATACTGTGAGCACATCCTGTGATAGATTGGCAATTCCACATCTGGGCCTGCTGGAAACACAAAAAAATAATACTAAGGAAAGGAAAAGGTTATCTGGGCTTCTTTGAATTTTGGTTCAGTTAAATTTTGAATGAAAGTTATGATAATCTATTATCTGCTCAGATGTGGTTCACCTATTCCTCTCTTTTACTGTGACTCTAACACTGGTCAGGGGATTTTTACAGATCTGTGTTTAATGTTTATGTTGTCCAGCTAAGGAGGAGTATTGCATTCTTCATGGAATGATTTTTCTCCTTTTCTGTTTCTAGTTTGCAGATGGGTTCGATACCAAGTCTTTGCATTTGCAATGGTTAAGATCCAAATTGGGTATTGTGTCACAGGAGCCTATTTTGTTTGACTGCAGCATTGCTGAAAATATCCAGTACGGAGACAACAGTAGGGTTGTTAGTCAGGAGGAAGTTGAAGAGGCAGCTAAAGCAGCAAATATTCACACCTTTATAGAAAACCTCCCAGAGGTAAATGAAAATGTCTTTCCATTCTCAGTGTGGGGTAAATATTCAGAGTAACTTATATACAATGATCTAAGCAACTCCCATTAATGCAAAACAAAATGCTTTTCTGGTTTTTAAAAGTTTATTGTCTTGCGTTTACAGTTCTCAAAGAGGAAACTAGGAAGTTGATGTTTAAAGATGTAACTTGCCATGTATTTTAACAAATGTGCAGTCATCATTAGCTCCTTCAAATACAAAATCTGAGTTCCAGTTTTCCTGTTTTCTCTAGCACAGTGAAACATATATATAACAACTATATTTTTATTTCATTTATTTTCATTTCATCATAAACTTTGCCAATTCTTTTGCCTTTTTGGCTGAAACGTTCTCTAGTTTTAGTCTTATCTGAAACATGAATTATGTTAAAATGTTTCAAATACATCTTAACTTTCATGTTTGCTATGCGCTTAGTTCTCAAAGTGGAGATATGCCTTGGAAAAGCCCCAAGAAATCAGGTTTTCTGTAAAGTTACATGGAATTGAAAATGACATGCTGATCCTGAACAATATTTCTTGTCCATTACCATCTAATTTTTGAAAATGTACTTAGAAGAAAGTTTTGGATGTGCAAGAAATAAAGGATCAAATCCTGAGTGTGGGTCTCTAGGGACATGAAATTACAAATTTCTCTTGAGATCTGTAGGTATATGTACAGATATCTCTGGCTAGAAACATCAGTGATTGTACCACCTGAGAGTTACTCTGCTTCTAAAGCTGAGATGAATTTTCATTCCAGAGCATTTATCAATACATGTGGCTGTAAATATGCATTTTGATTCAAACAGTTAATACAATCTTATCAAATCTTAATGTTTATTAAAACTGATCCCATTATTCTTTTTTCTTTCAAGGTGGAAATACTTAATATAGCAGATTTTTATAGCAGAGAACAGAACTTTCTGCTTCTAACTTTCCTTCACAATGAATACTTACAATGTCCTGTTATCTTCCATATAAAATACAGCAATATAATACCCAAGTTGGTGACAAAGGAGCACAACTTTCTGGAGGTCAGAAACAAAGAATAGCAATTGCTCGTGCTCTAGTTCGTAAGCCAGCAGTTCTGCTTCTGGATGAAGCCACCTCTGCTCTTGACACAGAAAGTGAAAAGGTTGGTAATATGCATCATACCATTTGTAATACAGGCAAAATTATGGGATTGAAAAGCTTCACTGCATGAACACTCCCATCTATGATTCAGTTTTGAAAGTTTCATAGATCAATCATTTGCTCGCTTTCTATTTATGGCCTGCTTCTGCAGGGTATAGAGCGCCCCCCCGCTTCCTGAGCCTAAATTGGAAGTTGATTGTACTCAGCAACACTTGGGATTGGAGACGGAATGAGATTTTCAGAACTCTTCAATATTAGCCGGCCTCAGCATCTTTAAAGTCAGTTATGAAGTCAATAGCACTTTCAATGGGTTCACAGTTAAGCCAACGCTGAGCACCTTAGAAAATCCCCTTCATCATTTGCAACTTTGAGTTTGACACAAGGTGTCTTCAAATAATAGACCGTGATCTACTAGAAGAGGCCTCATAAAGCAGATCACCACTTCCTCCTCCCTTAAGCCTGCAGCACAAGCAGCAAAGCGGGTCTCTTTCTGCACTATTTCCTGCTCTCTCTGGGCAAACACGTGTTGCTACAGAGACCAAGAGGGATCCACTCTGCTGCTAGAATTGCTGGCTGTCGGGACAGAATGGAACAACGAGGGTTAATGCTGTCCTGCTGTCTGCTTCCCAGTCCCTTGATATACCTGCGTTCAAAGGGTAAGAGGTGACATGCAGGAGCAGCTGACCATTCTACCTACAGGGGACATGGAAAGAAGGGAAAAAGGCTTCAGCAGCACTTCCTTCCTCACAGGAGTTGCTGCCCAGCGAGGAGAGTAATTAAGCTATCCTCTGCTGCTCTGCTGGCAGAGCTTCCTCACTGCATCCACCATCTAGAGGTGCGGGGAGACTCCAGAAGGACAAAGGAACTGTTGATTTGGATGGGGCTGCAGTAGAAAGGCAAAATGTCCCCATGCAAACCACCACCACTTGTAAGCCAGATGGCAGGATCCTGCCTTTTGGATTTTTATGGACCACAAGAAGTGTCCGGCATTGCTGGGACTATCAATGAAAGTGAAAGTTTGATCATGTCCATGTATTAGGCTGGTCTGCTTTCTCCAGTCTAAGGACTGTGTGTGTCTGACCAACAAATACCCAGAGAAGTGCATACGGGGGAATGGCAGGGGTTGGTTCTAGCTACATGCTGAATTTGGAGAAGCATAACACAAATATTTGGTAAGCAGCCAATATCACAGATAACTCGTGACACCTCTGCAAATCAGTGGTAAATCTAAGTTTTATGTTGATCCAAACGAGATCCTTCTGGACCTGATTCTGCTAGCCCTTGTTCATGAAAGTAGTCTGTGAAATTACTCAGACAAGTAAGGGTTGTAACATCAGGCTCCTGTGGTTGAGGCCTCCTTCGTGCATGGGAAGTACTGACTCCTATGCCCCAGTGTGGAATACCCAAGTGATAATGTAGACTAGACTATGAAGATTCTCCACGTAATAAGTTTTTCATTGCATCTGTCTGCAGATTGTCCAGGAAGCCTTGGACGATGCCAGGAAGGGTCGAACCTGCATTATTATTGCTCATCGCTTGACAACTATACAGAACGCTGATATCATAGCAGTGATTCATAATGGAAAAGTAGTGGAACAAGGGACTCACAGCCAACTGCTGGCAAAGGAGGGACATTACCATGCACTTGTAAATGCACAATTGTCTTATTAGATTAGTTTGTCTAATTAATGTTTTTATATAAACACACACAACCTACAGCTAAGTAATATTAAGCATAAATGCGCCTCTTTACTGAGATGTCTACAGATTCAAAGCACAGGGCACATCTGGCCTAGTAAAAAGCAAAGAAGAGACATTTTATTTTTGTCTTCTGCCACAAATTTATTGCTACTTAATCCTATTGGTAAGCTCCTTTGGGGCGCGATGATTTATTTTAAACTGTTTTTGTATTAATGATCACAAGCCTTTCACAGAAATACATATTGACATAACAGATCACAAATTGTTTATAAACTATTTTAAAACCCATATTACTGACTTAACAGAACTTAGTAATTCTTTTGAAACCATTAAGGCTATTTCAAAAAGACTTTAAAATATTTATGATTGGTCCAGTGACCATGATGGCTCCTTCTGGAGCTGGTTAATGTCAACCATGTAAATAGTTATTTAACAAAAAAAAGTTTCCACCATGCGAACTTAGATTTAAACCTTTTTCCAACTTTTTAAATGGAGTTTTAGAAATGTTGATAGATCCATCTATAGTCATAGTGGTTTAAACAGCTCTGTTAGCATATTTTATTATCAGAGTGTTTTCCCCTTAATATACTCACCATCATGCCTAAATAACAGTTGTGGAACATGTCATCTACTTATTAGAGAGAGAGAGAGAGATCGAGACCAAACTTGGGCAGCCTGTTTTGGGTTTGCTTCTGGTAAACTCACATTTTGGTTTTCCAAGGACAAAATCAAATCCACCTTTGGTTCTGTACTGACAACCTACAGGAACCTGGAGTATTTCACATTTTCAATTGGCACTACTTACTTTTGACAGACAAAAATTAAAATAACTATAATCTCCTTTCCCCTTTTAATTGTTTCCCTGCTTCTAGGTCTATGAGGGAAACAAAATATAACAATATATAAACGTTGCTCTCAACGTCACCAAAACTACACGTGGCTACTCTTCCCCATTCCCTGCCAGCCCCAATCAGCTTTCGTCAGCAGCTACCAGGAAAAGCTACTCCCTCTGTCTGCACCACTGAGCCTCTGTAGACGCCTGGAGAAGGGCTGGTCAATTTCTCCTGGCATCAGCAGGAAATGTGCAGGAAAGTGACTTTTCACTTCTGGTTATAGAGAAATAAATGGCTGTTCTCACCGTATTTCCCCATTATCTAAACTGGAATCAAATTTGTCCCTTTGTCTGGTTTTGTTTTTATACTGGAACCAATTATTAAATCTGTCGCAGTAAAGATGAAGCCTATAATAAAAAGTGTGGAGAATCATTCAAATATTATATGAAGGGGGTTGCCAAACTTAAAATAAACTCAGGCCACGTAATGTATGAACTATATAACATCTGTACCTAGTTAATGGGATTTCATAGTCCCATCAATACAGATAAGGCAGAGTAGCGGCCAAAATTCTTGACTGCTCCATCTGCTTCCAATCTGATAACTTTTAGCTTGTTGTAGCAGAGCTGGGGAAAACATTTGAGGAATCATGCACAATTGGACATTAAAGGTTTGGAAAAGGGCTGATCTGTGTTTGACCTACAATACATGTGAGATGCCACAGCCACGAGGAAAGTGGTCCCATCATTTTTGCCATCTCAGAGAAAGGTGTCAGCATTGCATATGAGGTAAAAGAAGATGGCTGTACATATATCATTCTTGGCATGTTGCTTAAAATTGTGCATGCCTGTACGGCAATAGCCAGCCACATTCATCAAGTCTGCATTAGTGGAAAAATAGTTTTGAAATAAAAGGCCTGGAGGTGTAAAGTATCAGACCATTCTTTACAATATTGTGGGATTAGAAGTTGCTGTGGCCAGAACAAGCTGTTATTGCTATTAGGCTACTTTAGTCTGTGCTTGGAGTGTGTGTGCGATCGTGCTGATGGTTTTTGAGTGGAGAAAGGACACTGCTCTGTGGCTGCATCTCACTTCTTAAAAAATGAATCTGGAAAACTTCCCAGAGTTATACAGCTGGCCTCTTAACTTGTATTTCGAAAGACGACATTTAACAGGAAAATGGCAACTATAAGTGAGGTAACCTGGGTCTGTTCACTTAGTCTTCCACAGTTCTGCACTCCCCCGAATGAAAACCAATATTTATTTATTTCAATGTAAACATATTGGTGTATTTTATTACCAGTCTCCTATTAAAATTACAATCCAGAGCAGTAAAACACAATAAAATAAAAGCAAATTCCATTCACCATAAAAGAGCCAGTCAGCAAGAAAACAGAACAAACTCCCTCTCTCAAGATTTCCAAAAGAAACCCCACACAATCAAATGCTTGTTCAAGTATATTGGCTGTGCTGCAGAAATCTAACCAGATCTCTGTGTTGCAAGCGTTGGTACCACATGGTGGCCAAACGCTCCCTATCAGTGGGGGGTCCAATAATCACCCCTATTCTCTGGTAGCTGCTCCCAAACCACCATAATTACCCCCACCAGCCTGTTCTCATTTCTGTCCCAGTCTCACCCACCCACTTGTGTTTTCCCGTCAAGCTCAGCTGGAGCTACAGGCCCAGAAATTCTGCATACTGGCTGAGATCCTGGCCAGAGATCAGAGGCAACAGTGGTCGTGAGCTACCCTTGCAGCTTCCAATTTCTGGAGCCAACGGGCAACAACCTGGTGCCTAGTGCAAAACAGAGAAGCCATGCCAGATACCAGGAGCAGAGGATCTGCAGGATACAGTGGCATTTTAGCCTCACCCTCTTCTGCCTGGCTGCATCCAGTACATTGGGTGCCAGACTAAAAACGTAATACCACCTTTGCCGCTCACCACTGGACTATATCTTGGCCAGTTTGCAGGCGGTCTGGGGGCTGCACTGTCAGACATTCCCCCCACTCCGCTGCCCAAATTTGCTGGCTATGTGGCCAGTTTGCACTTGTGTGGCCCATGAGCCTGGCCCACAAGGCTGGTTGTCATCAGCATTCTGGAAAAAAAAACAAACCATCAGCCCATGCCTACTCTCTAACTCTAATGGGTTCTCCAACCCACTGAAGGAGGGGGATGGGCAAAAACATGTCTGTTCTATTAGTGCTGATGTAACCACGCTAGGCTATTGCTAATGTACGACACGCTAAGCGAGCGAGGGCACCAAGATTTTGGAGCGAGTTCACAACATAATTAACCATTCAACTCACTTGCATAAATTGCTGTCAAATTAGATTAACTCTTTGGGGTCAGGAATCAAATTTACACGGATTCTTGCTAATTCAAACCACACCCAGGGTGATGAGCATAGCATAAATATGTCGCGAGACTGAGCTAGTTAGTGGAGATGCCAGTTCGGCTTGCTCCAAGGAGTTAAATGTCCTTGTATTTTTATTTGCATTAGAGTAGGACAGTCCCACTGGGTGTTGAAATTCTGGGTTCATCTGATATCTGTATTTTTGGATTATCTGTCACCAGGTCATACCCACACAATATCCAGAGTGGTAGCTCAGTTTAACGTTTAGCATCATGTTTCCTCTGAAATATTTAATCTCCTCGACAGTCTAAACTCCTATTTATGCTAATCTAACAACTAGAAAGGAATTGTGTAACTGCATAAAGAAGCTACTTTGTGATGGTCGTATGGTGAGATAAGAATTTCATTGGCATAACCATATGTAACCCTCAGCTCCTCAGAAACCTTCTCCCTGTTAAAAACAGACTTGCTATAATTTCAGAATAAAAAAAGCGAACAATTGGAGTTTATTCAATTCAGTTGACATGCTAAATCCGTAGGTCTGTTTATTTTCCAGGGACTAGAGTGGAGTCTAATTTAAATTCTGAGAGAGTTTATGAAATTCCATGAAACAATCCATGACAGGCAATAAATAATCTGTCTGGTTTTGGCTGTGATCGACATATATTGCACCCAGGACTTTTTAGTTATGTGTTTATTGTTGTGAATGTGTCTGGCTAATGGAGAGCGTTTAGGTCTCATGGCATGCCAGTAGTTAGGGAAATTCCTGTTACTCAGCAGCTGTGTATTTAAATGTTAATGGGCTACGACTTTTCCCTGGTATGGGAAACTGGAAGATTCTATGCAGAATCCTTAAGGTCTATCCACCTGACATTGCTGGAGGGGCTGAAGTGAAACGGCTCTCCAAGCACTTGTGTGCCGTGTTGTTGCAGCTGTGTTCGTTTAGTGTGTCCACACAGCAAGGAGACAATGGCCCAGCTGACTCAGGCTCGCGGGGCTTGGGCCGTGGGACTGTTTCATTGCTGTGTAGACTTCTGGGCTCAAGCTCTAGGTCCCTGCTAGGTGGGAGGGTCCTGGTGCTCGGCCTCCAGCCTGGAAGTCCACACAGCAATGAAACAGCCCCAAGTTCTGCAAGCCCAAGTCAGCTGGCGCTGGCTAACCAAGGGTGTCTAGTTGCTGTGCAGACATACCCTTAGAGACACAAAGGGGGCAAGATAATCTCTCTTATTGGACCAACCTCTGTTGGTGAGAGAGACAAACTTTCAAGCTTAGGCAGAGCTGTTCTTCAGGAGACAGAAGATCTCTGTGTAAGGCTGGAGTAACCTCGAAAGCTTGTCTCTTTCACCACCAGAAGTTGGTCCAATACGAGAGATTATCTCACTCATCTTGTCTCTCTCAAAGAGCTCATCTGCACTGGGAAATTAGCTGCCCTTGTGACACAGCAGTAAAAATGCCTGTTCTTGTTCTACGTTAGGACCTACGCAATGGATAGCAGATGCAGTGGTGCTGGAAAACAGCTACACAATACCCTAGTGCACGTACGCTCAGTACATGGTGTGGCAAGGTGGCACCGGGGGGGGGGAAAAGACAGGTAATTCACC
>ML675603.1:51995552-52193052 GCA_007922155.1 Mesoclemmys tuberculata
GGGGGGGGGGAAAAGACAGGTAATTCACCCCTCCTCGTGGGTCTCGTGCTTTCCCGGCTCGGCCGGTGGTGCAGCTGGGGGGGGGAAGGTTTCGGGGAGGGAATGGACCCGATCCGCCCCGAAGAGACTGGAGAAGCGGCAGGCAAAGCCCCCCCACGCCTCTGTAGGCTACAGGCGGCGGCCTGCCGGCCGTGGGCGGCCTGCCCGTACCCTGACTCTGCCAACCCCTCCCTGTTGGCTCTTGCTCCGCAAACCCTCCAACCTGTAAACCTCCAATCTCTAATCTCCGAACTCCTCTCCTCCTCACTCCACACTCCTGACTCTCCACACTGACTGTCTGGTGAGGTAGGCTTTAAGTGTTTGGGGCGGGGTTACCTAATTGGCCCCAGCTGGCCTAATTGGTTAGGCAGCCCCAGCTGGCCCAACTGCCTACTCTGATTCATGCTGAGTCACCCAGGGTATAAAGCTCTGTGGAGCCTGGGGCTAACATACCGGCCTTCCAGGACCCTTGCAAAACCGTCAGGCCTGACCCTGCCACAATGGGTACACGTTGCAGTAACAGTGCTGCTCGCACCAAGGCCAAACTGCTGCTGGTATTGGGCGCTTTTCCCTACTACCTGTTCCGAGAAGGTTTTCGTGTCCTTGTGATAAAACGAGCCCATCTATACGAGCATGTGCAACGTTGTTGCAACCACTCCCGCTGCCGCTTTGTTGGTGCCACGTGCTCTGGAGTCTAATTTTTCTGCTGTAGGCAAGGCGAAAGGGGTCAAACAGGGGCTAGCAGTATCTTGCTTCATCCTCCGACGCCTGGAGGAGAAAAAAGGGACACAATGACAGAGTGAAAACTTTTCTAAAGGAAGAGTCTCCATTTGAAGACAGGCTTTGCTTACACTAGAGAAATATGTCAGGCCGCTCGGCCGGTAGCCTAGCACACCTGTAACATACGGCGTGTCCGCACATATAAGTACTCCCGGGGTGCCCGGGCACTGCAGCTACCATTTCAATTAGACTTATTTCACCACTGTGCCAGCACCTGCCACTTAGCCTGGCGTTTATGTGGAAACAACCGTATAATAGCCCTAATGGTAGAAGTAGCCCTTTTGCTCCTTCCACAGACTGTACCTGTCAATGGTTAGGTGGCTGGTCTGGTGTGCTTTCGGCAGGCCCAGCATCTCCCACAGTCCTGGACATCCAGGCTGCTCTCTTCTCTCTGCAGCTTTGTGGAGGCAGATCAGCATTTTGGCACTATGCCCCCTCTGCTGCCACTTACTGCCAGATTCTCTGCTGCAGCAAACGGTGGCAGTTTCTGTTGCTCCTGCCTGTTCTTTGCAGTTTGAGCTATTCTGCCCAGCTTTTGGGCAGTAGGTAGCAGCATTCTCCCTCGCCAAGATTTGTCCTCCTTCCTGGGTCAGTTAACCCCTTGTGGGGAGCAGGGTTAAACATCTCTTTTGGGGCATCTGCCCTACACTGGATGCTCAGGGATTTATAGAGCCCTGGGGAGGCTGGGTGAAAAGCAGCCAATAGGCAGGGAGGTTCAAGGAGCAGCCAGTACGGTGGAAGTGGAGGGGATGCAGCAAGTGGCTGCCATCTACAGAGTTACTGGGCCGGGACCCGGAGTAGTGGGTGGGCCTGAGTCCCTCCCATTCCTCTCGCTGCAGGGCAAGTGGCTGCAGTAGCCACTGAGGAAAGTGGATTGCCTGGGGAGGTGGTGGAATCTCCGTCCTTAGAGGTTTTTAAGGCCCAGCTTGACAAAGCCCTGGCTGGGATGCTTTAGCTGGGATTGGTCCTGCTTTGAGCAGGAGTTTGGACTAGTTCACCTCCTTGAGGTCACTTCCGATTCTAATCGTCTATGATTCTATGAAACCCAAGCAGTGCTCTGTAGGTGAAGCTGTGTTCTTACCCAGCCTTTCCTTCCCTCCCTAACTCTTAGGTCCCAGGGCTGGGAGTGAGGCAGGCAGGTGGGGTCCCCTAACCACTAAGGCAGCCACAGCTCCAACAGGGGAAAAATGGACCAAGAATCTGGATGCAGAGCAGGAAGAGGCTCCAAAATGTTGGACTCCTGATGTCATGCATAGGGATCACTCCATGGGTCAATCCCACATCAGAAGTCATCAAACTTTCATCCTAAAGATGTTGGACCACTCCCCAGAACACATGAAAGAGCAAGTATGCAGTCCAAGAGAGGTGTTCAACTCCTTACAATGGTGGTCAGCCTACGACAGTGGCCACACAGGCATGCCTATCTGTCTTCCACATCACTACTGATGCCAGTCTGAAAGTCTGAGGAAGCTCACTTGAAGACCCAGGGTCTCTGGAGCAAGGTGGTAAAGGCTCTCAGCATAAACCTCCTAAATCTGAGATTGGTCAGATTAGCTCTCTGAGGGTTCCAGTCAATCCTACTAAGGAGCCAGGTCCTGTTTCAGTCAGACAATGATGACGGTCACATTCTTAAACAACCAAGTGGGAACAAGGAGTCTGACCTACATGTGGAAGCAATGGAAATAAAGGAGGTGGAACAGTTCCTCCTTTCCCTCAGCGCAATCCACATCGAAGGGACCTGAACCAAAAGGTAGACTGGCTCAACAGGCACAAGGTCAACAACTGTGAATGGTGTCTGAATCAAGAGGGTGGGTTTTTTTTAATCCCATTGTTCAGATGTTTGGCCTCCCTTCAACCAACGTGTTTACAAGTCATATGAATACAAAATACTTCACAAGAGAGGCAGACCCCAGAGCCATTGGGACAGATGCCTTACTGCACAGTTGGCCACAAAACCTACTTTACATGTTTCCACCCTTTCCACTACTGGGAAAAATGGTCCAGAATAAGACATGAACAGGCAACAGTAATTCTTACAACTCCTCATTGACCAAGGAGACCTCAGTTCTTGGACTTGATAGAGCTGACACTGGAGCACCCACTCCAGCTTCCATGAACACCAGACATTCTCTCACAGGGTCCTTTTCTTCATCCGGACCTGAAACAGCTTCAACTAACAGCCTGGCTATTGAGAGGGAAGTGCTAGAAGGTCTTGGTCTGTCTCTCAGAGTCATCAAGACATTGTTTTTGTCTAGGACTCTAAAAGGATACTCTTCCATCTGGTCCAGGCTCTATAACTGGTGCCAAGAGCACAGTGCAAATTCTAGAGACCCTGGAATTCCAGACATTCTGGATTTTCTCCAAGAAGCTTAGTACCTTGCTATTTGCAGCATCCCTGGGCTCACTGGCAGACAGTCCACAGGTAGCCAGACCCCTTCAAGCACTCTTTCCAAAAATGGGACCTACCACTAGTTCTGGTGTCTTAATAAGCCATTTGTTCAAGCCTCTGACTTCAGTGTTGGCATTTTATTTATCCATTACGACTTGTTTCTCAGTAGAAGCCACGTCTATCAGGTGAATGTTGGATCTGACAGCCTTATCTATAAAGGAGCTTTACTGAGTGTTCCACAAGGACAAGGCGTAGCTCAGCACATCATAATCCTTCCTTTCTAAGGTGAATTCTTCCTTCGCACTTCCCAAGAGGTTGTGCTTCCTTCATTATGTCCAAAAATCACAACAACCAATGAAAAAAGGCATGGCATATCTTGGATTTTTAATTCTCCTCTGATATCTATCTCAAGAATCCAGAATCCCATGAGAAGTTCAGGCTCCCTATTCTTATCCTTCCATCCAAAGGGACTGCCAGGGACTCGGAGCTTCCAAATTCTCCATAACTTGGTGGATTAGACTATGAATTATAGAAACCTACAAATCATCAGAGGTTCCTGTCCTGGAAGAGGTCAAGTCACACTCCAAAATATCCTTTGCAGCCTCATAGGTGGAACAAACAAGCGTGTCCATTTTGTCAACTTGCAAAGCAGCCACTTAGTCTACAGCTAATATCTTTATTAAGCACTACAAGGTGGACTTTCTATCTTCTGCACAGGCTTCCTTTGAAACAAAGGTGCTGTAGGCAGTAGCCCAGAAATAATATAGATTTGGTGAGTTCATAACCCTCTCTACATCGGATCATTGCTCACTACTTCTTAGACATCCAAAATTGTGGGAGATACTAAGATGAAGAATGGACAATTTCTTAACAATAATTTCATTTCAGCAAACAGCATCTCCCACAGCTCTACCCACCCTAAATGGCTCCTAAGTCAACAGTCAGCTATTAAGTGGCATCATTACCAAAGGACTTTTTTTCGCCTTAGTCTAATGTACATAGTTATTTCTGGAATACGTTGGTAATAATGTTATGAAAATTTTACAGCTTGGAAAAAGTTATCTGGCGGCAAGTGGGAGCAGTGGGGGCGTGGCCAGAGTATGCAGAGCCAAAATGCTGATACACCTCCGAGAAGCTGCAGAGAGAGAAGAGCAGCCCACGTGGCCAGCATTGTGGGAGACACTGCTTGCAGAATGGAAATTATTGGTAAGAATTTTTCCATTCTTAACTCCATGACACAAGAGTGAAGATGGCCTGAAGCCATTTACCTGCACAAACAATGCTGCACGCACAAACAATGCTGCACCCACCAACAAGCTTGGCTGTGCGCTATTTTTTCTGCAACCAACATAATAATAATTTACTACTTCGTTAACCCAGCTGATTCTACTGCCTGGTCTCAGACGAGACCAACCTGCTAACATGCTGCCAGCTGTCCTGAATCAAATGTGCAAGCACTGGTCTCCATATGGGGAGAGGAGGAGAAGCAGGTCCAGCTGAACTTGGTGATACACAATATTCTTGTGTATGAAGGGTGGCCAGCAACTGGCTGGGGATGGGCAACACCAGGAATGCAAAAAGTGCTGTGGGCAGATAGTATTTATTTATTTCACTGTAACACCTACTAGCGCTAGTCATGGACCAGGTCCCCAACGAGCAAGGCACAGCACAAACATGGAACAAAAATATCAGTCCCTCTGCAGGCACTAAGACCTTGGATGATGTAAGACGGCGGTCGTGTCGCGCCGGTTGCGGCGGCCCTTCTTGGGGCCTAGCCGCTGGGGGAAGGTCCTGGTACCTCCCCCACACAAATGGGGAATTGATCAACCGACCGATCTACAGGCTCCAGCCCCCCAGGCAGGGGCGGGCGAGCGAGCGGCCTTTCGCCCCGGCCCCCCATTAGGTCGAGCCATTAGGTCTGGCTGCCCCTGGGCCACTTCCTCCCCGTACTCCCAGGAGCTGGCCCCGGGCAACCCGGGGATGGGGTACGCGGTCCACGGCTGGCTCACCAGTCCTTCGGCGTCTGTTGATGGCAACGGGGGCAAGTCATCAGCGTTCGGCAGCTCCTCGAGATCCAGGGTTTCGCCGGGGGGTCCGGCCTCTGGCAGCTCCTCGAGGTCGGCTCCAGCTTCCGGGGGGTCAGTGTCCGGCAGCTCCTCAAGGTCTAGCCCCGCCTCAGGTGGTGGGACCCACTGGGACTGACCAGGCCCCTCCGGCCAGGCTTGGGGTTCGGGGGGCATCAGCCCCCTCTGGGGTCTCGACGGCCAGTCCCAAGCGCCAGCACCCAGAGGCCCTATCCAGTCCCGGTCCTGGGGTTTATGCCGGGAGCGGCAGGGCTTCGGCCCGGGGTCGTAGCCGTGCCGTTCCCTTCCCCAGTGGGAGCCCTGGGTGGTAGGTCTGCTTCCCAACGTTGCCTGCCTCTCACTGAGCCCAGGGGCCTAGCTTTTATACTTCCCCTTCCGGGGGAAGTCCCGCCTCTCGGCGCCTGGTTGGCCGTCCCCAGCAGTCCTATCCGGGCCGGCCTGAGGGGTTGACGGGCGGCCCGGCGCGCTGGACCAATCCCGGCCTGTTGCTGGGCAGTTTTACCTGGCCAGCTATCCCGCTGGTCTATTGGCTGTGGCCCTCCCTCGGCTCCCAATCCCGGGTCAGGCCGAGGTGCCCTCCTACAGATGACAATTGATTCTGCTCCAGACAGAAAAGTTGCTTTTTAATAGTAAGCTGTGCCAAGGCCTCAGAACTCTTCCCTCGTTCTGGGGCAATGTGCTACTAGATAAAGCAACATGGAACTGCCTAGCAGCTTAATCATGAGGTATGTAGGAAAGGTGGCAAACTGTGAGTCTATGAGCTAAGCGTGCCGATGGGAGAAGGAGCTGGACCGGGAGACAGCCAATACATTGCAAGGATCTCTTTCGACACCAATGCAGTCTCCCAGGACCCTGACACAGACGCAGAGATGGCACAGCAGCCAAGCCAGTGCAGTAGGAAGAGATATAATTGGGGAAACCTGAAGCCACCAATAGCAGGTATGCAGCTTCTTCTTGTAAAGTGTACTGGTGGGGCTTATTGTGCAAGGTTCAGGTTCTCACGAACATCGCCTTTCGTGTTTGTTCAAGGGTGGATAGAGCCTCACGTGACAATGGAAGTGTCCACCTCTCCCCTTGCTCCACTAATCCTTCACCTTTTACGCTGCCCCAGCTCCACCTCACCCCAGCAGGTCACTTCCACTGAAATACTTCAGGGTTAGCTTCCCCTTGACCCTCCTCTTAGGTTAGGGTGAAAGTGCCAGCCTCCTCATGCACAGTGCCTGGCTGACTCATGACACGCAGCCAGACTGAAATCATGGGAAGAGGGGGTGGGGAATGCCAAAAGTAATACAGAAACTGCAATAGAACACTTCTAAAATGAAGGGAATTTTACTGCAGGAGACCGATCATGGGACCTGCTAGGTAAAGTGCTGACAGTGCTTTGTATCCAATCCTTCTAGGATCCCCTGACTAGGAGGCAGGGCTAGCTCAGGGAGACCAGGGATTTAAAAAGCCAGCTTATAAGTGACCAGCGAAGCTAGCAAACAGGGGAGTTTTGCGAAGGAATTTAAGAGAGGGAGTGTGAGAGCCAGATACACCTAATAAACATGCTCCAAACTTAGGCCAATAACTCCCCCACCCCCAAAACATGCATGAACACACACACACACACACACACACAACCCCATCACAAGTAAAAATAATGCAGGCAGAAATCCAGCAGCAGACTGCAGGCTATCCAGTTGCTTGCACTAAATTCTGCATGTACGTTTACGTGCTGTGGGGACAGGTGGTCCATGTGGGCTTTCAGTGCAAGGACCTCATGGCCCTCAGAGCCCGAGTACAGGCTCTGGAGACCAGAGTGGCTGAACTGGAGAAGCTAAGGAAGATAGAGAGGTACATAGATGAAACTTTCATGGGCACCGGGGAGACTCCCACCTCCAGTCTGACAGCCTCTGTGCTGTTGAAGTCTCGGGAAAGGGGAACATCAAGTAGGAGCAAAGGGAAATTATACAATAGTTAGGACCCTCCTTTCACATCTTGTGATGGCATCCTCTCGCACTGAGGATATGTCTCTGGGGGAGAGGACCTCTGGGATTAGGAAGAGATAGTAATGGGTAGAGATAGTAATGGGAAGAGGTGGTAATGGGGGATTCAATTATTAGAACTATGGATTGTTGGGCTTGTGATGACTGGGAGAGCCTCATAGTGATTGGCCTGCCTGGTGTGAAGGCTGCAGACCTCTCGAGACATATAAACAGACTTATGTGCAGTGCTGGGGAGTAGCAGGTGGCTGTGGTACATGTAGGTACCAATGACATAGAGAAAGGTAGAAGAGAGGTTCTGGAGGACTGGAGGTTGCTAGGTAAGAGACTGACGTCCAGGACCTCCAATGTAGCATTCTCTGAAATGCTGCCAGTTCCACGTGCAGGACTAGTTAGACAGGCAGAACTGCAGGATATCAATGGGCAGATGAGATGCTGGTGTTCAGAGGAGGGATTTAGGTTTACTAGTAACAGGAGAACCTTTTGGGAAAAGAGGATCCTGTACAGAAACGATGGGATTCACCTAAACCAAAGCGGCACCAGATTGCTAGCATGAAAAAAAAACCAAGTTGTAGAAGAGCTTTTAAACTAAGGGCTGTGGGAAAGCCAACAGGTGCAGAGGAGCATACAGCTCAGACAGACACATCCCTCAGGGAAGGATTTATTGAGAGGGATCCTCTATAGCAGAGTAAAACAGAGATGATAGAAGCTGATAAAACACAGGTAGGAACTGAAAAGAAACAGTCAAATGAAAACGAATCCCATTCAATTACATTACATTAAGGCAGACAACTAAATATTGATACATTTTATAAGTGCTTGTATGCAAATGCCAGCCTTATTACTAATTACATCTAATCACTAAGATGGGTGAATTTGAGTGTCTGGTATTAATGAGGTTATTGATTATAAAAGGCATCACAGAAACTTGGTGGAATGATGAAAATAAATGGGACATGGCAATAACGGTACAAAATATATGGGAATGAGAGCATAGGTCACACTGGTGGGGGAGTGGCACGATATGTGAAAGACAGCACAGAGTCAAATATAGTAATTAAATCAAACAGTACCATAAAATCTCTATAGATAGAAATACCAGGCCTGAATAATACGAGTATATCAGTAGGAACATACTATCGACCCCTTCACTCTGATGGTGATTGTGACTCATAGACTCATAGACTCATAGACTCATAGGTCAGAAGGGACCAATATGATCATCTAGTCTGACCTCCCGCACAAGGCAGGCCACAAAACCCTACCCATACACATTTATAACAACCCCGAACCCATGACTGAGTTATTGAAATCCTCAAAAGTGAGATTTGAAGACCTCAAGCTGCAGGGAATCCACCAGCAAGCGACCCATGCCCCATGCTGCAGAGGAAGGCGAAAAACCTCCGTGGCCCCTGTCAATCCGCCCCGGAGGAAAATTCCTTCCCGACCCCAAATATGGCGATCAGCTAAACCCTGAGCATGTGGGCAAGACTCACCAGCCAGCACCCAAAAAAGATTTCTCTGCAGTAACTCAGTTCCCATCCCATCCAGCATTCCCACAGACCATTGAGCAGACTTATCTGCCGATAATCCAAAATCAATTGCTCAGATTAAACTATCCCATCATAACATCCCCTCCATATACTTATCAAGCTTAGTCTTAAAGCCAGATAAGTCATTTGCCCCCACTACTTCCCTCGGAAGGCTATTCCAGAACTTCACTCCCCTAATGGTTAGAAACCTTCGTCTAATTTCTAGTCTAAATTTCCTAATATCCAATTTGTACCCATTCGTCCTCGTGCCTATATTAGTACTAAACTTAAACAATTCCTCTCCCTCCCTAACGTTAATCCCCCTGATATATTTATATAGAGCAAGCATATCCCCCCGGAGCCTTCTTTTGGCCAGGCTAAACAAGCCAAGCTCTTTGAGTCTCCTTTCATAAGGCAGATTTTCCATTCCTCGGATCATCCTAGTAGCCCGTCTCTGAACCTGTTCCAGTTTGAATTCATCCTTCTTAAACATGGGACACCAGAACTGCACACAATATTCCAGGTGGGGTCTCACCAGCGCCGTATATAACGGCACTAACACCTCCTTCTCCTTGCTGGAAATACCTCGCCTGATGCATCCTAAAACCGCATTTGCTTTTTTAACAGCCATATCACATTGGCGGCTCATAGTCATCCTGTTATCAACCAATACCCCAAGGTCCTTCTCCTCCTCCGTCGTTTCCAACTGATGCATCCCCAACGTATATGTAAAATTCTTATTATTAATCCCTAAGTGCATGACCTTGCACTTTTCACTATTATATTTCATCCGATTACTATTGCTCCAGTGTACAAGGTGGTCCAGATCTTCCTGAATAGCATCCCGGTCCTTCTCCATGTTAGCAATACCCCCCAGCTCAGGGAAATTAGAGAGGCTACAGAAAACTCAATAACAACAATGGGGGATTTCAATTATCCTCATATTGACTGGGAACATGTCACCTTGGGGTGAGACGCAGAGATAAAATGTCTAGATACCGCTTCTTGGAGCACCTTGCCTTGGAACCCACCAGGAGAGAGGCAATTCTTGATTTAGTCCTAAATGGAGCGCAGGATCTAGTCCAAGGGGGGAAATGTAGCTGAATAGCTCAATAATAGTGACCGTAATGTAATTCAATCTAATGCTCTTGTAGAGGGGGCAATACCAAAGAGACTCACCACAGTAATTTAGCTTCAGAAGGGGCTTATGCAGAAACGAGGAGGCAGTTAAATGGAAATTGAAAGGAACAGTCACTAGAATGAAATGCCTGCAAGCTTCATGGAAACGTTTTTAAAACACTGTAATAGAGGCTCACACTACATGTATATCCCAAAGACTAATAATAACAAAAAAAGTATGAGGACCAAAAAAACGTTTCATGGCTAAACAACAGAGCAAATGAGGAAGTGAGAGTCAAGAAGACATCTTTTTAAAATTAGAAGTCAAATCCTACTGAGAAAAATAGAATGGTGCATAAAATCTGTCAAGTATATCAATGTAATTAGGCAGACCAAACAAGAATTTGAAGAACAACTAGCAAAAGACACAAAAACTAACAGCACATTTTTTTAAGTACTTCAGATAGAGGAAGCCTGCCAACCAACCAATGGGGCCACTGGATGATTGAGGTGCTAGAGAAGCACCCAAGGAAGACAAGGGAGGCTATTGCAGAAAAGCTAAATGAATTCTTTGCATTGGTCTTCACTTCAGAGGACGTGAAGGAGATTCCCCCACCTGAGCCGTTCAGTCTGGGACAGTTCCTCAGATCTGTCACCTAAAAAGAAGTGTCAGTAGAGGATGTTTTGGAAGAAATTTGACAAATTAAACAGTAATAAGTCCACAGAGTTAGAAAGTATTCACCCAAGAGTTCTGCAGGAACGCAAATATGAAATTGCAGAACTACTAACTGTGGTTTGTAACCTATCACTTCAATTGGTCTCTGTACCAGATGACTAGCAGATAGCTAATGCAAGGATGATATTTTAAAAAGGATCTAGAGATCAATCCTGACAATTACAGGCCAGTAAGTTTAATTTCAGTACAAGCCAAATTGGTTGAAACTGTAGTGAAGAACAGAATTATCAGACACATAGATAAACACGATATTTTGGGGAACAGTGAACACTGCATTTGTAAAAGGAAATCATGTCTCACCTATCTATCAGAATTCCTTGAGGGGGTCAACAACCATGTGGACAAGAGTCATATAGCATTCTTGAACTTTCAGAAAGCCTTTGACATGGTCCCTCGCCAAAGGGTCTTATGCAAAGTCATGGGATAAGAGGGAAGGCCCTCTTACAGATCAATAACTGGTTAAAGATAGAAAAAAGGGGTAGGAATAAATTGTCAGTTTTCAAAGTGGGGTGAGGAAAATAGCAGGGTCCCCCAAAAAATCTGTAGTGGGACAAGTGCTGTTCAACATACCCATAAATTATCTGGAAAAGGGGTAAATAGTGAGGTGGCAGAGTTTGCAGACAATAATAAATTACTCAAGTTAAGTCTAAAGCTGACTCCCAACGGTTCTCTCAAAACTGGGTGAGTGGGCAACAAATAGCAGTTGCAATTCAGTATCACTAAATGCAAAGTAATGAACACTGGAAAACATAACACTTGCTAAATATACAAAATGAGGGGGTTTAAATTAGCTGTTACCACTCAAGAAAGAGATCTTGGAGTCATTGTGCATAGTTCTCTGAAAACATCTGCTCTATCTGCGGCAGCAGTCAGAAAAGCTAACAGAATGTTAGGAACCATTAGGAAAGGGATAAAAAATAAGACAGAAAATATCATAATGCCACAATATAAATCCATGGTATGCCCACATTTTGAATACTACGTGCAGTTCTGGTCTCCCTATCTCAAACTGAAAAAAAGTACAGAGAAGGGCAAAAAAATAATTAGGGGTTTGGAACAGCTTCCACATGAGGAGAGATTAGAAAGATCGAGGTTGTTTAGTTTAGAAAAGAGACAACTAAGAGGGGATATGATAGAGTTCTATAAAATCATGATTGTGTGGAGAAAATGAATAAGGAAGTGTTATTTATCCCTTCCTGTATCACACAAACCAGGGGTCACCCAATGTAATTAATAGACAGCAGGTTTAAAACAAACATAAGGAAATACTTCTTCACTCAACACATAGTCAACCTGTGGAACTCATTGCCAGGGGATGTGTTGAAGGCCAAAAGTATAACTGGGTTCGTAAAAGAATGTAGACAAGTTCATGGAGGATAGGTCCATAAATGGCTGTTAGCCAAGCTGGTCAGGGATGGAGCAGTATGGTGTGGTTGTCCCTAAACCTCTGAGTGTCAGATGCTGGGACTGGATGACAGGGGATGGATCACTCTAATTCTATTCTGTTCTTTCCCTCTGAATCATGAGGCACCGGCCACCATCAGAAGACAGGACACTAGGCTAGATGGACCATTGATCTGACCCAGTATGGCCATTCTTATGTTCTTATCTATACAGCAGAAAGCTCTAATCTACCAGCGATACACTTCAGACTGTCCTTCTAATTATTGCATGAAAAAGACTCCTGAACAGTTTCTTTCTGACTTTCAGTGCAATTCCTTTAAAACAATGTAAAGTACATTTGGGAAATGAACTGATGTACACCTAGCACAAATCATGAGTAGTGGGGCAAAAATGACAATCTAGCAGAGTTACCTATTAATTTTAGCATTCACTTCTCCTATTGCTTTCCAGCAATTACGTCCAAAACCCTTTTATAAATCAAATTCACCAGCCTTGTGTGGTCTGCAAGGGCGGAGGATTCATAATTTATGATCTCGGTGGCGAGGAGAGCAACCAGACACACACAGTTGCCAATAGATGTCAGTTTATTGCATTGCATATAAGCTGTTGGTATTGGAGACAAATCAACGGGCATTCCAAGCCCCAGCTGATGCAACCAATTACTGCAATAACCCCACAGAAAAAGAATAGAACACTTACACACAAGAGTGGGGAGACCCGTTATCCACACTGCAAGCGAGACGCAACCAGGGAACCGACCTGCCTGGGGCATCCGATAAGGCCTTGATGGATCCACGGAGAGTCTCAGCAGGACATTGGCCAGGGGTACCTAATATACTTCTTTTTCCCCGGTGCATCAAAAAGCTTTACCTAGCAATACATGATGTAATTCTCAATCTTGTTCAGGGATTGGGCCTTAAACTTGTTTTTCATTAGTCTATTGGCTGATAATTACAGGTGGCAGAGTTAGCAACCGAGATTGGGAAGCTGCCCTTTCCATAGTCTAGACTGGTCCTGCGGGTAACCAACTGCTGATTTGCGATTAGGCACCTGCTGCCTATCTCACAACGACGACTAAGAGTTAGTTACACATTTCCCCGAAAGGGCTTTCCACTCGGTTATTTCCTGGCAGGGGTCTACTCTTGCTCGCAGCCTGAGCTGGATTTCTAGGGCCTAGCCTTGCCAACTAACTGGCCCCACTTTACAATGTCTTCCGCTCCTTACACCTTGCAATCATATTTCTCTGCACCTCCAGAGAATTTCCCACAGCCTCTCCATTCATTCAGCAGGTCCTCCAATAACATCAGTGTTAAGAATTCCAGTGCCAATTTACCAGCCTTCCTCTAACTCTTTGAATGGTTTCTTTCTTTCCCTCGGCAGAAAGATATTCCCAAAATCCTGTTGGATGGGGCTAAGAAGTAGTTTTTGTTAGTACAATTGCATTGACCACCACATGTTCCCTGCTTTCATTTCCCCCAGTCCTGCATAAAAGAAACACCCTCACCCCACCTTAATTTTTGGAAGAGTTGTCTGTGAATTGTAATAACTCATTATCTATTTGTAGTCCAAGGGAAAAATGTTTTCCAAGTAGCCACTGGAATTCAAAACTAAACTGAAATTGCTACTTTTATTACAATCCTTGCTCGTCTAAGGAATGGATGGGAGTATTGCTACATTTGTTAACTTTGGTAATAACCTTTCTGTTTTCTGCAATTTTTCCCCATGCACTTTGATTGAATACAACATATTTTTTTAATCTTGATTCTTCTCATTGTGGAAAAATCAGTCCAAATTCTGCTTCTAGTTGCAAGGAGACATGGGCCGTACTTGGCCTACTACCAGTTACATTCCTGGAGAAAGGGCTTTATATCGGTCAGTCATGAGTGTGGGAGGTAGTATGTTAAAAGGGTGTTGAATGTCTGGTTTGCCAGGAAGGGGTTTCTGGGTCAGAGTACTAGCCCCTAGAAATAGTCTTTGGTGGCCACATTGACACACACAAAAAATGGGGCACAGACCACAAAGGCAACAGAGAATAAATGATTTCACATATTTTACAGTCAAGCTGTTGGCGAATATTTCTGGGATGATGGGAAATAAGTTTCCTGAGTTTTTTGGCGGGGTGGGGTGGTGTAGATGCAGGAGTAAAGCTGTGAAAAGAAGATTATTCTTGGTGAATATATACAATGGGAAAGGAATTTGTGGATTACAGCAGCAATAGTGCCTAGAACAATTTACAAGAATGACTGAGTGAATATCTAGAGATCCTGCAATACAGATTTTTTTTTTCTCTTGGATGTGGTGATGGGACATTATTTTGATCTCTGAACAATTTTAAGTGAAACGTTTGTTAAAATAAATGGCTTTTGTGACCATTCTTATCCACATCTTGCCCTCACTTCAGGTGATAAATAGAATTCTTCTTTTCATATCTACTATTCATATGAACACACCTGACAATTTTGTGTATTTGTTGCTTTAGAGGAAACTTGCTCAAATCGCTATCACTTTATGCAGTGTTAATGGGCTTAGTGTTTTATTTACTATAAATGAAGTGCACATCACAGCAGCAACAATGAGCATGAAAACAAAAACTTAATAGGTCACTTTTATGATACAAGAGCAAAACAAAGAGACATCTTTAATGTGATTTACTTTTTAATACTTGGTAAAGTAGTTTTAGTTGGAATAAACAGGGTTCCCTATAAAGACATTCCTTTTTTGTAACTTTCTTATTTCAAACATACCATGAGACCTGGAGCAACTCTTTCCATGTATTTGTGCCAGTCCTTTTGGGGTTTTTCCACTGCTACATTTTTCATTCCCCTTCCTTTTAAATACCAGCCTATTTGCCATTGTTCTTCATGCATTCATTCAGTTTCGTGACATGGCAGTGTGTCTTGATACTAATAAAATCTGCATCCACAGTAATTAATTACATTTTCGTAATCATTTTTAAATGGTCTTACCATATAATTGTACTCATGAGCTTGCTTGTTACAAGCAAATGTCTGATTCATCCCTGTGAAACAGGCACAATCGCTTTTCTTTATTTACAAAAATTTTTTCAATGTGTATACCTCTCCAAAAGTTGGCTAGTGATGAGTAGGTGGGAAGGAAGTAAATCGTTTGATAAATTACAGACAAGTTCCTAAATGCTTGCAGTTGATTCTTTTAATCATGCATAGGGTCTTAAGAAAGTCATTAACCTTTGTTATTACAATTTGTCTATTCAGGCTGGTCAGTCACATAAAACATCAGCCTCAAATCACATGTAAACACTTGCCAGCGTGGTGGTTGTTACTCAGACAGAATCTTTTATGTGAGAATACATCTGTACAACTGCTGCGAGGTGTGATTCCCAGCTCAGCTAACTCTGCTTGAGCTAGCACGTCAACATAACAGTGTAGTCACAGCAGCATGGGAGCAGCTCAGGCTAGCTCTCTGAGTATGTACCCAGGTGGTTGGATGAGATTTTACAATTACCAGTGCTAGCTCCTGTATGTAAGACCTGAAGATCAGCCCTCCTGGGAAAAGGTCATATTCCCTGCACTTGAAGAGCCAAGCTGGTTCATTTCATGATGGGGATGGAGGAAATGTAAGGACCCCAGAATTTATCCCTTGGCTTTCATGGGAGATCGCATGATAGAAGGCTGCAGAATTCAACCATAAAGCTTCAGAAAGCATTTCCTGCCACAAAATCAGAACCGCTCATGTGATCTCATTTCTTTGTCCACAGACAGTCTTTCTTAAAAAAAAATGGCTTTGCCTAGAAAATCACATATTTTCATCCTCCAGTCAGCCATCCCACAAACACAAAGCATCTAAGAAGAACTCATCAAAACATGAAGACCATTCTTGATCCCAGATCTGTTTGCCACTCCAGTGACATATAAGGGACATAAAAAAGCCACAACTACTGTGGGAGAATTCTCCTAGAGCAGGAGCAACTTAGGACCACCGTATACCATGAGCTAAAAACAAAGAAATATCTAATGTCTTTAAAAATCAGTTTAATCTAATATAGGACCACAGACACAAACCATAATTTCTTCACCATAATGATGTGGTTATTGCCTGGTGTTACTACAGAACAAAGATAAGATTGTGCTAGTGCCTTAACTGCCTTTCCATACTTTTAACAGGTTCTGATTTTTTTTTAAATGGAACTTTATCTGTGACTTTCTTGCATTTCTATTGCTTGTTTTGAGGATAATTACAACATCCCTGAGAAGTATTTGACCCCAAATTACTAATAAAAACTCTCAACCGTAACACCATCTTAATGTAGTTTTTATCTGGGAGTAACCTCTTATTGGCATGGTTTTTGATACTCTGTTTTTAATTAGATCAGATTTAAATAAAGCCCTTACTACTCTATATAAATGAGTAAAAACAAATAAGAACTGATGGATGTTTTAAAATAATGTATATAATATACATAGAGTATTCTTTACATGGATTTCCACTCCAATATAAACTATGGATTGTGTAATATTTCTTTTTTATTTTATATAGTTTTCTATTATTCTGTATATTCTAAATATGAAGAAACACTCTGGATCACACACTGTGTATTCCTCACACACCAGTCTGTAGCTGTTCATTTATTAACCACATTACTCAATTTCTTGGACACTTGCATAGATGCTATCTGGCATAAAGAAAATATGCTGGCCTCCGATACCATGTTGCTACTTCCAGCAAGGATAGTCTGCTGCTACACACTGTCAAAGCAATGCAAAAGTCGAGACAATTCAAAAAACAGTTCTGAAAATAAAAATATTTGTTGGCAACTTGTGCTTCTGGGTATTTCTGTACATTTTTTGCAGTGCAATATTTGGGGAGATCCAAAGCTGCCATGATTGTGCCTTCCAGCAAATATAGGTACACAAAAAAATTTTATGTTTCATTTAGGGACAGATCATGCCTGTTAGTCATAGCACAGAGTAATAAGCAGTGCAGAGCTGCATCAAACCAAAGCAATCACCATGAGGCAATCTGCCCACTGCTACATCTCTTAAAGGGGTGCAGTCTGCTCACAACCCTCTCCCTGCAGCTAATGACTTTCTTAGTGGAGACCAGGCTGGATGTGCTGGCCTTCCTCTTGGTCTCAAGGAGTATTTCACGTGTTGCTGAAATGTTATCTCTGCCTTTTGAAACCACTGATAGTTTTGCACAAATGCAAATTTAAGCCTGTAGCTTGTTTTCCCCGTTTCTAGAGAAGTCATTCTGTACAGTTCCTTTTGACTAGGAAAATTAACTCCTCATGGAAAAGATAAATATAAATACTAAGATGGTTAAATTCAATAGTTCTGAAAACTTCACCGTATGAAGAGACATGATGTATAGGACCTTCATTTTAATGGCAGGTCAAACACACTGCTGGTTAGTAATTATTATTTTTAAATTATGGTTGCTTCCAAAATGTGCTAGGCACTCCAGAAACAGAGGAAAGTAGAGTTTGGCCCAAAGAATAATCAATCCAAAAAGACACAGATACATGAAAAATAATAAAGTGAACATGCATAAGCAAGCTGAAGAATCTTCAAATCTTTTCTCAAGCTTCACTTCTGTTGTAAACCTTTACAAAATATTATCCAATTATTGATGACTTAGTTGAATGATAGGTATGGCTGATTTTCATAGGTTCAATGGAGGAACAAAAAGATGATTTGGAAGTTGTGCAAGGCATTAATAGTATAAACATGTATCCTCCATGTTCACTGGTCTCCTCTTGTCTGTCACACTCACTTTCCACATCTAGGCTTTTTGGGATAGGAGTGGTCTTGCCATGTGTTTGTACAGTACCTAGCACAATACAGTTTCAATCCTGACTGGAGCCTTTAGACACTCGCACAACACAAATAATTACTGGTAACAATAAAGTGTCCAGGTGAACCAAGTCCTGCAGCTAAAAGAGATTGACTCAGACTTTCCAAATACGGTGAATAATGGCCTTTGGGGGAAAGCTTTATGTGGGGAGAAATTAAAAAATAGATCATCTTTGCTGGGGATTGTTGGTCATCCAATGACTAGTCAGAGAGATTTCAGAAGGCTGCATGTTCGTAAGAAGCCGTGTTCTCTTTGAATCATGTGGCTGGGAGTTTCTCCATTCAGTGACAGCAGAGGTGAACAATGTGTTAATTCTGCTCCAGCTGTGAGAGTGCATCAGCCTTTTTCATAAAGCTCCCCTTATCCTTCATGTGGTCTCTACAGGAAATGGTACACATGCCATTAACAAATGAGTCATAGGGAAACAACAGGGAGGTTAACGTAATCTGAAGAATTGGTTATTTTCTTAGATACTCCAAGATCACTACCAGACTCTTTCTGACGGGGGCCTACAACTCCAGGTTGGGCTTCACCTAGGATCCCACCTCCCTTGTAACCTTCACAACCCTAAGCCGGTCTCATCTGTGTCGTGGATCTGCTTCCCTGTCCCCCAAATGAGGCTTCGTCTGACCCCTTTGCAAAGTTGGTCCACTGCAGCTGATCGGGGGCTTAATTTGCCATTCCCTTTCACCTGCTGACCATCTCTTGCCTCTACTGGGATTTTCTGTGATCCCTGCTCCTCAATCCTTGTGTCATCTCTGACCTCAAGAACGTCATGATTTGGGCCAATCACTGTCCAAGCAACTCCCTCCGCTCAGGTGACAAGATTCCTTCTGAGTCCCCTGTCCCTTTTGGGCTCTCAGCCTGGCAGCACCTGTTGCCTTATTGTGGCAGCTCCCTTCCCTCAGTTCTGGCACTGCCCTACCACTAGAGCTGCCTGCTATTTCCTCCCTTCTCCCCCCAGCATTTCTTCAATTCCTCAACTTGCGCAGTGCTGCCTTTCTCCATGTTTCCCTTGGCTGTCCTATCAGCCTCCCCCTCAGCCCACTTCCACCTCCAGAATAACAGCTTTTTATTTCAGACAACATATAGTTTTAATTATAAGCTGAGGGGTAGGAGGAAAAAAATATTATATATGAGGGAGGCGCTAACCTGAGTTGCTTCTCAGGGGGTCAGAGATGTGTTTGAAGCAGCCCTGCATTAACATATATAAATCAGGGAGCAAAGCTGGTGTTCTAGCAAGAACCAGCTTTAGCAGTGCTAGATAGCATCCCATCCCATGGAGGTTGTCTAAATACCATTTTCATCATTAAAAAAAAAAAGGAAGCCAGAGATTACTGGCTAGTATTAAATAAAACTCCACTCTTACCCACCTCCTAAAGAAAACCCACAAACCTCTCACTGCCTTTTAATTCTTCAGCAGACAGTTGAAAATATTTTAAAGTTGCCATAAATCAAAGAGATGTTTTTAGTCAAAATAAATCAGAGTAATGCTTTCCTGAAAACTCCCCAGGCATCCCCAATCCAGGAAATGTCCGAGATTCCTGAGGAAAGAGAAGAACTACAGTAGATGATATTCTGCACTTTTGTAACTCCAATTTTTGTTATTGAGAAGAGACCAGTTATCAACTAAGAGTTCAGTCTAAAAGCATGAACTCATTTAGGACACTCTTATGCCACCTCCTCCAGCCTGAGACATTCTGACTATTGAAATATATTTCACTCATTTAAAGATACCAATTTTGCATTAGCTTACTAGAAGTTTGTTCTAATTAGTAACAGGCAAACAGATTAAGAAATATCTTAACCCTGAATCAAATAATTTCCAATAACTTTTTGTTACCAAAAAAACCCACAAAACAAAACAACAACATCACAAATAATTTGACATTATTTACTTAGTATTAAAATTGCAGGGGGAGTTTTAGGACAACATCAGCTGTTCTATTATGTCTAATATAGATTGTGAGTTTGTCATGCCAAGGACCTATCTACACAGATTCTCTTCTTCTGCACACTTCAGAGAAAGACCTTTTTGGGACACAGAGTCTACTGCACTCTCTAGGCTTATCATCTACAGAGCAACTTGACCATCTAATTAGAAATAGTCCACTTTGCTCAAGCCCTTATGGCAATACTCAGGACTGTTTGGTGAATGGGAGGATTTAAACTGAAATGACTTGGCAGTGATGATGAGGTTTTTTAATGGGTCAGTGTACTGGGAAGGAGTTCTTAGTCACATCTATTACATCTGTGCCAAACAAGATGAGTGCGGTAACATCATTTATTGGACCAACTTCTGTTGGTGAAAGAGCCAAGTTTATGAGCTAACCAGGGCTCTTCTTCAATATTGCAAACAATAATTAATTTATTGCTTTTTAGCTGGAAGAGAAGAACTAAGAGGCATCAGGTGCTGCTTAATGGACACCTGGACCTCATAAAAGGGTGGGGGGGGGACAGGGAGAAACTCCCTTCTAAAGGGAAGAGCTCTAGGGAAAAGAGAGAGTCTGCTGAAAGAGTTGGGTGGGTTGGAGGAAAAGCTAAAAGACACAATTTTAGCACCAAAGAAGATTTTAGAGTAGTGGAAGAAGGACATTGATGCTAGCACTCAGAGTAAGGTAGATTTGTTGAGAAACTTTAGATGTTGGTCTGAGTTTTTGTTCTCTTTAAGGGGTTTGGACTTAGATGCTTCTCAGTTGGAGGGCTGAATTGTGTAGGGGAACAGAAGACCCACAGGTGCCTGTGACTAAGGTTTCTGCAGCATCAAATCCTGATGCCAGAGGCACTCTAATGGTGAGTGTGCCCTATAAGTTTGCTTCTGACAGTCTTGGATCTAGATTGTTACAGCTATGGAATGCACAATAACCTAATGAGATGCAGGGAATTCAGGGATCCCCCCCCAAAAAAATTCTAGGATCCAATGAACAGCATCTAGTGATACAAGTGCTGGGTACACTAATGGACTCAATCTGCCTTGTGCTCTGACTGCTGTAATAGGAGCACATTTGACATCATAAACATAAAGAAGAAAGTTAAGACAAGTAGTCATGCATTTTCATTGCAGGAATAAAAAGTGGCTGACCATTAGAAAAGAGTGAGAGGCCAAGAAGTACAGGACTAATAGCAAGAAGTTAATATTTTCTATTTCAACAAACTTGCTGCCATGTAACCAGGGAGAGAGGAAAGTGCATTTGAAGTGAGTTGGTCAGAGCTGTTCAGCCAGACAGCTTCCCTATTGAAGAATAATGCTGTTTCTCAACACAGTAAACTGAGTTTCCCACCTGGTAACTGTGAAAAGAGGCTATTGCTGATTGTGTTAAATCTGATGGCCTTGCTAAATGCTTTGTGTCACATGTGGCTCTCAGTTACATACATGCAACCCTATTGGCCTCAGTGGGTGCAAGTAGAAACCCCCCTTGCTTGCTTCAGTGAAGGATGCTTTGACTCATTTATAACTCAAGTACTGGAGTACTCAAGTACTGGAGTGTGCTTTTACCGGGTGAAGTAGCTCTAAAATTGGCATTGTAGGGGTTCCATATGTATTGTCTTTCAGTAATATATCACCCGCTTGCAAGTAAAGTGGTGTCTAGCTACCAGCGTCACAAATGAAAACAGAACAAGGGTCAAGCTATTATTTTTGGCACCTTCTAAAATGTAGAACTGTAGATTGTGCATAAGCCTGAAGAGTCCCATTCCCATTGTTTTACTGGCAGCACAAGGAGTAAGTAGATCTACAGGGGCCAGATCTGTAGAGTAAAAATGGGGTCCTTTATACAGTCACTTTTCTGAGCACGACCTTGCTGTAGCGTTTGCAAGGACAGTTTAAGCAAATTTAGCATTACATGTACAACAGCGACATCTAATGGTTCAAGAAAGTTCACCTTCTACTTGTGCCGTCCATTTAACATGGCTAGAATAATTATTAGGGGTATTTTTTTAAACTAGCACTCTATCAAATAAAAGTATTGAAATAGAATAAAAACCTCAGAACTAGCTCTTGCAGACCAGCACGATTCAGGCATAAGTTCGAGCTGTTGAAAAACTTTTTTATAGGACGGAGCTGAACTTGTGCTTTTAAATATGCAGTCTCTGTTTTCACTACAGGTTCACTGATTACAAGGTCAGAAGGGACCATTTAATCTGACCCCCTGCATGTTGCAGGCCACAGATCCTTACTTACTCCTGAAAGAGAGCCCCCCCCTCCCCCTCAACCTCTGGTTGACTTACTGAGTCCCTCAATCGTGGTTTAAAGACTTTGTTACAGGGAATTCAACATGTACTCAAACCAACCAGTGACCCATGCTGCAGAAGAAGGTGGAAAACTCCCAGGGTCTCAGTCTGAGGTGGGGGAACATTCCTGCCTGACCCCAAATAGGGTGATTAGGTAGCCCCTGAGCATGTGGACAAGACCCACCAGGCATATTCCTGGGAAAGCATTCTCTGTAAAAACTCAGAGGCCTCCCCATGTGGTGTCCCATCTTCAACAGTTGGGGACTTTTTGCTACTGGCGTTGCTGAAGGGCCATATGCCATCATAGGCAGCCTCATCCTACCATCCCCTCCACATTGATCGAGCTCAGTTAACCAGTTAGGTTCCCCTGCCACTGCTCCCCTGGAAACTTCACTCCTCCGATGATTAAAATCTAGTTCTTTGTTCACCTTGCAATTCTCCTATTAATCCCCCATCTTGTCCAATTTAACTAATTTCCCATGTGGAACTACATCAAATGCTTTATTGACATCCAGGCAGATTAAATCTGCTGCATTTCCTTTGTCTAAAAAATTTTTATCTTCTCAAAGGAAAGAGATCAGGTTGGTCTGGCATGATCTACCTTTTGTAAAACTATGCTGTATTTTATCCCAATTACCATTCACCTCTGTCCTTCACTACTTGCTTTTTAAAAATGTATTCTAAAACCCTGCATACAATGGAGGTCAAACTAACAGGCATGTAGTTTCCTGGATCACTTTTTTCCCCTTTATTAAAAATATGAACTACATTAGCAATTCTCCAGTCACCCTTGCTTTGTTAAGCTAAATAGATAGATGCTCTGAGCTCAATCACTGATTAAAGCATGCTTTATATTCTCATGACTCTCCTGTGATCTCTCTCCAATGTATCAACATCCTTCTTGAATTGTGGGCACCAGAACTAGACAAAGTATTCCAGCAGTGGTTGCACCAGTGCCAAATACACTCAAAATATCCTTGCTACTCCTACGCAAGACTCCATTGTTTATGTATCCCAGGATTGCATAAGCCCTTTTGGCTAGAGTGTTGCTCTGGTAGTGTATGTTCAGCAGAGTATCCACCAGGATCCCCAAATCTGTTCCAGGGGCACTGCTTCCCACAGTAGAGCCCCCTTCTTCCCACCCCCCATCCTGTAAATACAGCCTACGTTATTTGTTCCTAGATGTCTACAACTACATCTGGCCATGTTAAAACATACGTTGTTCAATTTTCTTACACCCATCTTCCCAAGTGAGCCAGATTTCTGTATCGGTGACCTGCCCCCTCCCTTATTTACCTATCCCCTGACTTTTGTGCATCTGCAAACTTAATCAGTGGTGATTTTATGTTTTTCTTCCATGGATTAAAAAGCTAAATAGCGCAGGGCCACTGTGCTGTAAAAACTACAAGCAGTTTATGTTCTTGGAATTCATCCGTTTTGGAAAAAGTTGGCTAAAGTCTCCTCCTGCTCCCCATGTTTGTTTTTAAACCCTTAATTTAAAAAATGAAATCCTCTTTGTAGGGGTTAGCTGAGTAGGCGGGGGGGGAGGATTTCATGGTTTGCCCGTCTCTTTGGGAACCTCTATGGCATTCCAAGGCTATATGGAGCGAGAAGCAAGAAGGCTAATGTGACAGGGTACCCCATACTCTTAAGGCTGATAGGATATCAGTCCACCTTGTTCTAAGATTTTTAGGAGGTCTTTTATGGATGCAAGGACCTGGAAAATAAGAGCTATTTGTGAAGGGAAGCATGTCTAGGAATAAGTTGTATTTTGAGGGGTAAACTCCATTACTGTTTCATTAAGAGCCAGGAGCCTTGCAAAGTAGGTGAGGGGAGAGAGGCTCCTCTCACTTCCAGCCAGTTGGGAAGTGCTCTGGGAAGAGGACCAGCATATATATTCTGCTCCCTCTAGAATAGCAAGGGAGACGCCAGCAGGAGAACTTCTGACGACAGCCTTCCCAGGCTGAAGTTAAAGCAGCTCCCTGGAGGAGAGGGGGTGGAGGAGAGAGCTGATGTCCTCCAGCTGACTTGAAATACAACCCAGCTCCAAGGGAGAGGCTGAGGGACTTTTTTTTTTTTTTGGTGGGGAGAGTAACTAACTGTTCAGAGTTCAACCCAACCTCAGGAGGACAGCTGGGTCTTCTGAACTGGGAAGGGAAGCTGCCAGCGTCTTGTAGGGACCGAGAGCATGAACGAACTCAAAAGACTGAAAAATGGTTTGGACTCTGGTTTTGGTGCTTTAGGTGTGTGAAAGGCAATAAACCAGACCCCATGAAGAGGACATTTTGTTTAAAGTAGTCTGGTCTGGATCACTGATTGGAAGAACCTGAGCAGGTGCTGTGTGTCCCAACAGGAGCACAAGGGGGGTGCATGGCAGAGGGCAGCCCCCCAACTGTAACTGGTGCCAGCAGTGGGATCTGAAACCCACTACAATCAAGGAAGGATGACCAAACAGCCAGGCATGAGCCCATTCCTTGACTGTCAGGTGTCCACCCTCCAAATCAACATACAGAGGTTTGCAATGACGGAGGTGAGGGGTTCCAGCTCCCTTTTTTGGGGAGGCAGTGCCCAGAACAGGAGCTACAGCGAGTAGAAAGAATCGATTGCTGCAGATGTAGAAAGGAAAGAAGAGGGACCCTACACTTTTGCTTTCGGTCAGTGTGCATGATTGAGGGGCATGTAAAATGGGTCTGCCCCATAAGACCACCTTGCTACAGGAATCAGGTCAGAACCATGGGTTAGAAGGGGTTCCAGGCAAGAAGGATCTGACATGCTCTGTGTCCTGTAGCTCAGGGGTGAGAGGGCACTTCAGAGCCCAAACTCCAGCCCAAGACACAAATCTACACAGCTGTTTTTAGCACCATGGTGTGAGCCGGAGTCTGTACACATAGGTGCTGAGACTCACTGCCACAGGTTTTCAAATGCAGCATAGACTTATTATGTGCATACACTTACCGCACCTCTGTATGGCCCCATAGGAACTAGGCACCAAAGCGGAGTATTCAGAAGTGAATTTAGGGGAGGTTTCCTCTCTTTTGTAATACCTGAGTGGCTCAAAGGGAGGGGAGCAGGTGGAGAATCTGCCCTCATTCCTTATGGATAGGCTTGGATGTGACTATTTTATTACATGGCACTTAAATGGGTCTGCAAAAGGATAGAGTTGACATAACTGTGCGCTAGTAAAATGGACAAAGAGAACAGGGGAGGGAAATAGTAGCATATCCAGCTTAGTCCCAGATCTAGCCACCCATATTTTTCCATGCCATACAGGATTCTATAAACCTCTCAAACAACACTCTGTTTATTAAATGAATCCTGTCGTTTCAGTCTCATTCACAAAAATGGCTTCAGTTTTCCAAGAACCAGTCGAAGTATTTTAATGGTAGAAATTTCAGTTGTCATCTTATGACTAAGAAGGGACTAGGAGGGAAAAAAAGTGAATGAAGAATTGTCACAAACCCCATCAACCCTAGCCACTGCAGCATTGGTGGAGCCATGGAAAGTTACTGGAGGACTCAAAGCTATGTAATTTCTTTCTGCCAGCAACTAGGATGAGCCCAAGTCTTGCTCCTTTCAATCACTTCACTTGAAAGACTTATCTCCTTAAAGCAGGCTTTCAATCTTCTGACAAAAGCTACCATGTAACTAAACGTTACCTGGGTTACACAACTACGTGATCCCACTCAGGAGGCCAGAGAGTTTAAGCTTCTCTACTGCATCCAGCTGGATTTAGAGGGACCGCAAGGGACTTTTGTTGTCTTCATAAATGATTGTTGCACTCCAGAAGTGATAGGAATTGTATAGCACAAGAAGTATATCGAAAGTTGAAAGATAAAACCACCTAACTGGGGCATAGCTTTGGAATAGTAAAAAATTTCTTTAAAAGGGGGGAATTCCAGATAGGCTGGGCTAACACTGAAATGCAGCCAACATTTAAAAAAACACATTATACACTGATGCCATCTACTGGATATTGATAGAAGCAGCAGAAAAACTAAGACTGCTGAAATCTGAGTGCCAGTTGACCAGCGCCCAATAGAAAATAAGAGAATTGCCTCCCCCCCCTCTTCCCCCCAGCCCTGAAATAGGGTATATAAACTTGTGGCCACCATGTAGGCCTCAGAGTTTTGTTGAACCCCTCTGAATGGCCTTGCCCCTCATCCAGGGTTACAGGACTAGAAGAGTTGATAATCTACAAATAAGCTGCAGAACCCAGAAAGTCTATTGGTGGAGCCCCATGTTTTTCAAACATGCAAAATAAAAGAAACAAAACAAGAGGACACAGAAAACAAAAATCCCTCAAGCCATGGTTCCTGCAGTTTGTGTCCTGTGCGGGAGGTGGACCCAGGTCACCTCTCTGGGTGTTGCAACCAGGCACACAGGGTTGTAGCATCCCTCAGGTTTGGCCCAGCTACTCCTACAACTCCATGCACCAAGTCACAATGTCCAGAGCAGGGAGCTTGGACCATCCTCACAGGACAGGACTTGCAGAAGCCACAGCTCTGGGGTGAGTATGGGGATGGCTTGCTCTATAAACCCATGACACACCCCCGCCCCCGTACCAAAGAGAACCTGATCTCTGGTTGTGAGGGAGAATGCAAAAAAACAAAACAAAACACAAAAGATAAAATAAAAAATTACAAAAGAGCCCTGTGAAGTTATAAGACACTCGGACTAGACTGAACAGCTTTCCCTCCTTCAGGGTTACAAGAGTAAGAAGTGGTGAGATTTCCTTTTAGAGATTGTATTCCTTTCTGTTCTTGAATATAAAGTACTTAAGGATTTTATGGAGCCTACATTCTTTAGTGAGTCCTCAAGTAACCACATTTGGATTTTAACTAATGCTATAAGCATGTTCTCCTTTGTAAGCCCAGGCAAATTAGCCCAGGAGATACTTACCTAATAACTTGAAGCAATTGCTTTTGATATTCTAAATTTTGTCCCTTTCATACAAAACGATTCAAATGCTATGGGAACCACACTCTCAAGATAGCCTTTAAGACAGTTCTCCTTCTTCCTTGGAGAAACATTGGAAATGTGATAAATGTTAGACGTACTAAAGAACTGAGGATTGATTTGATCATAAATGCAATACATTTGGTGATTTGTGTACTGTTACAATATAATTGCTGCACATAGGTCATTGCCTGATAATTTCCTACAAAACTTTATTTTTGTGTGGTTGTGCATGCCTACAAGATTGGTTGTATCATCACTTGATTAATCAAGTGTTAATTGGGTAAGAGCATGAAGTGTCTTGACTTGAGAAATGCTGTCCAAGGTAAAAGTTGCCCTGACCTAGTGTTAAAATTATTAAGCAACATTCCCTGGACTTAATAAAAAAGGAGTAATTCTAACTAGATTTCATTCCAATCTTGGTTAGAACACTTATCAAACTGGCAAATATAGTTTTAGATTTCAACTTAAAAATCTAACTAGCGTATTGTCAAATTCATAAAGTTGATCCCATGCACACTTAGTGTCTGGTGTGTAACTGAGTGTTTCAGAGAAATCTCAGGTTAAGTTAAACTCCAGATTTTGGCTTTTTTAAACATTTTTTTTAAATCAAGTCCCATTTTAGTAGACTGGAAGTAGTTTATGCTCTCAGCAATAATTCCCTCCAGAGTTTGCAATTCAAATATTGTGGCATCCTGTAAATATATGAGAGCAGATGAAAAGTTAAAAAGATTAGAAATTGAAATGAACAGCTACTGGTTTGCTTTCATTGTCCCAATATAACTGGGGGGAAGGAGAGGGGTAAACAGAAGATATAATTTTTTTTTTAAATTAGATTTTTAAAATCTCTCACTTTCAATAATCTTAAGAGACCTGGGTTTTCTTTTTTTAATAGAAACAACTAACACTTGTATTAACATATAATTTCAGCTTCTCTGTAGTCTGGTGCTTCTCTGTAGTCTGGTTTAAAGAAATACTAAATTAAAGAATGAGATCACACACCAGGGAATATTTTGAAAAACTTTAAATAGAGACTACCTGGAAATGGCTGTGTGAGGCAGTCTCCTGCTGTGGGTGATGTGCAGATCCAGAACAGAAGCACAGGAGAGAGATTGCCTGTGGGACTGGATCTCGGATGTGATCACATCCCCTCTTCTATTAGCTGCAGCCTATGGAGGAGGAGAGGCTAAATGTATTTGTCAGCTCTGGCTAAGGAAGCAGAACCCCATCTGGATGCAGTACTCTGGAAGAGGAGGATGATCTCTTTCCACAGAAATAAAGAGAATCCCCTCTGAGTCATTCTCTCTTCTCTGGGCGGGGAAGATAGTGCTTGCTCAGCATGACCAAGGAAGGTAAATTATTCACATTCTCTATGGCTCTTTCTCATGCAAGGGCAAAGTCTGCTCAGTTAGCAATTCAAGCATTTAAGCTGCATGTTAATGAACCTCAGTGTCAGAGTAAGAGGGAGGCAAATAGTGGGGAAATGTTTTGAAAACACTTTCACTAACTCTGAATGGCTTTGGGAGCTAGCCATGGTCACATCCTTTTTTTTTTTCTTCCATTTTTCACTGTAATTTTATTTTCAGCAGCAGTAGCAATGGTGACTGTTCTTGTGCACATGCAAACCAGGGTCTTCACTATTCAAATCAAAATAGTGAAATCAAATCAAAATCAAAAGTTTGTCACACAGTCAGGGACTAGATAGACTATTGTGCAGCTCAGGTGACCAATTGCGTAGCTCAAATAATGAATAGTAAAGAGCTGCAGACAGAGTCAAAGTGGATCACTTTGGAATAACCTACAAGTTAACAAAAAATGTTAGTCCAACAACAATGAAGAAAGAATGATTTCTATAAAAAAAGAAATCCATGTCTGTCTACAGGGAAATCATTAATACCAAAGGGCTCAAATTGTCAGAGAAATTCTCCAGGTTGCCCAGCTCTGATCTGAGGGAAGTGCTAATGTGTGAGTTAATACCTCAGAACTGTCTGAGTCTCAGCGAATCCCAGTGGCTAAGCTCAGTGCCACTGACCTTCATGCCTGCATGAAATGCTGCAGGCTGCTAATATCAATGTGCTCCAAATGATAGTTGGTTCCCAGCAAGCTGTATGTCAGAGTTGTCTGTGAATTGTAACTTTTCTGCCTCAAGCAGTAGGAAGAAAAGAATATTGTCTAGCAATGACCTGAAGTGGGGAGGAATGGGATGAGGCTTTGCCTGGTAATCATCACCACTTCCTAATCTGTTTTGTTTTGCTCCTTAGAAAAAATATTCAGAAATGAAATTGTCCATCGCTTCCTTTTTACCAGCCTCATTACTCTAGAACTTCCCTGACTGCATTGAACTGTCACCTTGGTAAAGCTGTAGATTCCCAAAGTGCAGGCAGGATGTTATCACTGAAAAGCCAAGGGCCTCAGGGATTGGTGGGTGGCAGAGTCAGAACCTGAATTCCTCCTCCTTTTTCCCCCATTCCCATTGAAATCCTTGTTGGAATCAGTGGGTGAGACAGTGTCACGGGACTGTCTGCTGTCTTCAAGCCTCGTGTGTTCTGGGACAGCCGAAGGTTATTTGCAATCCAGGCTCTGACAGACAAGCCCTGCGATTTGAACAGTTGGCCAAGACTGCAAACATCCCTGATGGAATATCACAACGGCAGAAATCCTTCCCCAACTGTGTGTAGGGCCCACAATTCCATGAAAGCAGCTTTAGTTGCTGAGGGGAAGTAGGATCAAAAACAGAGCTCCAAGATCTGCCCCTCGACCCTCTTTCTGATCAGCCTGCAAATGGGTGAGGGAAGGCATCATGTGAACATGATAAAGAATTGCAGGAAGGGTCACTTATTTCTAACAATGAGCAAAGAATTATATTAGAAATAACAAAAAACAACACTGTCCTTGAAGTTGTTCTGTCTCCCACTGTGCTTAGAACCGTCCCCAGCCCTTTCCTGCTTTGCTTCCGGCTACATTTTCAAAGAAATAGTACATGTACCCTCACAGCAGGGGAGAGCTGAGGGCAAGGAAAACTGCCAAATCCTGGCTCCAACTGCACTAAGGTCCAGATCCTCAGAGGTATTTAAACACTCCACTCAATTTAGGAACCTAAATATCTTTGAGGATCTGGGCCTAAGTTTCTATAGCTACTCTTATGATACAGTGAAGAAGTTGGTGACTCTTTCAAATCTGTCACACATTTGTGTGTCTCCTCTCTCCTGGTGAAGCTGGCTGTAAGAGCATCCTGGGGAGAGCTATCTAGCAGCACACCAGCCAGCAGGGGATAAAAAGCTGAGGACACAGGATGGCCAGTAGATGAAGGGGGCTGGTGTTGAAGCACCAGCAGAAATGAAGAGCTGAGCTCTCAGGGAAATGTTGGCGCCCAAAAGTGGGGAGGAGGCTGACCACATTTTTATGCCTTTGGAATACAGCTTACCACGATGTAGGGAACATACTGTGGGTTTGGGAGAGGGATTGGGACAGTCAATTTGGCACTGGTGTTGTGAACAGACTCAAATCCTAATGTAAAAAACAGTCACAAGGAAGATTGGGATGGACAGCCTTGTGAGGCTTCTCTTTTCCACAATGTTCTGCAGAGATTGTTCTGAAGAGAATGTGCTTTGATAAGATTGACCCGGGGCCCCGTGACATAATATTTTAAGTACCCTTAATAAAAAAGCCATTCCATTAAAAATATCTTTTCATCACCAAGTGATGGCAACATTTTAGGTTCCTAGTCTGGGGGGAGAAATATGCATATATTTTCAGACAAGCATCTATCTCCCATGAAAACTGTTTGTTTGAGTGGAGCATTTTCCAGATTCAGTACTTGAACACATTGTAGCCATCCTCTTCAAGTCTCTCTTAAATGGAAAACTTGATTTGTATGATTCACACCACAGACTCTGTAATAGTTTTTAGGATCAGTGAAATGTGGTGTGCCCATCAAGGAATAGAGTAATTCACTCAGTCAGTCAGAAAATGAGTGAGACAGACAGAAAAAGCTTTCATACAAACCAGAGCCACTTCTGTTGGTGCTTTGCCAGATTGTCAATTAAACATTGTGGGGCCAGATATCGCCGTAACAAACAGAAAGTTAATGCTAACAGATAAATCCTCTACACATATTGATGGAGAGGTCTCAGTGTCTTGTAAAGTTGATTGATTCAAGTGTGCTAGTCTTGTGTGTGGAGCGGGAACCCCTGAAGTAACTGTTTTGCCTTTTCAAAGGAAAAGGGTAAAAAGGCAAAAAATCTGTCATATATCTTAGTCTGCATGTGTGTCTATATGTCTGTGTGCATATAATATGGAGGAACTGGTTACAGCTCCATACTTAAGGTCGAGCTAAGTTTTATGCTTTGAACAAGGATTCAACCTGTTTGTCTGAAGAACACTCTGTATCTTCCTCAAAACACCTGCACTTACTCTGAGTATATAATGAATTTTATGGGAACTTATAGTACATCTATTAATCCGTTTGAATTAAAAATTTTAAACAGGTCCTTTAAGATATTTAACATTTGGTATCAGACCTGTTACTTTGTCCCAAGTGACCTCAGCTAAGGCATTATCTAGCTACATAAAAATTGACAGGTGAATCTTGAGGTGATCTGGTGCTAGAGGGAGAGTATTCTTTTAGTCTTTTTTGCAATTAATGGTCATTTTTCTCACTATTCTTCATAACTGAAGTTTCTCCTTCAGCAGAAGATCAAGAACAATATTCTCTTTCAGAGATACTTGCCAAAAATTGCACACTTTCAAAATGGCAGCCATTTTGTTTTCAAGGGGACTGAGACTACTGGTTTTCCGTATTAAAGGTGGCCACTGCCTTCTTTCATCTGCGCCTTACATGTCTTCTCTCTGCATCCTGAAAGTAAAGGAACCACTAAATTCCAGGAATCAGAGCTATGCTCTTCACTCCTATTGGGTGCAAAGGGAAACAGGGACTATCTTAACTGAGGAGACTTGTGGAGAATAATGGAAGAAATAACCTCAAACCAATAACATAAAATTTCTTTGCAAAACCTACTTATTGCACCATATCTACTAAACAGAGGGAATAGATGTGGGAAAAGTTAGAGTAGGGAGTGTTTGCATGGTACTGTAGTGGGGAATAGTTTAGGACTAGGGAAACTCTGTGTGTGTTGTGAGGAGCACAGGAAAGATGAGGTTGAATTAGTAACTTCTATAGCAAAACCATATTGCCACAAAAAGTATTTAAATGCCACTTTGTAAAGCAGTTTAATTGCTCTACATATTGTGTCTGTTGTATGAAAAAGTCCTATTGATAGTGAATGTCTAGGTATTGCTATTTCAAATTAGCATTCGTATAATGTATTATGTACTGTCGAAGGTTCACAGTGAAATTGACTGTTGAACCTACTAGGCAGTCACAGGATATGACTCATTAGGCTTACATAAGAGTCTCACTAAGATTAACCAGCATATTATAAATAAAGGACTGAGGGTCCGTTCTAAAGCATTTGTAGGTGCAGAACATATTGGTGGAGGTAACCCTGCTAGCTATTGGTACATCAGGTCAGTATTCTTGTTTTGTGTTATTTGTGGGCCATGTTCTTCCCTAGTACAGATAAATTGACTACAGCAGAATTTACAGCAGGGAAGAATTTGAACCAATAAGCTTAAAAAACATTCAATTATGGACTTATAGAGTCTCTTTATTTTTATCTCCTTGGTGCAGAACTCAAATCTTGCTGATGTACAAAAGAGTTTAAGTACCAATTACTGTCTGTCAAATCATGCTGTGTATGATGTTAATTATAAATGTTACCCTTTCAGGTACTGTTGATTCAGTGAAATAAGTTTAAAATGACCTGAAATGTATGTATGAGGATGGAAGGTGATTGTGTCAATTATTATATTATCTAAACCACTTCACCAATTCCTTCTCATCCAAAATAATGTTACGTAGTCTTCCTTTTCTATCATTTTATTAAACCATTTTTTCAAAAGTATGGAAATTAAAGAGACAAATTGAGTGATGTAATATCTTATTGGACCAAAAATATCAGTATCTCTAATGTCCTGGGACCAATACAGCTACAATATTGCAAATAACGTGTTGACACTAACACAGTTATTGAATAACCTGCCTATAAAGCAAACTTGTTCCTAAACCTAGGAAGGTTGTGGAACCCCTGTGATTAGAGATTTTTAAGAATAGGTTAGACAAACACCTGTGAAGGATGGTTTAGGTACAAGTGATCCTGCCTTGGTGAAGGGAGATGGATTAGATGACCTCTCAAGTTCCCTTTCAGCCTTAGATTTCTAAGATTTTACAACTTATGCAGGCTACTTTTGGAAGGGGTGTAATTTTATTAAATGGTTTTCAGAAATCACTGAAATCAGTAGGAGTTGTGCTATTCATGTCAATGAGAGCAGGCTTGGGCCCTAAATGAGAAAATTTTTAACAGATTTAACATTTACTTTTGTTACAATTAATTAGCTAACTATTATTTGTTTTGGCTAATAATAGATTTAGAAGCATGGGAATTGCCATACTGGATCCTATGGTTCATTTAGTCTAATATCTTGCCTCTGAAAGTAACCAGTGTCAGATGCTAGGAAGGTGTAAGAAACCCCATTGTGAAAGATTTCTCCTAAATCTAAATAGCCAGTGGCTGGCTTGTGTCCTAACATAATAGGATTTGAGTCTGATTATACATGCACTGAAGTCAATGTAATGAGTCCTATTGACTTCAATGAGCATTAGATTGGGTTCTATGTGTGATTTAACTTTTTTAAAAATCCCATCTAATATAACTATTGGTGTTCTCATTCATATAAGGGTCTAATCATTCATTTTCAAACCTAAGGTCTTGGCCTAAGTGGTGATTAATGACAAAGAATGCCACAGATTAACAATGTTGTATAGAAATGAAGTACAGTAGAATTTCAGAGTTACAAATATCTCGAGAAATGAAGGTTGTTCATAACTCTGAAATGGCCGTAACTCTGAACAAAACATGATTGTTTTACTCAAAAGTTTACAGCTGAACCTTGTCTTAAGACAGCTTTGAAACTTTACTATGCAGAAGAAAAATGCTGCTTTTAACCATCTTAATTTAAATGAAACAAGTACAGAAATAATTTCCTTATCTTGTCAAAACTTTATTTTAAACATTCCCTTTATTTTTTTAGTAGTTGGCATTTAACAATAGTGTACAGTATTGGCGCTTTTTTGGTCTCTGCTGCTGCCTGGTTGCGTACTTCTGATTCCAAATGAGCTGTGTGGTTGACCGGTCAGTTTGTAACTCTGGTGTTCTTATCTCTGAGGTTTTACAGTATTTCCATCACTTTTAAATGTGCTGTCTGACAACTTAATTGAATGTCCTCTGTTCTCATTTTATGAGAAGGTCAACGGGAGCATCAGATTTAACTTCTTTGTGTCATTGATTATTTTGTATATCTCTATCATGTTGTATGACTCTGATTGTTCTCATTGCCTGTCTCTGAATCCCATCTATTTTTATTAGGTCTTTTTTGAAATTTGACAACATTTAAAGCCCCTTCAGATGTGTCGCATTGCGGAGAATAAGGAGCCCAATTGCTTAGCAGGGATTGCATGCACCATGTTATGCTAACGTTATATTAATTGCACTGAATTTGCTACTGGGGCAATTTACACTGAACTGCAGAAAACAACCCTGTGACAGTAAGTCTCAGAACCCGAGTCAATTGACTTCGGCTTGTGCATTGGGGCTACAAGATAGCAGAATAGACATCCCCACTTGGGCTGGAGCTTGGTATCTGAAACCCAGAGTGTCTCTGGCCTTGAGACCCTTCGCCGTCCCAGGATTTCAGAGTCCGGACTCCAGCTTAAGCAAGGAAGTCTGCACTGCTATTTGTAGCCCCATAGTGAGCACCTGAGTCAGCTGACCCGAGCTCTGAGACTTCCTGCTATAGGGTTGTTTTTGCAGTGTAGATGTACCCGTAGGTGCTGAGAGGCCCTATACGTGAATACTCAGGAGCTGTCATCAGGAAGATGAGTTCAGCTCTGAAACTTACTTCCCCCATTGGTCCAAAAAAGCTTAAGTTTGTTAAACTCAGGGCATGGCACCATGCCACATCTGTTTAGGCAAAACCATAAACAAAGTGTATTATTTTTGCTTTGAGGACGAGTCCATTTTTCTTTGATTAACATTCCTTATACTAGTTTTGTTCACTTTACAATAAGCATCTGATGGATGTACTGAAAAATAGTAAATACATTTAAAAAAAGAAAATATGTAAAAGATGAACTGAAAACAATATTCTTGGAAGTACTGTATCATACTAGAAAGATGATAACCAGGAAAAAATATGATCATACATTAAAGCAGTCCATGATAAAGGACAGGAAATTGGTTCCAGTTGAACTAATATTTCTGTTGAAATGAGTTGCATCTGCTATTCACTGTTCATCTTCTGCATGTCCTAGAGCAATACTGGATGCTGCTCAGGAAAACCCTCTGAAGCTACATACTGCAATGCTGTATAGGAAAAGATAGTGGGATTTCTTATTCCTTTAGCACAGCAATGCAAAATAATTATTTCTGTTTATAAAGCATGCTGTGAATGTTTTTAAATGTATGTGGCATTGGATAACTTATTTAATATTTTCCCTTGCTGAGTGAAAAATAAAGCAAGAGGCATCTCTAAAACAGTATCTGGTACAATGCTTCTAATTCCTCTGCATGGGACTTTATAAAAAGAAATTGATCCTGAACTGACACAAATGACATACTGTACAGGCAGTTAGAGTGGACACGGTCCCCAAAATAACTTTGAAGTGCATTTTTATGCTTCTAATAGGTACCAGATGGATCACCCTTTGTTCTTTATTATGAGATTGGGAACTTCTGTTCTCCCTATCCATCTTATTCTACATACTTATATCATGGCCCCTCTTATTTATCTCCTCAATCTTTTCTGTCTCTCTTCATAGGAAAGCTTTTCCATGGCCCTAATAATATGTCATCTTTCTCAATGTGAACTTGGAAAAATGTCATAGAGCAAGTGTACTCCTCACACTGTACTTGTGCATTTCAGAAGCTATCGTGTCTGCTGTTGGACAAACTAATATCTAATTCCTTTGACTCTCATTGCTGCTTATTTAATCAAAGGGAGCAAGGCAACTCATTCAATAGGGAAACCAGAAAAAAGTGGTAATACTGGAGAAAACATCTTGTTAATCCTGTTTTTAATTTTTAAAAAAGCATCAGTGGCCAAACTAATAATGTATCTAGTGTAAAATGCTATATTAGAGATTTCTCATGGGTGTCACTTAAACAGAAAGTGTGTTCTTACTGGATTTCATGATGAATAATGATATTAACAGCACTACATTTTATTTTAGAACAAATAACCTCATCATATAGTTATGGGAAATGTTGACATAGAGATCACTGAACAGTCACCAAAGTATTCTACTAATGAAGATGTAGATGACAGGTAAGTGTTTGGGTCTTGCATCTTATTTGAGTTTGGCTTTATATTTTGTTTTGGGTTGATCATAATTTTTTCAATGGAACAAACTGTCTTAAATGACTTTAGTATAGCTTTCTGAATAAAGTAGGCATTATAAGGGACTTTAACCCAACTATACAAATGAGTGTAGCAGCCACCCTTCATTCAGGGTAACAATAGTGGTCTAAAAAATATGGGGGCACATCCAAGGCCACTCAAAAGTTTGAGCTCTGTAGGCAAAATTCTAGGCTGGGCATTGTCTGGCTAAGGGTGTGTGTGTATGAAAAAGAGGGCTGGTCTACACTGAAAATTTATGTCAGCATAGCTACATCTCTTGGGGGTGAAAAACCCACCCTTCTGAAAGACCGACCTAACCCATAGTACTAAGTCAACCAAAAGAATTCTTCCATTGACCTAGCTACTGCCTCTCAGAGAGGCAGTGGATTAGCTAGAATGACAGAAGAGTGCCTCCCAGCAATTCAGTGAATGTCTACTCTGCAGTGCTACACTAGCATAGCTGCAATGTTGAAGCTCTGCCACTCTAGTATTTTAAGTTTAGACCTACCCAGAGATAGAATCATAGAATATTAGAGTTGGAAGGGACCTCAGGAGGTCACCTAGTCCAACCCCCTGCTCAAGCTAAATCATCCCAGCCAGAGCTTTGTTAAGCCACAGCTTAAAAACCAATAAAGACAGAGATTCCACCACCTCCCTAGGTAACCCATTCCAATGCTTCACGCACAGATGGAGAAATACAGAGAAAGCTCAGACAAGCACAGGATGTATGTTGTGTGTGACCTGGGAGAAGCCAAGAGTAGGGACTTCTGGGTCTGCAGAAGCTGGGTAGAGAGGCTTGCGGCTGTTAGCAAAGAACTAACTCCTATTGTTTGATTCCTCTGGTGTTCAGGGAAAACAGGACATTCCTTGTAAATAAACAAGCTTGCTTTGAAGAAAATACCTGACTCTACCATCTATTTTTCCTCCTAACTGGAACAATTTGTAACACCCTTGAATTTGCCTGCACTCTTGGGTCAAGAAGGGTAACATGCATATAGACACCAGCTAATGAGCCTTATGGTCTTCTCAGAAAGATCAACTATATTGACTTCAGTGGAGTTACCCCTGATTTACATCCATTTAAGTGAGACTGGGTTCAGGCCCATTGGCTTCACACTGAGTTTCATTTTCAATTCTCAACATTTGTATCATGTGCCCGGCAATGGGTTGAATTTCTTGTTCTTTACAAAAGTATTTGTTTCTATTTTAAGTACACTTGTGCTAATCTGAGCTCCCTATGACTCGTGCTGTTGGAATGATTTTCCCAGTGTTCCACCTACACAAAATATTTTCTCTACTTTCTCATCTCAGAGGAACTGTGCAGTCTTTCTATTGATTTCTTAATAAAGAATAAAAAGAGATCCAATATAGCTGATCTGCTTTTGGCATGCACTCCAGTCTGGTAGCACATCAAAAAAGGACTACTGTGACAAGGTGACTCAGATGTAAATTACAGCTCCCTGCCCCCATGTGGCTCCCGAGTCCCGAAGGGGGAGAAGGGTTCACTCTGAAGGAAGGTGTTGCCCCACCTATGCTTCTTTAGGATTACTTGAAGGTAGTTCACTTTAAGTTGCTTAAAAGCCTCCTTGATGTTGGCACATCCTGGACAGCACATACTGGATGACCTCTGGCTCTACCCCATCCCTAGCTAGTTCCACCTACAGGTGGGTTATGATGAGACCCGGTAGGATCTCTGGAGTTGCAGTTTTTGGATAAATGCTACATTACTGTCTGCCAAACATTCTGTTAAGATCACTGTCTATGCCAGCTACTAGGCTGAAGCTGGGCCATAAACTCTGGCTCCAGATTGACTGTATCGTCAATCTTCCTTCTATGTATTAAAACAGAACAAACTTGAAGTCACTGATAAGGAAACAGATTGAGGCATGGCCCAGAATTTCAAAGAGGAGCCGCGCAGAATTCAGTCACCTTTTGTACCCTTCCAATTATGGGCTGCTTTGTGAGCTGGAGAGGCTCCAGTAATAACTCCACCCTGTCTAAACTACATCAGCCTTTCCAGCTTGCCCTATGGCCCCCAGCACTTTAGATGGCAATCCCACCCCTTCTCATCACCAGCCAGGGGTGCAACCTGACTCTTTGAAAGGAGGTGGTCCAGAGGCAAAGGTCACTAAAAGTCTGTAATATTCTGTGTGACACATGTACAAATAAAGTCCAGACATTGCCCCACACTGACCTGTGGGACTAGCTTATTAACATACAATCAAGAGCTGCATCTCTGCGCCATATGCTACATTCCCAGTTTTCTCACTGCCAGGATCCTGCTTTACACATGCATTGCGTACCAAGAGGCATGCATGCATAGCAGGTTCCCCCCACTTTGCATTGCCCTGTGATGTGTATCCTTGCTGAGCCACCATCTCTTCTTCCAGAGTGGGCCTAGAAGTAGAAGAGGTGAAGGAGGCAGAGTGAGGAGATGGCAGATTGGGGTTCTGGGAAGCAAGGAGCTGAGTCCCGGGGACACAGAGACCAGGGTCCCAGGAGGAGCCCCAATCCCTGCTCCAGCTCATGCAGCTTTCAATTTTTTCTTCCCCATCTCTAAGGTCCTGTTCTGGGTGAGAGAGACCTCTGCCACCTCTCCTTCCCTCCCAACAGCAAGACTGGGAAAGACTGTGAATTTGTGGTAGCACCTATGGCCCTCTACCACTACTTCTTTGCACCCCTGCCCCAGTCATGCCTCCTACAGCAGGGCTTGCAAGGATGTTCTCAGTGGACAGTCTCACAGCTGTCTTCTGCAGTGTCTGCAGGAGGGGGAATTCTCCCTCAGCAGCAGTCAAGGCTTTTACGGTCCCCATACATTGCTCTGGCCCTTTTTACCCAGATAGTACAACTGAAAGAATTTTAAAAATCCAAATGACTTTATACAACTTTTGTGATGAGTTCACTCAGTGAAGCAAGACTAACTACTTATGAGCCATTTCTCTTTCCAGTCTTTGTGCAGGACTACAGTGCTGCTTTTGGGTATGGGTTTACAGCACAATATTTAATTTTTGAAATTCCAGTTTTATACTGAAATACAAAAAAATCCCATGAAAATGTTTTTATCCAAATGCGTTGCTTTAAAGGAAACTACTACTAAAGTTTTGGCCTAAATTTCTTTTTAATATGAATCCCAGCTAATCAAGTTACATTTTTATTTCATATTACTAACCCAGCTTTGGCTAGGAAATGAACTTCGTATGTTACCTGTGCAAAAAAGAATTGAAACAGAACATCAGTAATGTTTTTGCTGTCCTAGATGTATAATTTCCTTCTTTACATACGGATCTCCATTCCCTCCTTCCCCAAGAAAATGGTGTGAACCCCAAATGTCATAGATAATTGCTGGGGTTTGGAATTAACTGAGGTGAGGTGATCCACAGCTGGGTCAGTTTTTGCCCCCCTCTGATCACACAAACATTCCAACTGAAATCAAGACAATTACTCTCAGGAATAAAGAGAGATGAGGTATGTGAGATAGTATCTTTTAGTGAAATCTTACCCTTTCCACCAACAGAAGTTGGTCCACTAAAAGTTATTACTCCACCTGCACTGTGTCTCATGCTGGAACCAGCATGGCTACAACACTGTAAACACCGCACAAATAAAAGCTATGGATGCAGATAAGAGCTTTTAGGTTCATCAAGCCCTATATCGCCCTGATACTGCCATTGCCTCCATATGGATACAGAGATCTATCCATGTGCAGCAGTTGCAAGATTGTGACTTTAATTTGTGTTGTCTGCTTTCTACATACTTTTTTCCTCTGGTAATCGTGTTTCTATTTGACTTTAAGATCCCATTGAGGTTCAGTGATTTAACAGTATGACCATGTTTGCTAGAACAGTTTGAGTTCAAATGGTATTGGAGTCAACCCAAATGGTCTACAGGTTACAGCACTCCCTTCTGACTCAGGAGACCTGGATTCAGCTTCCTGCGTTGCTCCGTACCACCTTGGGCAAGTCACATAACGTGAATTCCTGGCCCTAGTGAAGTCAATGACAAAACTCTCAGGATTTCATCATTAATCTCCCTATTTTTCACCCTATTAGAAAATAGGGATAACAGTACTTAGCTACTGCACAGGGCCATTGTGAATGTAAGTGCTTTAAAATATTGCAAAACGCTCAGATCCTATGGTAATGGGGGCTACATAAGTACATAAGATAGCTAGGATGTAAAATAATGTACATCTTTGTGCCAGCCTTATAAACATGGGGCATTTCCACTTTCAATTTATATCTTTCAGGAAACACAAAGAAAAAGAGAAAAAAAACAAACCACCTGAAATCGTTGGTCCAATCACAATTGTAAGCAAGAGTACACTTGTAATAATTGTAACTGCACGTAGGTCTAGTTTACATGCAGTGAAATGTGAGTTTTGTATTTCCTCCAAAATTGTATTATTTCAGGTTTGTTGCATTCATTTTGTCAATCAGCTTCTTTAGAATTGTAGTTAAATTTGTAACCACTAATTACAAATGCGGCCCTTCATCTGTATGAAGCATTCCCAATGCCATCTGTAGCTATTTCACCAAAGAGGGCAACATAGGAGAGATGCCATTTGAACTTTTCTGTACCTCTCTTGTATTTCCACTGATGATGTTCTGATGCATAATCCAAAATACTATACTCTGTTAAATGAATCAGAGCATTAACTTCCTAACATTTTATTTTAAGTAGTTCAGTTTATTTTATTAACATTTGAACAACCAGGAAGTCATTCTGGTTTCCACTGCGTAAAATAATCTGATATTCACTCTTTTACTTATTCCCATCAGTTTAGATATGCAGATGGACTGGATATTACTCTTATGGTATTTGGAACAATAGCAGCAGTCATAAATGGAGTTTGCCTTCCCCTGATGTCACTGGTTTTTGGTGAAATGAGCGATGGCTTTGTGAGTGGCTGTATATCCCAAGAGAATTTATGTAAGGAAATTATTTATACACTGCATTTACTTTGCTTTTGTTCATGATATGTTCCCCTCCCCTCACCCATTTATTTCCCTATGATTGCCTTAGCGTTCCTCTGGGGGGAAAAAAAAAAAAAACGGGCTGTAGCAGAGCTTGGACATGTAGATATTTTCATGGTTAAGTAGTACCTTAGAGAAAAGTTTCAAAAGTAGTAAGTCTTCGTGTAAACTTGTCACTGTAACAACTTACATAACTTTTAAACCTCTTCTTCCCCCCCCCAGCAAGTTCATTGAACTGCAATCAGTCACAAGTGCCCTTTGAAGAGCAAATGACAGAGTAAGTTCAAAGTAATTATTAACTTTGGGTTGACTAGCAGCTGTGAGGTGTACAACAGATACAGACTCTAAGTACACTGTCACTAGAGATAGTGAATAGCATCAGATAGGTGTTCGAATTCATCACTTCCCCCAACTGAGACAACTTGACTTATCTGCTGCATTGAATTACGCCCCCATGGCTACTTGCCCTTCTGTCTCAAGTCCCAACTGTTTTACCTCATGAGTAAAATTAAAATGAATGAACCTGATTCTTGGCTTCAATACACTGCTGTAAATCAGGGATAACTCCAGCTGCACTGATTGGAGCTACTCTGGTGTAAAACTGGTGGAAGTACAGAATGGGAAAAAATTGCTGAGCGCAGGGAAGAGCACATGAGCAGATTCTAGGCACTTCACGCATAATTGTGAAATAATGAATAGCCTTTTAAACTCATTAGCATCCAAAGATGTAGCATTTTTATTGGCCTTTTCAATAACAATGACAATGAAAAGGTTTTACGTGTGAGTGGAGATAAGGAAAGCTCACCAAACAGAAATAAGATCTTAGATTTAATGTGCATTGTGAGGAATCAGCTGTGCAGCTAGAGGTCAGCAGAGGACAGTATGGTGAATCCGATGAGAGTGAATCTATTGTTACCTTTGTGGCTTCTGACTTGGGGGGTGACAGAGGGCAGCCAAAAGGGAAAGGCTCTGTGTAGCAGTTGAGAAGATGGTTGGAGACCTGTAGGAACAGCAAAGGAAGCAATTGTTCCTAGTGGCTGGGAGTGGGTGTAGTGTCTGAGCTGCTTGTGATATGTTGGGAGTTGCGGTATCACAGCATAAATCTACATGTGTAGATAACATCATGCTCTCACTTGCTCTGAGTTCAGCAGAGTTACACCAATGTGAAGGAATCAGGCCTCAGAGATTTTGCTAGATAAACATCTGTGGTTCACACCACCCCAGGAATTTGGAATTCTGCAGTGAAACTCTTAGAAACAAACTTAGGTTACCTCTTTATTAATAATAATAAAGGTCCCTTTTTTCTGAGTTGCCACAATTTAAAGTCTTTTATTTTTCTTTTAAGGTTCGCTTTATATTATGTAGGTATTGGAGCAACTGCCTTAGTGTTTGGCTACCTACAGATTTCATTTTGGGTTTTGGCAGCAGCAAGGCAGACAAAGAAAATAAGAAAAACTTTCTTCCATGCAATTCTGGGACAGGAACTCAGCTGGTTCGATATCAGTAACAAAGGAGAGCTTAACACACGTCTGAATGAGTAAGAGCCTTTGTATTTTGTGTTAGTTTAGGGCCCTGTTCTGCAGCCTTCAAATACTCCCAGTGAGTAAAGATTGCAGAACCATATCCTTAGTCAGTTGTTAAGCCTTCTGAGGGCATTTCTATTTGTTCTTCTATTTGTTCTTGTGCCTGATCTGTGTATATATTTCCAATTAATGTGAAATTCTGGCTAGAGCTGAGTGAATTATTTTTTTTCATTTTTTTAAAACCAAAAAAAATCTAGGGGGGGAGGGCGAGGGAAATAATTTCATATCAAAGCAAAACTGAATTTGTTTTGTTTTCTTACCACAATGAAAAACAGAAAGAAAAATCATTTCTGATCAAATGAAATGTTTTGTTGGACCAGAAACAGAAAAGCGGTTTAACCAATCTAGCTAAACTTCTAAACAAAACACTATTTCAAAATGAAAAGTTGAAGCATTTTGTTTAGAAAATGTCAAAATGAACCTTTTGACTCTTTTTTCAATTTGTATTCACCTACAAATATTCACCAAATTTAACCTGAATTCATAAATAGGTTCATTTAACCAAAAACCAAAATTACCTGGCTCCTGGACAGTTAGGCCTTGTTTCCATTAAGAACATTTGCACTGGTGCAGCTATTTGGTGGTCACCGAGCAGGGGCTGAGTGGGGACTGAGCTATTCCTAAACTACCCATCAGATAGACATGCTGCACCCGTGTAAACAGGGCCGTATACTGTCATAGTTAAAGGGCCTTAACTATCTCCTCAAATGTCTCTTAATTCTGTGGGCTAAGTCTGCCATAATTCACCATTGTGAATTAGGAATAACTCTTGCTTTCACTTGAGTTCTTCCAAATTTACACTAATGTAGTGTGGACATTACCTCATTTACAAGTGTAGCAGTTACACGTAGTGTAGCGCTGTGGTGCAGAACCTTGTACAGCAGCAGAAAGGGTTTTTCCTTCACTGTAGTAAATTCACCCCCTCAAGAATTTAGGTTGAATTCTTCTGTCAACCTAGCAGTGTCAACATTGGCTTAATTTAATACACTGTCTTAAGACCGGCTTAAGTATGTCTCTCGGGAGTGTGACTTTTGCACAGCTGAGTGAGGTAGCTGGGTCAACCAAAGAGTTTAGTATAGAACTGGCCTGAGATCTGAACTTGACTCTTTGTCTTTAAAGTTGTAGAGCAGGGTGCTCTGTTTTGTTTTCATACTACAGAGGGAGGGGTGGATGGCTGCAGGGCAGTGGAGTTCAAACTGATGGCCAGAGGGGTCGGGGTGGTCATTGTGGAACATTTCCTGGAGGCCATTCACCATGACATAACCAAGCACGGTGTCTATACTGACGCTTTGTCGCTAAAAATTTGGCACAAAAAGCTCTATGCCTCTCGTCAAGGTGGTTTTATTTTGCTGCAAAATCAGGGGAGTTGGGTCAGTGGGGGGCAAACTGCAGTGTGTACACCACTACTGTGTTGATGCAAAAAGCTGACTTTGTTCGCCAGAAGTCTGTAGCGTAGACCAGGCCTGAGAAGGGCTAGACAACATAGCTGGCTGAAAAGAGGCTTGGGGCTGTAAGCAAAGAAACTACCTCTTAGTTTGGGTTCCTCCTGCGTTTAGGGAAACAGTACTTGCAAATAAATAATATTGCATCAAAAGTATTTGACTCCATTGTCAATTTATCCTCCTAACTGGAACAATCTGCAAGACCCCAATTTTTTGATTAGCCACTCGGGCCAAAAGGGATAACAATAGTAATAAATACTGTGCTACAAAGTGTGCATATATTTTGGCGTAACTCTAAACAATCTTCAACTGAAAAAATTGCTTTTTTTTTATCTTAGAGACATTAATAAAATCAATGATGGCATTGGAGACAAAGTTGTTCAACTCTTTCAGAACATGTCAACTTTCATAGCAGGCATAGTGATTGGCTTTGTGAAGGGATGGAAACTTACACTTGTGATCCTGGCCACAAGCCCCCTCATAGTAATATCAGCAGCATTTTGTTCTAAGGTAAGCAAGATTTTAAAAAGTAATATGTATCAAATTTCTTGGGGAAAGGGATTTTAATGGAAACTAGTTTGCTGTGTACTTGCCAAAATTAAAGTGACCAAAAGAACAGATTTCCACTGGTGAAATCCTGTGACTTATTCTTATGTGTGAATAAATGTATATTTCTATCTCTAAATTACCAAAATACACTTCACTTGTTAACTTTCCTTTCATATGAGTTTAACAGCCACTCCCAATTGCTAAGGGCATGATTCATTAAAAGAAAATAAACTAAAAAAATGCATGTTTTTTTTAGAAGATAAATAGTTTCTTTTTACAGATAGACATATATACATAGATATGTTTAGGCCAACTCAAATTTTTATCTTTAATATCAGAAATTCTCTTCATTTTTAATTAATATTAGATAATCTCTTTATCCAGATAAATATTGTGTGGTCTTTATCAAAAAAACTGCCACAAAGTTCATCAGAGAATGATAGAAAAGAGGACTGTAAACCTAGCAATGATTACTATTGTTTGTATTAAATACTTATTCTGACAAAGTCCTGATGTTCACTTTATCTCGAAGGCAAATCTAATCGACTTTATTTATTTGTTAGAGTGATAACCGACAACTCTGAGACAATAAGCAGCTAAAGCATGTTTCAGTGCCATTCATTCACTTTAAATATATGTCATACTTTGGACAGCTTTGAATAAAATACAAGATAGATAACAATTTCCGATTTTAATGATTAACATGACTATAGAACTTTAACGTGTCAGACAAGAGATGCTAAACATAAGACAGCTATCGATCACATGTACAGAGCACATCATATATGACATGTAAATTCTGATAATGCTGGAGTGGGTTTAACCCAGTTACATTTCAGAGCCAAAAAAAGAAGCTATAAGTCTCAAATCCATCCAACGGAGTCCTTATTAAAAGCAGCACTGGAATCCATATGCATAAAGACATAACCAAACGGCCGGAGATGAAGGAATTGTTAGCAGTAGCACAGAAATAAATAATGCTGCATCTTAAGGCCACATGATTTAGTGTGGAGTCAATCACTCAGGCCTGATCCTGTATTAGGATAGGAACCCATATCCTATTTGGAGTCTGTAACCTATGGCAGGATGGAGCCCTGAAGCAAACTCAGGTGCCCATTTCAATTATTACCCATACCTCTGGCTTATCTTCCCATTCCTGCACAATGTGTACTTTGCTATCTTGCCATAACATTAAATACCCAGTTTGAGACCCAATTTGCAAATATTATCCTGTTTCTATTGACTGCAAAATTCATCAAAATCAATAAGAATTTTGAAAACTGTAAGCAGCACAATTGCCTTGTGCCATTTTCCTTCCTGTTAATTTTTGACATTTTTAAACATAATCTATTATCAGAGTATGAACTGATACTCTGACTCGTAACATCTGAATTTTGCTTGGCAGTTCTGAGACAATTTATATATCAACCTAATTCCTCAGAGGATAGTCTTCCTTGTTATCTCTCTTCCCTTGACCAAACCAAGGGATTTAAGGATGTAGGAAGCCCTGAATAGGGCTGGCTGGAAAATAAGAATTCCATTTTGAGGTTTTAGCATTTATTTTTGTTCTGTGTCAGGACAAAATTGAGACCTTTCAATGTTTTTGCTAAAATAGCAAGAAAGTGAGAGACTTACTCCAGAATAGCCAATAGCCCAGTGGCTAGGGTACTCATGTATAATATAGGAGCTTTAGGTTCAAATCCCTACCCTGATTCATAGCAGGGATTTGAACATGGATTTCCCATATTCTGGCTGAATGCCTAACCACTGGCAATCTGGATGCTTTCTTGTTTCACCAGAAATTCTATTTCTGGACTTGATAAACCTTCCTGACAAAAGTTTTGTTGAAACCAATATGTTTCCATGAAAGGTTCCATTTAAGTGAATCTGCTTTTTCTGTCAAATTTCTGACTAGCTCCAGTAGTTAAATTTTTTTTTTTTTATAATTTAGCCTGAAAAAGATATTTAAGGGAATTTAATTTATTTCTTAGTCTCTATTTTCTTGTGTTATTGCTAGGGATGGTAGTAGGTTTGTAGTAGCACCTAGAGGCCACAATCGATATCAGGACACCATACTACTAGGTGTTGCGCGCACACACATAACAAAGAGAGAGTCCCTGTCCCAAAGACTTCACAATTTCTGTAACAGATTATTTGTAACAGGCAGTGGTCCTCCTAAACATATGCCTTTATTATTTTAACATTGTCTTTTGACATCTTAAAATGTATAAAGAAAATTGAGAAGATGCAATAACAACAACAACAACAAACATCCTTCTGGGCCTCCCATTTTATTTCTGGTCTCACCACTTTCTCATTGAACCATCTCAAGAGCAAGGTCTCCAGGTGTGGTGTTGGCAATTGCAGTTAATTAAATATCCTGGCACTCACCCTGTTTAAGTAGGTCTAATAGACGGCCAGGACAGAGTTTATAAAATCTCATTATGCTTCTAAGATCTATTCCATAACACGTTCTGTTTATATGGAATAGCATTTAAAATGCTTCCTGGAGGCTCGGTGCTGTAAACATTACTGGGATAATGCACACTACCGTGCAGATGTAAGTATTTACAAGAGTGGATCCTTGATCGGGTACAGAATAATGACCCAGAATGCATGTCTGAAGATCTGTGAACCTGGCAGTTCTGAGTTCAGCAATATCTGCCACTCTGACCTACTGCAATAATATAATAAACATGAGGTATACAGCTGCTCTAGATTGGTTTGTGAAGTTCACTTAATTCTGCTCCTGTTGACTGTAGATGATCATCATGTTAACCAGTAAGGAGTTAACAGCCTATGCCAAAGCAGGTGCAGTCGCAGAAGAAGTCCTGTCATCAGTACGAACTGTTGTAGCCTTTGGAGGACAGGAGAAGGAAATCAATAGGTCTGACCCTCTATATTTAATGTCTGTTTAATTTATGACTTTATCTGCAGCCCCAGTGGCTAAAAAAATGTGTTTATTTCTTTTAACAGATATACGAGTAAACTTGGAGAAGCAAAAGACCTTGGTATAAAAAAGGCTATTGCTTCTAAGCTGTCTCTTGGGTTTTTATTCCTAATTATATATGGATGCTATGGGCTTGGATTTTGGTATGGAACTACCTTGATTCTTGATGAGAATACTGGCTATACCATTGGAACTGTTCTGGCTGTAAGTGTCATGTTTTAACATCCATGTCTTTCTGCAAACTAACTTCATTGTGAACGTTATGTGGGGTATATGGTATGTTGGCGATAGGCAGGGACAAGAGATATCATACATATGGAGAACCTACAATTGCTCCGAAGCTGTGTTCTTTCTATAACTTCCTGCATTGTTGCTTGTGTTCTGTAAAATCTAAGCTTGAAAAAATTAAGTTCCTTGCCTTGTGGTTGTGAAGCTGTGTTCAGCTATTAGGGTAATGGACACCAATATAAGAATTTAGAGAAGCAGAAGAGAAACTTCGCAAGGGAAACTGGTTCATTGTTGTCTTTTTAATGTAATAACAAAGCAGGTGTGAAGTTTCCCCCATTCATCTCAGTATTGTGTTTACTCCGAAGTCCAATAAAGATAACTAAATCCACCTAGTTTTGTACTTCGCAAACAGTCATAGTTGAGACACCTAAAATGCTTATCTAATAGAGCAAAGCAAACAATGATTTATTTCCTGATATTAATTAGAATTTAAATATAAATTTGTCTCAGCCCTATTTGCGTCTCTTCCGTTTGCTTTCCATGAACATTCATTCACTCTATTTTTCTAGCAGAAATGTGCATAGAAGGTGAATGTTAAATTTACTTTCCAGAAGCACTCACACCAGACACTGTAATTATAAGATTTACAGTCAGAGAACAGAAACAATACCATGTGACTGTGTGACCAATCACAACTAAGTAGCAGTAAATGAAATTAATTGAAAACTTAATCAGATCATTTCAAATAACTAATAAATTAGAAAAAATCATAAATCTGCTCATGGATATCCCACAAACAGAGGAAGAGGTGGGATTTGCGTAATAGATTCTTCATCACAAATTATGTGATCAACTGTTGTCTAGGATGGCTGTATTTACGCCTCTCATCTTGTGTTTCTTGTGTTTGAAGGATATTCTATAGAATAATGTTGAAAGTTTTGACTCTGAGGAGTTTTAATTGTTTGGAAAATTGAAGCTCCAGTTAGTACTTGCCATAAAACTAAAAGTAATAGTGAGGTTTATGGTGTAATCAGTTAAAGACATGTTGGACTTTCACAATGTGGTTTGTAGGTTTTCTGAGTTTTTGGTAAAACTTGATCTAGCCACAGTAAAGGCCATTCACTTTAATAAGCCAGTATATATTTTTGAATGACCTTCTTTGTATTTTTTCTAATAATATTTGGTGTTAAAACATAGTACAATAGAGCCAAGTAGAATAGAGAACAAAAATAGTCCTTTTCTTTCAATCTCATATAGAACTTCCATAGAATTTTGCCAGAAATCCCTATCAATTTCTGTTGTTCCTGACTATAAAGTATTGTGCTGGTAACCCAAGGTTTAAACTTAATTCTTTTGATACTTAGGAATGTCTTGTGAATGACATGCAAATGCCTGATCCTGTAGTCTTTTCTGAAGGATAGCTCTAATGGTTGCAAATGGGAGTGTTACCTGAATCAGGGCTCTTGGACCAGCCTTTAATTTTTGGTTTGTTATTTTCAGTGTGTCTTTCATCTTCCTCCTCCTCCTAGGTTTTCTTCTGCGTGACATTTAGTAGTTATTGCCTGGGCACAGCAGCACCGCACTTTGAGACCTTCTCTATTGCTAGAGGAGCTGCCTTTAAAATTTTCAAGATAATTGATCAGGTATGGATCCTTTTACCTTGTCCTCACAATTGGGCTATTATCTTGTATGAGAGCACTGATGATGCCAAAAATAAGGAAGTAATAAGCAAAAAGCCGAGGTAATTTCCATTGAAAACTAAAGGAGGAAAAAAATTGCATTTACCAAATGGAAAAAGACCAAACTGGTTTAAAACAAAACATTATGTTCAAGCTCTTAAAAGGATATTACAAACAATAGAATGCAGTCACCAGTGCAAAGTAACTATAAAATGCTAAATCAGGTGCAGTGTGTAAAAATATGTTTAAAGTATGGAATAAAAATATTTCGCATTCAGGATGTAATGATATCTCCCTCCCCCAATTGTACATTTGTAAATTTTTTGTTTGAATTTAATTTTTTTTCCCCATTCCCCAGAAACCTGCTATAGATAGTTTTTCTTCATATGGACACAAACTTGATCACATAAAGGGAACACTGGAATTTAATAATGTACAATTCAGTTATCCTTCAAGACCAGATGTTCAGGTAGGAGAAACACCTACTCTGTGCTGTGTTGTAGACACTGTGACTAACTTGAAATAGGCCATGTTATTTATGTATTATCCTAAAAGAGTTGTCTGCTTTAGAGGACAGGATGGAGGCATGCCAGATTGGGGTCAGGAGGTTGACTTGAGTTCCATGTGTAGAAAAGAAACATAAAGAGAACATGGAAAGGAGTGTTGGGGAAGAATGTAAGAAGGGGTCATTGGCCAATGGAATGTTTGAGCTGAATGAAGAAGGCCTCTAAAAAAGATAAGAGCAAAGAGATTGGAAGGAGCAAAGTTATGCAAGATCCTGCAGGTGAGAACAAGAGCTTGAAAGTGATGAAGGAAGCAGATAGGAGCCCATGAAGGACTTCAAGAGGGACTGAATGGGGTCAGAAACATGATGGCAGATGACATTTTACTGCAGAATACTGGACAAAGTAGAGTACATGAGGTGATGTGTCAGGAAGGGCAGGTTTCAGTGGTTGAGGTATGAGACAGATTAGAGCCTGAATTTGCAGTGGGAACGAGTGGATTTTGAAAATGTGGCAAGGATAAAACTGGATTTAGTGACAGAATCTCTTTAATTGGATGAGGGTCTGTTCTTCGTTTTATTTTATTTTTTTTAACTACCGCAAGGTTTTGAAAGGTCTGACTCTGAAAATTGACTGTGGACAAACAGTGGCATTGGTTGGAAGCAGTGGATGTGGTAAGAGCACAACAGTCCAGCTGCTTCAGAGGTTTTATGATCCACAGGAAGGAATGGTGAGTACAGGCTTTCTAAAGTGTAGTACTGCTTACAATGGTACACCAAGAGCAAATGAGTCTTAGTAAAATAGTATAAAAAGAATCATAGCTATACAGGTCCTCAAGGAAAAAGTAAATGAGTGGAGCACAAAACTGGGGATGTTGCTCCAGGAAGTGAGCTATAATAAACAAGACTTCTGGGCAATCAGCCGCTCTGTTCCTCCATTCTAGTGATGGGAGATTTAACAGAGCCTAACTTTTACAAAGCGAGTTTTACAGCCCTCAGACAGTGGGTCACCTGGAAGTTAGGTAAACCACTGGCAAGCTTTTTAAAAGTATTTTTTCTCTTTTATGAGCAGCCTCATCCTTTACATTAGGAATTTGTTGCAGACACTGGCTTCGGGTTTAGAGCACCCAAATACACACTTTGTTGGTGTCCTGCATATTGGCTAGCTACTAGCTTAACAGTGCTATAGGGTTTCCTAAGGATGGTAGATATAGTATTTATTTCAATTCAAGACAATGTTTAACTATTAAAGGCGGGACCCTCTAAATACAGATCTATCCTTTGCTAGCGGATCTCTGCAAATGCATCTGGCCCCAGATCTCCATTTGAACCACCTGGTACCTGCTATTCAGATCTAGATCCAGTAGAACTAGCTACGCAAATCTACACTCCTCAGAGGGACCTGGGGGCTCATGGTATTTTAATACAGTATGTGATCAGAGAGGAGAGGGAGAGACTGCTGTTGTGGTTGTTAAGCTTAACTACTTTAAAGCTGCTCATCTGCTGTTGTGATAGGGACCATATATGTCTCTAAATAGATTGACGTAACATGATCACAAAGGAAGATAGGCCACTAATTAACCATACTTAAATTACTCCATCCTTGCTGCTCACTCCCAAACTGGAACTCCTTGTCCTGGCGCAGTGAATTGGGATAACACTTACACAAGCAAGTTTTGGAGCGGTAGGCCATGGTTTTGATAGGACAGTCTGGGCTCAGCCTGTTCGCAACTCTGCCCAGACCGCTAGGTGATAGTGATCCCCTCGTGTGTGAAATGAAAATGCCAGTGTAACAAATTACAGCCAGCCACACTCCACCCAAGCTCCAGTGTTGCACAGTCATGTGAGTATGATCTGTGAAGACCGGCATTCAGCTCAGTGATGGCCTGACACATATCTGTCATCTCCTATACGCCATCCAGACAAAGAATTTTCATGGGCCTTTGTGTGCACAATGTACAAATGGCCAATCCTCCAGCATTCGGATTACCTGCATAGGACTGCTCACCCCATGTAAGGTACATGATTTTGTCCTCTTTTTTCCCTTCAATCCTTTCTGCACCATGCTTCATGCAGGTTTTAAGGTGTATGTCACCTTAAGGTGTTTGCTTGATTAGCAAAGATGGCCTCTGCTGGTTTCAAGTTTGTCCTCTCCTGCAGGAGGACAAAAATGAAAACTATTTCTAGCCATCACTATGTAAGAGATAGTAGGATTCAGATTGAGGGTCCCTTCCTTTAACCATTTACTTTACCCCTACCGCACATGTGGTGCCCAGCAGAGGCAAATCTCCACTTGGTGTATGGAGGCATCTGGAAGTGTATGGAAGAACTATTTCTTCACGGAAACCAAAATAAATCATGACTTCTGTCACAAATCCTAAATCTGCCCTGCCAAACTGAATGGGACGATTTTGTCCTAAACGTATGTAGGTTTAGAAAGATTCATGAATAAGACCGTCTTTTTGGTCTGTGTTTGTACGATACCCAAATACAATGGGGTCATCGTTCATGACTAGGTCTTCAAGGTGCTACAGTAATACAGAATACAGTAGTAACAAAAATAATAATATTTAACCACAGAATCCCATAAATGGTCTTTTTTTTTCTTTAGATCACAGTGGATGGACATGACATAAAGTCCCTTAATGTGAGACATTACCGAGAATTCATTGGTGTGGTCAGTCAGGAACCTATTCTGTTTGGGACAACAATTAGAAACAATATACGATACGGTCGAGAGGATGTAACCGATGAAGAAATTGAGAATGCAGCAAAAGAAGCAAATGCTTATAATTTTATAATGGACCTTCCTGATGTAAGTACAGGACCTAAAATAACCGGCATTCTTGGAAACAAACTGAAATAAAGTGAGATATCGAGATATGGCCATAGAAGAAACCATTTTTCTTTTGTGTGTGTTAGGGCTGTGTGTGACAGAGGGAATTTACAGCACTTGCATTGTTTCTCTAAATTCTCTGAGACAGAAAGCTAAGGAAACGAAAATAAATAAGGCCAGGGATGGGGGGAGGGATAACTGTGAATCCAAAAGCTGGAAGCAGGGAGGATTCGGTTATGAACGCATCTTAAAAGTAAGAACAGTGGCTGTTTTTTCTTCAGTCTCAGCCCCAAATTGCGGGACAGCTGCCCCTTCGCAAAATTACAGAATATGTGACAGAAACTCAGCAACAGCCGATAAATGGGAGCAGGGAAACATTGATTTTTGCAGCCACCTTGTGGCTAAGAGTGGAAATTGCAGTGCCATTCAAAATGTGTATTTTTAGGTGTATGAGGTGATGACGACCAGGGTAGTGCTTATGGCACAAAGGCCCCAGTTCAACAAGGTACCTAGTACCAGATCCACCAGAAATTTCCTCTGTCACCTTGGGCCGCCCCTCTGGTCCTCATTACCTCATCTGAAAAAATTCCGTGACCACCTGCTTGTGGGAACATTTTTGCCACTGAGACTGACTCTGTGTAGATTTTATCTAAAATGAGATTTGTGTCCTGTACTCTGTGGATCACACAATATAACCTTATCTTGCATTTAAGTAGGGTGCGCTCACATTACGTAATTATTTTGCTCTCGCTGCAGGCCTGATCCAAAGTCCACTGAAATCAATTAGCAGTTAATTGTTTATACTGCAAAACTGATGGTGTCTCTACTATTTCCTTAGAAATTTAACACCCTTGTAGGAGAAAGAGGAGCACAGATGAGTGGAGGCCAGAAGCAGAGAATAGCCATAGCTCGAGCTTTGGTGCGTAACCCTAAGATTCTCTTGTTAGATGAGGCCACATCTGCCCTGGATACAGAAAGTGAGTCAGTGGTCCAAGCTGCACTGGAAAAGGTAAACCTCTATTTTCCATTTTCTTGACTCAAATACATTTTTTTTCAATGCAAGGAATAGATGAACAAGATTATTATTGTACAGCAGTGGCAGGGATTATTTACTCAATTACTGCCAAATGCTGCCTGTCGTTCAGCAATAACAACACTGTAACCCCCTGGGAACAGCAGTAACCATGAGGTAACTCTCACCATGGCCCAGTCCCTGGTGAGGCTCTGTATGAGTGAGCCCCCATTGCAAGAGTGGAGCCTAAATCACTAAAATTTACTGAATACATTATCATGTGGTTATGGGGCCCAAAAGATGCCCTGATGCACATGCAAACCCTTTGACTATGATCAGATTGTAAATAGGGTGCAACTCATTGAGGGCAACATCTGCCCTTTGGCAAATAATTTGCATCACCATTAGAGTTCTTAGGATCAACATCTTCTCGTCCATATCTTCAAAATCCATTTTAAATGCACAAACATCTGAACTGGCACAATCGATATTTCTGTACTTTCAGCTCATCAGAACAATGCTAACAAAAATGCAGAACGGGGTATTAAGAAGTGTTACAGCAATATTAATCTTTCGGGTGTGTAAATATTGATACCTTCTAGTTAATTCTTTTCACAGAGAGACACTCTGTCAAAGAAGGGTGTGTTCATTGTTATTCCACTGCATGCTACTCGTGGCTCTCTCATTCAAAAGACAACTTGGGCCAAATCCTCAGCCCTGACAAATTGTTTGTCCACATAGCGCTGGATCAAAGGTGTGTGATTTGTGAAGCGCAGTGAAGTGTTGTGCTCTGACTGCCCTTTAAAAGGTACCTAGTTCATGTTCACATAGTCCCATTTGAAACAGGACTACATCACTGTGAACCAGGTACCATTTGGTGTATGTCTACGCTGCAATTTCACACCTGCAAAGGGCCCGTGTCAGCTGACTTGGGCTGGTGGGGCTTGGGCTGTAAAACTGTGGAGCAGACGTTCGGGCTTGGACCCTCCCCCATCCCCTTGGAGTCCCAGAGCCAGGGCTCCAACCTGAGCCTGAACATCATCTACACTGCAATTTTATAGCCCCACAGCCCGAGCCCCATCAGTCTGAGTCAGCTCACCCGAGCCAGCTGCATGTGTTGCTCCATCTGCTCCCCTGCAATGAATTAGTCCCTATGAGACCTCTCCAAATGGCATAGCAGAGCAGCTCAGAGTTTAGCTTTTCAATTCTGAATAAAATAAGGAGAGAGAGAAGCAAAACAAGCTTCCTGCTTTTGTCCAGTGTGGATGCCAGCAGAGAAGGAACCAGGGCACGCATCCCGGTTGTAGTTGAGTCAGTTGTGAAACTCCTGGACTGTCAGGATGTTTAGCACATGAAATCGATAGGAAGTAACTACAGTACCAATATGGCAAATGAGAGTAAATTACACTAAATCTCCAAGCCACAGGGGACACAGAATTACAATTTGCTTGTTTGTTTATAGGCCAGCAAAGGTCGAACCACTCTTGTAATAGCTCATCGGCTTTCCACCATTCGGACTGCAAATGTAATCGTGGCCATAGCAGACGGTGCAGTGGCGGAAGAAGGAACACATGTAGAGCTGATGGCAAAAAGGGGGCTATATTATTCACTTGCAACAGCACAGGTACATTGAAGTCACAATTTTAGATACAAAACCTAGAAATGAGACTGTAGATGTGTCTGTTTTGTGTACTTATGAAGTCTCGTGAACCTTAGAAAGATCCTAAAGTTTTGCTGTAAAAGTCTTGTTTGTGATCTATCTATCAACTTTGTTTATTTAAAAGATGGTGTAATAAGCAGGTCAGACTTGTACTAGTACATGCTTTAAGTTTGTTACTCTGCCAAGAAGTGAGAAGCACAATCTTAACTGAAAGCCAAATCGCCGCCTCCTACAAAAAAAAATCAAAAATCTAGATAGTTCTGTATGTACATGTCCCTGGTGTTTGATCCAACCCTTCTCCAAAACTTCAAAAGAGGCAGTGTGCTCAGGCCCCAAAATCCACAGCTACCCCAGGTTGTGCTGAAATCAGGGCCCCTTCCCCACCCTCCAGCTTCCTGGTAGCACAGCTCCTTTGGCAACTGCTCTGTGTGAAAGCCCAACTAAAAGGGTGGATGGAGGCTTTCACAGCACAAAGGTGATTTCAAAGAAAATGTAAGAGTTCAGTCCATAATTCTAGTTTCTAATTCTGATGTTGGATCCACACTACAAACAAAATCTGTGTCAGAACCAGATGCCCCTAACTTTGCTAGACAACCAGTTGCTTGTACAGTTACAGCTGTAGCGCCGGTGTGTGTAAACACTGGGAATTTTCCAGCCATTTTCCCCACTGTTGTTCTGGCACCCGGGCAACCCCTTTAATGGTACAAATGGTGGTAGCATACTGTAGGCAGGGTGAAAGCATTTTTACTATCAGGTTATCTAACCAGGGTTAGAGCAGAGGCTGATCTACCTAGTTCTGTCATCGTTGCTAGCCCAACTGTGAGAGAAGTGCTAGTTGTGTGTTTAATGGGGACAAGGCCTTGACAGGCCCTTGGGCCAAACTGGCAGTAAGGCTGTGGTAGTGGAACAATTTTAAAGCAGTGTTTTCATACCATTCCTGCTACCATGGCTTTAAAGCCTTTCCTAACACATTTGAAGAATGGCCAGTAGATACAAGTAGGCTGTTGTTTTTTTAAGCCTTATTGTAGAAAACTCTTGAACATACTTTGGAAATTGTTTTTAAAACACAAGTTTTAAAACAAGTGTGACCTGCTCTGATGTAGGAAATAATGTTTTAAACCATATTAGTAGGAAACTTTCTTATATTCTATACTTAGGACTGTTATACTGTTGTGGATTCCTTCATGTGTGCAATTCAGAATCAGCCAGCTTTGCTAATCTGTTTGGGGGAGTTGGATAAACTGGAAGGAAATGCAGAGGAAATGGTGTAAAAATACTAGGGGTGAAATCCTGCCTCTATCCGAGTCGATACGTGTCTTGCTACTGACTTCAATGGGGCCAGGATTTCAGCTGGAAATACAGGGGACAGCAAACACGTTTTCTCAGCAGTTTTGCAAATCATTTCAAAACAGAATTAAAACAATATGTCAAAGTATTCTTGAATGTATTGTTTGCTTACAATCTTTTGGGCCCGCTTCTGAACGTCTCATGGAAGTCCATGGAAGCTCACAGGAATAACTGCACAGGCTTTTTGGAAGAAAATGAGCATGTCTTCCTTAATGGTTGGCACAAAATGTTAGCTTTTGTGCAAACATGTAAATAACACAGAAGACACTTGTAGCTGGATTTCAGGCCATGAGGAGTGAGAATCCAATAACTGGGGAAACCAAATAAGGTTATGAATAGCAAATTTAGTCAGAGGACTAAATCCAAAATAGCAGATTGGGTCTCACAGAACCTACAAGACACTGTAAATGGAAGTGGCGTCTACATGATGCAACTACACTGACCCACTTGATGTATTTGTGACTGAATTTATGTTGTGTTAAAGTCTATTAAAACAACAGAAAACAGTGAAGAATCAACAGAAACCATGACCATAAAAGATCATGAAGAAGCATCCCCTATCAATGGGTTGATTTCCAAAAGAGCAAGCATAAAACGTGTTCCAGAAAAAGGGGCTGAAGAAGAAGCCACACCTGAAGAGGTAATGGTTTACTGTAGCTTACTCTAGTTTTCTTGTGAGTCTTGTTTTAATCCTAAAAAGATTCAGCAAGCAGTGGTAAAGCCAAAGGATACAATTTCATTGGAACCTGAACAGTTCTTCCAGGGAGATCATGACAGTTCTGAAGTGGGGCATATATCAAAGACTATTTCAGTGGGAGAGGGAGTCAAGAGGACTGTGTCATCTTAAAATTGTATCACTGATTCACTGTGTGACTTTCAGCAAATCACTTCTCAGTGTCTTGTTTCCTCATCTATAAAATGTGGATAAAACATAACCTCCTTTGTAGGCTTCTTTGAGATGCTACTGTATTTAAGTACAAAGCACAGTAATCCACATGGAGTTTGCTGTTAAGACTATTCCAGAGTGAGTGTTATTAGAATACATTGGGCCTGGCCTGTCACCTGTAGTTTCTCCATTTACCTGCCTTGTTCTCTACTAGTCAAGGTTCTTAAACTCAAATCTTCCCGTAGACACCGTAATGTAGCTCAGCTCTCTTAACAACGTAAGAATGAATTGCATATAACAAAAATAAACTATCTGATTTGATATCTGTATTTTCTTTCACAGGATCACCTCCCCAAAGTTTCTTTCCTCAAGCTTTTTAGGTTAAACAAATCAGAGTGGCCTTTCATTCTGCTGGGGACACTTGCTGCAGTTATTAACGGAGCAGGTCACCCTGTCTTTTCCATCATCTTTGCTAAAATTATAACAGTAAGTGGAGTACTGACTTTTCCATAATGTAATTGTAAAAGGATGCTAGTTAACTTGTTCTGATTAGTACCGTTGGCCCTATGTACATTACAGTGAAATAAGGGTCATTAGAATCATTTTTATACCTAGTTCTTCACAAAAATATGCTAGTATAGTTTCACCACTGTTTCTTGGGTCATTGAGCACCCAACATAAGCAGATTATAAACAAGGTTTCTAAACCAATTCAGACCATAGTTTTGCTTGGTCTGGGAAACCATGTTTGCATTTTTCTATTTAAAGAGAGTTCTAGCTGACATAATTTCTCTATAATATAATAATTCTTAGTATTTATATTGCACTCTTTTCCCCATTTATAAAGCTCTTCATGAACATGAATGAATGAGTCCTCACAACACAAGCCCTGTGAAGGAAATATCCCCATTTTACACATGTGAGAAACTGAGGCAGAGAGATGTGAATTGTCCAAAGCCACAGAGCATGTTAAAGCATGGTGTAGAATCGAGAAGTTCCCATTCCTGTGCTTAAATCACTGGCCCACACCTTTTCCTCTCTCCCTAATGCGGATGGGGATCTTTCTGCACTGAATAGAGTGAAGCAGGGCCTTTTATAGAGCTCCTGTTCCTGAAAGATTATGCCTATTGAAATATAATCAAGAAGAAAGGTCTCCTGATGGTATCAGAGGGCTAACTTCTGTTATGAAGTCACTGACCAACCAGTTGCTAACAAGATTGCTTTTTTTGTATTCCTTCTGATTTTGACTTCAGTGCTGTGTCAGCCTTCCAAACCCAGGGACTGGCCACAACTTCTGCAGCTCTGACCCCAGTGCCTAGAGGTTTGACTACAGGTAACGCTGTAGCCGAGCAGCTCAGGTACAGCACAATGACTATCAGGATGGTCCTAAGCAGATCAGGAAGGGGAGCCAGTCTGAGGTAGAAAAGTCAGTGTGAGGCTTTTGAAGATTTAACCCCTAGTCCTTGTTAACTTTAACTTTGAAATATTCATATAAATACTCCCTTCTCTTCTTCTCCAAGTATGTAAATAACTCTGTGGGATAGAATAGAATAGAGTGTTGTACAGCATCTTTTATTAGGCTGGCTAACAAAACATTTGGATGTTTTTCCTTCTATTTTTTCAGGTTTTTTTAATAAAAGATGATACAGAGAGGATCCAGCATGAAGCTAACATTTTCTCCATCATATTTGCTGTTATAGGTGTTGTTTGCTTTATCGCTTGTTTTCTGCAGGTAAATTCTCATATTCAATAGAATAATTGGTCTGCACAGCAGTTTGCATTCTAATAACTGCTTGAATTAGCTCTGGATTTAAAGTTGAGGGATCGTGGCATGAGGGGGTGGGAGACTGTCTGGTTCTGCATCTGTATTGTTCAGCTCTTGTTTGTTTTTAATTCTATATTCGCACTTAGCCATTGTGTGCTATGCTTGTAATCAAGGAATGCATTTATTGCATAAGTAGCATCCGACTGCCATTTAAGTTAAAAGTTGTAAAAATCAAAGAAACGAGGCGCTGCTGTTTTTTCTTGCAGGGTTTTCTTTATGGGCGATCAGGAGAAATCCTAACAATGAGATTAAGGCATATGGCCTTTAAAGCCATGCTGCGACAGGTTGGTGTTAGAGTTTCTTATAAATACACTGGTTTTTCGTTTGCTTCTGGAGTCCAAGAGCAGCTAGTAGCAGAGCACAGGAAAAAAACAACACTGTCCCACCAGCACAGGGAGGAACAGAGAATCCTTGTTCATAATAACTCGGCCAGTGTTCATGGTTTATTCAAGGAGGAATGGTTTTATGGAATGAGCTAGGGATCATTTTTCCCAGAGTTGTGGGGGAAGGTTTGCCTGACTGAAAGATGGCAAACTCTCTGGGTTTTCTATAATATGGTTTGGCTCTCTTTAGACAAAGCGATCCTTTTCTGTAATGATTAGGGAAGCCATACTAGAACCCGGCTAGCAATAACTGTGTTTAAATATAGTTTTAGTTAGCAAGATTCTGTCCCTAATACAAACAAGGCCTATGAAATAAGGCAACACAGCAATACTAAGAAGGCTTAAAATATGCATTTTTAGGTCACATCTACATTGTAAATCCTATCTGTGTTGAGTGACTCAGTTACAATATAGTTTCCTGAGGTGATTAAAACACGTTTTTTTGTGTAGACAAAACTGAAATGCATTTTAGCCATGTGCCTGAATTGTTCTGCAGCCTTTGACTCTTGTAAATCTGTGGTATGATTCACAACCCAAGTGGAAACATGGTTCTACAATGCATGCTCTGATTCTGTAAACATCATATAACACAGTCATTGGACGTGCATTTTGTAACCTTGTCGCCTAGTGCAGTTGGCATTTCAGTGTAGATGGGACCTATGAGAAGCTGGAATGGGAAATTACTGTCTTAGTTAGGAAGAGACTATGTGAAAAAGCCTCGGGGTAGGTTACTTCTTCTGTATTGAGAAATATGAAACAGATTTATCTGATATTTACATGGTTGCACTTTATAAAATATGTTTTATTATGGTAAATGTTTGTTTTATCTACAGTCTTTGTTTTTGTTTGTGTAATGCTATTCTTTTTTTTCTTGCCATATATAGTGTACATTTGTCCATTGCTGGAATTCCTGACATTTTGGCCAATCTCTCCATTCTTGTGAGAGCAGCACACAATTTTGTTCCCAAAACCTAGCAATTCTAAGCCTGCCAAGAGCAAATGATTAATCAAATCTCTTTAAAGTAACTTAAGTGGATCAAGTAATAATTCCAAGAAAAGCTCAGGGACAAAATAGCTGCTGAATCCGTTGGGTTGAAAAGAAGAGTATTTGGCTTCCTTTTGATGCCAAAAAATGTCTGGATATTGGTTATTTGAAGGTCAGACATGCACTTTCCACCGTGCATGTCCCCTCTGTAAATCTCAGCATACCTGCTTCACTGGTTTGGCTGGTCCTCCTCTCCCTCAGCTTTCTGTGCAGTAGGACATCAGAGGGGTCATTCTAAGGCTGACATGGTTCTGGTGCTTTCCTGTGTGCGTGTCCGTCAGGCCTCTACTATTGCTGAGGCGACACAGATCCGACTGCGCGCTCCCCGCCAGCCACCCACTAGTGACTGCTGTTGTGAGGAGAAGCTAAGCCTTTATTGCTCTGGATCTCTGGAGAGCTTCAAGCTTCTAGGGGCTCAGTGGGCTGCAGCAGTGTTTCCTCCCTTGGCCCCTCTGGCACTTACTGTGTCTATTACGCCTTCTCAGAAAGGAGGTCCTCAGCCCCCAGGACCAACACTGGCCCGCAGGATACCCCACTTACTCTCACAGCCTTCTCCCAGAACTCCAAACCTGGTTTACAGTTTAACCCCCTCAGGGGCACACAGTAGTTTTAAAGCCGTCGACACACACACACTTTGCATGGCTAACATCTTTATGCTTTTTTATACTTGATGTAAAGCACCGGAGAGTCAAGGTCATACAGCAATAAGCACTAAACACATGTCCCTGCCTCAGTTTCCTTATCACTCCAGGGTATTGGCTGGGCTGTGATTCAAGTCCCTTGGGTTGTCAAGAGTCTCTGGGGCCATCTGGACACAGACTGCTACCTGATGTGCGCCCTCTCTCACCCAGCTTCTGTGACTGGCTATATCTTGCTTTCTCTTTCTGTCTCTCTTCTTCTGTTCCTGAATTATTTGCTATTTAAACCCCCCAGCTTCCTCGATTCTGTCTCTTGGTAACTTTTTGTGACTGCTCCTACCCTTCCCAAAAGAGGAATCAGCTACATTGATTTTTCTAAGGATGCAGCATGATCTCTGTGAGGCCTGAGTATCATTATTAACCTAAGTATTTCTCTTTGTATCTGTCTGGTTTTGTACGCCCGGGGACCTGTCGCCAATGGTGGATTCACCTACACACACGCATAGTACAGCAGTTTTGAGTAATATAAGCTTCACAGTACCAAGATGCACTAATACAAACATTGTTAGAGGCAATCTACTGGGTGTAAATTCAGAAATATGATTGACACATATTTATTTGTTGTGGAAAAAGTGCTCCTGTGTGGAGACAAGCCAACTGTGTTTCTTGTAACTGGGACAAACGAGTGTGACGAACTGGTTACAAAAATGTGTTTTGTACTTGTATTATGAACTGGGCCTAAAACTAAACCTTACATTCAAAGGCCTGATGCTCAATTCATTGAGGCTAGTGGAAAGACACAGTGGGCTTTAGGATTAGGTCCATCTTTTCTAATGGCAGGCAAGTGGAAATTCTTGGCTTATGAGCCCTGAACCATGTTTTCTGCAGTGCTTTTGATTTTGATTTTAAAAACACAATGTAAACTCATGTTAAAACCATTTTAGCCTGACTTGAAGCTTTTTAAGTCCATTTTCGAAAACAGTTTCCCAGTACAAGTGTGGAAGGGGCCATGGTGACAGAATGAAAGTACCCCAGTTAAATCCACCATCTGTATCAAAATAACATTCATATAGCTATAGTGACATTTAGGTTAAAGAAATATCTGAATAACTAACCCTTTTATGCCTACTTCACTTGGCTCTGTATATCTACAAATCAAGTTCAGCAATTAATTTATCTCCACTCCAGCCCTGAAAATCAGAGACTATACTGATGCTGACAAGCCAGCTGGTTCCCCTTTGTTACTCCATAACTGATCTTCAGTGGATCAGTAACTAAAAGTCAATCTGATATATAGGGCCACCCAAGGCCCCTAAACTAGCATGACATCCATTCTGTAAAGGCTAATTGCTGGCCTCCTTTGCTTTCAGATCCAGGTTGCTGGGCATAAGAAGATTTATAGGGGAGGCCCCAGAGTCCGTGAGTGTAGGACTTCAAGAAAATACATAATCTAGGCTATCTTCAGAGTCCAGCTCTTGCCCTGCTAAGAACACACAGGACCACCATTTTAAAGGGTCTTTATAACTAATATCTGTGATATTTGCAAGAATATAAATTTGAATGCACAAAAAAAAATCATAGACCCTATCCTCAGTGGGTGTAAATCGGCATCACTTGATTGAAGTTGAGGAAGCTACCCCAATTTATCATGGGTTAGGATTGTAATGATTTTGGGGTTCATTAAACAACAAGCCAGTGGATGAGAAAGGAACAAAACTTTTAATAAAACAAACTAGAGAGATTCTGCAGGAACTGCTGTGCACAGCTACACTGTGATCTCAACCCCAGCTTCCAGGGCACATTGCTAAATTCCTAATATTCATAATACTGTCCATTATGAGGGAGTGTCTGTAAATTATAGGCTTCCACAAACATCTCTCTACAATGATCTTTGTATTCACAAATCAAGTGATTGCATGCACAAACTGGTAGCTAACATGATTTGAATGTGTAACTGTCCACATTAAGTAGAGAGGATGCTTTTGAACAAATGCACTTTTTAATGTGCAAACAGATGTACTCGCCGACATTGACGATTTTGTTAATAAAGTAAGAGGAGGAAAAGAGGCCTCTTTCTCACTGAGGCCTCTTTCTCATTTTTCTGTTTGTGTCATAGGACATCTCTTGGTTTGATGATAAGAAAAACAACACTGGAGCTTTGACAACAAGATTAGCCACAGATGCAGCACAAATTCAAACAGTACGTGTGTGAGAGATTTTAGGATCTATGTAACACTAATATTAAATACGGGTCATTCTGCCAGGTTATTGATAACACTGCACTATCTGTAAAGCTGGGGACAAGCACATTTATTCAGCTGTTAGGAGGCTGGTGACGAAGGAAGAAGGCAGATTTAGGGAGAGATGGACAGGATTGGGAAGAGAGAAAGCAAGGAAGCCCAAAATGTTAGAGTTATTTGTAAAGGTGGAGGAGAGGGGTCAAATATTTGAATGGAGGAGCATTAGATTCAGAATGAAGAGACAAAGGGCACAGTGGGGAGTCATGAGCTAGAGAGGAGTGAGTGAAGCAAAAGTTTGCAGGATGTAGAGATGGGCCTGAATTACAAGTTTGGATTTGGATCTGAATTTTCCTGAAGTTCATGAGTATTTGGATCTAAGGCTGTGGTGCAGCTCCTTGGAGTGACATGGGCCAACCTTGAAGTTCAGCAGAGTTAAGATCTGGAGTTTCAGATTAGCCCATTTCTGGAGGGAACAAGGGATGGATGAAAGGGAGAGCGACTGAATAAGGAGCACTTCAGCTGAAAGCACTATGTACATGTTAGTAGAGATTCTGGGTTTCAGTTTAAATTTCAAAGAGTCAATAAAAGGCCAAGCCTGCTATTTTTCAAGAACTGTCCTTAAAAAATAAACACAGGGGAAAAAACTCAGGCGATGTCACAATTCCTTTCAGCAGAATTCACTTCCTGTGTTTGCTGTAAGGTGCTGTCTGCACCATTCCCTCTGCCTCCCTTCTTGGTCACTCAGAGCTGTGTGATCTGCAGCTGTTTAGATGGGCTTACACGCAGTGTGGGAATGTAGGGTTCAAAGAACAAATGAGGCTGTTTGGTTTTTGTTTTGGTTTGTTGTTTGTTTTGGGGGGGGGAGGGAGCGTGTTAGAATGGAGCTTCACCAGTGCTGGATTTTACAACCCCTCTGCCAGAGGAGATGAGGCCTGAGCAGAAAACCTCTCTGAAAGGTGCTGTGTTTGTTTTTGATACGCTTGTTATCAGATAAGGAGAAGGACTGTATTTAAAACCCATTAGCAAATGACAACTTTCACACGTTACCTAATTATAGGCAACAGGCTCAAGGCTCGGTGTAATAGCACAAAACATCTCCAGCATGGGACTGTCAGTCGTCATTGCTTTTATATATGGGTGGGAGATGACTCTGCTCATACTACTGATGGCGCCTGTGCTTGCGGTGACCGGCATGCTGGAGACCAGCGCATTGACTGGATTTGCCAACCGCGATAAGAAGGAACTGCAACGAGCGGGGAAGGTAACATACAGCTTCTTCATAGCAACGTAGTTAGCCTAATGGAACAAACAAAGAACAGAAACTTCTCTTTCTAATCTGATTGGCAATGGGACACCTCCAGGGTGTGTTTTCAATATACCACCTGTTCTCTTTTCTAGTACAACAGGGTCTTAGTCCATGACTGGGGATCCTAGGTGCAATTGCCATAAAAGTACATCATCATCATCATCACTCTCCCAGTGTATATAGATGTGGGGCGTGCGTGTGTGCAAATACCTCACCACCACTCTATTCTAATTTTTCCAAAAAAGAATAAACCAACACTCAAGTGTATAAATCAACAAAAATTCACTCTTACTTACCTTTCCAGGACTCATGCTAAGCACGACCTTAGCCAGGCCACAGAATCTGGGCCTAACTTTGCATGGTTAGTTGTATATCTGGAGTCAGGAACATTGAAATAAAAGCAACTGCATTTATTTCTGTGATTAAACCTTTGTGCAAACAAAAAAACAGGGTATTTATTTTGCTGCACTGAATATATTGCCACCATAAGGATAAGTAATTACATTCCTCTCTGTGAAAATGTTTACCAATGCCAGGTTATGTTGCGAAGGACCAATGGTGATTTTTTCCATCTCATTTTGTCTTTGTTTTTCCTGTTTAAATAAAGGTGGCAACTGAAGCTGTGGAGAACATTAGAACAGTTGCTTCATTAACTAGAGAGAACACTTTTGAACAAATGTATGAAGAAAACCTGCAGAAACCATACAGGTCAGAAATGATTCATGTTATATTAGGCCAGGCAATCCCACTGGTTATCAGTCACGTTGAGACCATCTGCATTACTCTTTCCTCCATTGCAATTGTCCCATTTTGGTTCTTTTTCCATTTTATTTATCCATTTAAAATATTACATTAAATTAATAGTTTGCAGAGAAAAAACAAAGGCAAACAAATAACCATATTAATACATCCTATAGCTGTTTTGTTAAAGAGAAAAAGTCCAGCTTGAGAAAAGAATGAAAGACTTGCACCTCCCGTGTAATCTAAATAGTCCACAAGGCATCAAATGTTGTTAGTGACATATTCTAAACCAATTACAATATTTTTGTGTGTCAGCATAATTTCTTATAAACTCACTGGAAAGATGCTTGAGTAGGAAGACTGGGGCAGTTAAATATAAAGTATAAATTGGCAGTTCTAAGATCTGATCCTGCAAACACTTATACACGTGACTTTAGACTCAGACTGGTGCATGGTGCTACAGGGACTTCTCTCAAGAGACCCAAGTGGTGGTGGATTAAGCCCAGGTCCTGCTGATCTGTTGGTCTGAATCCTGGCTAGTGTGTGCAAGGGTCCATCTTAACTGAGCTGTTGTTAGAACTGCTGGGAATGTGTAGGTAGATTTCCAGTGTGTAGCCATGACCTACAGGTAGTGGTGGTGGGTAGATATTGCATCAGCTGCCACAGCCCAGATCATCCTTGGAGGCCCCTCTTCTCTCCTGTCCCAGGAAGCCCTGGCCTCCCTACTTTGATGCTGCATCATTTTGCTCATGTAAGCAAAATCATGTGTAAGCATATGCAGGATCAGACCTTTGGCTACAGCTGTGCACTATATATATATTTTACAGGTTGCTTCTCCAGTTTCATTTACCCATAACTGGACCCATAATTCTCCACTATTCCTGCATCTTCACCACTGGAAGCAGTGTGGTGGTTTTAGTGTAGACAAGGCTTGGGCATTTTTGCCATCTGTTGCAAGCTTTCCACTCTAGAGAAATTTGGGGTGTCAACCATGTGTGGCCTCTGTAGCTTCTGGAAGTGAAGCTGTACTAGCTACAGCATACATACGGCCAGTTTCTCTCTGAGCAAGTAGAATATAATTAATAATTTTACAATTGGTTCATGTTTTTTAATAAATACTGTATGTTGCAGAAATGCTCAGAAGAAAGCTCAGATCTACGGTTCCTGCTATGCATTCAGCCAAGCTTTTGTGTATTTCACCTACGCTGCAAGCTTTCGATTTGGGGCATACTTAATTACGGTTGGAAGAATGACCCCTGAAGGTGTTTTCACGTGAGTCATATAAATTAGCAAATATTTAAAGCGTGCCATTTTACACCTCCCCTTAGATCTCTGAGGAAATCCCCCAGCACCCACCCTCTTCATCTCACAACACTGTCACTGAGATAAATTATCAGACTAGAAGGAGGTGAGTTTATTTTCTGTATGTATTTGTTGTTTAAATACAACTGGAGCCCCCCACTGGAGCACTGTAGTACCAAGCACAAGAGCGTTTTGGTGACAGGTTTTGTTAATTTCAGTAAATTCAGCATGTAAAATTTGGTTTCAAGTATTTGCTGCTCATTTTTGTTTGCAAAAACAAACTTGGGCCCTGGGTTTGCCTACAGAGAGCACCACTGAAGTCAATGACGTTCTGCACAGGCATCCGCCCAGGTAGACTTCTCCACATAATGGAGACCCTAGAAAGTTATCATTTACTGAAGTATTGCTTGCTGCCTGTTTCTGATGGTTCGAATGCATTGAGTTTTGCTAAGGGAAGGGACAGTCTGCTATTAAATTGAGGTTCTGTCGGTGACCCAAAAGAGATCCAAATTCTGATGCTGTGGAATATAAACAAGCCCACTGGGGCAAATGCGGCTACAGGTGCAGAGGACCAGAACAATTCAGCTGCACAGGCAAGGGGTGAGAGGGATAGTGTTTGGCAGCTGCATTCTCACAGCATAGAGTTCACTTTGCAACACCTCCCCGTGCACCACGTGTCAGAGCAGCCATGGGCCAGGCAATGATTGGAGATTACCCCCCGCCATTGACAGAGGAAGCCTGTAAAGGCCACAGAGACCATCAGGCTTCAGCACTGAGGCTGAAGGGCGTTCCTCCGTTCATAAGTACCCGCTGTACAGTATTCCAGCTGTGCACTGGAACCCTGATACAGCAAACAAATCATTTCCTTAAGCACATCACTGAACTGGGCCTGTCTCTGAGGACATGGCTCTTTTCCAGTAAGATTAAAATGGGGTGGGATTTTTAAAAGGAAGTTATTTTAGAATTAAACTAAAACCACGGGATTTATTTATCCCTGCAGTAGGCATTCACAGCTGCCCAACAGTTCTTCCTTTTTTCTGTTTACAGCCTTTGCATTTTGTGGTATCAGGCAGTAAAATGTAGGGATAGTTTTTACTGGCAAACAAAAGGCTTAGGCATGTTTCATTTTTGGAGCAAAGTCATTCAGACGATGACACATTTTTGGATCCTGCCTAGATCTGGTGTCACAGTGCTGGCAGACCGTTTTATTTATTCTTTCTGTGCCTAATCAGATATGCTAATAATGCTTGGAGTTATTGGCAACCTAAGTCAGACAGGGCTGTGTGGCGGATGATCAAGGATTTAAAACAGCCACCCAGGAGCAGGGAGAGGAAGACAGAGAAATTACAGCAATGAAGATGGCTAAGTATTGAGCATGGCTGTTCATGACAGAGATGTGGTGACGGAGGAATATAGCCACTTGAGAGACAGAGAAGAGAGATGTATTGATGGACAGAGTCCAGCATAGACATACCTGGAAAGACAGTGTTCTGCTCACTAGTGAGCAAAATTCTATTACTGAATACCTGGCCATTAAAATGAACAAATGTATAAATAGTCTCTTCTTGCTGGCATTGGTGTAAATCAGGCATACCCCTGCTGCAGTCAGTAATGTTTTGAAATCAGAATCTGGACCAGCGTGTCTCGTGTTCCTTCAAAAAATGCAGCACCTCTGAGGAGAGGTGAAGTTCTGTCATGGATTAGAAACTGGCTAAAAGGCAGAATAGTAAGGGTAAGAATAAATTATGAGCTTCTAACCTGCCTAGAATTACACCAGTGGGCTATCCTGACGTTTAATACTAGGACTGGCGTTAATAAGTAATATGGAGAAGGAGAGAGCAGGTGACACAAAATGGAAAGGAGCTCCAGGGGAGCTAACTTCAGAGAGCCGGATAACTTTAGAGAACATAATCCTTTGTTAGGGTTGGTTTTGCACCTTCCTCTGAAGCCTCTGCTTCTGGCCACTGCTGGAGACAGGACAGTGGACTAGACGGCCTACTGGTCTGATCCTATATGGCCATTCCTATGTTTCTGTATAACGCTTAGTGAATTTCAGGCTCTCTGAAAGTCTTCCTACATGGCTTACTCCACAATAACCCTCGCTTATCCAAACCGGTCGTTTTAGTATGTTTAACTCTGTTCAGAGGAATCAACTGGCTGACAGTGGCATTGTTGGCTGGCATGTCATGGAGCTTCTATTTCAAAAGAAATACATGTGGCATTAGTTGAAGTTAACGGCCCCTTTTACTAAGCACCTGCTCCAAGCGCTAGCCGTGTGTCATCCTATTGGATTTCAGTAGACATAATGGCATATAGAAAATGGAGGGCTCTCTGGGCAGTACCTTCTGCACAGTTGCAGGAGGGGCAGGTTGGTTTTATGCTGAAAATGATTGTTGTTCTGACAAAACATTATGCTTCAGAAGAATGGCTATTTTCTTAGCAATGCCAGCTGTGTTTTGCAGGAGACAATAAGAAACCAGAAAGAGTCAAACAGCAGGAACAAGCAGAGAATAAAGCATGTGAATGGGTGATATTCCATCAGCAGTGGCTTTCACAGTATTGGATTGGATTAACACCCAGGAAGCTGGGAGGTATAGGTTTCTGGCAGCTGAAATCTGCACAGTGAAGTGTAGTAACACTACTAAGCACATATTCCTCCTGTTGAAGAAGGGTTGATGGCTAGTATATCCCCAAAATGAGGCAGTGCTTGCTAGGGAGGTGATGAAATTAAAAAAGAAATGCTAATAAAGAGCATCCCTTTGATAGACTTTGAATGACAGGGCACCTACAGAGCCAGGCTACACTTTTAAAACTGCCCTTACCTGACTCCCATGGGAGCCCAGTGGACACAATGCACTCCTGGTTTTATTGTTCTGTGTAGATGCGTTCATTGCCAGCTTCCACCATGTTGGTTGATGATGAAGCAAATCTAGCAATTCCTCTGGGAGAGGAGCTTATAGTTTGGTTTTATTTTTACAGAAAAAAATTATTTCACTGAATTTTTTTTTTTACATTAAGGGAAGGTAAATTTTTGTAACATTGCCTACTATTAGAAGTCAGTGGAGCTAGCTGGAATAGTCTTACTGAAATGTGTGTTGTGTCAAAAGGCATTTATCTCTACAAAACTTTCATCAGGAAGGTTTTGGGGGCGGAGAGAGATGAGGAGAGAGACAATAGTTGGGTGGTTAGGCCATTTACCTGAGCTGGGAGAGATCAAGCTTCAAGTCTCTGCTCAGTCTGATTTGAGGTGTTCTGTGGTAAAGAGCTTTTCTCTGAACCAGGCAGAGCAGGGACTTCAATGTGTGTCTCTCACATCCCATAGCAGTACCCTAGACACCCAGCTGTAGAGTGACATACATCTCCTTTCATGAAAGAGTTTTGGGGGGGCTTTTTAATGCCAAATGAAAAATTTTGAAAACCCCAAAATTGCTGTGAATCAGAATTGCCATCTTCCAGTCAGCTGTAGAAGCCAGTCCCTTAGAGACTGTATGTGGCTCATCCAGCAGGTCCCCTTCTTTACTATTATTTACTAGTTCAACATGTGAATTAGCAAGTACAGGAAATATTGTGTTGAGCGCATATATGCTGATAGGAGGCAGACTTTGCAGATAAGCTCTTTTGAAAGAGAGAAAGTACTGGTACCCAGTCAGAAATCATGCAGGAGAGATCAAGTAATGGTAGACTGCCCTGTTTCCCTCTCTTTCTTTGTATTGTATGCACACCCTCTTGCCTAACTGTAACCTGACCTACACTTAGCGTGGTAATCCTTGTGAAGGCATCCTGTGTTTGCCTGTTTTATATAACACATGCATTGTGCAGTTCTCTTCTTTAACTTATAAGAAAGTCAGAGCCCCACGTCACGGAAATGATGGCTGAACAAGGTCTTTGAAACTATAGGTCAGGAACAATAAAGGTCTTGTTAGGATTACATGTAATCTTTGCTATTAAATTAAGATTTTGTTTGTGGAAAATAATGGCTTGGGTTTGAGTGAACACAAGAGAAATACAAGATGAATGGTCCCTCATGTTTTAAAATGTCCCTTTTTTGTAGTTGTTGAAACAAACAATTAATGGACCTAAAGCATGCCAGAAACACAAGGACCTACATTTTCAAAAATGCTTTTTGGTGCCCAATATGAGATACATTAAGGGGGCCCAATTTTCAGAAGACATATGCTCATCTTATATACTTAGCTTCCAGGTGATTATTAATATCCTATAATGAACATTGTGATCTAGAACTTAATAAACAAAATCAAAGGATCAAGGTCTTCATGTATCTGCTAAATGTGGTTTTTAGTCTTTCATTCATAGTACATTTATTATTCATTTATTATAACCTCTGTTCTTTATATTCTAAAATATGAGGTATGGATAACTGACCTTAAAATGAATGCTTAAAGCTGATCATATCTAACATATGCAAAAATTCTTCAAGCACATGTACCTATTATATGTAGCTCAATCTGCTCATACCTTCTATATGTTGAATATAGATTATAGTGTCTTCTTGCAAATGCTAGTGGCAAAATCAATTTAAGCATCAATGCTGTTCACGTGGATACAGTAAACATTATTTTTGCTGATACCGGGGTTTAATTTTTATTTATTTATTTATTTAGGAAGGGGATGTAAAAGGTTAATGTATTTCCGAAACATTACACAGTTATTTATTTATTTGATAGCAACCAAAATTGTACTGGATCCTTCACAAGCAAACGGCACATGATTCCTATCCTGGCAAACTTACAGTCTAACTATTAGAGGATACAAGTGAGGGCAGAGAAATAAGGGAAGGTAGGAGAGAAATTTGAAACGATAAAGTCATTGGGTTATTCAGTTTAGTTATGGACACAACCTGATAGTCTAATAATATGGGCCAGATTCTTGAGTCTTGCCCATACAAGTACATAATTTTTAAAATGGATTTCTCTATCCCATTTCTATCAGACAAAAAAGGGAAAAAATTCTCATCCAGCCCTCCAACGTAGTCCAAGTTTTAATACTGACCCAGTACTGCTGTATAATCCCATACATAGTATTATTTAATGAATTCCACTAAATGCCTAACCAAACTATCCCTTTTCACCTAATCCCCCCTGCATCCCTCTCCAGGTCTGATTCCCCCACTTCTCCCTCAGAGAGAAAATCCTAGCTGTGATAGTCCCACAGTGGGTGTTTTGTTTTGCTGTATTTTTTTTAACAAATTTAAGTGGTTCTGATACAATGTAAGCTACGAAGGCAGTCATTTCCTGTCTGTTTTTTAATTAATTGATTGTTAAATTAAGAATCTATTGATTCCCATTTTTTACCAGAATTCTCAGCTCTAAAGACCCTGAGGTCTTACAGAACCAGGCTTACAGAACCTCCTCTTTCAACTTCTCTTCCCTCAGACACCATGGTCTTAGTATCTCCAGTCATGCATTGGGCCAAAAGGACAATCTATGAGAGGACTTATAAAGTAGTCTCAAGCCTCCAGAGTTCTGCTGTTGCCACTGCTGCTCTCCGGAGGGTGAGAAGAGCCTGAGGTGAAGAGTTCCTAAGTCCTAGCAAGGTCCTTCTCTCTTGGTCTTCCTGCCTTGAGTCCCATTGGTGGCACTGACATTGTCGCTCCCCAGTGACAGATGTTGGGGGAGAACTAAAGAATTCCTATGACCCCCATGGACTGGCCCTGTCCATTCTGAATCCCTATAGGGCTACTGCAGCTGGCTCTGTTCCTATGAAGGGCTCCTGGGTCTACAAGGTGAAGCCCAATGTCATCCTTATATTCCTTATTATATTTGAATACATAATCTACGGTGGTCGTTTGCTTAAATGTCTGTTACATGTCACGGCCTTTGAAACACTTGCACTTCTACTGCTTTTGCCTCACAGAATGAAGCTGGCTTCTAACCAGAAGTTACTGTTTGAAACATTTTGCTTCCTATAGAGTTTTTACTGCAATTACATATGGTGCTATGGCACTTGGAGAGACGTTAACCTTTGCGCCTGAATATGCCAAAGCCAAATCTGGGGCCGCACACTTGTTTGCTCTGTTTGAAAGGACACCAGCCATTGATAGCTACAGCCAAGAAGGAGATAAACCAGTGAGTGCAACTTCAGTTATAAGCGTACTCCACATGTCCTTGTTGCTAGCAATTTTCTCACCCTATTGAAGCTTCTGCTTAGAATAAAAGAAAACGAGAGGCAGGAAGAGTGGGGATTTTGGGCTATGGTGGATTGACAAGCCTTTTATCATTCATCATCTCAGTCCCATTGATTTGTTTATATTACAGCTGTGCTCAAAATATACTAACATCTAGTAGGTGGCCTTTTAGTGATTGATTGATATCTCACCCATGTTGTACACGGTAGCAAATATACGAAACCTCATGCTTTTACTGCTGTCACCCTTGTTTTCTTCTTCATCATCCTCTGTTGTGGGCTATGCCCACCAGTCCTGTCATATCCCCCTATTTAGGCTCTGATCCTCCAATTTATTCCACACAGGTAGAGCCTTGCACTGTCCCCACCTCCAATAGGCAGTGGTCCTCCTGAGCAGAGCAAGTTGCAGTATCAGGGCTTTATAACTGTAAATTCTTTGGGGGCAGAGACTGGCTTTTATCTTATGTTTGTACAATGCCCAATATAAGAAAGCCCTAATCCTCATGGTGGCCTCTGGCTGCTACTATAACTCTGTTAATGATAAGATGCCAGTCTTGACACACAGTTCACAATCTAAAAAGACCAAAATCATAACAAGGATGACCTAGACAAGTTGGGTTGTTCATCAGACACTGAGCATTGTCCTCACTCTTTTGCTGTAGTGGGGTCCCTAGGACAGGTATCACTAGATTAAATAATGTTTGTGTTTGAAGATGGGTGGGTGTCATTATGCTTTTGTACAACTTCAATGGGAGCACCCTCTGCAGACACAATGACAGAATAGGACCGTGAATGAGCCACATGTTGTTTTAAACCACAAGTCTTTCAGAACTTTTTGGTGGTAGGCATACTGCATGTGTTGTGTTTGGCTGGTTTTAAATTGCTTCGTCCTGCAAGGACATAGCACATTACCATATATGGAGACAAAATCAGCTGGTACCATGGTCTTCCATGCTGAGACTAAGCAATTTCTTTACCTGGAAATGTAAGCATGTAGTCTAAGATCTAAAATTAAAGATTGATTATAGTAGAATAAAATTGAAGAACAGTTAAGTCTTATTAGGGACAGTTAGTCACCATCAAACCCACACCAGCTTTGTAAGGACAGTTTAGAAATCTTTTGGTTAAAATAATAGAACAGGGCATCTGAGTTCATCCAGGACATTTTGGAGTATATGTCTGTAATGAACAGAAAACAACTTTAAATATTTGCCTTAAAAACACCTAAGTCAAGTTAAACATTTAAGTTTTAGACCACGTGACATGAAAGCATTGCTAATCTCTTCTTACAGGCCACATTTAGAGGAAATTTAGAATTCTGTGAAGTGTCTTTCACTTACTCATCTCGCCCAGATGTTTCCATCCTGCAAGGTTTGTCCCTTCAGATTGAAGGAGGACAAACTGTGGCATTTGTTGGCAGCAGCGGATGCGGGAAAAGCACTTCTGTTCAGCTTTTACAGAGATTCTATGACCCTCTTATAGGGCAAGTGGTAAGATTAAATTTTGATAATAACCACACTGGTGATTTTATTGTCATTTTTCTAACCACATGTTTCTACTTAAGCTTTACTGCTATTTTAAAAGCTCCAGTGACCCAGCTGCAGTGAACTATGAAGCCAACAGGGATGCCTGATCTTATATTGATTTGGTGACGACTAGCACAGCATGTCATGCAGGTTTTGTGGTTATTGGGTCAAATTCTACCATATTATACCAATTATAACTGGAGTGAGTGAGCAGATTAGAAATTTGGTTTATCGCTTTTCCAATAGGGCTTTTTCACTGTTTGTATAACACATGACATCTTTTTTCCAGCACTAGGCCCAAAAGCATTGACTGTAAATTTAAAAAAAAATATGTCTCACAGTTTAGTCATAGTGACAACTGAATCCTCTTATCATTGATCAAGTGACCTTCAATATCGCTTTTACAATATTGTAAAATATGGGCTTTTACAATTTCAAAACTTTCAGTTCACCAAAATTAATCACGTTCTCCAGAGGAAACAATTTCATACAATTTAAATGGGAACTTCCCTAAAGGAAATGTTACTTTTGGAAACTATGTATGTTTAATCTCATGGAGAATGACTAGTGCTCTAGAAGAGTCCTCTTTGAGTTGCTAGTGAACTGGCCTCAGAAAACAATGTTTCTTGTAGTGCTACTCCACTTCAGAGATGGGCAGTACAAATCAATGGATCCAGGCCTGATACTCCAGCAGGATCCCCAAAATTTGTGACTCTACCCTTTTGGAAATACATAAGTGGAAAACACATGCCTCTCAGATGTACTACACAAGCCCAGTACACTTGCATTTACGTTGAGTAATCAACCTCTGCATTTAATCTGTGCTACGTCTAGCCTTAAACCTTGTCTGCACAAGAAATCTGCAGCAGGATGACACCAACTAGTTTTTAAATCAATATACCGGTAATTCAGCTGACGCAACCCCCCTGCATGAACACCTATTTCATTTTAAGATTGGTTTACTGTGGTTTAGCTTTAACTTGTTCCCCGTGGACTAAACTAACTTCCATGGTCTCCCCGCTAACCAGGCCATATAGTGCATCATGGGAGATGCATTATAGCCAGGGGACATGGGAGCTGCAGAATTGTACCTTGTGAGGTACTGCTGCACCTTAGGCCGATGCAGTTTAATGTCAAACTAAGTCTAAACAAAAACATTTTAACACTTTCAAATGAAAATCCTTCAGAACTTTTCATTCCATGAAAAAAGAAATTTCATCCTGATTTGGGATGAAAATAAATGTCAAAATATTGGAATTTCCCACAGGATGGAAATTTCAACTTTTGCTAAGCTCTCCTCAGAACCAACACTGTAAAAACTAATGACCTAATTAATACAGTACTGAAAGATCCAGCTGACATCAGGAGTTTGCTGGTGCTATGAATTCTTCTCCCCTGTTGTTGTGGCTGGAGGGGTTTCCACATAGGTTCCATATTCAGTGCTGTTAACTCTCGATAGTTCTTGGGCGTGTAATAAAAATGATCATAGCAGAACTATCGGAATTGTAATGTTTGTGAATGAAGCCTGATTGAAATATCAGACACCAAATCTTGACTTGACATTTGTTGTTGTTGGCAGCTATTTGATGGCATCGATGCAAAACATTTGAATATCCAGTGGCTACGCTCTCAGATAGGAATAGTCTCCCAAGAGCCAGTGCTCTTCGACTGCAGCATAGCTGAAAATATTGCCTATGGGGATAACAGTCGGAATGTACCATTGGATGAGATACAAGTAGTAGCAAAAGCAGCAAATATTCATTCTTTTATAGAAGAACTTCCTGAGGTAATCAAGAGTCTGAAGTCTTAGACTATATCAAATATCAAGGTACTGAAAGGTCTGAGGATTCTGATATTGCAGCACTGTTGTCCTTTTGTGGTTTTCAATACTACTGAAATAAGAATGTTTGATCTGATGTTCAAATGGTACTGTTGGTTTTTAAAGTGAGAGGTACTATTCCATAGGATTTTCCCCATCAACAGTCCATCAGTAGCTGAGGCACAGGGAGTGCACTGAGCCTGTAGCAAGGGGATATGTGTCTGCATTGCTCCCAACCTCAGACCAGGCTCTGAGCCACACTGGGAAACCCATTACTACTCAACAATAGATTTTCTACTCTTTCTACCACACAAAATGTAAAGGGGTGCGGAGGTGGGTAAAGAAAACGTGAAGATTTTTTTTTTTAATACCACCTACAGTTGCAATGTAATCTAAACATTAACCTCTTGCTTTATCAATTGTATGTTCTTATAACAGAAATACAATACCCGAGTTGGAGATAAAGGAACACAGCTCTCTGGTGGCCAGAAACAACGAATTGCTATTGCAAGGGCACTACTCCGGCAACCCAAACTTTTACTGTTAGATGAGGCCACTTCTGCTCTTGATAACGAGAGTGAAAAGGTAACTTGTCTATGTTTCATAATGTACAAGAACATGTATCCGTGGGCTGGAGGCAGTACTATGGAAATGAACAATAGTACTAAGGAAAGGACAAACATCCAATTTATTTTCATGTAGTGCTTAGTTTAGTTTAAAGCTTGGAGTGGGGTGGGCCTTTCAGTGTCACAGACTCAGCTTTCTGATGACTAAGTTGGGATCACAGCATCCATCATCCTCTCTGGGATATTTTCCTTTTCTTTTCATGACACTGTGTTAGTTGCTGAAGAGAGTGCATGCTCTAGAACATAGATGTCAAACTCAGGCCCGCGGGCCAAATCTGGCCTGCAGTGTAATTATATTTGGCCCGCGAGAAAATACCAAATGTCTACTAGAGCTGGCCCGCCAGTAGACAGCGCATGCACCGATTTCACATGTGTTTATAGTAGTAAGCTTTGCTTGTTCCAGATTCAATGTTTAAGCAAAACTTAAGTTTGTTTCCATATGAAAAGGTTCATCGTTATATTTGATAAGAAGAAAAAACTTCCTCAATTGTAGACATTTTTTCAATAAATATCAAGGTTGGCCCGCGACTTTGTCCAAGTTTTTAAATTTGGCCCACTGTGTATTTGAGTTTGACATCCCTGCTCTAGAAGCAAGTTCTGTGTGCATTTCAGTGTGAAAATAATCTCTTAGGTTTCTTGGGGACTTGTCTTCTGGTTTTTGAACACCTGAGTTTAGATATTCTACGTTGATTTTCACCCTCAGACTCAGCTCTTTTTGCTAGTTTGTGCACCCACCTTTGGCGAACTTCTAACCTGGCTGATGCAGTCATGACGTGCTCTTCAACTTGCTAACTCAGATCATTTCACACTGGTCTCCCACTCTCTTTCAACTCTCCCGTATCTTCCTTGAAGGAAGAGAATTGCAGCTGTGTTTGTACAGGCTGTACAATGCATAAGACTATTTTCGGAACTAATCAGATGACCTGCTCAGGAATGTTTTAAAACTACAGTGGACCTCGCCGAAGCCGGCTCACTACCACCTAATACCACATTTCACTATTGAAAGTCACAGTAGCACGTCATGCTCTTCTATAATTTAGCTGGATATTCCTGTTGCCTGCTGATATCATGTATATTTGAATAAGTGTTATAGAGGAATAACTGTAAAAATAAGACTGTACATTCTGAATTGCTAACCAGCTGCATCATTCTGCTTATTTGAACTGAGATGGGTACAACAGTCCTCAAAATAATCTTAAAAGTAGTGACTGCAGTGGTGTGAGATAAAACTGGAGATCCAACACAATCCTGTGAGAGCCTCCAGAACAGGATGGGATTTCATGGGTTCTCCCTAGACCTTGGCATAGCCACAGCAGGCCACTTCAAAAGCTAAAGGCCAAATGTTCATATCCTGATTCTCACTGAATAGCACCTTACTCCACAAGTAGCTTCATTGAAATCAGTGTTGACAAAGTATGGTCCTATGTGCCCTAATGGCCAAATAGGACAGAAAATTGTTAAAATCTTCTTCCAGTTTTAGACAGACATCACCCTTCCTACACTGATTTGGGAGGAAAATCCACATGCATTTTGCCATGGCCCTGTCCAAACTACAGAATTAACCATGTTGAAACACCATTGAGAATCTATTTTTTACTCATTTGGACATGGGTGGGTGGGGTGGAAATATGGGTTTTTCCTAGATTAGGGACCTATGTTTTATCCTGTGCATTTCACAAGGGTAAAGTAAAGTGCATTGTTGGTGATTACAGGTCCAAATTTTGCCAATGTAGGGGCAACAGTTTTGCAAAGGTTTTAAAATAAAGTCCATAATGTCTTTTGTATTTTTCCCTAGGTGGTGCAACAGGCCCTGGACCAGGCACGGAAAGGAAGGACCTGTATTATAATTGCTCACAGGCTGTCCACAGTACAGAACGCAGATGTCATTGTTGTTATTAACAATGGAAAAATAATAGAACAAGGAACTCATCACCAACTAATGGCAAAGCGCGAAGCATATTTTAATTTAGTAAATGCACAAACACAGCTTTAAAACAAGGGATAGCTTGAGGCCTTCTTTAGAATTGAGCTGTCAGGAAAAAGAGTAGTTAGTAAGCAGAGGATGTGGTCTGACCTTATAGGTTTACCAGCAACTTTTCTATGGACACATACAAGCTACTCAGGACCTGGAGTAGTTTAACTTGCTCAGTGTTCTTGCCTTTGGAGTAGAAAGATGCCCTTTGTGGGAAATCCATGTTGGAGAGGTTAAGTGAGTTAAATGGGAACATGGGAAAACATCTATTTCTCATGTTAGTTGCAGAGCATGTTTCAGTATTTCCCTCAGTTGGTTACTCTGTTCCCGCTACCCGCTCCATAAAATATGCAACTGGATAGGAACTCTTTGCTTTAACAGAAATATAGAGATATATAAAAGATATATTATATTATATATATATATATATATATAAAGATATATAAAAATCTTAATTATATATCATTTGAAATCAATGTTAGAGTTCTTCTTGATTGCTTTTTTTATATATAAATTGTTTAAAATCATTACATATACATGTTTGCTATTGTTGAAACTAGTGATGGGCCTGAACTAATCAAAGAACCCAAAACTTTTAAAAAGTGTGGCTCCATAGTCAGGTTTCATTACATTAGTTACTAATCCTTCAATCCTTTACTAACCCTTCAATCCCAATTTAAACTGTTACAGAATCCCTATTAGCTATTTTAAAAGGCTGTATTATTTCAAGAACTGCCACTGAGTTTTATGGGTATTTAAGTTTTCCTTCTGCTTCTTTTCTACATTAGAAACATTGCATCCTATTATTATTTGTATTACCACAGCACTTAGGAGCTCTAGTCATGGGCTGGACAAACACAGAAGAAACCATCCCTGCCCTAAAGATCTTGCAATCTAAGTATAAGACAAGAGACAACAAATGAATATAGAAAGACAAGGGAACACAAGGAAACAATAAAACAATATCTTGATTTCACTGTTTTTGTGGAGTCCTGAAAGGCTAGAGAATTGAATTAGGCATGTTCTCAGCACACACAGAAGGATACTGGATATTCCAAAAGCTTTTCTCCCAAGTGTTTGTCAAGAATTTGAGTTAAATGAGTGTGAACAAAAATCCTGTCCTCAGTTTGCTCAAGTTTCCAACTCTTGTGATGTCATAATCCTACTAGTTCTCCAGTCCTCAAAAGAATTCTCCAGCAATATGAAAAAATCAAGTGCTTATAAATCTCCTTTAAAACAAGATATTTGATCTTTAGCAGTCACTTTTAAGAGTGGCCCATAATGTTGTTAAAATGTCAGTTCCAAGAGACATTTTATATTTAATCAGTTCTTATGATTCTTTTAAGGGGGTTAGGAAATTATAAACTAATTTTAGAAGCTGTCAAAGGGTTAAAAGTTTTCTTTAAAACTCTGAAGGCTAAATCCTCACCTTATCTGTGCACCTTTTTCAGATAAATCACTTAAATGTAGTGTGATCTTGGCTTCAATACACAGGTTGTGATATATGGAATGCTTCCAAACTGTGTGTGCCAAGTGCATTCCAAGTTTGGGGTGAATTTATCTCCCAAAGGTCTTAGCCTAAAGCATAACTAATTTGGATTCTGCTATGCAAAACCTAGCATAACTCAAGCCAATCCCACTGAACGATTTATTTCTACCTATAGGTGGAGTGACTAAAGCAGCAGCTACAGCTTTCTCAGATATAGATAGATATACAGTATACCCTATTATATCACTTAATATAATGAAGTGTCCTTAATCCAGAATGGTGTAGAATGCAGAACAGTGCAGATATATTCACATGCATAGTATATATAAAATGCAAATACTAACATTTGAAAATAATCTGGATTAAAGACACTTCATGGATTAAGAACGCTCCAGAAATCCATTATTGTATACATTTCCCTGTACACAGCGTGAAATGTGAAAGTAAGACAGAGCTTCCCTACACTGGCCTACAGGGTGGACTATGGTGGTGTGAATTGCAGAGCACACCAAAGAATTGTGCTCTAATTGTCCCATGTGGCCATTGCTGGTGCGAACTAAAAGGTATCTCGTTCCCGTTGCTATAGTCTTGTTTGAAAGAGATGTGCTCTGAAGATCACATCACTGTAGTCCACACTATGGCACAGCGAAGACATAGTCTTAGACATAATCTATATCTCTTTCTCAAAATAGGCAATCTTATTCTCTGATATTTGACTAAAAAAAGCTTTTCAACTAACCAAAATTTACACAAAAGACTTCAATTTTCAAAATTTTTCAGGTTTTCATCAAAAACAAAAAAGTCTAAATAAATATTTGGATGAAAATTAAACAAACTTCATTTTCATTAAAAATATTTGGGGAGAGGAGAATAATTTCCCAACCAGCTCTGAATGTGGGACCCCCCAGAATTGGACCAAGTGTGTTCCAGCTTACTCAGAGTAGTACATTAGAAGTTCAGTCTCTCGCATTCAAGATAACAAATAATTTTGTAATGCTACTCTTATCATGCCGCTATTCTTCATTACCATGGTTTATCTTCACTGATTGTAAAACCAGAAGAGACCATTATGATAATCTAATCTGAACTCCTACATAATACAGGCCATAGGACTTTCATGAATTAATTCCTGTTTGAACCAGAGCATAACTTCTAAACCAAGATCCTATCTATTTTTTTTTAAATCTTGATTTTTAAATTTTAATTTAATTTAAAATTAAAATTTCCAGCACAACCCTCAGCGAATTGTCCCAGGGTGCTGGGTAACAACAGCACTCATTCAAATTTGGCCCAGTTGTTCCTCCATCATGAGGAGTGGTGGGACCAAATCTGCCACCCTAAGTCTATGATAACGGATGTGACACAAGGAAGTTTTGCTCAGTACAGCAGATTGTCTTCAGCAGTCTCTGATCTTAGATCTTTACAAACTGTGGCTGGAGAAAGCTTCACAGATGAATCATTACTGTTACCTTTATTTTCATCAGTTTTAATCATAATCCAGTGGCAGCCCTCACACTGATGCATCATTCCTCCTTTTTTGTTCCCATAAAAACCATTTCCTAAATTATTGCTTCATGAATAAATTCCTTGTGTAGTTTAAAATTATACATATACTAATTGGTTTAAAAATATTGCCTTATATAAAATTTTCAAAGAGACATAAGCAACACAAATTAAAATGTTGAGCGTTGTAATGAGATGGACACAGCACAGCTTATTTATTTATTTGTACAATAGATCTGAATGATGGAAACTTATTTAGGATCTTCTGCATCAGTGACAAGTGCTTATCTTATCATATTACCCTTCCCTCCACCAATTATTTCACCACTGAATGCCCATTTTTCTCTTTCTGCCATGAGAGTTACCATAGCTCTTTCCACACTGCTTCACGTGCATGGAGAATTCTCTGAATTAAGCTATAAAGCTGTTATCTTCTCCTCAGTCAGATCCATTTCTACTGTGACCCCCACAAGTAATCATCTAACGAGTAAAGTATGGATGGATCAGCAGTTGAAAATACCTGATTTTATTTATTTTTAAAATCCCAGCACACACATACTTTGTGATTTGGAAGCCTCAAGCTGTGCATGGGGTTATGTTTTCATTACCTCTAACCCTCCTCTGTCTTGTCTTATCCCTTACTTTTTTTCGTTTCACACTCTTCAGGGCAAGGGCTGTATGTATGTCTACACTAAGAAAAGTGTGATTTTTACAATGAGATATCTCATGGAATAAAGTTCTATTGTAAACAGGCCAGCATGTAGTTTTTCCTGATTTAGCTAGTCAAGATGAACCTATGGTTCCTCTCAACCAGCTACAATGAGAGAAAAATTACAACTTGCGCTGTCTACACTAGGGTTTTACAACGTTAGCTATCGTGTTGTAAAAATACACCTTTTTTCCTAGTGTAGACATGGCCTGTGTCTACCTGAGCACCTACCACAAGGGCACTACAATGGTGATTGGGAGTTTTGAGCACTACCATGGTGTTGTTAACAGGCAAAATAATAGCCTGTCTACTGTCGAGGAGACAGGATGCTCCTTTGGTCAGAGCATAGGAAGGAGTCAGGATATCTGTAGTCCATCCCTACCACAAACATCCTGTGTGATCTTGGGCAAGTTACTAAGCCTCTTTGCCTTAGGCCAGGTCTACATTGCAAAATTTTGTTGGCATAGCTATATCAATCAGAAAAAAAATCCACAACCCAGACCAACATAATTATGCTGACAAAAAAAACCATGTTGATGCAGCTATAATGACAAAAGAATCTTTTTGATGGCATAGCTTATGTTGTTCAAGGAAACAGTTACCTATTCCAACAAAAGATCCCTTTACCCTGTTATAAAATGCACCTCTGGAAGTGGGCTTTCCCAGCATAGCTATAATGATGAGTGTAGACAGCAGCTCCACCAGTAGATGGTGCTATATCTTTATCTTAGTGTTAGGTTCCTGTCTTGTATGTTGTTGATAGGACCCGGAGTGTGCTGGAGTTGTAACCTGCATAGGGTGACCAGAGGTCCTGATAGTATCAGGACTGTCCCAATATTAGGGGCTTTGTCTAGTATATGCAGCTATACCTCCCTCCCTCCATGGAAAAAAAGTGTCCTGATTTTTCACACTTGCTATCTAGTCACCCTATACTCGCAGTGTCCTAATAAATCTTTGACTCTATAAGCATGTATTACATTATACATGTAGAGCTGCATCAGCAAAGCCTGCTGTAGCAAAGTCTAGTGTAGACATAACCTTAGTTTCCCCATTTGGAAAATAGGATTCAATGAGCTTCGAGAATTTTGTCCAGAAGAGTCTATGCAAGTACAAAGCATTTTCGGATTAATTTCACAAATATAGCAAAATTTGAAGATTTTTTTATTGTCATAAAAATACCTGTTTTATCTAATAAATTCAGGCACTATCACCATAATTGATTATATGTTTTCATAACAGTTGTCAATAGCTGGACCTTGCAACATGGCCAAAATATATCACTTTTCTTTAAGCATCTATTTAGTTTCAGTGTTACTTTTCTAACTTAGTTCTTCCTGGCCAGCTTGACTCGTCATCTGAACCCTGTAGATTTCCACAGCCCATCCTTTTTATTAGGGAAAAAAAAAACTATACATTTGGCACTCACAAGTTGATGCACCTTGATCATGATCTTTTACAAGGAAGGGTTGCTAAGCTGAAGGAGTCTGCTGAGTCTCCTTCTGCCTCTGCCGTATTCGTCTCACTCTGTCTCTGCCGTATTCCCAGCGGCTGCAGCGCAGAGCATCACCACTGGACCAGTTTAATATCTAGGTTTCCTGCATGGACAAGTATCACCACTGGATTAGTTTGCAGTGTCACTCACACTGTGCTAGATACTTCCCCAGAAACAGGATAAAATATTTTAAAGTGTATAAGGCCTTGTCTACACAGGGAAATTGATCAGCATATCTATTGCAGCCTAGGGAGCTATTCCAGAATAAAGGTTTCTTGTGCAGTATTTCTATTCAGATTGGTAGTAGTAGGGTTGTATTTCTTTCCTTTATGGGTTATTACTACAATTAACTTCCAAACCTCACTTACTAAACCAGGAAGGAGGTTGGCCCTGGCACTGTTTATGCCCATTTTAGAGAATAGGGCCTAACAATATTTTACCCCATTGTGTACATTTTAACAATCGTACCTTAAATAACTTGTAAGAATGTTACAGCTCATACTTTTGTATTAACGTGAGTTTGTATCCTCATGTCTTTGAAAGCTTAGAGTACAGTAAAGTGACAATTGTCTGACTTTTAACAGTTTATGGAGCTTGTGTACACATCCCCTAATTGTGGGATTAGCTTAGCTGCAGGGCATTTAACAGAGCAAGAAAGATGTAGCCTTCATTGATTATGTATTTGGCTTCTCTAACAGCAATGGAATTTTATTCCAAAGTATTACTTACAATGGAGGAATATTTTAATGTTATCTGAAATAAAATGACAAAGTGTGTACAAACAGAATCTGTGTAAAAACAAGTCTCCTATGAGCAGTCTATACATAGGACTAACTATGATTGGAAAATATAGTTTTCCATGTATCAAATCAGAGCAGTAAAAGACACTATGAAAGTAAATGCTGTTGCCATATATTCTGCATCATATTTATTACAACTTTTCGGTTTTGTAAGTTTAAACTCAAGTGAATTTGAGTGATGGAAGACTGAGGGAGCCAAGAAGAATCATAGCAGGAAATGTTCAGTAATCCATAGCAGCTCTAACTTGGCAAGACAGAAGGTTGGTTGGTAGTTCTGGATATCTTCAGAATCTAGATATGACTACAATATACATCTGGTTACTTTTATATGGGCAACTTCTCGTTACATACTTAATCTACAAACAGTATGAAAGTGACAGCCAAGTGAAGATTTCTCACACTACTCATAAAATTTAAAGATTGAATTCATCAGATTCTGATTACTGATGAAAGTTGTGAAATCAAACTGATGTTTTTATTTTTAGAAGCATACTTTTCTTTGATATCTGTAATTAAAATAAGCCAAGTGATATGTTTGTTTAGAATTCTTATACATTTTTTTAAATAGCTAATTGATTACGCAACAAGTTTTTTTATTCCAAATATCATTTAACTTTTTTGAATTTTATAGATGTGTTAGAATTTGGTAGCTATTTTTGTTTTAACTATAAGCATGCATTAGAAAAAGTAAATTTATCTGAATTGGTTTTGAGGTGGCTCAGTATTTTCAAACTAATAAACAGTGCTTTAACCACTTATATCACATTGGTGTTATTTGCATGGCTAAAACTCTGTGACCAAGATTTTCAGAAAAGACTGATGATTTTATTTGCCTCAGTTTTTGTGTACTTGGCCCGACATATATTTAAAAGGCCAGATTTTTCATCTCGTGGGTGCTCAGCACTTTCTGAAAGTCAGGGCATGTTAAGGTGTCTCAAATTGGGCACCCCAAACTATTTATTTAAAAAAAAATCTTGACCTGTATGCCCAGTTCAGAAACTTCAAACCATATCCTTATGTATGTCTTAACAAAAGCTGCCCAGGGAATGCTGCTTTTAAGAGCTTTGCTTTTTATATATTGCCTCACAGTGCACATACATAATTTCCATTAGCAGTGCTAAATTTACCATACACCTTCCAAATGGATTGTTTCTTCCTGGGGACGGGTACAAGCATCTTGTTCATTTTGGCAACTTGTGTCTCTTTATTGTGATCTGCAGAGCTTAGACAAACCATGAAGTTTGCCACTTAGGCAAATTTCCAGTGAAGCCAGAGAGTTTGCTTGTATAAGGACCCTAAAACTTGGCCTATAAAAAGGCAGAAACCAGTTTTGTCACTTTAATTATTAGAACTGTGTTAGTCATAACTTCCACATAACTTTATGTGGAGGTTCTAACTACCAAGAGTCTTTAAGGGCACGGTTATCAGAAAAGGGATTTACCCATGTCATGATTCCTATCAACATGTGGCTACATCTTTGCACTGAAAATGTGCCTGTTAGTGCCAATATTACTCTCAGGTCCCTTTTGTTCAAGTACAAGCATCATAAACTAATCAGAAGGCATTTATAATATTGCTTTGTTGGTACAGGCCTTCTTTCTCTCATACTATTTTCTCTGCAGAAATTTTACTGCATAATGTAATGTGATTTCATAATATGCATACTGCACAGTATAAAGATACTACACAAATTAAAACCTTAAAGCAGTAAAGGAAAGTCACCAAACATTACACCACTGAACGCAAAGCACTCTCTGTCCACCAAGTGATGTGCCAACTTCAGTATTTTCTAGATTTCCCTTTTTTAAAACCTCTTAATTCTCCCATTATCATTTTGGTGAAAAGCCAACAATTACATTACAAACAAACTAGTTTTTTTACTTGTCAAATAATTAAATCAAATTAAACACTACTAGAAAATAGAAAGACGTTGGTTCTGACAAACCTACATTTTACTCTTTAGCTTTCAACTTTATTAAAATCTCATTGAGAGATGTAGTAGAAAAATCTGTAGCTTTGCAGTTTGCCTTTTTCTCTGAGTGCTATGCCTAGCAGATAATATAGTCTCTTCTGCTACCCAGGACAACATATCATAACTGAATGTTGCCCTATGGATTGAGTTCACACTAGCAAGAAGAGTCTTGGGGTAACTCTTGAGTGTGGGCAAACTTATCGTGTTGGGATTCACGCCTTAGCTGCCAACATCTGAAAAAGTCTCATAAGGCCCATTTTTATAAATACTCTCAGGGCTTTTGTACTTCCGATTGGCAAAGGTGCACTGTGTATTGTAGCAGATTTTTGAACGTTGTCTGAGAGCACTTTGCAAGCACTAGCTAATCACTTCAATGTAACTGAAGTTGATAGCTAATATTAACCTCATTTTGAAGATAGGAAAACTGAGGCTGAGAGGTTGTTCACTTTCATGGCTAGTGTATTAGAGACTACGTCAGAGGTGGGATTAGAATATAGGCATTCCTAGCTCTCAAACCTGTATTTGGTGCACTGGACCTATCATATCACTGAGTTGCTCCTAATGGTGGTCAGAGGTCATATTGGCTGCTTTCCAAAGAATGCAGTTCAAAAGGCACTTGCAGATGTGTAGAACAAGCAATGACAGTTTGGTTGATGCTGACCCCTCCAGCCATGAATTGCTCTGGAGTCCTCATAAAGAAAGGGACCTGTATTTGCACTGAGTCTAGAAGATGGCTGCATAGGTGCCCATAAATAATCCATTGCCTTCAACATTATTGATGACTAGTTAATTTTTAAAAATGTATTTGGAAAGTGTTTTTCATTATTAAGCTTCCTTCCTCTCAACATAAGGGAGTTAGCCACAAAAACGCAGACCCCGTCACTATATGTAAACACATTAAAAGTTGCAAGACCAGGCTCCAAGTGATGAAAATAATAAAGCTATTATTAAAACAAATTAAGCATACCTAGAAAACAGCCAACCTTGCTAAATTGTGTCTCACGTACTGCCACTCTTATTCAGGTAACAACTTATCCAAAAAGAGAAATCACACTTTAATTGTCCAACTCAATAGAAAAAAGCAATAAAATCCTTCTGTATATCTTCCAACAATTTCATGGTATATGTATTTAAAAATGAGTGAGGCGAGAAGAGAGATTATCCTTCTGATAAGTTATACAGGCAAAAGGCATGGTTTGTTTAACTGTCTCAGAGGAGATGGTACTGCAATGATATGGCAATTATAATTGATTTCTGACAAGGGAGAATTGGTTAAAAAAATAGGTGGTTAGATAATCTGGTCTAAGCGTTATTAAAATGTTCACCTACTTTCAATATTCCTAATGATTGCAACTAACATTGAAGGCTTAGAGAAAAAGGTGGTTGTTAAAGGCATAGGAAGAAATTTACAGGAGGGAACATCTATGTAAGGGAATAAGAATGGGCAATTGTAGGTACAAAAGTTTCTTCCTTAAGTAGTTCAGAATCTGATAGGTGGGTTTTGGGTAAATGAAGGCACAGTAAATCCTTTTAGTTCAGTTTAACCAGGTCCATCAACTGCAGTCTGAAGACAGTTTCTTTGCTGGTCTTTACCTCTTCACTGTCAGCCCAATTTTGCAGTCCTGTTCCAGCAACAGTAAATTAACATTTGTAATATGTGGAAATTCTGGGTTGCACCACTGGTCTATGGGAGATTTAATTTCCCATACAATGTAAACCAGAGTAGCCCATGGCATTGTTAGAGTCTTGGGTGAAATCAATGTAATGTTGATCGTCTCATTATTTAGTCCCTTTCAAAGCAGTTCCTAATGGAATTGTAAAAATTTAATAACAAGTTCTACTATTTGATTAAAGTAAGAAAGCTTTCTCAAACGACGCAGATAGTGAGCTGAATTATGTGTGGAACAATTTAAGGCAACAAGAATAGTACACACATCACTAGCTCGAGAAAATACTCTTCCTGCCTAGTGTCAAAAGAATTTGTTTAAAAACAAACTGTACAGCACTTTGAAGTATTCCTTTGGGATTTAAATTTTCTCGGCGCAGTTTTGAAAATGTTATGATCTAGCGTTAAAAGGAAGTGCTTAAATTGTTAAAAGCAGAATCCAAAGCGCATACCATACTGCCAATTCTTTCCTACCCAGCTTTGAAAGAGCTCAGAAAAAAAAAAAAACCAAATAAAAGCAATTTTCAAAATACTGCGTTGGTGCCGCCAACGTATTCAAGAGTCTCATATTTTGATGGTGCTTTGATTTTGACAAAATAATGTTTTACTTATCTTGGTGTTAAACGAAAACACCCGCTCTTCTTCCTTCAGCCCTCCGTTTTGCTCAGAACGTCAGAATAATCAGCTGAATCGCTAAATATTGTTAGCTGATTGCTTCCTCCCTCACAGCAATCCCAGCGCTTCATCTACCAGATTGCAAGGAGTGATTGTTTATACTTAGGGGAACATAAATTCTGGGATCCGATTTTTAAGGCAAACCTACTGGGACTTGTTTGCCAGAGGCTGCATCTCTCTGGCAAACGGGTCAGTGCAGCTAGTCTACGAGTAAGGTCTCCTCTACAGAGAATGAATTTTTAAACTGCGGCTCCTTCTAAGGCTTAAAAAATTAAAAGCTCTAATGAGGATAACGCAAAAGTAAAAAAAAAAAAAAAAAAAGTCGCTAATAAACCTCAGTGGAGGGGTGGGGTAAAGAAGACTTCCTAAGGGGAAGGGAGGGAATTGACTATGATCTCCAGTAAAAGAGAGATTTGAAAGCTACTTGTGGCTGTTACTTGTGAAGCCTCATTTAGCATCGAGTGTACCAAGGGGCTTCTGTTCAGTGGTGACAGCTCAGTGGGAATTCCCACTCCAACAACCCATGAAGTGTTACTGCATAATTATTCACCTTCTGAGGCCCATTAGAAGGTGTCAGCAAAGAAAGAAATTCAATTTAAACTCACCCCTCTGTGCTTAATACTGCAAGGCGTTGATGTTACCTATTATATGTGGTAATGCCTGGGCACAATGGCGCGAGTTAAGGAATGGCAGTCGAACTTCTGAATTGCTTTGATTGCCTCTGTTTCAGACACATTCTTCGGGTGCCTTTCAACGCAGGTGAGTTAGTTACCGGCTTGCTTAAAGGGACGCTGCCGCAGGAGCGAATCATGAGACGCTGCCGCGGGTCAATATATTGAGGATGTGTCTAGGTGTGTGTAGAATACACCAATGATCAGCAGATTGGTACCACGACAGACTACCGTGTGTGAGTGCGCCTGAATCTGGGCGTAGTCCAACCCATGCGTTACAGCCTAGCAAAGGACATCAGAGAGAGGGCTGTGGGGGCGGGAAGGGGGCTCTAAAGCTTGTCTCGTTCACCAACAGCAGATGATCCAATGCCAGGTGTTACCTTCTCTCTCTAAGGAGGCTGGGACCGAGGCGGCTACAAGCAAACAGTCAATCGCTCCGCACTTTACCCAGCCGCTGACAAGCTGGCCATTGCCTACGCGCACACGCACGCAAAACCCCAGCGGAAAGGTGACCCCGGCCAGCAGAGCCTGGCTGCGTCTTCGGCCCTCAAGGGGCCGGGGTTAGTAAGAACCTGCGGGGGGCTGGTCGCTTTCCCAGCGCCAAGCGGCCGCGCGACACGGCCGTGGGGACAGACGGCCCAGCCCCTCCGCGCCGGGCCCCGACCCGGCCAGGCGCAAAGGGGCGGCAGGACGCAACGGGGCCGTCGGAGGGACTGCAGGCTGGGAAGCGAGCGCCCGGCTCAGAGCCCCTCCGGGAGCCTCCTGAGAGCCGCCCTCCGCTTTGACTTCAGGGCGGCCAGGGGTCACGCTCCTTCCGCGGCTGCTGCGGGCAGAGGCGCAGCTTTCAGCCGGCCGCACAGAGCCTGCTCGGGCCAAACCGCGCCGGCCCGCCAATTACCCCCAGCCGCCCCGGGGTTTCCGGAGCGCCCCCGTTGGCCGCCCTGCCGTCGCGGCGGGGAAAGCGCAGGGGGGCGCTCTCCGCCCGCTCGCTGAGGGTGCTCGAGCGGCGCACACAAGCGACGCTCCGAGCGGGCGGGCGGGGGCGGGGAGCCGCCGAGAGAAGACCCAAGCCACGCGCGGGGCAATGAACCCAGCGGGGAGGGAAGCAGAACAGAAACCGGTCAAGTCAGCGGGCGACTACCTCGCCTCCTCCGCAGCCACACCGGGCCCGATCAAAGCCGGCGCGCCGGCTAACCTGGGACCGAGCAGCGGGGGTTAGGCGCCGGGGACATTGCTGCAGCCTGGGAAGTTGCAAGGGGCCGGCGCGAACGGCCACACGCATGAATTCTGTCTGGCCGGGGGGACGGCCAGAAAGGGGCCGAGGAAACTCTGAGAGCGCCTAAAACATTGGCGTTTAGGGTCCGGGCCGCGAAATAAGCCAGAGCTGCCTTCTAGCGCTTGGCCTGGAAAGGGAAGAAACGAGAGTTCCGTGAGCGGGTGAGGCAGGGCGGCGGCGTTGAAATGGCGAGTCGACGCCTGGAGAGGGTCCTGATCCGAACAGTCCTCTGCGCCCTGCCTCACCCCACCGCAGGCGCCTTGTCCAAGCGTGGGATGAATCAGCGACCTTGGAAGAGGGACTGGGGAGGTGATCGTTGCCCCCTGGAGGAGATGGGGAACACACGCACCCGTCTGACGTGGAGCGTTTTACTGTATTTTCAGAGAGTCTCGTGGAAGATAAGTACCGCTTGTACGAAAATCCATAAAGGCGAAAAACAAAGTTGCTCCTCTAGGGCTGGATCCATTAGAGAACCTTTCAAAGCACATAGCATAGAACATAATTATGCCTCTTGCTGAGCTATCCGCCTACCAGAAGCAGTGAATGGGCAAATTCTGGTTTCAGTAACCCCAAAACGGAGTAACTCCATTTAAAGTAAGATTTAGCTCCCTGGTTCTTTAAAACTGCACTTACCGGGATCCCAGACGTAATGTGCTTTGCATTAAAAGGAATGGGGGGAAAGTAGCAAGCAAACTGAATAGTTCCAAACAACATTTAAAAGCCACAGGACTAGACACTCAGAAATTCTAACTGAAGTGGTTTCTTCCCATACACACTTTTCTGATGCGTAACGAACAGCTTCCCTGAAAGGTTCTGAGCAAATTAATCTGAGAAAAAGAAGAAAAGAGAGAGGGGAAAAAAGCTACAAACAATACTAGAAAAATTAAAAGTAAGCGGTCTAAGATTTAAAGTAAATATTTCACAACCCGTTTTTCCTCCCGGGGGTTGGAAAAATCAAGCCCTGATTCTTAATAAGTTCCTTTAATATAATAAAACAGAATATAATGATACTAGCTGATTTAAGCGGCGCTCTTCGGTATGCTAGGAAACATCAAGCTATTTTGAATTAGACTGAAAATGTTTCAACCTTTCGTCAGATCCGATTCAGCTCTGGAAGCACTAAATCTTATGCCACTACACTATTAATCGGTTCTCAAGTTTTCCTTGCTATTTCTCCTCACTGCCAAATTAGAGGTCGCTTCACCAAACACAACTGAAGTATGCCCGTTGTAGGCAAGCACGCATCTACGTATCTACACACACGTATAATATACGTTACATTCAAGTCTAGTGAATTTTTTTTTAGATGCCATCATCCATTTTAACAGTACTGACTTGTTGAAGGCTATGAAAATGTTAATGGGTGTATCCGCATAGAATAAAGTGTTCAGCATTCATTTTCCTTTTTACATTCTCAGGAAAAAAGGCTGGACTTAATACAGGTCAGAAACCTTTTAATTACTGTTTTTCATCTTTAGATATTAGGTCGATGGGGGCTAGAGAGAGGCGACAGAGAGCGCGCATTTAAGCAGAGTCAGGAATCACTAATATTTTCAACCAATTCCTCCCCTCGCTACCCTACTGAAAAGTTAAACTGAAAAATGACAATGAAAAGCTGGAATAAGAGGGAAAAGTAGGACATGAAATTTGATAGACATTGCTACAAGTTTGACGGAAAAGACTTAAAAGGTCAGAGCAAATGAGAATGGCCACAATAATTCTAAGGTGCTTGAAAGGTGAGTTGATGGACACTGGTTTGACCTGAAGGTCAGCAACTAGTTTAATTTTACCTTGATCTACACAATGCTTGGTTTAAAGACAGGAAAACTGGCAGCTGGTATCAAACAACTCAGTGCCTTTAACTAGATGGGTTTAGTAAAAATAAATCAAGCTACAAACGGGAAAAGGATTAGAATTTTGTTCTTGAAGAAGTTAAGGGAAAAAATGTCTACTCTTGTACAACCTGCAGCCACCAAAGAGATCTTCCCCTGTTCTTTAATGGACTCTCACAACACACCTTTGGGGGAGAAGGAAGAACATTGTCATTTGTACATCAAATTTTAAACCTGCTCCAGTTCCAGAGAAGCTAGCTCCATAAATTTAGCAGAAGTCTTCTATGTATTGTCATGTTAACCTCCTTGTCTTTTAAGTGGCAGACTACATGAGCATTATTATGAGTTACCAGAAGTAGCATTCCTCTTACCTCCGCTACATTTAATTTTCCTTTTAGATGATTCTCATATTCTTTAGGATCAAAACTTTTATTTATCAAAAACCACTTAATTTTACATTTAGATATAAATAGCGCTATATATAAATACATTAATCCCATGTAAACATCATAAAAAAGAGGCACAGCAAACTGTTGCATTGTTTCAATGGATAAATTTGCAGGCCTCAGTTACATCTGTAATAAGGCTGCTTAGAAATTTAATTTATTTAAAATAATTACTGTTTTCACTTTATTTTAAATGCCCGTTACAATCCATAAATGTATGGGATCAAGTTCTTCAATGTATCACTCCTTTACAATGACTAGGAGATGCTAGTATAGACAGTTATATATTTCACATATGTGCACCAAGTGCAATCCTGGAAAAATACCTCAGCTCTGTGTACATATTTCTTTAGTCACTGAATTTCGCAGGCATGCAATAATCTGGCAAAATTAATGTCCTATATTTAAAAGAACTGGTTAGGTTTTCAAAGAGAAAAAAGGTCTAAGGCAAGAAGAGTTGGCTAGGACTTTTCACCAAAATTAAAAAATTGAATGCTTTCCCATAAGTATGTTTCTCTATCAATAAGAGACATTCAGTTCTAGGAAACCTCACAATAGTATTTTTAAAGTGATGTTCACTGACATTTATGGACAATAGCCAATTGATATATCAACAGTTTTAGTCCTCGTGGACTTTATGAGCTTGTTAATAAACTACAGTCCTTGAAATTAGCAGATTCTGGGCCCAATAGGAAAACATCTCTGATCAGGATAGATAATTCTTCATACAAAGCCATTAGCTAAGTTTTCCCCCCAATGCCTACACGAAGTTAGAGATCATTATGTTAATTAACTTATTTGTGGGTAGAGGTGGTGGCCTTATTTATCTAAAAAACATCCCCAGAACATCTCTTTACTTTTGATTTTCAAGAAATAATTGTCTTTTTAATATAAATTGACCATTTACAATCGAACCGACCTAGAGGGGAGGAAAAAAATTAAAGAGGTATATGCAACCAAGTTAATTCATACACAATGTTTTTCATAGGATCAGCACATTGGTGAATAGTAGATGCTAATGCATTTCCTTTAATTTTAGCTGTTGCAGTAATTTTCATACAGACTGATTAATTGTCCATTTTAATGTCTCAAGTGCAGTTCGCACTGGATACTACTGTTTAAAATTAGATTTCATTCCTTGTATTCCCTTGTTGACATTCAAATCTAGAGAATTATTCAGACTGTAGGAGTTCCAGGTAAATAAAGAACCACCTACAATGACTGTATTTAAAACAAAAACAAAAACAAAAACAAAACAATTAACTGACCTAATGGAATGTTTTATCTGGAGTTTATTAATACCATTTAAAATATTACAGATAAAAATCAATTACATATTTCATGCATTTAAAATGCAAATCTAAAATGTTCCAGCGAAAGGCTTTCCATTTCAATGTGAAATATCCAAATTATTTCAACATTACAATGAGACAAATAGTTTGCAGCATTTGCAAACGGCTAATGTAGTGTCAGGAGTGTTTATTAACATTTATCAATATTATTTTCAGGAAATACACATAGGCCAACGTTAGTTCAGTTTCACTTGGACAGTTTATTTAATACATGGGTTTTGGCAAACCCACTTTATGAAATATAGGAGAACTCTCACTTTAACTATACCTGAACTGCCAGCAAATGCAAATAAGTACATGCTCCATTAAATTAAATGTCATTCAACAATTATCAAATATTATTTGCTTACATTTTAATGCCTATCTAAATTAATATTCAAGCAAAAACTATATCCTGAAGTGCGATCTGAAGATACACTTCAAGAAACAAGTCCAGGAAAAAAAAGGCAGTTAACTAGGACTGCAACAATAACGCTTAATATTTTCTCGTGACAAAAGAAAAAAAAAGCTCAAGTGTACTTCAATATATTTTCAAATATTTACTAGAAGTAATGTACAAGAAAAATACTATACAAAATCGTCTCCTGGACAACTGAACCTCACACCGATACATTGGTGGAGTTATATTTAATTGTTAGCTAATCTAGAACGATTCCCCAGTTGTACAAACCATTAGATTCAGATGTATTTTACAAATATTTTATTTTCCTATTTCTCTCCACCACTCTTTTTTTTGGCATACCAACTACAGCTTCGCTTGAAACAAACGATGCTTCTTTATTTGATTTGAATTTAAATTACAAAAAAAAGATGTAATCATAATTATTTTCAGCGTATTGTGTGAATGGACAGAAACAGGAACTACACAAATGGACGGGTGGACTAGCAAACGAGATTAAATTTGGAAAGTGGGGTGGAAACCTATTTTTCAAAAGGACAAATACGTAGTCACTCTGGTTTCACTGGAAAGCAGTGCTTTTTAAAAAAATTAATTGGATCAGGATCATTTTAAATTAAACATCAGCGCTGCGGTTCAAAAATAACAATTGCACTATGTGTTTATAAAAAGTTTGAAGTGGTTGTCACACTCCAAAACCGTTCCCTCTATATCCAGAAAACAGACGTGCCACTTCTTCGGCAACTTTGTTTTTTTGTTTGCTCCCAGCCGTACCTTTGGTGGTTGGGGGGTTGTTTCTTTTTAATAATACCTATAAGGGTAAAAGGCTCTTGACCTGTGAAATGGCGATTACATTAGGCATTTATCTGCTGCAGAGCGTGTGATTTCTAGCTCAACACGGCAGGATACTTTTGGAAAGAAAAGTCTCCAATCCCCTTTTCACCAAGATGCTTCAAGCGGCAGCACTTCTGCCCCGACTTTCTCGAGGGGGCCCTGTGCCGCTCCCTCCCTCCACGCTCGCTCAAGCTACTTTGTCCCGCTCTGCCTCCTCCTGGGCCACTCCCCCCCCCCAGTGCTTTTCTGGTCCAGCCCCGGCTCCCCTAAAACCGGGCGCGCCGTGAGGAGGCTGGCGGGGGTGCCCGGCACCGAGGAAGGAGCCGGCGCCGCGGCCGAGGGAGGCCCCGGGGAGCGTGTCCGTGAACACAGTGCACGTTACTTACATGTCCATGGCCCCTTTACACAGTCACTCACACGGGGAGGGGGCGCCCCGCCGCGGACCTTCACTCCAGGCCGTTCCTGTGGCCGGGCTCCGGGGGCTGCAGCAGCTCCGGGGAGTGGCAGGGCGGGCTGCCCGCCGCGCTGTGCTCGCTGTCGGTGTCGCTGCCCTTCTTGCCCCCGCTGCCGGAGCCGCCCCCGCCGCCGCCCCCCCCGCCGCCGCCGCCGCTGTGGGTCTTCACGTGCTTGCTGAGGTGGTCGCTGCGCATGAAGCGCTTGTTGCACACGGGGCAGGCGAAGCGCTTCTCGCCCGTGTGGGTCCGCAGGTGCCGCTGCAGCTCGTCCGAGCGCGTGAAGCGCTTGCCGCAGAAGAGCCAGTTGCAGACGAAGGGCCGCTCGCCCGTGTGCCAGCGCAGGTGCGCCTTCAGGTGCGACGTCTTGCCGTACACCTTGCCGCAGCCCGGGATGTGGCAGCTGTGCAGCCCCTTGCGCCGCAGGCTGGCCCCGGCCGGCCCCAGCCGCTCGGCCTCCTGGCAGTTGGGGCAGTCGCAGGTGGCCCGGCCGGAGTAGCGGCGGGCCGAGGAGCGGGGCGAGCCCCCCAGCGGCGCGGCGGGGCCCCCGCCCAGCATGGAGCCCCCGGCGCCGGCCAGCGGCGAGGGAGCCGAGTCCGGGTAGGAGCCGGGCAGCACCGGCTTAAATCCGTCCATGAGGTGCTGCCCGGCGGGGCTGAGCAGGTGCGAGGAGGCGCCGCTGCTGAAGGCCGAGTGGCCCAGGCCCGAGTAATCCGAGTTGTAGCCGCCCAGCGGCGAGTGTAGCGAGCTCTGCAGCCCCCCGGCGGCCGGGTGCAGGGAGCCCGGCAGCGCCGCCGCGCCGTTGGGGTTCTGCACGTCGATCCAGCCGGCGCCCACGTCCCACCAGCTGGAGGCGCCGGCCGAGCCCACCTCGCCGGCGCCGAGGCCCGGGTGCGCGGGCTTGAACCAGGACTCGTAGGGGTGCGCCATGCCCACGCGCGGGTAGATGCCCTGCAGCCCGTCCACCGACGCGTGCACCTTGGAGAGGAAGACTGGCTGGTGCGCCGCCGCCTCCTGGGACGCGCCCCCGCCGCCGCCGCCGCCGCCCCCGGAGCTCACCGGCGCCTGGAACACGGAGTAGTCGCTGGCGAAGGGCGAGCTGGCGGCGGCCGCGCTGCTGGAGGTCAGCGAGAAGGCGCTGGAGCCCGGCGAGCCGCCGCAGCTGAAGGAGTCCGAGACCAGGGCGGCTGCCGCCGCCGCGGCCGCCGCGGCCGCCGCCGAGGAGCCGTTCCGAGGAGCGCCCGACACCCCGAAACCCGACAGGCTGGAGCCCACCACGTTGCAGCTGCCCGAGGAGGAGGAGGAGGAGCGTTTCCAGGGGTGGAAGCCTTTGGCGAAGGAGGACGCGCTGTCCGAGAGGGACGAGGGAGACGGGCTGGGGCTGCCGATCTTATTGCAGGTGGCGGCGAGCATAGCCAAAGGAGTCGAGCCTAACCTCGGTTCTTCCTGCAGAGGGAGGGTGGGGGACGAGAAGGGCATCAGCCTCGGGGTATGCCCTCAAAACAACCCCCCGTCCGCCCGTCTCCCCGCGCGGCTCTGCCCCTCGCCCCAGAGCCCGGCCCCGGCAGGCTCGATTCGCTCCATCCCCACTCCCCCCCCGCGAGAAGGGAGAGAAAAGTTTTGCTAGCCCTGCCGAGTGGAGGCTTCCTAGGAAACGGGCTCGCTAAAGGAGAGCTGGGCTTTACACGACGTCCGGACAGCGAGGGTGCGTGAGAGCTAATGAGCCTAAAAGGGGTGGGGGAGGAAAAAAAGTTATTTCTTTTACCCGCGGTGATAAAACTAGGCATCCCCCACCGCCCCCCGGCCCAGATGCAGCCGCGCTGCGGCTTGTCCTCCTTTCCCCCAGGAACTAGCGTGTTCGCTTCTCTCAGGCCAAAAAGACCAGGCTGCAGAAAGCTTTTCGGCAGTCTTAGCTAGGACTAAGGAGGGCAAAAAAAAAAAAAAAAAAAGACAAGTTCCACCTACCTGCTGGACGCGACAGGCTGAAAAAACGTTAAAAGGAAAAAAAAGAAAGAAACCCGCGATCTGTTGCAAATATGAAACTGCGCACGGACGGAGAAAGCGCTGCTGTTTTTCTCTCCAGCAGTCAGTCACATGTAAAGAAGAGAGGCCACTCCACCGGGGATACAGGAACAACACAGCCCAGGCGCCGTAGGTCGCTTCTACAAATGCCCTTAAACCCTTTCCCTGCACACTGAAAAGTGACTCCGGCCCCTTTCCCTCCCCCTACCCCTCCTTTTCTTTCCTTTCTCCTAAACTCGCTTGTACTTACGGGGGGGAAGAACCTCAACAGAGGCGAGTGATAGCCCTGGTCAAGACAGGGGCTGTTTTAACCCCCTCCAATCGACAATAAAAAGAAACTAATTAAACCAGCAAGAGAAAAAACCCTTAGACTCACCCCTAGAAGTGAAGTTGCCATCACACAAAAGTGCCCTCCTCTCAGAGGATCTTTTTTATATTGATAAATCAGAGGCCGTGTTTTTTTTAGAGGTGTGCAATACAATGATCAGTTCCGCCCATTCCACCTCTATTGTAGCTCCCTCTCCAGCTTTGAAGTGCCGCTGAGTCTCAGCCCAGCCAATCTACGGCCTCGCCGGGCCTCTCAGATGCGTTACTGCGTGAGGTCATCAACACCGCCGAATGCATTCAGCAGCCGCCTCAGCAACCGCAGCTCTCCGAAAAGAAAGACAGAGAGAGAGAGATTGCGAATTGAAGGGAGGGCAGACAAATACACAGCGCCCACAAATTCTCAGAGCAAACACCCGAGTGCATTTCTGCTTCCCCTCTTCCCCGTTCGCCTTCTCGGTCCTGAACACTCTGTGCAGCATTTTCAGTTTAGCGAATGTCACCCAGTTCATTCTTTTGTAGGTCTGGTTACTCCTTGCTTCCCCCCGCCCGGCTTTAGAAATGTGGACGCAGTCAGGTTCGTGTGTCTAGAAGTTGTGGATTTGTCTTCTGCTCGACTTTTTTGGTTGGTTTGTTAGGTATCGGGGGTTGATCCGAAGGCCCCAGTTTCCTCATGGGGTGTTTGTTGCCCCTATAGCTAGTCCTGATTGCTGTTCCCTTCATTCTGTTTCCGACTGTTCATCTTGCCAAGGGAAGCCGGAAAATATTTCCGTACAGTGACTATCTCCCCGCAGTTAGGTAAATTTCTATCCGGATTCCTTTTACATTTCTTTTGCTTTGTGCGAATGTTTTTTTTTTTTTTTTTTTGGCAACCCCCAGGTTAGAGGTACCCGGGGATCATTGGTGGTATATATTCTCAGAAAGTGTCATCAGAGTTTCAGGAACACAGCAGGTATACAGCAATGTAACCAATATTTCATTTGTCATTCCAGGCTATGTATTGAAAATACGCAGCTTAATCTCCTCGTCTGTCCTTGTCCAAATGTTGATAGTTTAAAGGTAGAAGTTATTAATACCGTGAACAATGGAGAGCTGCGTTGTTTTGACTGGACTGCTATGTTTGGGTTGTGTTAAAAAAAACCTAATCAAATGCATCAGAGCTGCCTAAAATCCTGAAAAATACAGCTGTCTCTGAGTGAGGTTGTATCACTGGGGTAAATTTCCTGTAGCAAACTCGGCTTGGATGTTTGTTTGGTTTTTTGACTTGTTTTAACGTTGCGGGGGATATTGACCGTACATCATATCTATTGATTAAGGGGGTAACGTACATTATCATACTTTGAAGTAAGAGTGAAGTAAATTAATGAACTGCTTTCTTTCTCTGAAGGCTGACGGTTACCATAAATGTCGTGTTTCTCTCTGCGAACTGCTCTGAATGATTTTAGCCTGTTGAGAAGGCGTGACAGGCCAGCCCAGAAGGAGGAAGGGGTGGGGGAAGGAGGGAACTCTGTTTAACAAATAAAAAAGAATTAACTTCATTGCTTTGGTCTCTTCCTATAATGATATTCATTTTACAGACCTAATGCACACTTGTTTAAATTTCGGGTTTAATTCTAATCAATACCATCATCCGCAAAGGGAGGGGGGAAGCATGTTCTTGAGAGACTCCCTTGTATGAATGCTTGTTCACTTTTATCTCTACTTTCTTTATCAGCCCGACCTGGAGTGTAACTATTAAGACATAGATCAGAACGTTTAAAAGCAAAACACGCATTTTAAGCAATATGCTTTTAAGAGGAATAGAAGATCGCATTTTGTGGTGTGCCAGAGGCTGCATAAAGCTCATTTACCCTCAGTCTGATAAAGTTCCTCTATGCATGTTACAATACGTGAGTAAAGTAAAATGCTTAAGTAATATCTTTTAAAAATAACCTCTCTAGTTAGGTCTTTAATTAGTTTGCGTCCACATTTGTCTACATTTTGTATTGAAATGAGTCTCTTTTATGAAGTTTGTTTGTTTGAATACTTTTACTGACTTTTCTTTTTTAATTTTGTTCTGACCCTCTTTATTTTTCAGTTTAAGTTCTCCTGTGTCAAAATAAATAAAGCAGTGAGACACTGACGTGGGAAAAAAGGAAAAACTCTTACAAAAATCGTGAAGTCGCTAAAAGGGAACTCGTCAAAAGGTTTCAGGGGGAAAACAAAGGCAATACATAATCATAACTGAATAAAAATACAAAAATAGGGTCTGCAGCATCATTCTGCTCTTCTGATAGTTTCATTGAAACTGGAAAAATAGCAGGTCCGAACTTTGAGAGAAGTGAGCTGATCATTTCTGAATTCACCCCAGGAACATCTGTAACCTTCCCCTTTTGTATACATTGCCTGCTGTGCGGAGGATTTAAGGAAGCTTACAATTTTGTTTGCATTTGCGTTATTGACCACTACACTTAAGGGTGTATTACATCAAGATAATATGCAGGTTTGCGGGGAAAAGGGGAGGGGAAAAAAGCTAGCAAGTAAAGGCTTTTCCGAAATTAATTAAAACTTTTTTTCCATTTGAAGTTTAATGTACTAGGGTAGATAAATGTTCGTGCTGTTTCTTGAAAACCTGTGGGATCCACTTTCAATAAAGCGAAAATCTATTAGCATTCTGTATGCATCTGCGGCATAAATTTCATTTGAATTTCAAATTTAATAAACCAGGAGGTTTTTAATCATCCCTGGTTTTATTTGTTTGATATTAACATGCTTATTGACCGGGTCTGTTGACCAGTTTGATCATTACAGGACAGCAAAAAGTTAATTAAAACGACCACAGCTCCTTAATCATATCATCTGTCTCATCCATGTCGCTCCCTTTATTACGGGCTATGATGGATAGTCTCCCAGATTAATTTCTCTGTTTCTTCGATTTGGACAACAGCTTTTGGGACCTAATTTACATCCTAATTTACAACAAGTTGCTCAAGTATACCAAACACCCTGTGTCTACAGTATACATTAGCGATCTCAGAACTTTAGCCGCAAGGATAGCTTTCGGTAACCCTTTCCTTGTACGAGAAAAATGGCCCGGTATGACACCCCGGACCCTGATAATCAAATAAATAAATGCTCCTAGAAGGGTTAGCTGCTGCCTGTACACAACGTGCTTTAGAGGTAGCTCTTTCGGTTTGATACAGTGGAAATAGCGTTCCTCTCCGGCTACTTCCAAAGGGCATAGCTGGAAAGGCTTTAATCTAAATAATGACCAAATCACATCTTGAAGGTAAATTTCAGAAATGAGAATGGGTTTCAAGTGTTTGTACGATGTGAGTGCGCGTTTTGTGTCTCTCCCGCCTGAATGTGGTTGTGATGTATTGATATCATGTTATATCCTGAATATTATACACTTCCCATTAGATCGCGTAGTGATTGTATCTATTTTTTCAGCTGTCTCGGTAAGCGTAAAGTGAACGCTACGGCTTGGAGCGAAAGCTGACTGTTTAGGAAACAGGTTTAAATTCAGGTTTTGACGTATGAATACATCGGCAGTGATCTCGTTGACTTGCAGGGTCACTGCATTGGAAACTCCTGTCTTGGGCTGGTATGCTGATAAATAAACCTTGCGGGAGGTGGAGGCGGGGGAGGGAGGGGCCCCCTCCGGACGCTGTATTTGGACAGTTTTGAAGCTCTCAGGTTTATGGCCAAAGTTTCTTCAGTTCTCGCATTCCTGTGGGAAAGAAAACTTAGACAGATGCCAGCAGGTACTTGTGGATTGAGACGGGCACCCCCTTTTTCATCCCTGCTCTAAGCCATGCTCACCTGGAAGTTGTCTAACGATTTACTGAGCAGTGAGAACAAACTCTCCAAGCTTGCCTCGGTTCAGCTTGGAAGGAAAACTGGAAGGAAAAACCACAGCCCCCTCCCAGAAAGGACTGTATTGTTGTTCTGATGATCATTTACTCATAATAATGATTAATGTTGTTATTCAATTGTCATCCACACATTTCCATTGCTGTGGCTGATTTTGGACGTTTCTCTCATTACTTAACCTGGGCAAATCATTTGTTTACAGCTGAGCAGTAGGGTATCTTGGTCTAATGGGATGCAGCCTCTGCTGAAAGCAGAGAATCCTTTTTTCTGGCTGTATTTATTTCCGAGCACAATGTACCTATTTGATATCTCAAATTGTACCTGCACGCCCAGTTCCCAGTGCTGTGCACGAACTCTGTTGATTTTTTCAAAATCATTCAAGCCCACTTTTGTAACTTGATGGAGCCTTAACGCTGCGGCTTTCTCCCCTCGAAAGGGATAAAGCGTCTCGAAATGGGCATCGGTCTTTTTATTTACTGACTCCTTTTAGCTAGGGCACAGACCGATCTTCTATTTTCAGCCGATTGGGAGAAAAAATATGGTTGTGTTTTGTCAAAAAGGGGTTATGCGTCTCTCAGATTATGTATGCCCATGTAATTAGATCAGTCTGTGAATACAGTATGCACATATTGTATTTAGAGGGAGAAAGAGAGGCACATTCAGATCACACTGTTTTGATATGGGGGTGTCTAAAATACACCCGAGCAACATTTTCACAGATATTATGTCACTGTACACCAGCGGCGTTCCTAAGTGATCATGTAATACACGAGGCATGTTATGGAGAGAAAGTGAGCTGCTAATCTCTACGTGCGTGTGTATGCATGTATTTCTGTTATGCACAGAGAGGGGGACAGCGAGAATGCACGAGATAGACCCGCTCCCTGCAATACAGTAGGTCGCTTTGGTTTTTTCCTACAATAGATTTGTTTAAGCTGTTTTCTATTTTGCTATTATATATCACTTCCTCACAGCTACCACTTATGGTCAAAAACCTACTAAATTCTTATCCTTGGAACTATTGATTTCTTTTCATTCTGCACTGTTAGTAGAGGAGGTAATGCTTCCAGATTACCCAGCGTCTCCTCCAGACGGCTGACAATTGCAATCGCAGTTTCGGAAAGATAAATGTTACTTTGGGAATTCTGTTTAATTACAAATAATCTAGGAGCTGTTCTGGGTCCGATGGTCTAACCGCACATGTGTTCGAATCACTGGACAAGCTTTCCAAACGTGTGACAAGAAACTGTAAACGTTTGAGAAATCGGTATGCAAAATCTGACGTTCTCATTGATAGCGGTTCTCTAAAGCCAGGTTATGCCCTGAAAATCCCTTTTAAAAAACCCACCCACGCACAGAGCAACAGAAGTCACGGTTTGCAGAGTATATAAAAGAAGAAAAATGAAACATTTCCACGGATAGTCCCATTCTGCCAATTGCAGAAAAGCGACAACATGAAAATAAATCCTTTTTTTGCTGTTGGCAATTAAATACAAGAATTCCTGATCCTCGGCTAATGATGCATACCATTAAACAGTTGTTGCTCCTGTTTTCAAGAAGTCCTGCGATTTGCCTTGAAAGAGCCCAATATTGATCTATTTACTGTTCCACTTACAATATAGCTGCCACCTTTTTTTGTTGCTCTTTGCCTATATAACAGAGTAATTAGCGTCCCCAGTCAGCCCCCCCTCCCCCAGTTGTATTAACTGGAAGGGCGCGGGGGGGGGGAGGCGAAGGTGGCGAACAGGTTATTCTCTTAACCTGACCTGGCTGTAAGAGTGAGATGAGCAACACTGAACAGATGTCCCCATTTAAGCCATTCTTTTCCCACATGCCTGCTGAATATTGCCATCGCGCAGGAAGCTCGCTTCAAACCTGGCCCGTTCCCGGTCATAATGGCCAAGTTATTCTGGCCCAGTGAGCACGAACAAAATGGGCTTCAGATCGCGTGCTTTAGAATAATTCGAGTCCAGGAAAAAGCCAGACCAAAAATAAAAAATGGTTAAAAAAGCATTTTGAGCTCTGCTCGCAGGAGAAGAACTTGCTCAAAAGATCGTTATTCCCCACCCACCCCCCTTTCCCGGCAAATATGGTATAATTTACAGCGCAATTTAATAATCCGAGGGGCACTGCAAAAGCCCTTTGCGTTGTAAACCGCTTCTAATTACCTGCCAGAGCAATTAGCTGACTATCACGAAGAAATTAGATCGCTCAATGTAGCATAAATAATGCGAATAATTTTGTAAGGAGAATGGAAAGCGAGACCTGGTGTTTCTTTATAAGGAAATAACACCTCGTACTGTACGAACCCTACATGAACACATATTAATGTCTAGGCATGTCTGGAAATGAATCCGAACATGAACCTTCTGGCTTAGATTCAGGGCTTTCTTCATTTACATATGCGGGGTGAAAGTCGGCTTCCAGGCGTTTAGATACAGAGCTCTTCCAGATCACAGTAATTAACACATAGCGACTTCAATAGGAAAACCTGTTTTCCAGATGATTTTTACAATGCGGCTTTATGTCTCATTTGGCAGTTTAAATAACTGGAGTTGTTTTCTGGCTGCATCTCTACTATCATCTGTTGAGCATATTTTGCCTAGAATACTGACCAAAATGCAGGAGCCGAATTTTTCTGGGTGGGTAATGTACTGTGTATGCTCCTAGATTGGGGGCCATTTCTGCTTCCTATGCTACTATACGGTAGAGTCTAAACAGATTGTCTGTAATTCTGTTATACGATTGTCTTTTTAAAAGTTTGTGTTACTCATCCTTTATATTCACTTCTGTTGCACAGGACAATAGAAAACGTGTGCACGATTCGCAGTGCTTGAAGAGTGTTTTGTCTCAAAGTGAAAGTTGTTTCTGAAACCAGATTTTGCAGAAAAGAAATCTCATTCTTCGAGGGGGGGGAAGTTATTTATTTCGAAATCTATGTATCAGGCTATTTCATAACACAATTCAAAAGATACCGATACTTTCTCTACACTGCTGGAACTTCAGATTTGGAATTTAGTAAGCACATTTTGCTTACAAATGTGTGCATACATAGACTGTACATAGGCTCTGATGGTGATGTAATGTAATGTAATGGTGCATTCATTTACTGTTTAATTGAATAGTGGGGTTTTTGTTGTTGTTGCTAAAGTTGGTCGAGTTCTGTATTTTCCTTTCTGATATGGTTCCCCCAACAGTCAGAAAACTGCTAGTCAGAACGCTACTCGAAAAATGGCAATGCAAAGTGAAACTGATCAAATCACAATCTGCTCGCTAGTTACTATAGGCCTGATGCTTGAATTAATACATTTCATTTGGCGCCCTCTGAATTATTTGCCAACGCAATTTACGAGGCGCGTGTCTAATATATATAAATACATATACCATTATTGTTTGAAAGTTATCTCTGATAAAGATCTCGTCGGTGATAAAACTTTCCATAACTTTCCAGTAATTTGTGTTCCCCTGCTGTGATAGTACCATTTCAGTTACTCAACTAGAAATCATTGATGAAAAGACTTGTGGATAAGTAATAGTTGTAATATTATATGACTAAGATTACTACAATGCCCCAAGATTTGAATGGAGAGCATTTAACTGTTTCACAGTCCCCACATAGAAAAAATACATTTAACCTGTACAGCATGAACAAATGTTTAAGGATTCTTACTTGGCTGCTAATTAGAGACGGCTTTGAAGCTCCATTACCGGCAACAAAATTATTGTGGTCACTTTAGGACAAATTCTACAGTCTTTAATGGAGCGAAACTTCCAATGAAGTAAATGGGATAGAAGTCAATGGGCGTTTTGCTCTATTAAGGACCACAAAATGTGTCCCTCTGTGATTTAGAGGTTACATACCGATATCAATAAGATGTGAAAAAATATTGAGCCAGATTCTGCTCTCTGTTTTGACCGTATAAACTCCATAATTTCTGTGGAGCTGCTCCGAATTCACACCGGTTGTAACTCAGAGCAGAATTAGGCTCTGAAATTCTTCTTTTTGACTGTTGCATGTAAAAAGCCAAATCCTGTTTGCCCTACTCATGCGAGTTGGGCCCACTGGCTTCTGTCGGATGTAATGGGGGGGAGGGAACAGAATTCGGCTGTAAATGTTGTGTCTCAAATGGATATTGATTTCTATAGAACAAAGGGACACATTCTATGCTTTTTAATGGAGAAAAGCTCCCATTGACTTCAATGGGAATTTTGCGTCGTTAAAACGAGCAGAATTTGGCCCAAAGTGTGCTACACGTAAATCAAGCTAATTCACAAACCCAAAGTGATGACATAGACCCTCAGACAGAACGATGTCATTCATTTTCGCATTAGGTGTACATTTCACTCTCACACCCACCCGCCCGCGCCCACGCCCACGCACACACACGCAGAGTAACCTAAACACTGGCCAGGCAGGTTGGTTTCCAAATTTGTCTTCGGATACCGAGAACATTACATGAGAACACAAAAACTAACCCTGGATTTCACGGACAGTATATTACTTAGCTACTACGATCAGACTTAGGACGTGCATTTGAAACCATGGCCACCTACTGCTTTTAATGTGATTCGACAGCCAAAGATGCAATGCACTGCTTTTAAGTCAGTTGAATTTAGGTAACGCCTTAACGCTGTAGAGGTTCATCATACTTATTAAAGATGGGGATTTCTATCCACAGGTTCAGGATAGCGTTGCCAACAGCACATACTGTTAGATCATTTGTGTTCCGGAACTCGAGGAAATGTTGCTGTCTTCTATTTAGTTCGATCGTTTTTCTCTCCTTGAAGAAATAGGTACAACAACGATCTTCCCTTCTTTTCAATGGACAGTCAAAACCTCCATGAAAACTTCATAGCCTTATCCAAAGGACTTTTAGGGGGGGTGCAGACCTGAACATGTACGAAGCTGCACACAAGATGCCCCCCCCCCGGAATAATTAATTATACAAATCAAATTGCTTTCCCGTTGTTTATCAACCACAATAATTAACTCTATTTTTCCACATACTGTATTATATTGCAATAAAACGCTGCCCTATTGACGCCACTTTGGGCAAACCTCTTCAGAGGGGCTCCTAAAGAGTCACGTTATACATTGATTTTAAAAGCAAAGGGCGACCATCACTAATGGGTGAGATAAGTAAAGGCTCTCCTGTACGCGCCGGCTGGAAATAAAACAAACAAAACAAGAGTTCTGCATCAAACGCTTCAAGAGTTTCCTGGAGATGGAACTCGCCCCCCTCCCCCGCCCTGCCCCTCCCCGCCACACTCCCAAAGGACCCTTCTGGCTTAGCTGACTGAGCTGAAATTTCGGACCCGATCCTGTAACCTTTACTTCGGAGAAACTCCCTTGTGAATCGATCGTGGGATGGTGCCTCTCGCCTTTAAACAGTGCACTGGTATTTTCATACACCGCCCTTGCCGTGTCAGATCTAGCCCACACAGGGAATCGGGGAGAGCTGAGATGCGACCATCTTGACACATTCTCAACTCCTGCCTCTATTATTTTGCAGCTCTTCCCCAAATATATTTGGATGAATCATAAAAGAGACTAGTCCTGGAAGATGGCCTCCTAATGGGGGAACGCTTCCCACCCCTCACCCCCTTCTGAAGGAGAACTCTGTTCACAGCTCTAAGAATAAATGTGGTGCACATTTGCCTGCTTCTAAAAATATTATACAATGGGCACCGGTAGTGACAGTGCAGAGCAGATGAACTGGACTAAAGGGGGAGAAGGTGTACTTTAAAATACGTGCTTTATCATACTCATAAAGAAGTTGATTAATCAACAGGTTTGTTCGTTTTCCAATTGTTGAGGGGCCACAGGAGGAGGGAGATGCTCGCTGGGATTGGATTTCAGAGGAAGCTTTGGAAGCCAGAGCATTACTGGTGAGGGTGAAAAGAGTCATCTTTCTTTTGGGATTTTCCTTCGTGCATTTCTCTGGTAGATGCTTAATCCGAATATTGGGTACTCCTTGGCCTGATGCAGCAACAATGTACTAGTTCATTTTGTTGCGGGATTTCTTACTGATTTACCCCTTCATGGCCAGAAGCATATCAAGGTGCCTGACACGCGTCAACCCTACAGAGGGTAAAAAGGCAGGCTATAACGTGAATGCCCGTTTAAACGAGCAGGAAAATAATTGGTTTCAGGTGTGACGTGTGGGAGTTGCCAGATATGCTGTAAAGTGCCACTGGAGCGCTAGTTATCAATGGGATACAATGGGGGACAATTCGGTTTTGGGTTTTTTTTTTTTAATGTGCATTAGTCATGTTGACCTGAGGTGGACAGAGATTGCACGAGGGAGAGGGCTTTTCTCAAGTGAACTCTTTGTTACACATTTTGTTGTGCAAAGTGGATGCTCTCCTTTCATCAAACACAAGGCACGCTTGAAGACATTTGTCCCCCTCGCCCCTCCCCTCCCAGTGTCTCCCCCTCTCGCAATTGGACATTCATAGATGATTTACAGTTGACTCTGTCTGTCTTCAGTAAAACATGCTGGGAGTCAAATTCCGCCTTCCCTTGCATATCCGTTCTACTGCCCCATTAGAGTCTGCGGGATTTGCACAGGGGGTGTGGTGTGGGGATTTCGCAGAGTTAGACTCCCACGGATAGGGCCTGATCCAAAGCCTCTTGAAATCAGTGGAAAGACGCCCAGTGACTTCAATGGACTTTGGATCAGGTCGTTGATGAGTTTTTCTGCCATGATGAAGCTGGGGGTAAAATTGGCCGCAGAAGTCAAGAACTTGAAAGAGCAAATATGCATTGCACCAAGCTGGTGCATTTCACTGACGCTGCGTTTGTTATTTTTTGGAAGGACAGTAGTGGTGCTTCAAGTACTTGAGTTCAACTCCAGGATATAGACCCAGCCTGGCATTTTAGACCAGTGGGAGTCACGGCATTTAGGCCTTTACAAGGGAAGGCCAATGCCGTGATTGACAACGTGTTTAGCTAATTAGCTAACGACCTGTACGAGAGCTGCAAGATAAAAGGACACAATAACCCTCTGCCAGGGGGACAGAGTTAGAAAAACGCCGGGCTGGTGGCGGCGGCTCTGCTGCACCCGAAAGGGCCCACTCACTATGGGGCAGCAGGGAAATTCGTTTCCAGCCCAGGTCAAAACCCGAGTCCCGTCTTACTGAGGGCATCTCCTGAAGAAAAAGAACCATAGTCCTCCGCAGAAGGGGTCGAAGGGCTCTCCCAAGCGGAAGGCACGGCATAGGTGTTACGGCGATTGCCCAGCCCTATATACAACTGTATCAACCAGGTGAGCTCGTTGGCAGAGGGGCTTCCGAGCTCGGGTTCCCTTTTCGGTTGCTTAGGTACCCATGTCGTAGGAGGGCAGCAGGGGTCTCCGCTCTGCCCCTGTGTCTAACACACTCCCCCACAGCTGCCGTCCCCACGCTCCCACGATTAGCACGCGCGCGCCCTGCCTGTGCCCCCCGCATTCTAACACACACCCCCTCAATCACTCGTGCCCTCCGCACTGACAGGCGGGGAGGGCAGAGGACAAAAGGCAAATCCCCGCTCCGCGCGGCGGAGCGCCCCCTTCCCAGCCCTTCTCCGCCCCTCGGATCCCGCCCTGCTCCGCCCTCTCCTGCGAGCGCGAGCCGGGAGCGCCCCGACACCGCTCCGCGGGGCTGATTTCGCTCTCCTCCCCCTCGCGTCCTCTCTCCGAGGCTGCGCGAGATGCGAGGAGCCGAGGCACGTGCGATTGCCACTTGTTCCGCGGGCAGGTGCCAGCGGCAGGGTTGCGATGAATGGGCCCGAGGGGCTGTGCCCTCTTGGCGGAGGGGAGCCGATAACGGGGGCTGGAACTCTTCGCCCCCGCTCGTCCCCCTGCACCCCGCGGATTCGCGCCCGCCGCTCCCGGTGCCTTCGGATGTTGGCAGGCTACCGAGGCGAAGCTGTTGCAAACTGTTAGGGGTGGTCGGAGGCTGGCACGTCGGAGCCTTTGTCCCTGATTAGCAGGGAGGAGGGGCAGTGACTTCCCACCTTTACAATGATCCTGCTGGCTTCACCCTTTGTTTTCCGGGGCATTGCGTGTGCCTGCCTAGCCGGAGCCCAGTGACACTGCGGAAATACCACGTTAGAATGAACAGCCCAGCCCGGAGAGCACAGTCCCTCCTGCTTAGCTCTCCTTAGTCCCGAGTGCTCGGATTAAACCCATGCTTAGCTCTAAGGCTCCAATCGGGGGGTTACAATGAAACCCAAGACCCTCCAAAGCGTGGAAGGGGAATCCCAAACTCCTTAGAAAGGCCAGAATCTGACACCTTTACTCCTACTGAGTAGCACTTTACTCCCGGAGCGGTCCCCTGGGAACAAATAGGACTGTGTGGAGTAAAGCAGTACTCAGTGGAAGGGGATGGCAAACTGCGCTCCAGTGAGTAACAGCTGACTCTCTCATCTTTTGGGCATTTTTTTTTGAACCATGAAATGGGGGAGGGGGAAAACCCCCACCCACGTCTTGATCTTTAATGGATATTTTAATAATACCTTAACTGATAATATATATTTTATCTTTTATTAGTTATATTTACAAGTAATTCTTTGAGTTACAAGCGTTAATCCTTCTTCTAATGCCCTGATTTGTTACAATCTAACACAGCGCGTGCTATATCCCACTTTCTTTTAAACCATATAGAATTACATGTCACTTTAATACAAAATTACATATTGAAATTGAAGAATTCTACTATCTTGCCCTTACAATTCACCATCGGCTTCAATACATAATTTAATTATGTACAGTACTGCAAACTTCTACTTGCCCAAAATGCTTAGAGCTCAACAAATTTGTAAATATAGAAGGTTATTTACAATTAGTTATTTTTGATGTTTGCCTGATTGAAAAGCTCCCATTGACTTCACTGGGCTTTGAATCAGGCCCAATGTGAGAACTACATTTCATAAATCAACTACTCCCCTAGCTCAGAGTTCTGGTGTCTTAATTCAATGTAACTAATGTGATGTATCTCTTAACAACTGGTGACGTTTTAAAACATAATTTTTTTTACTAAATTTCAAAAAGCAGAATCTCCTAAATCTTATTTTTCACGATAAAATAAAGTTACAAGAGTCATTTTGATAGTTAGACAATAAACAGCAAAATAGTATTCCCTCCCCTTTTCTCCTCCCCCCCTCAAAAAAATCTCTCTATGTAGTTTTCAGTCCAACAGATTTTTAACCAAGTCTGCCCTTTTAATGATTGCTAAATGTTTCTGATAGGAAATCATTTTTGGCTATATGTTGTCATTTGTGTTTTTCAAATACTGCTCTTCAAAATCTATTCATCACATACATTTTGTGGGACATATTTTATTTCCCCCTTATATTCTTGGTTGATGAAAAATTGAAAGATACTGATGAAGTACTCTTTCAATAAAAATTAAAAGCATGTTCATACATAAAACCTTGCCCTTTGGGTAGTATATTTGAAATTAATTTCTCATACAAGATACAGCCACTAATTTGAGGAGAGCTTTATATTTTGTCTATCTTATTGGTGATTGCTAATTAGGTATAATACATCAACTGGAGACATTTTGAGTTCCCAGTTTCGGAACCTAGTTTGTTTAGTAGTTTATATGGACACCTTTTTTATTCTATGGGGGAACAGGCATTAAATCTACTATAGTTTATTGTGAGAGTGCTGTGTATTTAAAGTTATTCAACAGATATCATGTTAGTAGTTATTAATTTATTCATCTACTTTCTGCTTCACTAGGAATACTGCCTACAACTGTTAAAGAAGCAGCTGGCTTTTTTAACCACATAAATTGAGCTCTGAGACTGTCAATCTTCTTTGTTTGACAGAGAGGAGTTCCTGCCTTCTTTGAAAGAGTAGCTCTACATCTGTCATCCCATTCACTAGTGTGGCCCAAAATCAGAGAGACTGTACAGCTGTCCTGTTCCTTTCAGATACTTCTAGGATAGAGAGGTAGGAGGATTGAGTATTTGGTCAGCATGTTCATCATGCATTAAGCAAGCCTCTACAAGTCCTTCCATGTAATTGTATTGTTTTTCCACTGCTTGAATAGTAGAATATGCAGTTTAAAAGGGTTTTGGAATGTTGATTCTACTGTGTGTTTTTCTTTATCTAATTGGTTTAGTCTGAACTTGCATTTGTTAATAAAACACATTTTTATTGAATCTAAAATTGTTAGCAATAATTTACATTTAGGCATGCATACATGTGCATATACATCACAGCTTTATACAATGAGTAGAAAGCCAAAAATGTTGTTTATTCTTACAGGTTTGGAATGACCCCACAACCCTTGAGTGCTGGAATAAAGATGAGAAACAAGTGACTTACATTAGCTCATTCAATGGAAGTAAAAACCAAAACACATACATATATTGGGAAGGAAAACAAGTTGCCAATTAAAAGGAACCTGAAACTTTATAAATGAATATATACTTCTCAGAATTCAATGGAATCGAAAATGAAGTTGTTAATTACCACTAGTGCTGATGTTGTCACCACATAATAATCCAATAAAGAGTCCATACTGGTTGGTTTCAGTTATGAGCTGCAACTGTTATGACAGTTAAAAGTACTTGTAGTAAACCTCACACTATCACATGGTAGTAACTATTAATAATCATGTTTATTATGGTGGTGCTTCAGGACTAGCCAAGAATGTGGCCCGGTTGTGCTAGGCACTGTACAAACAAGCAGTAGTAGATGGTGGTAGAGCTTACCATCTACACCCCGGCATGCAGCCACTTTTCTAACTCTAAGTCATATCTTAAAAAGGCCAAGGCTGGGGCAGGTGTTTCCAAGTACCCAGATTATCAGGAATTGCCCCTCCACAGTCTGACCACTGGAGCTAATTGGTGCCTGTCTTCCTTTCTCAGGGGCAGTACAAGCTTCCCAGCACTTGCCCCAGTGCAATTATGCATTAGAGGGGATACACGCTTCTCATATGACTACAAGTGCCAATAAAAATTAGTGTTACCAGTCCTGAAACAACCACAAATCCTTCGTCATGCCATCTTGCTTTGATACGTATTTAACAATCATTGAAAACTTATTAGATTTGTAAATAAAGCTTTTTTCAACAGTAAAGCTATTTCCTCCCTGATTTTAAAATCAGAGTGAACATGACTTTTTTTAAATAGAGAGCTTATTTTTTCTATATTGCAAGTTTCCAATAAGATGGCTAATGGTGGCAGTGGTCTCCTCTCACTCATTTGAAATCAATGGCAGTTAGGCTTCCAGATAATTTTGAAAATTCCATTAGGCACCTATCTGCACCTTGCGGCACTTAAATACCTTTAAAAATCTATCTCCCAGGTCCAAAAGTTTTTGACTTCAATGGAGTTTTATTCATCATTAACACCAATGTAAATGAGGAGGATTGGGCTCCACATGATCTAATTGACTCTAATCTCATCACTGCAATACCTAAAATGAAATTCACCCTGGGCAGAGGACCTACATGGAATAAGGTGAAGTGGACCTTAATTAATGTGTAGGGTTGGTGTGGGCTCTCTGTCTAGCTGTGAATTTCACGGCAAGTGCTTATGAAAGGATAATTAGTATGAAGTCCTTCATGTGTTTCCTTCCTCCTCTCCCATGAGGCAAAGGGGAAATAAAACAAAAGATGCATCTCAATGTATAGTCAAACACCGATCCCAAACCCTCTGAGCACTTGTAATAGAACATGACAGCCGTTGAAAGACCTAGCATAACCTAACAAGCACAGTTACGCAGACTCATCACTTCAAGGCCAGGAATTCTAGGGGAGGTAATCTGGAGAGACAAGTGGGAGGAAATGTCTCCTTAGGGGCGGGAGGGAGATGTGGTAATGTAATCATGTGATTGATCAGGTGATGAGACAGGAAATAAAAGGCAGGGCCTTCTTCCCCTTCTGGAAATTGGCTGGATAAGGTAAGGGCTATTTTGGAAGCTATCTGCAAAGGAAGACCAGGAAGATGCAGTAGCAGCTGGGAGAATGTGTCTAGCTGGAGGTAGGTTGAAGAAGAACCCTAGGAGGGGACTGAGCAATGGCTGAACTAAGGCATAAGAGAAGGCTTAGATGCTTTAGGAGCAAATTCTTTTGGTGACAATGAGCCCTATAAAGGAAACTAAGCTTGAAGGGAAGACTTAGGAGGGGAGGAACTCGATAATTGTTGAAGGTATTTTGAGGTTTTATTGAACCAGATGCCAGGAGGAGTGGTACTGTCAGAGACTTTGTCACACCAACCCCTGGGAGGGGTGAGAAATGGTTTGAAGTGACTTAGGAAAATAACAGCTGCCTCCATGTGTCATCAGACAACAGGCAACTGAGGTATGGATATATCAGATCCTAGGGAGGTATGTTGTTACCCAGACTTTTTTTTTAAATCCACAGCTTCACAAAAACAAAATAAATAAAATAAAATAAAACTAACTAAAATAAAACAATCTGTTTCTACAACACCCAATTTTACCATCAACAAACATAACCCCTATTGTGCTAAATGGGGCCTCAAACAAGCATACACTCTCTAAATCCTGTCTCAGGAACATCATTGTGTCCTCTCCTCAAGAACCTGAGACTAAAGATGGCTTTTCATTGCCTGGAAGGTAAGCCAAGCTGGGTTGTAGCAGGCCAAAATGGGAAACAAGTTCCAAAACTGAGGGGCCTTCACAGAATACAACTACCTAGCAACAAGTATCTCCTATTCAAACTAAGGAGTGCTTACAGGTATCTGCTGATCTCCGCTACAGCATATGGCATAGGAAGAGAGGTAATTTCTCTGGTATGTGGGTCCCAGTCCATTTAGAGTTCTATAGCTCAAAACCAACACCTTAAACCCTCACCAGGAAACATGATAGTTTATGAAATGATGGTGATAGGTGATCTCCGCATGTAATTCTACTTAATGATCAGGCAAATACATTCTGGACCAGATCATACTTCTAGGAGTTTTCAATGTGTATTGCTATGTACAGTATGTGAGCCTAACCTTGTACTGAAATAGGCATGAATAATTCTAGCAGGCCTCAATACAAAAATAAAAACTAGTCCTGCGTGGCGATCTATAGCTGGAAAACTAGGCCTCTTGCTTCAACCACGATGCAGGCATCAAATAGCAGTTCAGGAACTAGAAAGTCTCCAGAGTTACAAACCAAAGTGACGACTGATGGTCACACACCCTCACTCAGGGTGCTGAATCTATCTCCTCTGTTCTTCTGGTTGCTTTTGCCCAGTGCTTAATTTGTAATGAAAAAGGTTCAAGCAATTAGGTGCCAAGGCTCAATCAATTTTTTTTTTTTTACTTTCATAACTGATACAGGAGGCTTAGAGGTGCCGGGGCTATGAACTGCCAAGCTTGGAGGTATCAGCCCTGGCAAACCCTGGCACAAATTAAGCACACCTTCTGCTCTCTGTTTTGTGTGCCTAAGCTACAACCTACCAGCCCCTGTCCAAGCCTCAATTCCCTGGAGATACTTGTAGTTGTATTTACTCAAGTGTATTGGGCAAATTCTCTGCTATGTCCATGTCGTTGAAATAAGGTATGCAGAGCAATGACTTGAGATGGGATGTAGGACATTAGCCACCAAATAGTGGCTGTGCCTTAATGTAAGGGAAGATATGTCCCCCTAGTCTGGCCTGAAGCTAGCAGGATCTCATAGACTCATAGGTCAGAAGGGACCAATATGATCATCTAGTCTGACCTCCCGCACAAGGCAGGCCACAAAACCCTACCCATACACATTTATAACAACCCCGAACCCATGACTGAGTTATTGAAATCCTCAAAAATGAGATTTGAAGACCTCAAGCTGCAGGGAATCCACCAGCAAGCGACCCATGCCCCATGCTGCAGAGGAAGGCGAAAAACCTCCGTGGCCCCTGCCAATCCGCCCCGGAGGAAAATTCCTTCCCGACCCCAAATATGGCGATCAGCTAAACCCTGAGCATGTGGGCAAGACTCACCAGCCAGCACCCAAAAAAGGTTTCTCTGCAGTAACTCAGTTCCCATCCCATCCAGCATTCCCACAGACCATTGAGCAGACTTATCTGCCGATAATCCAAAATCAATTGCTCAAATTAAGCTATCCCATCATAACATCCCCTCCATATACTTATCAAGCTTAGTCTTAAAGCCAGATAAGTCATTTGCCCCCACTACTTCCCTCGGAAGGCTATTCCAGAACTTCACTCCCCTAATGGTTAGAAACCTTCGTCTAATTTCTAGTCTAAATTTCCTAATATCCAATTTGTACCCATTCGTCCTCGTGCCTATATTAGTACTAAACTTAAACAATTCCTCTCCCTCCCTAACGTTAATCCCCCTGATATATTTATTTAGAGCAAGCATATCCCCCCGGAGCCTTCTTTTGGCCAGGCTAAACAAGCCAAGCTCTTTGAGTCTCCTTTCATAAGGCAGATTTTCCATTCCTCGGATCATCCTAGTAGCCCGTCTCTGAACCTGTTCCAGTTTGAATTCATCCTTCTTAAACATGGGACACCAGAACTGCACACAATATTCCAGGTGGGGTCTCACCAGTGCCGTATATAACGGCACTAACACCTCCTTCTCCTTGCTGGAAATACCTCGCCTGATGCATCCTAAAACCGCATTTGCTTTTTTAACAGCCATATCACATTGGCGGCTCATAGTCATCCTGCTATCAACCAATACCCCAAGGTCCTTCTCCTCCTCCGTCGTTTCCAACTGATGCATCCCCAACGTATATGTAAAATTCTTATTATTAATCCCTAAGTGCATGACCTTGCACTTTTCACTATTATATTTCATCCGATTACTATTGTCTGTGTCAAGCAGAGAAAAGCAGCAAGTGGCCCACTGGGCTAAAATTCATCCTTTTCATCTCTCAGAAGAAACAGCAGACAGGGACAACCTGAACCATCCCACTCCTGTAATCAGAGTTGGACAGGCCTCTGAACTAACATTTGCAGTTCTGCTTAAAAAATATTTCATCACCCAATAGAGACATATAGGGAAGTTATTCCAATCCCAGGTATACAGGAATTTCCATGGGCTATGTGACCTCAGGTAATTGCAATGTTGCCAAGTCCAGGCATTTACAAATCATGAGTCAGTAGTCAAAAAATCATGAGATTGTCTTTAAAATCATGAAATAAAAAATATGTGAGGGCATTTTATTTGCCTTTAGGTGTTTGAGCCTGTAGGATGATGTCTGAATACTTTTTCAAGCACTTCCCTGAGGGCTAGAGCCTTTTTTATTTTTAATCAAAAGCTGAGAGTCTCACATAATCATCAGATGCCGCTCCCAGAATCATTCATAACCCCCCAGCAAATATTGTGAGACTCAGAATATATTTATGAGAATTGGCAATGCTGTAATTGGTTCATTGGGAATAATAATTTAGCACATCCAGTGTCCTAATATAAAGACAGGGCCTGAAAGTAAATAACCCCAGGAAGACATATAAAGGCTGTGTATGGTTCAAATTTATCAGAATATTTATATTTGTCCTTATGGAACAGAATTGTGATTATTTCATATTACTTCTGACATGCAGGTTGTGTTCAGTGGAAACATTCACAGATTTACTGTAATGAATCTTTAAGTTATATGAGACAGGTAACTCCACAGTTACTGAGGGTTTGATTGAGATTATTTTGGTAGAAAACTTTGATATGGAGTGATGCTTTCACTACTGAAGTAAATGGCAAAACTCCAAATGATTTCAGTGAGACCATGGTCCTTTAAAATATTTTGCAGACGTTTATATAAAGTTTCAGAGTTTTTTTTATTGTGGAAATTAATAAATCTTTTGCCTAGCATTGTCAATTGTACATACTTTGGTCAAATATCCAGTAGGAAAAATTTCACATTTAGTCACACCTCACTGTGTTCCAAGTAGATAATGCTCACGTGTTCATGAAAATAGGTGTAACAAAACAAATGGAACCATGATTACAGTAATCTGTGTCCTAGCAAAATAAAAACTCCTAAGAGTCATGGGGCTAAGGGGCTGTCTGGGGCTGGTGTCCAGCCTGGGTAGCAGACTAGGTACTGGGTATATGAACTGAGGGCCCAGGGAGAAGTATCTTTTTTCCCATGTCTAAAGCAGCTGCAGAGCCATTCCACAGAGGTTACTTTGAGTGGCTGAATTAGCCCTCTGCAGCCTCAATGGGTGGGAGAAGGATGAGGACTTGGGGATTCACCCAGTGAATTGTCCTGGTCTGTCCCCACCCTAATTTGGCCCACACCTTGCACCCGATGATCTATGCATACTGGCCTACAGGGAGGCTTCAGCTTTATGCTGAAAGTGCACCTCCTCTTCAAATCAAGCCTCACCACATCAGTTCTGCTGCCATGGGCAACATCCTCAGCCATAGGTGATGGGGTTGTATTTGTCCCTTAAATGACAAAATGCAGTCATTATTTGTGCAGACTGTACATTAAATAAGAGTTTGATTGAGCCTCTGCAAGTGTCAAAATAAATTAAATTATACAAGCATGAAGAACTTTTGTGGACTTTTTTTTTTTAAGGACGAGGAGTATTTAGCTGAACGAGAACCAATTTTGCAACTGTATTTTTAATACTGACACTGAACGAAAGCCATTTATACGTGACATGGTGAATGGGCAGGGGCCAGCTTTAGGGGCATGTGACATGGGTGGCTGCACAGGTCACCAAAAACCAGGGGGCACCATTCATGCAATGTGAGAATTTTGCAGTATCATGGTTGTGCTGCTGATTCTGCTTCTTATCAGCTCCTCGCTTGGAGCTTTGATGGCTGATCCGACAAACCATAAATAATGGAAGGTCAAACTGAGCAATGTTGTTCACTCTGACCTTCTAATACTTCTGGTTTATTAGATCAGTCATTAGAGCTTCAACAGGCTGCTAAGGAGCAATGTACAGAGAGTGCAGCTGGCAAATTTCTGCCTGACCAAAGATTGGTGCTCTGAATAGAAGTAAAATTCATTTTATTTACTGCATGTGTAAGATGTTTACTGCAAAACCTGGAAGTGTCATAAAACACAACAAAACAAAATACCCACATACAAAATACTAAAATGGACTAAAAGTTGCCAGCTGTCCAATATGGTCAGACAGTGTGAAAATGTATCACAAAAACAAAGTTAATATCCCTCCAATCAATTACCTTACCCAAACAGGGACCAGTTCTTGGCTATCAAGAGGATAAAAGTAGCAGTAAAAATAAAAGGGTAGCAGCTGCAACATGTGGATGGGTCATCAGAATAGCCAGAATTACGTCATGAATGTATATGTTATCATTATCACATTTTTATAGGTGGAGCTGGTTCTGCTGCCTACAATGAAGGTTGCCTAACATGTTCCATTATAAGACCCTGTTTTCAGTTGTTTATAAATTTTGTCAAACTTCAGTTGTTCAGGCAGAAATTTTCCACGCTGGGTCTTTGCCAAAGGCAGATGATGTCTGCAAATTTCAGCAAAAACTATTCTGCCAGTTCTGAAAATGAAATTAGGGACAAATACATTGTTTAGCCAATCTTAAAAAAAACGCTTACTTTTTTTTAGAAGGTCTAGCTTTGTAAAAGGGACTCAACAATTTGCAGGGGTATTGCCCTGGAAGTCAGAGAAGTGCCTTTTGCTGTTCCCATGAAATCCACACACACATTTTGCTAAATTATAGGCGTCTGAAAATAGCTGCTTGCACATTCTCACTAGTAACTTGTGGGAGGTTGGGAGAGTCCATCTGCATTGAGCAGGAGTTTCTCTAAAGTTGGTCTTTCCATCTGTTGGGGTCATTATAGCTCAGGGCCCCAGAACTGAGAGTAGAGTGACTGTCTCCCCTGTGCTCACAATGCTCCTTCTGCTGGTGCTCAGGCAGCATAGAGGAGAAGGAGGAAGCTGTCTGACTCAAATGCAGAGAGGTGATGAGCAGAGGAGAGAAAAGGTAGGCTAAAGGAGGCAGTGGGAGCAGAGTGTGAACTAGAACAGAACTCAAGAGTCCTGAGTCTCAACATTCTTCTGCTGCCTAGTACGCAGCTGTGAAAACCACCAGCAACGTGTGTGTCTTATCCAACTTTTGTGGCTGGTCCATGTAGAGATTAACAGCCTACGTCTGCTACTGTCACTCTGTTATCTTAAGTGGCAAAGATCTGTGCTTTAAATCTAAAGGTCTCAACCCTGCTGTTAAACCATATGGGGGATCAGCATGATTCAATATGATGGAATTACTGATTTTTCAGTTTCTTTTTTTAGAAAAAAGATTAAGAATTTGCATTTAAAAACCCACATTAAAAGAATTGTAAGGTTGCAAACTCAAGCATCGAAAAGTTATGAAATGGCTGCAACAATTGTTAGCATACTTTGGTGTTATCTGCAGCTCCTTCCACCTGCCCAGGATCCCTCCAAGTTTGCCTGTGCAACCTTAATTTGGCCCCCTTGTGTGCATGCATTATGGGGCAGTTCTTAATTACATGATCATACACTAGTTTTTCAACAGTACACTTGCCTCATTCCCTGCACAGGCTGGATCGTGCTCAGAGAATGTATCAGAGGACTAGAAGATAATGTGTTGAGGTTGTCGATAGTACCATGTCTTGATTGCTGAAGAAACTGGAAGGTGTGTAACGAATGAGGCAGGGATAGGCAGAAAGAGAAAGCATGGTCTTGTGGCTAAGGCAGGTGAATGCTACCTTGGAGTCTTGGATTCAGTCCCTGCCTCTGCCACAAAGTTTCTGTGTAATGCTAGAGAAGCCACTTAAACCGGATTTTTCACAGGTGGCAATTAAAGCCTTGTCTACACTAGCACTTATGCTGGCAAAACTTTTGTCGCTCAGGAGTGTGAACACTACCCCCCCATAAGAGCTTGTGTGGACAGCGCTATGTCAGTGAGAGATGCTTTCCCAATGACATAACTACTGCCGCTCATTCGGGTGGTTTTATTATGTCAGTGGGAGAGCTCTCTCCTGTCAACATAACGTGGCTACTACACAAGAACTCTTACAGCGCCACAATTGTACCGATACAGTTGTGCCACTGTAAGTTTTAAGTGTAGACTAGCCCTAACTGTGTGTTCCTCATTTTCTGAGTGCACAACTTGAGACACTTGGGGTTGATTTGCAGAAGTGCTGAGCACTCACAACTGCAACTGAAGTTAATGGGAATTGTGCTTCATATATATTAAGTGCTATAAAAATTCTAAGTACTCTGGAAAAATCAGGCTCTAGGCATGTAAATTTGAGCACCTAAAATTAGTGGACACTTTTAACAATTTTGTCCTTAATATCTCTGAGCTTCAGTTTTTTTGTCTCTAAAGTGGGTTTAATAATATCTTATTTCAGAGCAGTTGTAAGGATTAATGTTTGTGAAATATTCAGAAACTATGGCAATAAGCACTAGCTCGAATCAATTAATAATTCAGTATTCAGACAAGGGTGTGAATGGTGTGCAGTAAATAAGGTATGGAGCCATATATTGAATGATAAGGATAAAATGAAAGGGTTCATGGAATGAGCAGGTATTCACTCTATCTATCCTGTTCACTGAATGAAGTGGAGATACTGCTGGGGAAAAAACAGTATGTGATCATGTAATTAAAGATCGTGTTATAATTCATATACACACAGAGCCCAAATTAAGGTTAAACCAGCAAGCTTAATTCTGGATTTTCCTAACTTTTGAGTGCTTTCCTTTGCAAAATAAATATCTTTTTAATATAGGGTTTTTATGCAATCACTAATGTACATTCATATTTTCTCAGTGAGTAAGAGAGGTGGCTTGTGCCTTTAACCTAGTGACCACTCACACTTCTGCTGCAACTTGGCTGATTTCCCTATGATTTCAATGGAGTTATACCAGGGATGAATTTGGTCAGACTATCATCTTCGCCTCATTACATATTTTTAGTGGCTGCTGGGTGGGAGTGGACCTAAAACGTGTTCTGAGAATAATAGACCTGTATTTTGGCTTCACTTTACTTTGTGTCAGATTTTTGTTTTTGATAGTTTTGGAGAATCAGATAAACTTCAGTCCCAGAAATGAAAGTATTACCAAAGCAAAAATTCCTATATTTACATGTAAATATCCCAGTCAGCCTGACTGAATACCTTTCTCATTTATAATAAAATGGCAACAACCACAACAATCAAGTGCTAAAACACAGATGTCAGATTAAACTGACTGAGAATATTTTTGGATCCAAAAATAATCTTTCAGATTCCTCCTGATTCAAATGGATAATCCTTACTCAACCTGTTTTGAATTACTGCCAGATTTCTAGATTTGACTGCACGATCCCAGCCAAATAATTTATCAGACCTGTACAAGAAAGAATAAGATTGCTGCCTCATCCCCTGTGACAAAGGAAAAGTAGCTCTATTTTTAGTATGTCATCTATCTTTAGACTAGAAACCAATAGCTTGGATTTGTATAGTGACCTATAGCAGTCAATGTACACTGCAGTCTTCCATTAACCACAAGATTGTCATTTCAACTGGGAGATAAAAATGTGGCACCATCTGCTTTAATGTTTTAAGTTCCAGAGAAGAAGAGAATATATTTTTAAACAATGTTTTTGACTGTAAATAATACAGTTAAAATATTTGCTTTTCCCCTTTCTGCAATTTCTCCTGACCCCAATTATAGAATAAATTAAATGATTATTTAATTATTAACAGATTTGGTTTGATATTCATTATAGTCCTGTCTCAGGTATGATTTTGTCTATATGCTGTAGAGCACAGTTTAGGCCCCAATTCAGGGAAAAGTATGCTTAAAACCATCCATATTCAAAAAATAATGTAAGCATTAAATCCTATTGATTTAAGTATTTGCTTAATTTTAAACAAGTGCTTAATTACTTCCTGAACATGGATGCTTTCGCAAAGAAGGGTCTTTATGTCTTTTACATAATCCTCTTTCTTGTTCCTCTCTCTCCTTTTCTTTTTTTTCAGAGACATAACTTATTATCTAGCTACCACAAGATTAAAAGTATTCTAAACCACATAAACTGGAAGAAATAGCTATCCTGTTGATTTAAAAAATGTCTATAATATTCCATCTAATGTATTCTATGAATTATTTATCTTTTAAAGAGATACAATAAATCTTTACCTACTGTATTTCATGATTTTCATAGTAAGAATACTAAGTAACATGATTTGAGTGTGATTGGAACAAGGTATATTTTGGATTCAATTTAGAATATTTACTTGAAATCAGAAAATAAAATATGGAAAATAAACTGTGGCCATTATTAAATTGCTCACTATAATTATTTTTTTTCAGTGAGGTAAAATAGTATTTATTTCTATTCAGTTTAAAGAGGTGGACTAACTTGGATATTTATATATATTTAGGAGCAGCTCAGGTGTGAAGAACAATAATGATTTTCAGTGTCATTGTTCTGTTACATTGCAGTGAATCCAAAGCAACTGCGATGATTTCACTGGATTCATATTGGGGTAACCCAATTTGATTCATGTCTGTACTGATGGTGGCAAAGTCACCACCGTCAGTTCGATCTTTCTGGATCGATTGAGCAGTCAGTGCAGACCCGCTCAATCGATCAGGAAGTCGACACTGGTAAACTACCCCTTAAGTGGCATGGTGCAGTGAAGATGCTGCAGAGAAGGGAAGCATGGAAGTCGACGGGAGTTACCCAAGCTATTCTGCGTAGTTTGCGTAACTCCCATCAACTGCCGCTGAATCTTCAGGTAAATGTAGAACAGGGCTGTGTTGATTTTGGGGGGGGGAAGTGATGAGACTGCAAATAACGTAAGATTAGCATTTTGAAATATAAATCTTCTACAAGGTCTTGTCTTTCAAAAACTGTCCCAGTCCTCTTTCAGACCAGTTCACAATTCAAGAAATGGACCATCTAAAACTTAATTTTTATGATTGTAAAAACTATATCAAGCTACTAACTCATTAAAATACAGCTAAGTTACCACAGATGTTAATTTAGGCTCACAACAAATTTGTGACAGAGGTAAGACTCTTAGGCCCGGTCTGTACTTACCTTCCGGATTTGGCGGCAGTCGACGGGAGATACGCAAGTGACGTAAATAACTTGCGTATCTTCCGTCAACTTCACTGCATCTGTTCCGTGTGCCGTCCACACTGCGCTGTGCCACTTACTGAGGTGGTTTTCCTTCATCGATTGCTGAATTGACTGAGCGGGTCTACACCGCTCAGTCGATCCAGAGCAATCGAGCTGATGGCAGCGAATTTGCTGCCATCAGTGTAGATCCAGCCTTAGATTAATATCCATTATATTCTGATGCTTAGAGAAGAAGGCTGGAAGGCAAGATTCCTGTGTCATCTCTGCCACTGGCATGTGGCTGCCTGGTGGCTTTCAGGAGCTAATTAGGTAAGTTGTCTTGGGTCTTGAATACAGAGCCATTTTTAGTAGTATTTGTCAGTGTTTGAAAAGGAATCTTGTAAAATATTTATGCTTCATATATTAATTTCAGTATATTTACAGCTTTACCTCTTGTCCTGCCCAAAATCTTAAACACTGCCATTTCTGTATAGTAGCTTCTATTGTGGGACTAGAAGCTATAGTTCAGGTTGAACTACAATTTAGAATAACCCTTCCCTGCTTGCCCAGCCTTCAGTAACAGTGTATTTTGTATGTATTATTCAGGACTTGAGCTTGTTCCGGCTGGAATCAGCAGCAAAACACACATCAGCATCCAACTCTGTATGCTCCATCACCTTAATATTCAGGCACCTGGGAGCCAGAGCAGGCCCACAATCCTGAAATCACCTTGAGGCCCTGTTTTTCTGGTGACTGGTAATATATAAATGTATGATATTATCAACGTTTTAGTCATCAAAATACCTGATCTTCAAAATATAGGAAGCAGGTTGACTTAAGTAACTTCAGCTGAAGACACTTTCCTACTTAAATATGTCTCCTGTAAAAAGCTATTTCAAACATCTGTTTGCATAAATGATTTAGTAATTTGCATCTGCTGACTGGATTGCTGATTCTGTTTACATTTTCGGGAATAGTTTGCCTTTAATATGCCGGTTAGTCAATGACATTTGACTGGTGAAAAGACATCCAGTGCTAGCATACCTAAACAGATGAATTCTTGTTTCACTTTTTATCTTTAAGGCAATCTTCTCTTTCCCCTCTCTTCTGAATTAGAGTTGTAAATAATGATCTAGTTAATGCTTGTACTGCTGCTGCTTCAGAAGGCTTCTAGAACATAAATACATTCAGCATAAATGTAATTCTCAACTGTGGGTCATCCAAGTTAATAGATTTTTCTTTTCAAAACATCTTTTTATCTACTAAGCGTAGAACACTTTGTTACGTATCTATGAGCAAATCTAACAATAGCATTAATATGGCAAAGCAAATAACCTGTCCACCTATTGTCAGTTGCCAAAGTTATGGGTCAAATTCAGCCTGGGAGTAAATAGGTGAAGTCAGTGGTGTGGAACCAACTTTCGCTAGGGCGAAATGTGACCCATTGAGATAAATTCCGGCTCTCTGAGATAAAAAAATTCACCTCTCTGTGCTGGCCAGGTCTCTCATGCTGCAGGGAGAGAAGCTGATGTCTCCCCCATTGTCCTCTTTCATTGAATCAGCACTAATATACATGCACCTGGTCATACCCTTCTTTGGCCGGCAACACCCAGTTTTCTGGTTGCAAAGACTAACTACAGGTTTCCCACAGCCAAGAGGAGAAGAGGTAGTGTCCACTCACTGCCATTGCAAAGTCCCTCTCTGAAAGAACTGCCACTTATGGAGCCTTGGGTCTGGTTGCACAGCAGTGGAAGCCAACATAACTCAAGGGTGAATATAGCCCTAACTCTTCTTTCTTACCCTTTTTTAATTCAATGTCACAGGAAACTGTACCCTAGTTAAGTGACACCTTTGCCCCCTTGGACATATTTAGGATCTGGCTTATCCAGTTTACCAGTGTAGCACAGCTCCTTAACCCTGCCCACCCCTTACACTCCAGGCAATCAGTAATCTCTCTTAGTGATGAACCACTGTCACCATCAGACCAGGTTATTTTATTCCACAACTTTCTTTCTACTGAAGTAGGAAATGTATCCCCTCTCCCGTGCACAGACCTCCTTGTTTACCAAACAAGAATGAAAAAAATGAGAACATTATTTTAGCACAATAGTTTAGATCAATGTCCATAATCCTAGTCTAATAAAAACATCCTGTTTGAATCAACATTTAAAACCACAGTGAAGAAAGCATACTTACTTATTTAGAAACACTGAGAAAAATTCTGCTGTCAGATATATCCATGCAACTCCACGGTCTTTGCGTACAGAACAAAAATAAGTGCACACAGTCAAACTTATTTATTGTTGCTGATAAATATATTAGATAATTGGGGCACCTAAAGGTGCCAATCAGGACTGGGGCTCCACTATGCTGGGTGTTTTAGAAAGAAATAAAAAAAACATTCCCTGCTCCAGGGTGTTTGCAGTCTAAGGGCCCAGTTCTGCAGTTTGTTGCACATGAATAGACTGCTGTGCACTGAGATGCTGTGTGGGTACAACAGTTTGCCGGCATGCAACATATTGCAGGATTGGGATTCACGGTCCCAGTCTTACAACACTTATGCCCATGCTTAACTTTAAGTAGACGCATAGTTCCAATGGCTTCCTGAGTCTACTTGTGCTTGAAGTTCAGCATATGCCTAAGGCCCAGTCTAAACTTACCTGGTGATTCAGCAGCAGTCGACAGGAGTTACGCAAGCTACACAGTAGCTACACAGTAGCTTGCGTAACTCCTGTTGACTGCTGCGCTTCCCTTCTGCACGGCGTCTTCATGGCACTGCGCCAATGGGAACTGCATTCCCGTCGGTGCAGCGCTACGCCACTTGAAGGGGTGGTTTTACTGCGTTGACTTCTGGTGACTTCTGGATCGATTGAGTGGGTCTTCACTGACCGCTCAGTCGATCCAGATAGGTCGATCTGATGGCGGCAACTTTGCCGCCGTCAGTGTAGATGTACCCTAAGCGTTTGCAGGCTCAGAGCCGAAAGACAGACAGAAGGGTGAGGAAGGGATGTAACGTATGAGCAAACGAACGTGACAATGAATTGAAAAAGTTCTCTTCGTAACGTATATTGATTGGGTTTGATTTTTAATGTGGGGGTAGAGTTAGGGTTCAGGGAATGCCGGAATGAGGGTATTGAAAGAAGGGAAGAAGAAAAAGGAAGGAAGGGGAAGAGGGACAGTCGCAATTTGTCACTTGCCTAACTGTGCTCAGGAGCTAGGATCTGTAGGCATCATAACGCTTTAAAGAGGGATTTGAAAGAGGATAGGAATAGGATAGGGTGTGTGGGAGTTTGCTGGGGAGTTTGCATCCATGTGCCTCTTCAAAATCATTGAGAAAACTTAGGTGAGGTCAAAGACCACAAAATTCTTTAAAAAACCCTCAGTGACTGGAGAAGGGTTCTCACCTCCTTGGAACTATCTTGTCTATTTATCTTGCTAGGCTCCTGACTCTCTGGTGGACCAGAAGAATGCCCAGAATGTCATTTCAGTTTAAAAACTGCAACTCGAACTTGATGAAGCAAAGTGTATCGAGGCTGCAGATGACACAACTGTGTCTTTATTTCCTTTTGTTAAACCAAAGCTTACAAAGAATAGAGTTGAAATAAACCTTCATGGGTTGCTTAGCAGTGGCGTACCATGGGTCTCCAGAGCCCGGGGGCTAATGCTTACATTTACACCCCTACCTGCCTCACGCACCCCCTGCGCAGGGCAGGAGTCGTCCCTGGCTCCCACCAAAGGGTGCCACCCCCCAGATCCCCTGGAGGGGACATGGTGATTTCCTCCTCCTCCTCCTGGGTCCTGGAGACTCTCTGGCACTCATGGGGGGGGCTCCCCCGGCTCTGGCTAGGCTCTGCCATCGCCTCCCCCTTGCACACCCTCCTCTCTCGCTCCAGCCCCACAGCCCAATTGGATCCGATGCTGGCTCCCCCTACTGGGCGGGGGGGGGTTCACCCTCCCAGCCAGGGTGTAGCAGGGGGGAGTTCCTCCTCCTGGTCACCTACAGCTTCCTGCCCCTCTGTGCACCATCCAGCCTTCCCCTCAAAACCTTCTGCACCCCCACTCTCTGCACGTCATGAAGGACCCAGCTGCCCCCCCATTGGTATGCCACTGTTGCTCAGTGTTTGTTCTTTTGTTTTAGTTCCCCCCCCAATCTAGATTTGTCAAACGTGGTAGAGGTTAGGGATTGTAGAGCTCAGTTTTCTCAATATATAGAGAAGTGAACATCATTATCTCTGTCTCAGTTTTTTACCAACCATGTGTTCTCGTAGCACCAAGGAGATCTTTTCCAACTTAACATCAGGTGACAGAACTTGGTAGTGTCTTTTAAATCAGGCTTCAAGCCTCCTGCTGATCTTTTTAAACAAAAACTTCTGAATTTTTATTCCTGGCTTTACTGTATATGAAACTGGTTGCTAAAACATGAGTAAAAGATTATTTAAAAAAACCAAAACACAAAAATCTGTCAAAATCAGCTTCCCACTAATTTCCCACATTAGACTGAATTATCCTTGATATTAGATGTATTTGAGCTTTGGATATAGCTAACACTTTTCTTATGTGCATCATCATGAGGAATACTGTGTCCAGCAAAGGTGTCAACATTTTAAAAAGGATTTTGAAAAATGGGAGAAGATTCAGAAAAGATCAACAGGGATGATTTGAGATCCAGAACGCATGCGTTCCAGTGAGAAACTAAAGGAACTCAATCTATTTAGCTTACTAAAGAAAACATGAAGAGGCAACTCAATCATGGTCGTAGGCACCTGCACAAGGAGGAGATACCTGATCCTAGAAAGCCTTTAATCTAGCAGTCAAGGCATAACAAGATCCAAGGGCTGGAAGGTGACATTAGCAAAGTTGAAACTGGAAATAAGATGCAAATTTTTTAACAGTGAGGGCAATTACCTGTTGAAACAGATTGCCAAGGAAAATGATATATTTTACAAACTTTAAATCAAGATCGGATGTCTTTCTAAAAGGCATGTCTAGTTCAACTGCCAGTTGTTGGGCTTGATGCAGAAATCCTTTGGTGAAATTCTGTGCGTTATGCAGGAGATCAGACTAGATGATCACCATTGTCTTGCCTTAAAATGTAGGAATCCTGGTTAAGCATCATCGGGCAATATTTCTGTATGCAGTTTGTTTATGCATTTTCCAAGTGCATTCAGGGTGTGAGAGCCCCTTTAAGTATACCACCTTTAACCTCTATTCAAAATCTGCCCATTTTGCTGCATAGCAAATAAGGCTCAAATTGTCCCCTCTGTCTCTGAGTGGAAGGGGTGAAGACCTGGTAAGCTAGGTGGGGAAAGTATGAAAGTGGAAATGCACCTCAGCAGAACATGCTCTGGCTTCTCATAGCTCCTAGTGCTAACTAGTCTGGGCATGCACCATCCCTAGGGAGCAACTGAGCATGCTCCCCACAGCCCAGGGTTACAAGAGCTGAAACCAAACATTTCCAGTAATGGCTGCTGTAGGCTGGGGTGGAGCCAGATATCAGAACTGAGAGCAGGGAGCTCCTCTCTCAGTGACCCTCCCTCCCCAGTACCCAGACAAGCTGGAGGAGGAAGTTATCCAATTCAAATGCAGAGGGGATGTAGTGAGGGGGCATGGCCTCCCTCGGAGGCTGACAGGGAGGGACTGCCACTCAACCCCTGGAGGGTGGAGCCAGGGAAGCCTTGCCTACTACACCAAAAGCAGCGGGGCAGAGCCAGGACAGGAGCTGGAAGTATAAAGTGCGGGCCCTACAACTCCGACAGGAGGCAGCCACTGAAAGAGAAGGACGTTTCCTGCCTGCTGCTGGACAGAGGAGTCGGCAGGGACCCCACCTACTCTGAGGACTCACCCGACCCACCTCAGTTGTTGGCCAGCCCAGACAGTGGGGGATTGTTTGGACTACTCTGGGACGTACCCCAAGGAGGCTGAGGATGACCCTGGGCCGTAGGTACGCGGGAACGGGGTAGAGGAAGTAGCCCAGGGATAGCCGACTTAGGTCTGGCTGGGCTCACACTCGAGCCCTTGCCAATGAGTTGTGGCTGGAGCCCCGCTGACCCAGTGGTGGAACACTCTTCCACTGATGGGGCCCTGGCTAGGACACGGTGGAGTCAGGAGAGCCCATCCCCACCCCTTGCCACCCCATCCTTGGTGTGGTAGCCTCACTCTGGCCTGTGAAGCCTCATTGGACTAGAGACTGCTTTGCCATCCCCGTCCTGGCTGAGGGCTGGAGGCTAGAGACTGCTTTGCTGGCCCCATTCCACTTGAGAGCTTAAGGCTATAGACTGTGAAGAACTAATCCCCTGCCTAAAATTTGCTCACAGTTTGCTGCAGCGAGGGGGCACGGCCTCCCTCTGAGACTGACAAGGAGGGAAAGGCCACCTCCTCTACAGGGGACAAAATCCAGACAGGGTGGGGAGCAAGGAGAAAATAAATGTATTGGGACAACCAGTCTGGTGAGATCAGGACTGGAAGTGAGGAGAAAAACTGGGACTTTTGGGCAAAGAGATGGACTGATTAGTCAAACAGATTACAACTGTGAATCAAAGGGTGAAGGGAAGCTAGGGCTGGGAACTAGAACAGAGGAGGAGAGACTGGGACTGACTGAGTGGGGATTCTGATAATGGAAGTGGGGGAGATTTAAAACAGACAAGTCTGGAGGGGGAGACTGAGACTGACTGGCCAAGGGGACTGGGACTGAGAGGAGAAGCCTGAGGCATGGAGCCTGGGACTGGAATAAGGAACCAGTGGTGGAGAAGGGATGGGACTGAGATGGACAGATTGGAGGGGACAGTGCAGAATGGGATGTAGTTGGAAGGAATAGGCGCAGAAGATTCTAGAAGTAGAAAACACTCCTTTCTGGAGCCTAGAATGGAACCCAAGATTCCTGAGTCTCACCATTCCTCTATCATCAGTAAATATCAGTGCAACTCCCTGTCAAAATGTATGTCCCATCCCTTTCTAGTGCTTGTCCACATAGAGGATGACAACCTATTGTTGCTATCAGTTATTCTGTTAGCTCAAGGGCCAGAAATCTGTGCAGTGGCAATAACGATTGCAACCCTGCTGATGGACCACGTGCGTATCAGTATGATGCCACATAATGGAATTTATTTTTTAAATTTTTTTTTAAACCTGGTTGATTATACACACAAACCACGTTAAAAATTGTATGTGATCATGTAATTAAAAATGCATCAGGATGCCTCTCCCCAACAGGGCTGAATTATGACATTTCCTATCGCTTGAGTGCTTGATGTTGCAATTTTTATAAGGTTCTTTTAATGAAGTTTATTTGTGTGTAATAGTCATATAGAACCACAGAACCCACGCAAAGTAAGATCTCAAACCCACCTCACTGATTTAAAATGTGGGTTTAATCTCTGAAATCACTTTAAGGCATTGAAGTGGTTTAAGAATTTAAAGAATCTTTGGGGATATAGGAGAAGGAGAAAGTGTGTGTAGTGTTGGCAGCAATTCTTCAGGCAGATTCATAAGCATTTGTCTTACGCTAACCCCTGTAAACCAAACATTACAGGGTCTGTTATGTACAGCCTACAAAATCCCTTAGGGATATCGATCAATAAGAACCCCATTCTTCTGCTACATCACTTCCTTTTTACTATAATTCAGTTTCTTATCTTTCTTTGACATCAAATATCAGTGGATTAAGAGAAGTACAAAGTGATCCAGAAATAATGATGCAAACTCCAATATTTTCACTCTGAATTTTTTTAAAGTATTGTAGTATTCTACACGAGTAATCCCAAACTCTACATTTTACACTAGTCCTGCTACAGTGCTTAGAGTTCTTAATGTATAATACTTTAATACCTTTCCTTAAAAATAGTTTACATCTAACTTTCCCACAATTTCACCCTGTTGCAAGAACCTCAACACCATTTTAAGATTATTGAAGAACTCACGGGTGGCCACAGGATTAAAAAAGAAATTCAATAAATTGTCACTAGATGGGTATTTATTTTAATTGTCTTTAGGTGGACTTTGATGGGGGTAGAGGCTGTTCATCTGCACTCACACCTGTTAAAATAATAGCAATGCACCATAACAGGTCATAGAATCAGAGAAGATGAGGGTTGGAAGGGACCTCAGGAGATCATCTAGTCCAACCCCCTGCTCAAAGCAGGACCAACCTCAACTAAATTATCCCATCCAGGGCTTTGTCAAGACGAGCTTTAAAAAACTCTAAGGATGGAGATTCCACCACCTCCCTGGTAATCCATTCCAGTGCTTTACCACCCCCCTGGTGAAAACATTTTTCTTAATATCCAAACTAGACCTCCCCCACTGCAACTTGAGACCATTGCTCCTTGTTCTGTCATTGTTCTCCTTGTTCTGTCTCCTTGTTCACTCTTCTGCAGAATAAATAAGCCTAGTTTCCTCATCCTCTCCTCGTAAGTCATGTGCCCAACCTCCTAATCGTTGTTGCCCTAAGTTGGACTCTCTCCAATTTTTTCACACCCTTTCAGTAGTGGGGGGCCCAAAACGGGACACAGTACTCCAGATGTGGCCTCACCAGTGCCGAATAGAGAGGAATAATCACTTCCCTTGATCTGCTGGCAATTATTAATGCAGCCCGATATGCCATTAGCCTTCTTGGCAACAAGGGCACACTGTTGACTCATATCCAACTTCTTGTCCGCTCTAATGCCAAGATCCTTTTCTGCAGAACTGCTGCTTAGCCAGTTGGTCCCTAGTCTGTAGCAGTACATGGGATTCTTCCCTCCTAAATGCAGGACTCTCCATTAGCATTTTACTCCTTGCTAGTTACCACATTAGCTAACAATGTAAGAACACACCCTTGTTTCTAGTGAAGATAAGGCTAAGAGATCAGCAGCAAGAGATGTGCATTTACTGCAGCCTCTGAGGAACCCAAAAACGATACAAGGCTGCTCCTCCCAGTTATAGGGAGCTAATCCACCTAAACAAGAAAAAAAACGACTGTTAAACACAAATGGAGCAGGAAACGCAAAGCAGGAGTGTTTTACATAGGAGAAAATGTAGCTACACCTTTAACAAGACCTGAACTGAATACATTCAACAGGGCGAATACAGACTGGAGGGGTCAGAGCGGATCTCCCCTCAGAACCTGGAACAGAAGTCAGGATTCCAGAATCTCAACATTCATCTGCTATTGCCAAACAGGTGTGAAACCCACTGCCAAAAATGGGTGCCTCATCTCCCTCTAGTAGCTGGCTCGAATAAAAGATGACAACCTACTACTGGATTCAGTTATTCCATTCGTTCAAGTGATGTAACGGTGCTGTGGACCTAATGGCTCTAACACTGCTGATTAGCCTTATAGTGGAATTTGTTTTTTTACAATTCTTTACAAAACCCTAGGAAGTTATATTTTAAAAACAACATTAAAACAATCTTAACGTTCCAAAGTCAAGCACTCGTAATCTAGACATGCCAGATTTGTCTACCAGCACAACTTTAATTTGCCCACCCCCATCCCCCAATGCTCCCTCATAGAAGGAGTTAGTGGTCCCAGGAAGTTCATTGTCCCTCCTATGTTAAATGCTATACTCAAATCAAGTTGAAATCTAAGTTTAACTATTATGACTTGAACTTACTGGTCCCCATAGTTTTATCTGTAAAGCCTGGAGTATTGTCTCCTTATTTTGAATGCTGAGTTATTAACTAAAGTTTTTGTAAGTTCTCTGAGTGTTTGCAGAAACGCAGACATTAATGATCCAATGGGAAATGATGGATATGGAAGAAGAAAATGTGAGGAAGGTGGTGAACCCTATGCCTTCTGATACTCTCCCCCAACATGTTCCACTGATCTTTCTGATGATGAAAATGGTACTTTAATCAGGTGAGACAGAGGTTTTCCAGGTTCTTGCCAGATTTTCCTAAACACATGCATATTCCCTAACAAATTTTGGAAAAGTACATATTGTCAGTAGAGTGGTGACTAAACTAGGACATTTTAGAACAAAATTCCCATTGGTGCTACCACTGGTTCATGGGCTGGTGCTGATGGGAGCCCCAGAATGAAATCTTGACTGCAATGACAGCAGTGGCAAAGCTCCAAATGAGTGCAATGGAGCTAGAATTTCAGCTCTACAATGTAGAAAATGCTCCAGATGCTTTGTCACCATGTTAGTCCATAGAGTAGACAGCGTGTTTGTCCCTAGTGTGTGATATGGCCTAAGGGTTAAAACATACCCCTCATATCTGGATTTCTTTATTTATTTCTTTATTTAGTTACTTTTTTGTAGTTCACTTTAATTAGAGGTGGTCAGAATTTTGTGGGTTTTTTCCTTCAAAAAACTTGAAGGTTTGGGTGAAAAATCTAAACTTGAAATACTTTGGCTGGAAGCTGAATTAGTTTCATTCTGAAATGCCACCACAATGCCTCAGAGGAATTGTATTTTGAGTGTCTCTTGCTCTCATTCTCTTCTATACGACGGGCTTCCTGTTTGGACTACGTTGCCCAGGAGGGGTGGCCATTCATCATGGCAGTTGTGTGGCACGGGTGCCACATGGAGAATGAAGTCTGACAGACTCTTTCAACACAAAATGTTTAGTTGAAAACCCAATTTTCTGATAAAATAAAGTTTCTGATGTTAACATTTTCTAAAGTTGGCCCACATTCTAAACTTACTGCTACTTTCTTTTATTTTTAGTCTTTACAGGAGAATATGGAAGGCAGTTCATGGAGTCACCACTCTCACTCTCATCTGAAGTTGTTGTTGCATTGTAAACCACAAGTTCTTCATTCAGTGGTTCTCAGATTGCGGTCTTTGGATTGCCAGCGTCCAACAGAGGCTTTGCTGCTGGCCCGCAGAATTAAAACTGTTTAAGAATCAAGCAGTGGGCAACTGGGAAAGCGTGGGACAGAATGACTGGTATGAAGATCTCTTTCTCTTACAAATTAGATGACCGAATGAAAAAATGAACCACTTTTCTGCTTCATAACACAACCTTCCCCAACCTTCTGGTTTTATTGTGTTAGAGCTATTGGCACTACAGCCTGGCATACATTAAAGTGTATATAGACAATAAATGAAATAGCAGCTATTGGGCCAGATTTGTCACAGAGGTGACAACTGGTGCTGTAAGCATCCAACCTCAGCAATGTATAGCAGCTTTGATTTGGCTGGGGCCTGTAGATGCATTGAATCCATGTGGGCCAGATCCACCTGTACCAGCCACCTCTAGGTACCCAGAATAAGCCGGACTTGTAGGCTTTCCTACTCCAGGCAGACTTACCCAGGGGAAAAGCAAAGACACCCAAAGACATGTATAGAAAACACTTAGGCTGAGACACAAAGGATTTGACTGTCTTAGCCAATTCCTGTGCTCGAAAGGTTAGAGGAGTGTGTAATGTTATAAAATGTATGCTGCGTAATGGGGTAACTTAAGGACATATTGTCAATCTTTGCTTTGAATTCTTTGCTTTTGTTGTCTTGTGTCACAATCTAAAGGTTACTTAAAGATTTCAGTATGTTAATTAATATGTTATTTATTTATTTTTTAAAACCTCTGTCTTGGTTAACTTCTGTGTAAGGCATGTGTAAATCTTTACACGTCTTCATATTTTCAGCATATCTTATGCAAATCGTCATTAAAAATGAAAACTCTAATTTCAAATGAAGAAAATTCATGACATGCATCTTGTGTTGCAGTTTAATCACTGTATACCCAGGAAAGTATTGACAGTTGTCCCGTGGAAGCTATTAAAGTTCCTGTCCAAGGTTAAATGAAATTGCAGTTTATCAGTGCAGCATTGAGAAAATAAGGGAATCTGTTCATGGCTCTTGATTAATGCCAAGCGTGATCAACACAAGGGGGTTCATTAAGCTATACATCATGTGGGTAATTTAACATGTCATTGTGCCTGCTGTCTGCTTTAACTCCCTACGCAACGCAATGTTGCAAAGTTGTATCAGTTGTGCACATGAAGTTTTTTTATCCCGGAGTTCATCACCCTTGGGTTGCCTTGTTATGTTAATGTTTTACATCAGTTCATTTATTTTTAAAGGCATTATTTAAAAAAAAAATACAAAAAATACCCTCTATAACATCACAATCTTGTGGCTCTTCCAAATACATTTGTAGCATATTAAGATGTAAGCAAGAACTCTAAAGAATGTTTCCTTCATTGCCAGGCTCTGCAGTGACTGCACTGATTTTTTTGGGGCATTACCACAACTTTACATTTCAGTTATATGGCTGAATAAAGTTTCCTGAGAGCTGTTCAGGATTTAAGAAGTAGGTCCTGGTTGTGAGGGGATGTTTGGCCTTAACTCCCAGTGAAGGCAATTGATGAGTGTATCACCTTGCAGGATCAAACCCTTACTGCTTTTCAAATACCAATTAAATTGTGATCCATTACCTATTTGGTATAGCAAGACAAATTCCTCCCGATACATTGATGGAGTTACACTGAGGATGATTTAGGCCCATGGCTTTTCCTCATGTGTGTAATGTAATACGAGCAGTGGAATTAGCATACTGTATCAGACCAGTTGTCCATCCAGTCCCATTTCCTGCACAATAGTGGTCAACTTTAGATGCTTTAAAGCAAGTGCAAGAAACTTCATATTGGTCAATTATGGAATAGTCTGCATACAGGAGAAGTTTCTGTCCAACTCCCGTCTCTTAGCAGTTAACTTATGTCCTAAAGGATGATGATTTATAGCTCTTTTACATTTTTTCTGTTTTAAGTAACTGGGGGATATACATCCATATAAGTGTCTAATCTTTTTATTTTAATTCTATTAAGCACTTGGATGCCATGATATTGAATGGCAGTGAGTTCCACAAGTGAATTATGCATTGTTTGTACAACCATATTGTAAATTAACTGCAGAAGGAGCTGAAGGAGACAGAGTGCTGCAAGATGCTATGCTTTACAGCTGTTTTAAGCTGAGGTCATTTTTGTTTTCTTTAAAGGATTAATGCTGTGCAATGGAATCTACATTCTGTAAGGTTGTTGGTTCTTGCCTAGAGCTAGATTATTTCTTATTAAAAGATGTAGTCATGCCAATTTGCTTTATAGTATGATGTTAGATAGTGCCAAAAGAAACCTTTGTAATCTGTTTATCATCTTGGAAATGAATTGTGAATAAGAAGCTCTCTGCACTTGGGAAGTCACTGTGGCACCATTATTTCATCATCTAACATAGGTTCATGAAAGAGATGGACTTGAACCACAGAGTCTGATGTAAATCTAAATTCTTCAAGGTTTGGGGTAGTACAATTGCAAGGTTTTGTTTCATGCCTATCTCTAGCACAGAGCTATCACAATAGGACAAACACATCATATGACTTTCAATTCTACTTCTTCAAACTGACTCATGAGAAGACATGATATTTAAGGTCTGTGTCCTCATTAAAGACTTAGGGCCCATCAAGGATCACACTCAGGCTGAAGTAGTACTGAAAAGGAAGGGTATTCCAGTGATTAGCACACTAGCCTGGAAGTTGGAGTAAATTATGTTATGTTATGATGGGATAGTTTAATTTGAGCAATTGATTTTGGATTATCGGCAGATAAGTCTGCTCAATGGTCTGTGGGAATGCTGGATGGGATGGGAACTGAGTTACTGCAGAGAATTCCTTTTTGGGTGCTGGCTGGTGAGTCTTGCCCACATGCTCAGGGTTTAGCTGATCGCCATATTTGGGGTCGGGAAGGAATTTTCCTCCGGGGCGGATTGGCAGGGGCCACGGAGGTTTTTCGCCTTCCCCTGCAGCATGGGGCATGAGTCGCTTGCTGGTGGATTCCCTGCAGCTTGAGGTCTTCAAATCTCACTTTTGAGGATTTCAATAACTCAGTCATGGGTTCGGGGTTGTTATAAATGTGTATGGGTAGGGTTTTGTGGCCTGCCTTGTGCGGGAGGTCAGACTAGATGATCATATTGGTCCCTTCTGACCTATGAGTCTATGAGTCTATAATTCCCTACTCTGTCACAGATTTCCTGTGTGACCTTGGGCAAGTCACTTAAGGCCAGATCTTCAAATAGGCACCTAGTGAGATTTTTTTTAAAAAGCACTTAAGCATGTTAGGCACCTTTCTCCCATTGAAAGTTATTGATCTTAATGTGAATTAGGCACCTAAGCTGCTTAGGTAAGGTAAACTAGGCAGGGTCAAGTGATGACTTTACCTAAATTTACTGTATAGTAAAACTAAAGTGTCTTGTCTTCATTCATTTTTTTGTTTGGTTGGTGGTTTTGTTTTTTGTTTTTACCTTGGGATTACTCATGTACATTAGTTACTGTCAGGTAAAAGATACCTCTTTTAGCAGCAAAGGCATGTCTAGATCAGAGTGTCACAACCTTTTAAGTAGCAAGTAACCCCTAACTTCTGAAAATTTTAATAAGTACCCCAACACTCAATTTTCCACTCTTGAGAAATACAATCTTCCCCCCTTTACCACTGGACGACTCTATTTCTTGTAACACAGGAGAGTTCAGAGTTCTGCAGTGCTGTGTGGCTGTGGCAGATCACAAACCCCCTACTGTTTCTCCCCTCCTTCCTTCTCCCCTTCCTCCATATAGGAGCAAAGGTCTGCGCCAGCCAATCACTATGGCCTGACGGCAGGGCCACGTGATGTTCTCCTCACACAGGCGGGAACTTGTAAGGTCTGAGCAGGCACTAGCAAGCTACCAGAGGGGATAGCAGCACTCCCCATGGCCGTCCCTAGGGGAGTGCGGGCCTGGGGCAAATCACACTGTGTGGGCCTCTCAAGATTTTTATACTGGTAAAATGTGGGGCTGTCATAGTTGTCAATTTCACTGCTCCAGGCAAGCCACTGGGCTCTCCGCCTGGCTATCTGGGCACCAGGCTTTGAGCTAGGGAGGAGCTGCCTCCTGGGCAAATTGCAGGTAGCTGCCATCTGGCTGCCAGCCCAGGAGGTGGGTGATGGCCACCTGCTTTGAGCTGGGGCAGAGGAGGTTTCTGCGCATGCTGGGACCCTTGGATGTGGGCAGGCGGCAGGCAGCTGCTGCCCATCTTCAAGCCAGGGCACGGGAGGCCGTCTCTCGGCTCAGAGACAGGCATAGGTAGCAGCCACCCAGCAGCAAGCTCAGCTCGCAGGGCGCAGGGAGCTGGGGTTGGGTGGGATGTGGGCAGCTGCCACCTAGCTTCCCGAAAAGCCAGTGGCTGCTGCCTAAGCCAACGGCTGCTGCCTAGCGTCCCAAGAAGCCAGTGGCTGCTGTCCAGTTTACCAGGACTGAGGCGGCTGCTGTCTACCTCCCAGCTAGGAGGTGGGACCGGGCGGGAAGCCAGCGGCTGCTGCTCACCTCCCCCAGAAGCCAGTGGCTGCTGTATGCCTCCCAGGTGGGAGCTGGGACTGGGCGGGAAGCAGGTGGCTCCCTCCTGGCTTCTCCAGAAGTTGGCGGCTGCTGCCCACCTCTCTTCACTGGGTTTTTTGCCAGATACCCGCTGCCTGTGTCTTGGGTACCCCCAGAGGTACGCACACCACAGGTTGAGAAACTATGGTCTAGGTGACCTGGTGGTTAAAGCGATGGTGCCTTGTTGTATATTAAAGTTCCCAACAGTATTAGAATTGGTGGTGAGAAATAGTAAACATGTCTCTGCACAGTTATAGCTGCATTAGTGCTATCAATTGTATAAGCTGTAATGTAGACCAGACACCAATATTTTTAACTGTTGTTTCTTCCACTCCTAATCAATTTCGAAGGATCTGGCATGGTTTTCAACAGCCCTACATTTTCACCCTCTTCTCATACAAGAGCTGGAAGGCTATAATGCAGGTACTCTTTTTTTCTAATGTAGAGAAGTCAAAAAGAAGTGCATGTATTTATTATAATTATTTCAAGTATGAAGAAGGTGTAAAATGCAAGTAGCTCAGGTACAAGAGATTTACAGGAGCAAATTTACAAGTGCTAGTAGCACAGTTAACCTTATGTGTAAAATATCTTGTTTGCGCTATTGGAATGATTTTCCATTTTCCTCACATTCCATTGATAGTATTGGTTTTCCTGGGATTAAATTAGGGGTTGTTGTATTCAATGAGAAGGTACTGAGTGTGTGCCAGAATATCCAAAGCACAATTATATAATGTATTTTGTTATAACTTCAGTTATATATTTCTTTTGTGGAAAGTGAATTTTCTGTCTACACCTGAAAAATAAACTGTTTTATTGTTTTAATTTGAGGTTTGAAAATCTATTTTAATTAGAGTCAAGACCAAATTATAATGGTATCAAATGAAAACAAATGTCATAGTAAGCGACATGAATGGATTGTTTAATTTAATGATTGTTATTGCAGCACAGCTCTTTTTTTGCTGACCTTTAGTTTCAACTACCTTGCATTCATACTGGCTACATGAAAGTCCTTTCCCTCAAAATGTTTAAAAAAAAAAAAAGTTCTTTCACATATTCATAGTTCCACACTTTAATACTTTCTTAAAGATACTGTACTGTTTTCTACAGCCATTAATTACCATGGGTTTATTTACAAGACAGTAATTAATTATACCTCTGGGATGCTCAAGAGTCTAACATGAATCAAAGCAGACTTGATAAGAAGCGATGAAAGTCTCACATAATTAAGCAGGGCACTAGAGACCAATTGTTTATAGAATGATTTTGCTGGGGCTAATTGACACTAATTATTTAATCTGATTTTCTTCTTCCCAGTGATTCGTCTACTAATTCACAGTTCTCTGTGAATGGTACAGACACAGTTGACTTTATCAAGGTGTTCTTATTGTACGAATGCTATGGATTTTCACTTAGCTTCTTCAGTAGGTTTTGCTGTAGAAATATACAAGTGCAGGATAGAAGACAGGCAATTCTTAAAAGTTTTGGGCAACATCATTTCTTAGTGTGTTTGGAAGTGTTATGTAAACCCCATTGGTTTAAAAAAGCATGATAAAAATGGGAAGAAAAAAATAAGACATTTGGAAGCAAATATCAAACATAGGATCACTAGCAGGTAAATTATAGTTTTGTTCACTTTGTATGATCTACACCTCTCCAACTATTACAATGTTGGCTTGTTGGCATTAAATTTCACTCTAAATAAGACTAAGTTACATTTAAACTGATAGTTTAGGTCCAATTTATGAAAAGAGTTTTTAACCGAATAAGCTTTGTTAATTTCCAAACTATTTTATGAATGATTTGAAGACTGGACTCTGTGACTAAAAGAGGAAAAAATATCATGTTACAGATGTTCAAAGTCATGACAGCTATGTTTTTTACATGTAGGAATCATGCACCCAAGTAGCAGAATGTACTTAATACCCATCACTTTTGTATCTAAGTTAAACCCTACAGTAGAATGATCTCTATTTATGCAGAGCAAGATTTAAAAAAATATGTAGGTGCCTAGTTAGGTACCTAAAAATACCTTTTTTTTTAAAAAAAAAAGTCTGGCCCATACTGTCAATTTTGTCAAATGTACACAAATTTGTATAAGATGTTTTGTTACTAGGATTCTTTCATCCATCCCACAAGACCTGACCCGAAGCACAAAGAAGTCACTGGGTTATAGCTGCACTTCATAGTTAATCTGGCTCCTACCCAGGTTTTAGCCCATGACCACCCCCTGTCCATACAAAAAAACCCCAACCTATTTAATGGATGTGAAGGTGCTTTAAGCCCAGTCTATCTGACCCAGCTCGGACTGTGGGTTAGAACCTGGGTTCTGATTTAACTCCGGCTCAAAACCACCCACTTTGCATGGAGGATGCAGACAAAATCACTAGAGTGATGATAGTCCTCCAGTGCCTTCACACAATTGCCCCTGAGGGACAAACAAGTTCTCCTGTAATTGCCACAATTAACTGGGAAAGAATCTTAGAGCTTCTCAGCACAAGAAATCACGGAAATGCCACCTGACACAAACAGGTGAGTGCAGAAATGGTGAGAACACAGTAACAGGGGTACCAGTTTGCAGTGGGGATGGTCATAACAGGGCTAAGCAAATCAGGTGCTTAGACCTGGGTGCCAAGCAATCCAGTTAACTGGGCCGTCTAGAACACATAGCCTTTCAGTCTTTCCTGAATGCACTGTGACACCCTTTCTATAGAGAGGCAGAATGTTAGCATCTAGCTAATCCTGCAAACATTTAATTTTAAGCATGTAAGTAATCCCATCAATGTCAACATTTAAAGTTAAACATTGGCTAACATTCTCAGAGACAGCCTACATAATATACCAGGTAATAGAATTACTGTGGTAAACACACATTCATATACAACTGCACCGTGTTCAAATGATAAGCTGTGGCTTCCTTGGGGCTCCAGTATGACATAAATCCTATATTTTCTGAAAATATTTCAGTGTCTTTTCTAATAATCACCTTCTTTAGGAAACGACATAAGACTTGATCCAGTCCCTCAATGCCAGGTGTACTGGTATGTTACTGTAAAATCAGATATTATCTGCATGGTCGCACAAGTGCAGCATCTGATTTTATGATTATGATAAATAGTTATTATTTTGATGGTGCATAAACTGTCCTCCCTGAAACCCATTACCCCTTTCCTCCTTCAAATACTTCTTCAAGACTGACTTCTGTTGTCACATCTACAAGGAAACTTTCAACAAATGATGGCAGATCAGGGTTGGCAAAAAACACCCGACACCCCAGTTCTTTAAAATGATTTTGAATCATAGGATGATTAAACTACACTACAAACATTGTAGCCATAATTCACCACTGTTAGTAGCAATAGTGGAAGCTGTATTGTAGACAGGGAACAGGTATCGGTATCCGCATATCTCCTGACAACACTTTATGATTAAGCTTGTAGAATTATCTATTATTAAAATTTTTTTTTGTATCCAAATGCCCCAGTTTGAAGCCAAATTGTCTTGGGAGCTCTACAAACACATAGGGAAACCTGCCCCAAAGACCTTACAATCTAATTTATAACCACAGTAGGTTATTTGTATTAATCTTTTGTTTTAATCCTCGGATAAAAGATGCTGCAGCACATGAGATCACTTAAATGAAAAATATCAGTGTGACAGTATTAGTATATGTACTTTTATTGCAAGGATATGTTTGCTAGTTATTTTTCTGCAAGATTGAATAACTGAAAATAAATCAAAATGATTGAGTAGTAAGCAGAAATCTTTGAAGCCGAAGAGTCATAAGTATCTGACTAATATCCTACATGAAATAGATACTCCAATAAAGAGGCAAAACACAAAGAACTCTCATTTCCCTGAACAGAGAGCCATGTGTGCATCCACCAACATTTAGGTAAATTCTTTTCTTGTTGTGAGCTACAAGACGCAATACAAATAATTATTTTCTATCTCCTTGTTTTGTCTTGATGCAGATTTTTAACTAAACTTAAATCAGATTCAATTGAGTTTATTTGTATGCACCTTGTGTGTGGGGGGATTTAATCAGTCTGTTATAAATGTACTTTTAACAGGCAAGGTAAAAGATGGGTTGGTGGTAGAATCTAATTATCTGTGTATAAATGGATCTTATATAGAGAGAGGCTAGAATGGCATGGTTTGAGGATATTTGTAAAGCATGCTTCAACATAGAAAGGATACTGTATTTTAAATAATTACTTTCTAACTGGAGAGAGTGCAGCTATGTGGAAAAACGTGTAGAGATACAGACTAACATGAAGTCATAATGTAAGCGAGCACTTTAATATAGAAATAAAAGAACAGTTTATAGCCAAAATAAAAAAAATAGGTGTCTGAAGATAAGCTTTTACATTCATAATTGGTACCTAAATATAGCCCTGATTCAATATGGTACCTAAGTATGTGCATAACTTCAAGCATGTGTGTTATTCCGCTGATGTCACTGGGATGACACACATGCTTAAATTTACATGTTCACATGTTTAAGTACCCTGCTGAATCAGTGATTAGATGGCTGATTTTTAGACCTGCTGAGCACTCAGCAGCTTCCAGAAACTTTGAGCAGGACTTTAAGGTCTAGGTATTACTGTATGTTTGGTATAATTCCTTCCCCATGGTAAGTAAAGGATAAATCTCCCAATCCTACAACTAGTTCCAGACAGGCAGACTTGAGCCCCACTCTGCTCCCAGATGGAGCCAATTGCAGCAGCACCAGGGCCTAAAGTGGCAACTCCTTGTTTAGTTGCAAGTGAAATTCCTCTGAGGTTTTCAGCATACCTGGTAGATAGGACGGTACCACAATGCAAATAGGTCAAGACTTTTCAAAATGGGTGCCAACAATTAGACTCCTAAGGCCATGCTTAGGTGTTTAAATAAGTTGTCCAGTTCTCAAAAGTGCAGACCACCCAAGCAATCCTCTTCAATGACAGTTTTTGTCTAAATCTGCACTGGCTTCCAATAAGCTTCTGGGTAGAATTCAAAGCATTGTTTTTCCCCTCCAATAAAACCCTAAATGGTTTGAGTGCTGGCTACCTGACAGATCATATCTCTCCCTCCCCATGATATACTGCCACAGCTGAGATCAGCAGAGGCACTCAATATAAACAAGAGGCTGAGCTCCCTCTGCATTCTCTGGGAGGGTCCCTTGATTCTAGAGCTTGCTGTAGCATGTCGCAGCCCAGACTTGTCATCTTTCTGGGTGTGCTGCAAAGCCCATTTCTCCCCCACTCCCAGAGGAGTAGGCTGAGGCACAGGCTTTGATGAGCAGCCTTTATGTTATAATTTGTAATTTATGAGCTAGGTGCTCAGAGCACCAGTTGAACATGAAGAAAGAGAAATACAAATATGTATTCAGGTGCAATAATGCTACGATCGTTTCTCTGATACGTTAAACGCCACCGCCTCAGCAGAATGCCAGATGCAAACGAGCTAGTTATGACCAACTTGTACTCCTAAAACTAGCCATTTTATATACTTGCAGGCCTTGGCTGTGGGAAAATTCATATCAAATGTACTATAGTACTTCAACCTTAAAATCCAGCTCAGTCAACATGTCTTGGAGGGCTCACATCTGAGGTCACTGAAGTCAGTGGCAAAACTCCCACTGACTTTAATTAGGCTGGGTTTCGCTGTGTAATTATCCAGTGCTTTCCACCAATCAGTGTGAGCTAGCAGCAGCACATGCCGGCACAAGCAGCAGAGTAAGAAGGTATGCTGAATGAGAAGCAATAGAATAAGAAGGTGCACTACCTCATAATTTCGCAGGTTAGTTATACATCGGTAGATCCTTGGTTTAAGTGTATCGCTGGGATAACATGAATTAGTGTTCGGGGAGAGTTCAGCAGCATGTTAAAAACCCTGGAGATGAGGCTTGTGTGGGGCTGCATGTGTGTGTGTTACTGGAAGATCACTTCTAATTCTTTTAACTTTTGTGAAAAACTTTCTTAGGCCAGAAAGTCAGCTGCTACTCTTGCTTCAGTGGCATCAAATAAGCCTTACACAACAAGACCAGTGCTTATCGCTGACTGAATTTCTGACCTTACTATGTCATCTCCAATAAAAAGGCATGCTTTTTGTGAAGACTCCTGTTTGCTTATCTTTGAGGATTACACTTGATGGTGTTAACCTACAAATAAATAAAAACTTTCCTTAATACAACACCAGGAGTCTGAAACATACAGACCGTGGTTACTTCTGTTTAAAGAAAATCTCCCAGAGCTTTCATTCTCTTTATAAAGCAGCTGATCATTTTCAGTCCTCAAAATTCAGCTCAGTTCATCCTTGTATCATAACATCTGTATCTGACCTACTGACTCCCAAAGCCTGATCTAGTTAATTAAGAAGTATTTGTGAGCTGTGCTCATATTTCTAACAGCAATGGAATTACTTTCCTCAGAATTCAAACCTGCCACCTGTGTTGCATATGTAATGAAATCTATATGGTGAGGAGACAGTTACCACAATCAAAGGTAGGGGTAGGGGAATGTCACATTTTTTTGCTCAGTTTCCAGCAGAAAGGAATTTGCATTTTATCTGCCATTTTAAAAGGATATCCTTTTGCTGCATGCTAGAGTGTCATGGGGGAGAATTCAACCTAATACTCATTGACACAAGACAGGAATTTTCTTTACTTGCTGTTAGATTCAGCCTGGCAATCAAGGGGAAGCAAAGTAGAATCGATTTTAATTGATCAGTCAGGTTTTTAAATAATTGGCATTCATCCCAATTGCTTGACAAATAACTAGTATCTAGCATTTTCCAACTCTCCTTCCAACTGCACATAACTTGCTGTGACTTAGGAACTGTTGCGTGTACCAGGATATAGCAAACAGCTTCTTGATACTCCAGAGGTACCTATAAAATTAAAATTTGTTGAAAAAAGTGGGCTATAGGATGCAAACCAGTAAATATTCACACTCATATGCACCTACTGCATGTTTTGCTGCCACAAAGTCTGCCTTTGTGGTAGAGCTGGCTTTGTACAGGGTATGCATTGCTAGGTGAAGCTTAGAAAAAGGTAATATCTTTTATTGGGTGAGGTAATATCTTTCATTGGACCAACTTCTGTTGGTGAGAGAGACAAGCGTTTAAGCCACACAGTGCTCTTCTTCACATCTGAGAAAGGTGAAGCTTAGAAACTTAGGGTTGCATTTTCTAGACCTGACTCAGGCAAAACACCCATTGAGTTTAACTTGAGGCATCAGGGTCAGGCTCAACATGTATGTATACATTTAAAACACTAACAAATGGAGTGACTTGTCTGACGGTGTCTACCCTTCTGCATTAGAAATATTGCAGCACAGTGGAGGGCTAGTTAATTGCTACAGCAATAGTAATAGAAGATGTCAGTGATATAATGTATCCATGTCCATTCTGGGCTTTACTTTATAATAAAGAAAGTAGGGACCAAATACTCATTGGCGCTACACAAACACACACACACATTCCAAAACTCCTGGAGGCAGCAGGCATTGACAAGTGCGGGCTGAATGATGGCCACTCTTATTCTAAATTGCCCGAAAAGCTACTTCACAGAGCACGGTGGCAGGAGCTGTAGAGGAATGTGACGGGGTCTAGTGCCTGTCTGGTACTTTGAATAATAAAGCGTGTGGCCAAGTGGAAAAGTCCTAGGGTTGATGGGAGTAGGGCAGCCTGAGGAAAATTTGCTTCTGATAGTGGATTTGCTACTAAGAAACTAAGCTTTCTTGTTGTCTATAATTGGTTAATACAGCTGTCCAGAAAGATTTTAATTGGCAGAGAAGGAAATCCAAGGAGACCAGAGGGACTGAGTCTGTGCTGCAGTGTTTAAAGTGTGCCATGGTACAGTGGATCAGAGACCTGAGAGACACAATTTCTAAAGAGTGAGCTAAATCACAGAGAGGTGCACCGGTTCCAGTGTGGGCCTGGGGAAAACACTCTATGATTGGCTGCTTCCCTCACTTGTTTGCCTCCTGGCACAGAGCAGCCAATCATGGCTGTTGCAGGCAGAGCTCTCTCCCCTTCTCCTCAGGAGCCAACACTGTTCGCATGGGAGGGAAGGGAGCAGAAAAGAGTCCAGCAGCTGAAGGCGGCCCCAGTCCCTTCTCCCCAATTCCCTCCAGCAACCAGTGGACAGCACCTCTGCTTCTGTCCTCTTCTCACTCCCTCCCTGTAACACCTGGCCTTGAAAGGGGGAAGAGAGGAGAGGTCGCGACACCTTCTTCCCATCCCTGAGAGAGGAGGGTGAGGAACCCCTGGAACTGCAGGATGAGCAGAAGTGAGGCTGGGGGGGGGAGGCAGAGAAGATGGGTGGGAGCTGGTATGGGGACAGAACTGATTGGGGGTGTGGAGGGGCAGAACAGACGTGGGAGCTGGGATGTGTGTGGAATGGATGTTGGGCTGGGAGCCAGGACTGACGGGGAAGAATCAGTGGCTGGGTAGGGGATGGGCAGTTTTGAGGGACAGATGAGACCCCTTGACTTTTTCTAGATCCCATTAAGCACTGTTTAGGAGGTACAAAAAGTACAGCCCAATAAGCATAAACAAGGACAAGTTGCATTCAGTATCATGTCAGCTAATCATGGGTGGTGCCTACTGGAAACAGGGCTCAACCATGGCTGGCTGACACAATGCTCAATGTGCCTGATCCTTATCTACACTGATTGCAAAGTTGTGGTCAGCATCAAGTTAACTAACTCAGGTTAACACACTCAAGTGGCATTCTAACAGGATTCCATTTTGTATTAAAAACATGTAGAAAAGTGCGCCATTTTTCATCTGTAATCAATAGAATTGGTTGTTTTTTAAAATCAAGATAATCCATCTGTTTTCCCCAGCTCTCAAATTAAGCGTTTGGCCTAGTAGCCATTCTATATTGGACAATTTTTATAGTGGCTTTATAGAACTATCCAGTGACTTCAAAAGCCAACGTTAGTGTGCCTTCCCAGAGGGAGTTAGTAAGCCCTGAAAATGAATTGTCTATACTAGAGTATCCTACTTTGCGTTAGGGTACATGTGGCAGAGTGTAGTATTTAGTTGGACCCGCTGGTCTCATGTTTGTCTGGCAGCTAGCACTCTTACTGGCACATCCTTCTGTTTATCCAGTTGAGTGGTTTCCTGCTTGAATAAAAATAATGTTTTAAGACTATGTAGAATTTTTAGTCCAAGATCTAGCAAGAACAACACCAAAAGCAATTTCTACTCCATTATTAGAAAAAAAAAGTTTTAAAAGGTATCCAGGTGCTTGGGCCCCTTCCCCTCCCTGACCCCTCTTCCCTGTGGGAAAAGTTCTGTTTTTATTTCACACCTTTGAAGTGATCCAATCCATCCCACCCCTCAAAATGGAAAAATAAATAATTAAAGTCCAAGCTAGGTAATCTCTGCAAAACCATGGATGACACAGAAGCATTTCTAGTATTAATCCATTTTATGAGCACACAATATGTTGCAGTTACTTTCAAATGAGCATCATACTTTTATCCACGGTCCATCCTTTACCTACATCATGTTCTGCTCCAAATATTCTCCAGATAAACATATATCCAACTCTTGTCATAAAAATGTGTGTGTGTATAAACAAAGCCAGAAAAAACATTTTAAAATAAATCTATATTGATATTCCAAGTTATTTTAAGTTTGTGAGCCCAATACTTAGTTGCTTTGTTGCCAGTAATGTAGATGCAAGCCAGATAAGCACATGTTGCACAAAGGACCTAGCAAATCAATAATTAGATAAAAACAAACAATGTAATATTTGCTATTGCAAATAGTACAAAGACATCAAATTGACCATTTCTTGGCTTCTGATAAATTGTGTATCAATTACTCCAGTGCCTCAATTCCCCAACAGTAATATAAGCATAGTAATACTTCTCTACCTCAGAGGAGTGTTATGAGAATACATTTATCACTGATTTTGTGAGGTGCTCAAATACTTATGTCTCACATAAGTACTATAGGTGAATTTGCCTCTTCGATCTGCTGCCTGTAGCACCCAACATGTGGCCCAAAGATGAAAAGATGGTCATGAAAAAAAGAAAGAGTACTCTGATATCAAAATGAGGAATGGAATTTAATTACTGCCTTTGAATAGGACAAAGTCATGCATGAAAATATTTCAAACGTTCGCTGGTGATAAACAGAAGTATGGAAAATCATGTCTAAGAAGTTTAACATCAGTAAGAAGGCTTCACATTATTTTAGTTAGGAAATGTTACTCAATTAACTTTTTGAATCATATAGTGCCTACATTTATGTTGTTTTGCACTTACCATAAAAGCCAATTTTTTATTGTATAAATATGACAGAAGTGCATTGATTGCCTGTCCTAAGTGCTTAATCAAACTCTATTATACGGCTAACCATTAGCCACCTAACTGAAAGTTATTGCTTGAAAATGTTAGTAACTATGGATCAGGCTTGAATAAAAGAACAAATCATTTATGCTGTTTTTCTTTTGCCTAATATAAGTTTTTACTTCCTGGAACAAAAGTGTTTTCATACTTTTCTATTAACTTACATCTTGGCTTTGTCTAATTTTATGTAAAGTACACTGATTTATTAGAAAGCTCTCTCTACAGTAAACTGATAATTGGATGCTGTTGAAAGAATGAGTTTCATTGATCTAATCAATGACCACAGACATTACTGAAGTAAACCTCTTAACAGCGCTGGGGCGTATTTTGGTCATGATCAATGTTCGTGAATCTTCCCGTGTAGTTTTTTGTTTTATTTAGCACTATCTGAATTGATTTAAACCTGCAGCAAATTTGATGTGTTAAATTTATCTTGACACAAAGTTTCATTACTTTTCAGTCGATGCAAACTTTTCATTGTTTATTATAGATTAAAAATCTTCCTTGACAGTGTGTGTAAATAATCTATTTATACCTGTTGCATTAATATGTGTGTGTAGTTGATAAGCAAAGGGAAATATTAAAGGAACTGGGCTTTAAATAAATTAGTCAAATTTACATAGCACTTGTATCTAACTTAATGCAGTGCAAAATACTTGGTGATACTTAGTGCATGGAAGATGCTGTCTAACATCAAATGACTCTCTTTTTTTCCCCTCTCTCTCTACTCCTCTGTGGACTAGAGAAAAATCAGGAGACATGTTAAAGTGAATAAATCATCCATATGTCACTACTGATTAAGTCCCCATCCTACAAACACTTATGTGTTTAACTTTAAGCCTGTGAATGTTCCTAGTGAAGCCTAGGGCTTCAATCCACTTGAGTGGGACTACGCACAGGTTTAAAATTAAGTATGTGCATAACAGGTTGCAAGAACAGGGCTCAAGATCCCTGCAGCTAGCTCTGTGTGGGTGCACAATGTTAACATAAAGCACCAGTGGCTTTCTTTCACAGCAAGAAAACACATGGGGGACCCTTAAAAACACCAGAGGAGCAAAAAACCCCACCATTTAATAACTGTTAAAGATGTCTGAAGACACTACTTGTAACATGCTTTATCAGAAACTCAAACTTCATACAATTACTGTAATCAGTTTTTAAAAATTCAAGTTGACATTAATGTTAAAGTCCCTTTAGTTTCAAAATGTAAAAGAAACTTCTCAGCCATCTTTCCTCTAAAAAGACTGGACTGTAAATAGTCTTTTGTTTTTATCCCCTAAAGAAAAGGCTGTCGGTACCTTTAAGACTAGACGATTCAGCTGACACTTCCCAGAAAGTTTGTAGACAGTTTGCTCACTCAGTGGAATCTTTCTGGCTTGCAGGTGAGCTCTCAGGGTTTTATGCTATTTTAATATGTTAAATATTATTAATTAATTATATAACCTATATTTGTTTAAAATATTATTTAATTATATAAAGTATATTCTTTGTGTTGATAACCTTGCATATGTTGTTGTAGGAATTTGTTGTAAAGAGGAAACAGAAGTAACCAATGTTGAACTAATGTTTAGAAATGCAGTAGTAAACAAGCTTCACATTTTCTAATCAAAACCAGCCAGTCTGTGTAGTTCAGTTTCACTTTTGTTTTTAGCCAGCTCCACTTACAGGATTGCAGTCCTGGCCATTTTTGCAAAAGGTTGCAGGGATTGTGTTTGTTTACAAACAGTTGTCTGTTTTGGATCTTATTTTTTTTAATCATGGAAATATTTGTTATTTGAGGATCTGTAAACCTCTGTTATTACAACATCTGAGATTGGGAACAAGTTTGAGTTGACAGTGCTGTTTTTAATGTGTAACCAGCTGAGAAGAATTATTTGTCAAATCAGATATGCAATGCCAGGTTAAATGTACTGAGAGCAATCTACATGCAGTAGTTTAACAAGCTGCACATTTGTAAAGTTGTACATGAACTTGTTGGAAAAAAACAAGGTTTTTTACAAAGTAAGAGGGATTAGTTGGGAATACGTAGGAACATTGCACGTTGTTACACTCATCTGACTCTTGTTGATTTGTGCATTGAGACTGAAGATCGTTGCACAGGCTGTATCTCTGCTGTTGCAAAAAACAAAAAAACCCAACCCCTCCCCTCCCCAAAACACCCCCCTAACCCTCCCCGAAAAACACACCTCACAAACAGAAAACAAATATTTTTTAAAACCCCTAATATTGGTTGGTGCTACAGTCTTCAGCTGCTTGAGCAAATGCAGGCCCTAGAGCCCAGCTGGAGAGAGACATGGTGGAGGGGGTTTAGAAAAGAGAATCCTCCACTAGAGCCACTCCGCAGAGATTACTGAAACCCAATGGTTTAGCAGCTTTTCTGTGTATGTGTTGTGGGGGAGGGGAACAGGTGGGTCTGCATATCAGTAAATCCTCTTGCTTCTCCTATCCACCCCTCACCTATGCGGCTACCCACAGAGACCTATTTGTCTCTCCAAGACTATAATAAAGCCAGAATCTTGAAGAATACATGGAAATGTTTTACAGTTTTCTTTTCTGGGGTTTCGTAAAGGGCAGCTCAAAGTTATAAGGAAAAAATGGTCAGCCTTCTATCTTGCTTATGTGCCTAAAGTGGAATTAATAGATAGGTCATTGAACTGTTCTACTGGGTGTCCATAGAAAGGATATCATCAAAGGAGGTACAAGTACTCATTCAGTAGGGGTGGATTTTGCAACAGATTTGATAGCAGAGGAGTTAATTTCCCTGGTGACCCAAGTGAGATAGTATAGTTTTATCTTTTTCAGAAAATTTCAAGAGTAAATTGTTTGGTTCAATAGCTCTTACTGGCTACATTTAGATAGGCATTTTGTGTGTTTATTAAGTTGTTTATTTGATGTAATAATACTAGTGATTTAATAAAGATAAGAATTCAGATGAAAGTCAACAAATTTCCCATTATGCAGCTGGCCCAATTCAGGCAGTAAGAATAAATTAAAAGATACAATGTGCTTGCTTGTTTGATTAAGAGACCAAAATTAATCCTTGTGAAAGAGAAGCGTTTCAAATTGAAGAATAAAGCTTTCATTTTCAGTGCAAAGTGATAGACATACATGTGCACTCAGTTGCTGTATTGTATAATCTTTCAAGAAAAGGGGTAGGCATGAGTATATGTTTCACAGATGAGATAATAAATGATATGTAATGAAAAATACACTTACAGCACATTTTGAAAAAAATTAGTTAAATGGCTATAGCGCATAAATATAATAATAGCGCAAACTTAAAAGTTAGCATTTATCTTTTTGTAACAAGATCACTGTGAGATCACGATGCAGATAGAATAAGTATCTGTTCATTATCCATATGCATATAGAGATGAATAAAACTAGGACTTTTCAGCTTGGAAAAGCGACGACTAAGGGGAGAAATGATAGGGGTCCATAAAATCATGACTGGTGTGGAGACAGTAAATAAGGAAGTGTTATCAGAAGGGGTAAATAACACAAGAACTAGAGGTCACCAAATGAAATGAATAGGCAGCAGGTTTAAAGGAGGAAAAGGAAGTATTTCTTCACACAGTGCATGGTCAACCTGTAAAAACTCTTTCCCAGAGCATGTTGTGAAGGCCAAGACTATAACAGGGTTAAAAAAAGAACTAGATAAATTCATGGAGGCTAGGTCCATCAATGGCTATTAGCCAGGATGGGCAAGGATGCAAAGCCATGCTCTGAAGAGTCCCTAGCCTCTGTTTGCCAGACAGGGGATGGATCACTTGCTGATTACCTGTTCCTTCTGCAGCACTGGCATTGGCTACTGTCAGAAGACAGAAAACTGAACTGGACTTGGTCTGACCTGATATGGCTGTTCTTATGTTCACACTTTGAACTCCAAAGCCTGACTGATAGAGAGGACGAGATGAATGTGTGTCTATTAAACACCAGAGACCCCTAAGTGCCATTACTTGTATTTTAAAAGCTTCATCCTGCCCTTGCAGATGCAATCTGCTGTGGGTGTAACAACAAAAATCAGCTTCTGAGTTTATGAATGTGTGTGTAGTAATTTGATGTTTTTCTCCAGGATATTTCATTGGTGCAACACTGCATATTTGAGGGCAAAATCTAGTCATAAGATAGTATTAGATAAATGTGCCACTCCACAGCTGTTCATGATAGCAGCTGCACCAGTGACAAACTAGACCTAGATAGGGAAAAAAGCATTCCCATGACAAGGAAGAAATTAACCTTACTTGTTTGCAGTATTGTTGTAGCCATGCTGGTCCCAGGATATTAGAAAGATAAGGTGGGTGAGTTAATATCTTTTATTGGACCAACTTCTGTTGGTGAAAGAGAACAAATCTGTGTGGCTCAAAAGTTTCTCTCTTTCACCAACAGAAGTTGGTCCAATAAAAGATATTACCTCTGTGTCTCTGATTAACCTAACTTAGCAGTTATACTACTGTGTGAGAGGGATGAAAAAAAAATGGGTGAAAGCACGGCCCCGCTACTACAGCCAATGGAAAAATTCCCATTCACTTCAGTCAGGCTCGGATTTTAGTTTTGATGTTGCTGGTCCAGTAGGAAACCCATTTGTAAATGGGACCAAAAATATCATATCTCTGCTGAGGTGGAATATTTTCTTCAAGAAAAGTATGAATGCTTAGAAAGAAAGAAAGAGCGAGCGAGCAAGCAAGCAAGCACTTACAGTCTTGCAGTGCTGTAAGATGTTTAGTTTGTAAGTCCTTTGAGACAGGAACTGTCTTTTTGTTCTGTGTTTAGCACCTAGCACAAAGAGGTCCTTGTCCAAGACTGGAGCTTGTATTGCAATACAAATAATAATAATGAGTAAAATATGGCTCTGCTGGAAGGAGTAATAATTAAGGAAAGGGGAATCTAGTGAAAATTTAAGCCCATGGGTCTCTGACAACAAGAGTTGAATATCTATATCAGCTAAACAAATGGTTAGTATGATCACAGTGTAGATAACAAAGTATCATTCATACCAGTACCAAAATAATATTCCTTCAGAGGAAAAATGGCTAACCTCTAGATGGCTCACAACAGTGGATTGAAGCAATAAGCCATTTTATGTCACATTTAATGCACTGTATTTTGAAACTTAGACAATGCCAGTTAAAACATTGTGTTTGTTTTAATAAAACAATCCTTGAGAGATAGAATGTGTTAAACATTCACATAACTAACATGCCCGCATTCCTGACTACCTGAATGACAGGTCACAGAGTCATTCCAAGATGAGTTTGCCCCAGCCAGTTAGCTGTGACTTCAAAACAAGTTACTTTCTCTCTGATCCTGTAGAATCATAGACTATTAGAGTTGGAAGGGACCTCAGGAGGTCTTCTAGTCCAACCCCCTGCTCAAAGCAGGACTATCCTCAGTACCCCTCCTGTGACCAATTAGGGGGACTCGTCTCTGCTCCTCCCGTCTCCTTGCCCTCCCTGCAGAAACAGGCCAGTGAAGGAGCAGAAGGATGTGAAGACCTCCTGGAAGAGCAGAGGTGAGGTTGAGGGGGCAGAACTGACAGCATCAGTATAATTTCAAAATCTGGGAGAGCTTTCTTCTCAGTTATCGTAAAAACATGCAGCACTGGACATTGACCATTGAATTACAGATAACATACCTGCAAGACGGACCTGCGGTGACAATGGAAAGATCAGCCCCAGGAGCCCAGATTGGAAAATAGTGACATGTTTACATTAGAGCTTAAGCTATTTAAAGTTGAGAGACCAAAATCACTAGCCCCTCTTAAAAAAAAGGGGGGGGGCAGCAGATTTTCAGATGCCAAGTGATACTTAACTTTTGCATGTGGGAATGTAAAGCTCTAATATTTGCCACGTCCAAACCCTGCTCTAGTAATGTACTTCCTGTCCTTAATTGGACATGAATGGTGGTTACTGCGTGTTTATGCAACTTGCCTAATGGAACTAGAATTGGGTTCCCATTTTGTATCTCAGAAAGGCGGGCACACATCTTTCTATGAACTTTTACTTCATACTGTCCCTCACAATGCAGTCTAGGTCTCCCCAAGTGTCTAATGCAACTAACTTTTGGGTAGTCTTTTCTGTTTGATCATCTGATACCATGTGCTAATGCATTAAAATAGTAGAGGGTCCTATATCCCATATCAATAATAATATATTTTACAGAGCTTATCAGAGAGTTCTCCAGAGCCCATATCTGGAAAAACTTAGGTGAAGGGGGAAGCTGCTTTTTATATAATATATATGTTTAGTGTTTTAAAAATAGAGCGCATGTATAGTGAACCAGAGGTTCAGCTGTACTTCATAATAACTGCATGCTAGCTGAATTATCGCACAGTTTGTTGAGATTGACTCCATACCAGGAACTGTTTATTAAAATATACTACATAAAAATAATCTTCCTCTTTGACCAGCAGGAGGGAATTCATCTCCAGAAATGTTTGTCAGGGCTGGGCATGTGTTGAAATTTGTCAGAGATGAGATCAATAAGTGGGCACTGCTTGAAGAGTAAATCACCTGGGGAGAGCCAGAGAATTGTCATTGTAGTGGAAGCATCTCAGTAGAAAAAGATGTCTGTCCCTGTTCATTAGAAAGGAAAATGAAGAGGGTAGGGAGGGAGCAAGGAGGGTGGATTGACTAATGTAAAGAAGAACTGTGGGGGGTTAACTCTTCCTGTTTGTGCAGTCTGAACCCATGTTTTTAGTTCATTCTTGTCTTTGGGGACCCAAGAAAGAGGTAAGAAATTGTTCCCCTGCTGCACCAAATTCACTGAATATACAAACTTGCTTGTTCAAACACCGGGGGGAGAATGTTGAGAGGAGCAAATTAAAATATTTCATGGGGATAAAATGAGCATCCACATTTGTACCAAACATATCCCTTTAGAATGTTAGATGTGGTGTGGGGGCAATGTTGGCAAAGGTTAATCACCCATGTCTGACAAGTTATTTTGGAGGTATTTAAGAACACAGTAAAGCAGACAATCAATAACTGAAGTCAAAGGGAGTTTTTCCATTAACTTCACTGGGTTTTAGATCAGGAACAACTGAAGACTTACGATATTCCAGGAATGAACCAGATGCACTCTGGATTTCTCAGGAAAGGAGGGGAACCTGCAGCCGGTTGGTTAATTGGATTAGAGAGAAGTTAAGATAGCTGCTATGTTTTGAAGGGATCTAAGGAAAGCATCATTGATCAGGACAGAATGCGTTATGACAGAAATATGATTGATTGAGGATAAGCAGTATATCTCAAGAAAATTAGATCACACCTAGAAAATCAAATGGACTTTGCTTTAGTGGAAGTAACAGAGAAATAGATGAATGTATCTGGAGTTAAGCAAGTGTTTTACTTTTAAATTACATATATAATACCTTAACTAGTGTTTATGTATGTGAGCATATGAAATTGCTTGTGCAGTAAAATTTCTAATAGTTGCTGTGTGGTAACATTCCACTGGTACTGCATGAAGTAAATTTAGTGTTGTTCAGTGGAATACTCTCTGTAGAACAGGAAATCTTCAAGACAGAAGGAATTTTAAGTCTCCCAGACTGCTTGTTTTGTGGGTTTTCTTTTTTGTGTTTTGGTATAACAATGTGTGTCTTACAGCATCCAATAAATACAACAGATACAAAGGTTTACAAAGCTTAGTTTAGGAGGTGATTTACTTGAGAACAGATCAAGAACTGGCTTGGATTTGAAATGGAGAAAATTATTGTTCAGGACCCCTTACGAGGTAAGTCCTTGTTCCTGAAAACATTTGTGCAAGAACTTAGTTTTAAACATGCGTGTCATCCCACTGACTTTACTGGAACTGCTCGTGTGCTTAAAGTTAAGTACATGAGTGTTTGCAATATTTGGACCTAAATTTGCATCTGCAAGTCTTGTACATGCAAGTTTGGTATTTACTCAGCTGACTGGTGAATACTAGGTGACCTTCTGGCCCTTTGGGAGCAGAGTCAAGTTCAGTTTCCTGCCTTATCATGGAACTTTCATCAGTGTAATGAAGCCTTGTCATCTGCTATCAAGCATAACTGAGTTCCTTCCCAGTATTTAAGAAGGCAAAGAGTGCAGAAGGATATTGCTAGCAATGCCAGGGATGTTGAAGGGTCTCTGGAAGATCCACGTAGGATGCAGGTAAGGGTAAGAACGGTGTCAAACAATTGGCTTGAATGACTGACTGATATAAAAAATATATTTTCTTGGGCCCAGGGCCTCAAAGATTTGCAAATCCTTTCAGGCCCAGGCTTCAAATATTTCTTCATTTGTCTAGTGGGGCTATGTTGCAGTAGCCAAATGTTTTCTCTGTGAGAAAAATGCAAAGTGAGAGTGGGAAATTTCACTCACTGCCGCTAGGGGCGGGATGATGTAGAGGCTTAGAAAAATAACATAGCTCATTCATACAAGCATCTCAAAGTGCCTTACAAACATAAATTAATCCATGTGACAAGCCCTGAGATCAAGGAAGTCGTATTCTACCTATTTTATGCATAGTCACTGTGCCACAGTTTCCCCACTCAAGGCTGAATATTGAGTCAGAAGAGCCACAACTGAAAGCCAGGAGTTTGGGTTCCCAATCACCTGTACTAACTAAAAAATAATCAGACAAGAATAAATTGGAGCCAACAAGCTCCTACATTATCTTACACTACAAAACAGGGGGCCTGAGAGAGGCTGGACAGTGGTATGATAGTGATCAATATTCTGCAGTCTTTAGCACAATTTGAAATCATTCTTTCTTTGTTTTTTAAAAACGTAACTCTGGAATTTGCTAAACATAAACCAGGAATGATTCAGGCCTTTTACAAGGGAGCAGTGAAGCCTTATTTGGAATGCTGTACACTACTGTATCTTACTATAAAAATACCAAAGGTATGGCAAAGGAAATCCAGAAAGATAGCAGGGTGGCTAGGCAGAAAGGGTTGCAAGAAACTCTTATACAGTGTGGCATAGTGTCCGTTTTAGAATAACAAGAACATATCTTCCTCATTGTCTGTTTGCCCATCCCTCTCCAGTTGTTGTTGGTTTGTTTTTTTTTACCCCTCAAACCTGTCCTGCTCTCCTACATCTTCCTGCACCTCTGGACTGATTTTTTTCAGGTGGATTTAGCACTGAAATCAGTGGAACCTGAGGGTGCAAGGTATGTGTGACCCTCAGGCCACTAGTCTCATAAGCTAACTTTGAGTGTCTCAATCCTGGGCACCTGATGGCACTGAATACCTGATACTGCCTGGGGTTTTGGGAATAACTTGATTCTGCTGAATTTGCTTCTGCAGCATCCCGCTTTCCACTCTGACTCTGGCATATGCTGTGTGGAGAACTGCAGGAGCATACATGCCCTCAGAAGTGCCAGAGTGTTGCTCCACATTTTTCTCTCCAGGACGCGTATGATTATCAGGGCCCTCACAAGGCCTTGCCTACATTTACACTGTATTATATATACCCCTTTAAGATGCAAACGTGGTATGGGGCAATGCTGGGGGCTGGGAAGTGGTAAAAGTTAATCATCCATGTCTCACATGTTATTCTGGAGGTATTCAGGAATATAGCCAAGCAAAAGATCAAGAAGGGGGTGAGCCAAAGCCCACTGAAGTCAATGGGAGGCTTCCTATTAATATCATTGGGCTTTAGATGAGATCCAAATACTATATTTAAATACAATTTAAATTGATATATTTAAAGTGATGCAAACCCAGTGTGTACACTCTTATTCCAGTGTAAGAATGACTTACTTCAGTTTAACTTAAACTGTTTCCATTAGACTTAAATTAAGCTCCCATAAACCAATTTTACCCTGAAATATTAGTGTCCATGCAGGGGGGTTCCACTGATTTAATTGTTGGTTTAAATTCACACCTTAGTTTATACTAGTGCAACTTTGCTGTGTAGACAAGATTTGAGTTTAAAACAGGATACAGACTGAGTGACAATTTGAATGTTTATATGCAAGAATAAGGGAGTGGGAAAGTAAGGAAAGGTAAGGCACAAGAAGCGTCTAGAATTCTTTCACAGAGAAGGTAAGCTAAGGAGAGTTGTCAAAACAGACTTGTGAATGAAAAAATATTGGGGTGTGTAAATGCTAACTCAAAGAAAGGACAAATCTAAAGGAGTCTCCTGGGCTCCTTCCACTCAAATGCTACCTATATTCTTGAATCCAAGTTTAGTCCCTGTATCATGCTCCAGTTTAGGCAGCGTTGGTCTGTCCTCATCACCATCATAAAGAATTTCTTCACTGGGCGGTATATGTGAGTGAGCAAGATCTGCAATAGGTTTGGCTGTTACAGCAAAGGTTAAGGAATTTGAGAGGATGAAGGGGAAAAAAGAAAGTTAATGTTTTTTCCTTGTAAGGTCAAAAATCTTTCAACTTTTGTGTTTAAAATTAGGTCTAAACTGAAAGACTATAAGATAAATTCAATAAATACTCCATCAGTATTTCTCAACTGGTGAGTTACAGCCCTCGGGGGTCAAGACAGGCAATCATAATATTTGTGAGCCACTGAAAGTTTTATTACAATCGAAAATAAAGAAAATCTGTCTCCCTAACTCCTTGTATACCTATACCTTTGGTCAAATGTTCTGTCAACCTCTTGAAACACAGACACAAATAAGTTATATAGTCTCATCCATGTTATCATTGATATACTTTTTACTCTTATAGAAAACATATGGAGGTTATGAAAAGTTTTTATTTCAGTTAAAGGGTTGTCAGTTTGAAAAGGTTGAGAAACACTGCAAACAAATTTAGGCTTATATTGTACACATTAAACCACAATGTACAGTATGGAGTTCTGGAGAGACAGCACAGTAACAAAAAATCTGGAGACATTCTGAACATCGCAATGTATGCCATTTAAAGACCTGTCAACAGACAGTACTAAAGGGGGAGTTGGGTGACCAGGTGTCCTGATTTTATAGGGGCAGTCCCAATATTCTTACATAGACGCCTATACCTCCCATTCCATCCCAATTTTTCACATTTACTCCCTCTTAGGGTGCCCAGATAGCATGTTTTAAGGGAGTTTGGTGCAGCCAAGGTAGCTAGACTTTCCCAGTCTTGATGCTCTGGAATCTTGTCTGGGCTCTCTACAAGGCTTCTTGTGGCATCCTGCCACTGTACTATTTCTCTCTGCATCTACTCAGAGCCAGCCACAATTGGGTCCAAGGACTCTCTCTATATTAATTGCACACAAAAACCTATGTTAAAAGAACATATTCAGGTTGCAAAGTCAAGCACTCAGAAATTAGGAGATGCCAGAATTAAGGTTGCCCGTGGACCTTAATTCAGCTCCCATATGCATATTTAATTACATGATCACATACTGTGTTTTCCACAGGACCTCTGACTCATTCAGGCATTTCCTATCTTTTGAGTGCTTGACTTTGCAACCTTAATAATATTCTTTAAATGTATATTTGTGTGTATAATTTTCTTGGGTTTAAAAAACAAACTGAAAAAACGGAAATTCCTTCATGTGGCATCATATTGACACCCACATAGGCCATCAGGAGGATTTGAACCTTTATATCCACTGCACAGACCTCTTCTCCTTGAGCTAATGGACTACATGATCGCAGTAGCAGATTGTCATCCTCTTTGTGGATCTGGACTAGAGGAAGATGGGAGACTTTGTCGGTAGGTTTTACAGATATAGGTTGACTGCAGAGGCATTATAAGACTCAGAGATCTTGGGTTCCATTCTAGGCTCTGGCGTGGAATGTGCTCTAGTGAGCGCAGATTCTTTAGTCCATTCCCCTTAAATTCAATCCCATCTGCCCCATCCCCTCCACCCTGTTCTTGTCCCAGTCCTGTCTCTTCCTGACCCATGGCAATTCATCTGAGTCCTTGCCTAGCCTGCCACAGTCTCAACTCATCAAGCTTCTCATCCTAGTCCCAGGCTTGTTATCTAGCAAGTCCTGGGCTCCCCATCGCCCCTATATACCCCAGTCCCAATCTTCTTGCCCAGCCGGTCCCAGTCTCCAACCGTCGCCCCTGGTACCTTGGCTTCTTGTCAGATCTTTCACCCCTTCTCTTCAGCGTATTGGTTCTTAGTCCCAGCCAATCTCAGTCTTCCCTCCTACCTACAGGTTCCTAGTCCCACATGCTGTTCCCCTCCTAGTGCCCAGACATTTCCTAGTTCCTTGCTCTTCTTGTTTAGCTTGTCCCACTTTTCCTCTTTTCCCCTCTCCCAGCCTCTAGTTCTTGTCTTCCTCCAAAGGCTTCTTGCCCTAATCTCCCAATCTACTTCCCTCCCCTCTCTTGCAGGTCTGATTGTTATACTCTCTGCATTTGAATCCAGCAGCTTCCTCCTCCACCCTGCCTGGGTTAGCAGGGAGTCAAGAGCACAGGAGATACCCGGACCTGGACTCAGTGTGGCCCACTGGCAGGAAAAGACCTGTTCATCCCCAGGCTAGAACGTGCTCAGTACTCAGGCAGTCTTTGGAGAATTTAGCTGCTAAAAGCTAACAAGTATCTATTAACGTGTGAGAACTGTGATTTTTTTTCCCCCTCCAAAGGCTTATAAATGGGGTGGATTTGCACAGGGGTGGCAAAAGACCTTTCCCTGACACTAAAGCCATCACCTAACAAATTCAAGTGCCTAGTGCACAGAACTTTCCAACAAAACGTTTTCTGTTGTGGCTTCTTTTTTTAAACATGGGCAAAAACAGTGTATTTTTCATTAGCCCTATTCATGGAAATGGCTGAATCATTTTGCCTGAAATTGTCCAGAACACTGCAGCTTGAGGCAGACACAGTTAAAATTTGGCAAAGCTGTAAGCAACTGAAAAGAGGCTCTTATATGGGGAAGTGTCAGACAACCTTAATAATAGATGGTGCGCCCAGCCCCGCCAGTAATAAGAATTTTAAACATACACATGGTTTTCAAATATTATATTGTCAAAAACTTAATGAGCAGGCCCCCTTAGACCACCTAATGCTTTTGTTCTTGGTTACAAGAGTTATACTGTAAATTGAAAGGCATGGTGTGTATATCACTTGGCTCTCCAAAAAGATTCAGTGTACCAGACGCACAGGGCTTGTCCAAAGAACAGGGAAAGGGTTAAGTAATTTTCTCTCTCTCTCAAACCCTGTGAGAGAAGCAACTATTCTGTATGGTCGATGTGTTACTGATACAACTTGGGGATAAAGCTCTTACACTAATTCACCTTGCAAAAGTCATTACAAGAAAATACTTATAATCCAGCAGTTACAAAGACTTTATCTAAGCACTGATGATATCCCTGCTGATAAACTGATATTGCATTTCTTGCTGCTGCTTTCTTTGAAACCCATAATAATCCTGCACCACCAAAAATGAATAAAAACATCAGACAAATCGTTTTTAGAATCTGTTTTAAGCTTTCCCTCATAGACCAAATACACTTAGGTACTAGTTTAATTAGATGTCTGTCCAAAAAGAAATCAAACCCCCGTTCGAACCTCCAGGGGATTAAAGTACGTTTAGAGGCGGACAACCTGGAATGCGTAAGGCTCAAGGAAATGTGATGTGGGGCATGTTTGGCCTTCATTTGCCTTGTGTGTAGCTTGGACCCCTCCAGCATGGTAACTGCTGTATCTTCACCCACCATCTCAGTCTTCACCAGTGTCGGGCCAGTATAAATGGCAAGCAGTTTTATAATAGACTCAGTGGTGCAAAGTCCCCTTCCGTTGCCTTCCCATAGGGCACCTGCCACTATTTGTGTGGCCTCCTTGGTCTACCTTCTGTAGTCTACTGGGCTGGGTCAGAGGGACATGAAGAGAGAAGCGGAGAAGCCTTTTGTGAAGCAAGATTAATTTACACAGAACAAAGAATCAAGGATGAATGATATCTAGCAGGGCTGGAAAATGAGCTTGATGCCTTGGGGGCAGGAATTCCATAGAGCAATGTTGAGAGAATGTGAAGATACAAAAGGACTTGCACTGTCTCCCCAGCAATTGGCTGCTGTTCATGTTCATCATGTACCCGCTCCACAATACCTTTAGAGGGCACAGGACAGGAGCAGTTGTTAGACTGTCCTGTATTTGCCAGCACCCTCTTATGCACTTCTATAGCAACATCTCTGCACCAAGAAGAGTGCCATATTGCCCTGCAGTTTTACTTCACAAACCTAATTGCAAATGGTCTTTGTGTTTAATAACATCTGTTTTGACTAATTATCTCTGAGAGTCCATTAAGTATGCTGTACTTCTAAATTATTCTATTCTATAGGTCCTCACAACCATAGTATCTAAGCAGTTTCCAGTGGTGTAGTAAGAGGCATGACTAACGTCTATCATGAGTGGTTTGTTCTCTCTCTTTCCTCTGCCTTCCTGATTCACCCCTCCTTTAACTCCCTCATCTTAATTCATACAATTTTATATAAAAATTGGGATAAAAAGAAACTCATTCCTAATAGGGGTAAACCAATCGCCTCCACAACAAGCAATGATATTCTTGTGCTGGGTGTTGGCAAGTGTCAGAAAGAGTCTTTGATCGATTGGCAATCACAAACCTCATTGAAGCTGGTGGTGTGCTAGCTCTCTTTTGTTCTAGCCCAATGGAAGAAGCAAGTAAGCTGTTTTTATGGAGTTAGATGGGTGAAAAAATAGACACCACCACCCATGGAGGTGGGCTGCATGGGAAGGCCTGATCAAGAACTAGCTCACGGAGCATAAGAGGGGTTTCCCTGGAACTGATTGAAAATGCAGGGATGGGGATTGTTTGGGGGTGTGTGTGTGAGAGGGAGAGAGAGCGCCACCAGAGAAATGCGATCATGTGGCCCTGATAGGGAACAGAGACAGAGATTCTTGGGGCACAGGACTGACTGGGAAAGCAGGCTTAGATTTCTGAACAAGAAAACTGCCTCCTTTTCTTTGTTCCTACTCTACTCAGGGAAACAGGATTTTGTACATGCTTTGTAAATAAATAGGATTGCACCAAAGAAATACATGACTCACATATCCAATTTTTCCTCCTAATGGGAAAAATCTGACAAGGCCCTGAATCATGGCTAACCACTTGCGCTAAGGGACAATAATATTTAATAGCATCAACATAAGTCATCCCCCAATTCTCTGCTATACTTTCAAATGTGCATATGGGGGATTTCCATATTGGGTGGCACCCCTACTGAAGGCTGCATTGATACAGTTGCAGTCCCAGGTGGCCCCGCTATACTGTCTGGCTGTATATAACTTGCTGCAAGTCCCAGATCTTCCTCACCCCAGAGTGCATCAAACACTTCACCTTGCCTTGATTTTCAAAATAATACATAACTGACAGCCAAATTGTTGGACACGCTCTCCTAGCACATCAACAGCTAGTGACAACTTGTGTCTATCCTTAAACAAACCACAACCCACGGTCGCCTGCTGAGCGTACAGCGGAATTGCCTTCAGCCTGGGTTCCTGTGGCTGGGATGTAACTCTATAAGGCATAGCAACAGTGGGGCAGGCTAGGTCACCCAGAAGAACTGTGGAGGTGGAGACACCAATGACATAACTACTATGGGATGCAAGAGTGTGCCCCTCTGGAAAGCCCAGCATTTTTTAACCATTCTGGAGTCATGCACTTTGCCTAGCCAACCCATGGCTTCCCTCTGCTACGCTACCAATATGCCTCAACCCTGACGTTGGAGGGACCACACCTAGGTTGAGGGGGCAGTTGTAGCTCTCAGCCAAGAAGACAAGCGGTCATGCCAGTAAGTGGCAGTTGTGGGTTTTTTTTTTTTTTGGTTGTGTTTTTTATGTATAATGCTATGAACACCTGGAGTCATACCATCACCACACAGCAGTTACAGCACATATATATATATGAAACAGTTCCAATGGCACTGTCTCTGCTGAGAATCATTAGCTGGGAGCCTCGCTTACTGTATTTTTAATTTAGGGATTATGTTAATATTCTATTAAAATAATTAAATCATGCATTCATAATTCTCTCTGGAGCTGTAGATAAACACTAAAGCTGGTTAGGAAGGACAGTGTTTAATAAAATTTAATGTAATTACAGTAATTAAAAAAAATCACAGAATGGGGCAGGGAGGAGGGAAACTTGGTGGTGGAATTTTCCACCCTTTGCATACACTGTAGTGCCACAGCTGCAGCACGGTTTTATTAGGCCTTCCTCTGTGGTGGAGTTCATCTGGCAAATTAACAATGGGATGCTAATCTTCAAGATGCTTCAGCTCTTTCATTAAAGCTCTGCTCGCTCCCACTGGATGGACAATGGTGATTTCCCCAGTTGTCTGGGGCAGGGCTAAAAGAAAATGTAGATGCTCTCGGCAGAATGGTGGCTGTGGGCGATGCACAACAGGAAGCAGGATGTTATGCCTTCTGGAGCTCCCAATGGGGGTGTTACAGCACCACACTCCCTCCTGTGCTGGGGGAAGTTACAGTTCACGTGTTGTCTGCTCCCTGGTAACACCTTTTTTGAGTATGCGCCAGCCCGAGAGAGGCGAGGACTTCGGCACACTCAGCTTGGGTAAGGACTGTATCTGGCTCTGTGAGTCCGATCCCGCTCTCATGGAGATCAATAGCTAAACGGCCATTAAGTCCAGTGGAAGCAAAATCAGGCCCTGTGGCATAAATTTTCAAAAGGGATTAGTTATTTTGGGTGCATCAGTGTTTTGGGATTGCCAGCTTTGAAAATAGCCTAATTCCAGAGGGCGAGTGTTAGCAGTTGATGAAGATTAGGCCCCTTCAGATTGGGCACTTGTAAACTGGGACATCCAGAATCACTTGTCCCTTTTGAAAATGTGGGCCTGTGTTTCTAAAGTGATATGTAAACCTATAAAAATATTTGTAAATGGAAATAATCCATTTGTATTAGTGGCCAAGTTTGAACTTTAAAGGAGAAAACACAGTTTTAGTGTGAATCAAGTGACTCAGTTAGGGCTAAGAAGACTTTGGAAACATCTATATACATAGGTTGAGAGATGGTTTGGGTATGGCAAGATCTGATTTTTTTAAAAAATCGCACAGAAGTCTTGTGAAGTCAGCTCGTGAAAATTCAAGGCTGTTTGATTTGTACCTTAGTCCTGGTTTGGACTCGAATCCAAACTCTGTGCCACAGCATAAAAGTACTTTGGATTCAACAGGATCTCCTTGACCCGTGTCTGCATAGCCTTTGGTATAGGCAATGTGGCCTGGCACACAGGATCGAGAGTTGGATGGCCCCAGCTCTGCCACTGATTTGCTGTGTGGTTTTGAGCAAGTAACATAATCCCTCTGCCTCCTTTTTCCCTTCTGTTAAATGGAAATAATACTCACTTCCCTCTCAGGCGTATGGTGATGGTTATTTATTTAATGACCGTAAGATGCATTGAATTTGCCAAGTATTATTACTATTTTATTATTATTTGTCCCCTGCCACCCTCACTTGTTTGCCAAGGAAACTTTAAAGGATCTCCCAGCTGACATCTCATTAACAGTCTTCCAGAATAACCCTATTTCTCCCCCAATGTTTCTTGGGCACACTTCCAAATTTGCTCTCATGTTCTCTAAGAGGGGGCACCTTTCCACTTCTCAGCTTCCTACTGGTGTCAATACACCAGCTATGTCCCTCTTTTTGCAAGCCTGGTTTACTCCTTTCTGTACAAACACAGTTCATGCAGATTTCAACTTTCAGCACAAATCATTTCACACCCAGAATGAGTAAATATTAAAGTGACTCTCACTGACTGACAAAAAATGCAGAGATGAAATATATAGACATAAATGAACAGGATAGCTAAATAGATGCATACTCTAAAGATGAATCATTTACATAATAAATAGCTTAGTGTACTTTATTATAGAACAGCAGTTATTATTGAGTTGCTATAAAATGCCTGTCTTAAAAAAAAGGCAACATTCTAAATATAAGAGTTTTGAAAAATAAAGTTCTAAAATACAATTCTCATCTTGAGAATGAGGTTTACTTTCCAGCGAGAAAGACACTTAAATGCATGCCAGCTTCCTTGGAATTAAAAACAAGACTGTCTTAGTGAAAAATAATTGGTATATAAAGGATATTTAAAAAAATAATAAAGGGCACAATCTTAGGAGGTGCTGAGTGCTTTCAATTCTTATTGAACTCAGAGCGAGACCCAGTAAATGTAATGTTTTCTTTAAAAACAAAAAACATGCAGTGGAAGAGTGTTTTGTACCCAATGGCACAACGCAATGCACCTAAGACACTAAGAACTGGATACTCTTTGTGAGGAAGGGAGTGAAACTGTGGCAGTGGCAGGCGGCGCACTCAGACAGGGTCGAAAGCTACATCATTACACATATAAAGAAATCTCATCCTAGTTATGCTAATAAATTATTGCTAAAACATCATCTGTGTTTTAAAGCGACTCGGCGATTGCGGGTATTGTATACTGATGTGCTGTTTTTACCAGTGTGCGCTTCTTAGCGGTTAATGGAGCTATTTTAGTACCAGCAGCCAAATGTATTTTCTTATTGCTGTTAAATCTGCATCATTTACGGAGTCTGTATGCCAGTTTAAATGCTCCTTAAATATGATGCTTAAGTTTTCATAGCTCTTCACACAGACGGAGGCTCGCGATCACTGAAGCATAGGAAACTGCATTCTAATTCTACATCCAGATTTGGCCCAGCTGCTACACACAAGGGTGGGTGAGAGTGCATAGGTCCTTTTGCTCTTTGTGAAGGGGTTGGGCACAATTGCAAGCCACCCAAGACGGGGAAGTGATGGGGCCACGCCACTGCTGCCCTCTGCATTCGACCAAGCAGCACCTTTTTTTAAAGGGTGGAGTAGCAGCCACACTCCCTTTGCCTGCTAGGGAGCTCCAGAAGGTATATCACCTCCCAGCACCACCAGTGCAGTTCCACACCACTCCCATCATAGGCCTGTGCCTAGCAGAGCCCATTATTATTATTATTATTGTTTTACATTTATATATGGCAGCTTATAGGGAGAGAAAAAAGGCACAGTAACTGCCCTGGGGCGCTTATGCTCTAGGGGCCAGATCCTACAGCCCTTTGTATGAATAACTCCCATTGAAATCTGCAGCCCTAGTAGCCCTCAGGTTAGGTACAACCCAATTCTGTAGGGATGACCTTGGGCAAAGAAATGTGTGTGGCACCAAAGATAAGGTCATGAAACTGCTTGTTTCTGAATGTAAATATCCTATCAGTGCCTAAAAAACGTAGAACACGATTTTCAAAAATGGCTGGTGATTTAGAATTCTTCAGTTTTTTGGTGCCCAAATTGAAATATCTTAAAGAGCCTGGATCTTCAGACAGTGAAGAGAAAATATATAATCTCCAGTCTGCATGCTAATAAATTCTTATACGGTGCTATACCTGTATTAATTTACAGAAAACTACTTCAGAAAAGACTTAGGGAGTTTTTTAAAAAGTATATTGGGACTATTTTTAAATCCCTTTGCTAGTAAAGCTAAACCAGATTGTCTAAGTATTATTGAACCCAAGTGCAAAGGCCTCAGAGGGAGAGAGAAGTTTTAGAGATTTCTAAAATTTATTGAAAATAGTATTTCTACAAATCTTGTCTGAATTGTATGGTCCCATCATCTTGTGCATTAATAGAATAAGAAACCAATTCTTTTCGCTGATAGCAATGGGAGATTCCCAGGAAGCATTCTTTCTTATTTCTTGTGACTCGCAAGATATTGGATCTTAGCCTTGCATTAAGAGTGAATACTGCCGTTCCTGGGCTTGAACCTATGTAATTTTGGCTGGATATTCTGCATTTGGCTGAAAATAAAGGAAGCCTTTATGTGGAAGGCTGCCTTATTTTTCTTTTTAAATGGATGCTGTCTGAAAGGGACGTAGAGATTTGGCATTCTAGTCATTGTCCCAGCACAGATGGTTTGATGGACAGAGTGTGGGTAAAGTAATTGAAAGGAGAAAGATAAATGCATTTTATCAAATGATTCTTGGAAGTTTTCACATGGATATCACCACTACCTTTGTGGTCTGAATAGTTTTGTACTATTACGTACAAAGTTCATAATCTAATATGTTATCCAGTTTTTTTATTATAGGTCATGCAGTAGTAATGCCTATAGTTAGAGTTACCTGACATTTTCCTTTATAAGATCCTGTATTCAGTTATTTATAACTTCCACCCAGCTTTGGGTGGAAATTTTCCACACTGAGTGTCTGCCTCAGGCTAATTTTTATTAACCAGCTGTTTTATTAAGGAGCTGTTTGGTTGAAAAACTCTAGTGCCTCTGTGCTTTGGAGCAGGGAATTGAAATTTGGGTGGGAGGTCATCCCAGTGTCAGGGACATGCTTTTTTCATCCCTATGAAAATCCACACAAAATTGGCAAAGTTATGAACGAGCCTCTGAAAAGACTCTGTTTGTATGTGCTCAGTGGAGACTGGTTAGCATTTGGCAGCTAAAATCTCCAAAGATTCCATCTTCAGTGAGCATGCTCCACCCTCTCCCAGCTCCCATGAGTGACCAGACAGCTCTGGAGCCACCCCCACAGAATAATTGAGCATGCTTCATCCCAGGGTTGCAGAGGCTGAACAGCGCTTTTGCTGCAATTGTTCTTCCTAGCTGCTGGGCACTGCTGAGGTGCCAGGCACAGGAACTTGAGAGCAAGTGGGGAGCTGGCCCCTCCTGTCCACTGAGTGCTCCTCCTGCTGGCACCCAGGCAGTGGTGATGGGAAGAAGAAGGAAGCTGTGTGACTTAAATGCAGAAGGGTGAGGCACTCGAAAAGGAAACAGAGGGAAGATATGCAAGATGGGAGGGGGAGGGGGTTAGGAGTAGGAGCTGGAAGGGAGGCAGGAGCAGAGGGGCAGAAGATAAGAGCTGGGGGAATAGGAACAAATAGAGGAAAGGACAGGATCTAGGGGAGAGAAGGAAAGACAGGCATGAGGAGAAGGGCAGGCACTCGGGGAGGGAGGAGAAGGACAGGAGTGGGGGGGGGGGAGGGCAGGAGCAGAAGCCAGGAAAACTTTAGCCCTTTGATACTTTTGCTGAATGTATCGTGTCAAACTGGGTGAATAATTCAGAAGGAACAAGTTATTCAATGAAATTTGCCTCTTTTTTCCCCTTTGTTGGTAGCAGGTTTCACAGTAGGGAAGGGGTTTATCTGAAGAGACCAATTGCAGCATTGAGATCTTCGATAAATAGCTCAGTTACTTCTGTTTTATAGTTCTTTCAGAACTCTTGACTGAGTGGTATATGGTCCTGGTTGGTTCATTGCCATTAATTTCTCCAGTTGTCCCATCACTGTTCCATGTTTCTGTGTCTGAAGAATGTCTCGCCTTCACTAGATGTGTTTGGTGCTTCTTCATCATTCTTGTTGGTTAAGACTAAGGAAGGAAATCACTTAACTTCTCATCATTGTCTTAATCCCGTTTACACTCTGGTGATCGATGATGGGCCTCCTACTTCAGATGTACTTCAAGAATTTCTTACTAATCTTCTGATATCTCTGTGTCTTTGTTCTTCAAATTTCCTGCTTGCCTTTTTAATCTCTCTGGCACAGCTTACGTGCTAACGGTTGTTCCCTTTCATTAGAATCACTTGGGATGTAAAAGTGACAAAAATTAAAGTAAAAATGTAAAGCCAATGAATATATGAATATTGTTGCTAGGCATCAGCCCTTTTAGAGCTGCATCTGCAGAAGAGGGAGAGGAGCTGCATAGGATACAAAGATACTTTGAACTCATTAGGCTACCTGAATCAAAGGGTCAAATAATACCGCTTTTAAAAAAACTATAATAAATAGTAGTAGCTGACAGATATATTAATATCAGTTCCTTGTGTGGAGCTTTGTGCACGAATGCTGTGGTATTGCAGAAAACAGCTATTTTGGATTATTACAGTTGCATCTGAGGTAGAATGCAGCTCTGTATACTCTACTGTATTCTGAAATTGTGTGGGCGCTGCATCTTGGTTTGTCTAGCTGGAATAAAGTTTAAAGTCTTCAAATGTGCTAAACTGAAGGAACAATGAATGCAGTTTTTCAGTGGACGCTGCACTTGTTTCTGTTCTCAGAATTAGTTAATTCTGCACTCTTTTTTTATGCAAAATAAATTTCGTTTTTGACTGGGAGCTAGGAACAGAGAACTGAGGAATGTCCTTCTGAGCTAACTACTCTTATTTTGGTCTGCCACTTACTCCTGTGTCTGTGAGAAGTTATACACACTGGCTCTGCAGCGTGAAAATAGGAATAAATTTAGCCTTGATATCACACACTGGATTTATGCACATTTAAGTGCATTTGTTAGTGGTTCCTCTGTTGTGTGTTTCATGGTGGTGTTATCGCTGTGTTCCTACACCATAATTTGCTGGAGCACTTCACTGCTCCTTTATCGTACAAGAAACTGTAAGGGTCAGTGATCCTCTGCACCACCACTTCCATTTCCTCATTACAAAAATTGACCTTCTTTCTGTTGTTTGAAAGGGCTCAGACCACTGTCATTCAGACTTCAAGACTGTTGAGCAGTAATAATAGTATAGAAAGTAGAGGCAATAGCAAAAGCAGCCTGGCATTGTGCTCTCTTCCTGGAATCCATTTTGAATTTCACAGTACAGTCAGCAGGCATTCTTTGCTACCGTCAGTGTGCATTGTGTTTTGCTGTAATCCCCTCCTTGTCATTAAATCATTTAAATGTATTAAGGCGACATCCTGCATGAATGCTTGCCATGTTTCTTTTGCTTTGCAGGCGATTTTCTAGTCCTGATTCAACCGCCCAGAAATAGCACAGCATTCCTTAAAAAGATAAGCATTAGTACTTGTTTATAACAAGCTGGGAAGATGAAGAATTATCCTCCAAAACCTATTCTCACACTTACTGGACACACTCAAGTAAGACTCTCCTCGACTGAAGGGACTGATTCTACAGTTGCTAGTCACACGAGTATTGACTCCAGTGGACGCTGTGGGCGATCAGCATCTCTGAAAAGCAGTCCAGTCATTTATTTGCCTAAGCTTACGTGTGACAATTTTGGCCTTTGCCTCTCTGCCACGACTACTAGTAGTTTGTGCAACACACATTTCAGTTAAAAACAAATGTGATGTTTAGTATTTTGAATGGAAGCTAGGAACTGAGATGTTCCTGCAAAGGCCATTAACCCACAAAAACTGCGCTCCGATAGATATTGTGAGCTCTCCAGTAAGGCACTCATCCAGAACATCTAGAATGGTTTCCAACCTCGGGTGTGTGACCCCCTTAGGGAGGCGCCAATGATTACAGAGGGGTCCGTGAGGCTCCAATAATGTTGAGGTCACTTAGTCCCCTGCACCATCTGGGTGCAGCAGCCCTGAGCTCTGCGCCGGCCAAAGCAGAACAGCAGCCCCAAACTGACCAGGCACCCAGCCGGAGTGGATTAGCCCCGCACCGGCCTGCCGGTATCCACCATCTCCATTTCCCTCCGTCCGTGAGGGACGGGAAGAGGCGGGGCCACATGGGGTGTGGTGTGGCACCTATGCCAGGGAAGGCTTAGGTTCTTATTCCGGTAAGAGCAATTTATTATTATTATTATTTATGTAATTTAGTGTTTGTGTTTTTTGGGGCTATATGTGTTTATAGCTGGTGAGGGGGCAGGGCAGAGGACGTTGGGGGGCGAGGCGTGTGTTTTACCTAGTATTAACTAGTGGGGCTTTCACTCAAAAAGGATGGGAACCACTGATCTAGAACTTAAGCTTATCATCTGTCATTGTGCCTGTAGGGTCAAATCCTGGCCTATTGACGTCAATAGAATTATTGCTTTTGACTTCAGTGGGATAGGATTTTGCCAATTATATCTCAGACATTTCTGTACTGTCTTGCAGTTTGGATTACGGGGGGGATGAATAGCAGTTCACACCAAAGTGCTGCACTGTAATTCCCCCAGCAGATGCTGTGGGCCTAAACTAAAAGGTTCCTAGTTCACGTTAATGTAGTCTTGTTTTGTTCATGCCCCAGTATCTACACACGGGAGCTACAATGCAGCATTTTGGTGCTCACTGCTTTTCACACCCCCATCGACCAAACTACAGGGCAGTGTAGACAAGGCCTTAAGTAATGGATTTGAAATGGACTGTATACAGATTTATCTGGCAGAAGACATGGAAAGTTTATTATATGTCATGGTGGAGTTATCTCAAGGTGGAGATCTTTTGACAACCTGTTTTTAATATAATTTTTTAAAAAACTACAATAACTCTCATAACCTTCTCTTATTTTTGTGGGGGAGAAGGTTGGGTCTGGGGCAATGCTTGGTCAAGAAGAGTTGGATAACCACATAACCAGCCTATCCAATGTAGAATACAACTGAGATTTTCCAGATATGTTTAATGTGAGCTATGCATATGAGGCAATTAAATAACAAACCAAATCTTATTGGCTGCGGGTTAATTGTTATTGATTTGTAATGTTAAAAAAATCTTTTCTCCCCTGTAAATTACTTAGTAATAATGCAAGTAGTTTTATCATATAGTACAGTTCCAATTTTACGGTCTTTATTTTGGCAAGACTCCCATTGAACCTGCTAATTGAGTGCTGCAGAATCAGGCCCCAAGTGTTGTATATCAGACATGTATTATTTAGTCACTTGTTCTATGTTAGGAAGCTCTTTCCTCATTTGTATCTTACTGAAAGGTTATATCCCCAAATGCATATGTAGATGCTTCTTGAACTATTGTTTTAGTGTCTTAAACTTACTTTTATGAAGAGTTACACTTTAGCTTTTGTTAGTCATTGATAGAAACAACTAGTTCCAGGTAAATTGCTGAGTATTGTTTCAAGTAGTGTTTGTTTTGTATATTAATAAAATCTTAAAAGGGAACATCAGCACTAGAGATGGACTCAGAACAAAGCCCTGGATCTATGATCTTTAGGGAGTAGGCATTTAAATCATCAATGTTAATCATGATTTAAACCAGCAAGTAGAAAACCTTGATTTAAATCATCAATTTTAATTGTGTTTTGCATTTGTATTGTTTTGTTATTTTCCTAAAGAAAGTTGATTCTCATTGGTTGGTAGCCATTAAAGCATGTTTATTTGCAACTAAATATAGCTTTTACGCTAAATTTGATATTTCTTTTTGCTTAACTGGATGGATATACTATATTTATATGAATTTAGTTAAACAGTTATATATCTTAACTTACATTTATTCAGATTCTTAATTTTTATATTTTTTATTTTAGATAATGGGGAATGATACATCTCTTATTTACTAGATGATGTTTAATTTTTTTTCCTGTGATTTGTGTCAAGCTCTTTGGATAGAAATTCAAATTCAGTTAAAATGCTCAAAACCAGGATTTTACATTTTTTATGAAATAAAACATACCAAAAAGAGTTTCTCAAAGCATGTTTTGCATTTAAAAACTAACTGATTAATTAAACAAAGGAAGTATTATCTATAGTTAGTGAATTGAGCTGATTTTCTGGTCACTATGACTTGGATACAGAAAAGGAGTAAGTCTCAGTTTTGGCTTCTCTATGGCGATGCACATAACTCTTGTCTAACCCTGTAGGCATCTAAACTCACTTGGTGGTTAAGTTTTCAGTGTGAAAGTTTCTTCTGTGCCTACATTTCTCCAGCTGAGTATGGGCACTCCTGCCTCCCTCTAGGTATCTGGATGCCCATCTCCTACCTAAGTCCCAGAATGATTCACAAACCCGGGAAAGACAAGTGTTTGGCTGCCTAAATCATGTGCGGGGCCCAATCCAGTAGGCATGCTCAGTAGCCATCTGCTGGATCAGGTCCCATTAAAAATCCAGCCAGAGTAGGAGGTGGTGCCCATTTTCTAACTTTTAGACCAGTGATTAAAACGTACGTCTGGAATGTGGGAAGCCCAGGTTCAATTCTCCCTCTCTACAAGAATCAAGGAAAGGATTTGAACAGGAATGTCCCACCTCTCAGGAGTGTGCTCTAAGCACTGAGCTATGGGACATTCTGATGTGGTGTTTCCTCAGTCTCTCCTGTTGAAGCTGTTCCACTGTGGATAAATAATGAAATAGTGATTGGTACTGAGAGTCTCCCACCTCCCATGGGGATGCCCTAACCATGATGCTGCAAAGTGATTTTGTCTCTCTGGCCCAATGATTATTTAAATATTTATCTATAGTGGAACAGACATTGGGTCAGAGAGAGACAGTGAGTGAGATTGACTGTGTAGTCCAATGGTTAGGGCACCCACCTAGAAGGTGGAAGACTTGCTCCAATCACACACCCATGTTATTCACATCTGCCACTGGGTAGTTTAGGCAGATTCCCGCCTAACATGCTGGCTTTTGTTGATCACATTATAAGGTGCCTGTCTCTCTCCATTCATAGTACAGTAGCTTAGGTGCTTCACTGAGGCTTTGTGAATTGTGGTGGTTTTCCAGGCACCTACAAGCCATAATACCTAATTCGTTTTGTGCATCCAGGCCTATATTCGTCAAGATTTTAGAACTAGTAGATCTCATCCTCTCACACCTAGTTTTTGTTCATAAATTGGAAGAGGAAAACAAGCTTTCCTGCTTTTTTCAGCTTCCAGTTGATTATTTAACTTTGAATGAGCTAGTCACTGAACTGAACTAGTTGAATACATTGAAATGAAGAAAATATTCTCCCTGTATGTTCAGAAAAAGCTACTGCTGTGTAAAGCTGGTTTAGCATTTCAGGAAACTCTGGTTCCAGATGTTTAGCCAGTGATTTCCACCAGTTCTGTGGGCTGACTTTCAAACTTGGCAGCAAATATGTACTAAGCATTTTTTGTATTTAATTTAAATTATTTTAATAGATTATAGTAAATTTAGGCCTTAACATAGATTTTCACATTTAATTTTGAATAGGTTTATTTTAAAAAATAAATCTATATTTAATTGAAATTTTAAGAAATCCATTTTTAACTATTTTTTTAAAATAATAGATTTTTGTCCACACTTGGGTGAGTTTAAAATCAAAATCTGTATTCAAATTTAGCATTTGGCTATTCTTTGTGTGATAGGGTGAACCAAAACCACATATCAGAACATTCCTGAACCTTGCTGGGGGTTCAAATGCCAAACCCAGTCAAGTACTATGAATGGTCACCTGGGTAGAGCTGGGTGAAATTTTTCAGATAAAACAGTTTCTTCCCCCCTCAAATGCAGTTTCAGATCAACCAAGTTTATTCACAAATCTGGGTTGAATTTGTCAGTTTAAGCTAAAAAAAAATCTGAAAAAAAGTTCTGAAAAATTCAAAACATTTATTTTTGACATTTTTGGAAAAAAAAGTGTTGACTTTTTGTTTTGAAACCAATGCTTCATATAGACATGTGTCTAGATTTATTTTTTTAAAGGGTAAAAATTCTCTGAAACTGAAGGAAAACTTTTTGTTCAGCCTGAAATGATTTTTTTCAGGTTTTCATTTACTTGGAGGGGGAGTTCTGTTTTGGATTAGTGTGAAACAGTTTTTTTCACCAATTTTGTTTGAGTCAGACTCTGAACCAAAAAAACAAATATTTGCTATGTTTACATCTAAATCACAAGATGTTATTTCTGTTTTCTTTTTGGATGATTTTTTTTTAAATAGGAGAACAGCAAATAATGAACTTCCAGTCTGAAGCCCTGATTTAGGAAAGGGATGGAGTTAAGCACATGCTTAAATGCTTTCCAGAATCTGGGTCTGACATTTTTGGTCACATGTTGGAGATTTGTGACATTTTCACAAATACCCGGGTTTTGTCTAAAGAATCACCAATCATATGACCCTAGGAAGTATAAAGAATTAGATAGGTGCTTTTATTTAAAAAATGATTTAAAAAAAAAACCCTTTTAGACCAATTCTAATATTTTTTTTCTTTTAAAAAATATTTAATGGATCAGGTCACTTAGCTTCTGTAGCCTGCAGTGGCTATGTTTGGTTCAGTGACTATGTAAATAACACTACCACTAACCAAGATATGCATAATATATATAAAAACTGCTGATATAATAAGCAGTGTGAGCTTAGCTCAGGCAATTCAGACTGCACCATCAGAATCTCTTCTTTGAATTTCCTGGTCTGGAACTCAATCAAAAACCCCATAATAGTTATTCAGAACAAAAAAGGAAGTTAACTGCACAATCTAAAAATGGATGCAAGTGCTAAATGTGTCATGTATGTGACACAGAAGGGGAGAAACCCTCAAAACATGATTTGAGGGTAATGATTTCAATGCAAGTAACAGTTAAAAAAGGGAATAGTTTTAAAGCTAAATTATCATAATGACTGTGATGCTTTTATTTTTTTAAGAGAGTAGCTGCTAAATAGAGCTGGTTTAGGAGTAAAAAAGCTGATTCTCAAATCTGTTTGCAAATCTGACACCAGAGTGCTGTTTGTGGGGTGATTCTGATTGTGTATGAATTTGGACAATGTGTGGGTATTAGTGAAAAGCCTGACAAATCCTGAAAGTTTCATGAATTATAGCCGGAGTAGTATTCACCTGAAAATTAATACCAGAAGTTTGTTTTTTTGGTTTTTTTTTTTTTGGAGTATTATTGATTGCCAGCCCAAGCACTGAAAAATTAGGAGTAAGGCCCTAAAATCATATGATGGTTTACACATTAAGAGATTATAAAGTAAAAAGTTAGGGTTATTTTTATTTGCCATCTGTATTTTGAGTTTTTAGGTTACACTTGGTCACGTTATCAAGCTTTTTTCCACAGCTCTGAAGGCTAGATGCTTACTTTGAAAACAGGTGAAAGCTGAGATTCTCAAATAATCACATAATTCTGGATTTTGAGGTTTAAGGAAAAACACCAAGAAGCACCAGGCTTGCTATAATGTCATATGAAATGACACAACTGCTGTTCTTCTTCTATTTATAAAGTTGCAGTCATCCTGTCAGGGAACAGAAACAATGTGATTTCTGAAGACCAATTCAACTTCATTAATAATGTATAGTCATCTAGAAAAGTTTGCAAACGATGCATAGGCTGATGATAATTTGTTCAGTCTATATGAGGAATGCATATCAAAAAGGAATGAAAATGAATCATCACCAATGATATGCATAGACTCTGGGCATTTGCCATTTTTACTGATAGTATTTTTCACTTTGTGTATTGACATGTTTCAAATACTCTACATTGTACAGCAACATGCTGGAAGAATTTATGGCTGTCCCTGTCGCATGGTTGTCAACACTGTGGCCTTCCGTATGGGAGACTAGACTAACTATCCAGAGAGGGCTGTAAACTTGGCTGAATTGTTCCATCTGAACTCTCTCATGTTGAATCTATGAAGGAGGCTTTCTGCTTTTGCTGGCTGCAACGAGCATGAGCATTTATCTAGCGTTAGCTGGCTGCCCTATGGGATAAGGTATGAAGAACAGAACAATAAAGAAGCAGCAGAGAATGAAGAGGACCCTCCACTCACAACAAGCTGATCTCAGGAAATCATGTGCTTTTGCCCCACCCCAATCCTTTGCTATGATACGTACATGGGTTAGAGCAGACCTTACTCTTGTACTATGGTCTCCCATGTGTGTCATATTTCTGGCAAAGCACTTTGAAGTAAATGGAAACACTCCTGTTGATTTTGCTGGGTGTTGGACTGGGCCCTAGTGTTTCTCTCTTGCCAGTGGGAGAGAAAGTGGGAATTGTTAACTGGGTTTACCAGACTCTTGCTTTCAGGCTGGTCACAGTGAGGCTTTAATCCACGTTCTGATTCCTTTTTTGCTTCTTTGTTTCTGTATATTCCTCACGTTTTCCCTCTCCTTCGAAGAACAGCCAACAGAAGGACAAGTGCTATCCTCTTTCTATAGCCACCCATGGAGAGTCTCTCTTTGCATGTTTCATCATGCAAATAAATAATATTTTAAAAAGCATAACCCCTGTACTCAACTATATTGGGCCAGATTCAGATCTGTGTTAGTGACTATCACTCCACTGAAATCAGTGATTCAGAACACGCTTACTCCAGATCTGTATTTGGCTCGTTTTGTTGTTGAGGTTTTTATGCTCAGTCATACATAATTTTTTCCAGACTTGTAACTAGGTACATTTCGTGTTTACCTAAGAGCACTGATAGAACATGCTGCAAATACAGTTGGCAGCAAATGTGTTCACATTTCACTACAAAGAACATATGAACTCTTTGTACCTGACACGTTACACAATATGCTCTCTGGCTTTAAGAAAACATTATTTCATGTTCTTACTCTAATCAGGCTTGTCTGCCAGCTCAGAGAACAGAGAGGTTCATTGTTATATGCAGCTGTCATTTGTTCCATCTCCTTGCTCCTTCTGACTTCAATATCTTTGTGGTATTTAGTGAAAGTAATTTTCAGTTAGAAATCTTCTGCCCTTTCAGTAAGTGCAAGTATAGCACTTCATCAATGGCCAAAGAATTCCAAGCTATCTGGGATGTATCAGGACAGTTGATAAAACCTCACAGAGCAACCTATGATAGTACATCCCATCATAAATAAAAAAAAGCAGAAAGGGCCTTTGTCAGTGTTTATCTGTAGCGCTTTTATTCTTTGCCCTTGATTTCCTCTTCAGAAAATTGATGCACCCTTAAATTGAAGCAGGAGGCTTGACAGGTGATGCTTAGTGTGATAACTGCTCAGATTTCATCAGCCAGTGTTTTTCTGGTGGTGCAATTGTAGGAACTTTCAGCTAGATTACCTGTCATCCACTACATCAGATAAAAGAGGGAGAGCTGAAAGATGCCGTTTTGCCACTGTACCTTATAGGAAATGAAAAGTGCAGGTGAGGTAACAGTAGCTAGGAAGAAGTACAATTATTTTCTAATCAGGCTATACCGTCAAGAATGTCAGAGCTGAAATTGGCAATCATTGGACAAAAATCCATTGTTGAATTTGCATTGTTAAATTCAAAGGGTGAGGGGGGGACCCTAAAAGGAGAAGTCAGTCACACTGTAGGTAGCACTTCAAGCACTAGCTTTCACTGTCTATTTAATTTTCCTATTTGTTGAAATCTTGGTGTGATCTATAGTTAGCCCCCAAAATGCTCCTCTTTTGGGTAAATCTCAACATTCTGATTTCAGTCTCCTTCTCATTCCGATGTTAAGTTGTTCCAAACTTTTAACTATTCAGTTACTTTCTAGAATTTAGTGATTTTTTTTTGTACAGAAATTAAAAAACAAAACAAAACTGGATTCCATTATACATGCCTGTTCTCTGAGGCTCACGTAACTCAGTCATGATAATTTCCTCCAGAACGAAACTTGGCAATTGTAGTTTCAGCCTGAGACTGGAGCAATTTGTTGGTGTGTTTTACCAGATATTATTCATTTTTAAAAGATTCTCCCCTCTTTTTTAAGTGTGAAAATAGTTCTAGTGCTGGGGGTTTTATATTGCATTTTCACAGTGTCTGTCTTTTGTTGATCTCGAAGAGCACCCAAAGGTCAGTTAAACTTAACAACAACTCTGTGAGATAGGTGGTGTTATTCCTTTTTTTTTTCCAGATAGATAAAATGAGACAGAAGTTAAGTGACGTGGCAGAGCTGTGATTAGGAAAAAGGGTTGATTCTTCCTGCTCTTCTGCTCTTTCCATGAAACAATCCTGTCATTTTTGCTCAACAGTAGTTACCATGTAGGCATATTGTCCATGATGTAGCATTATCAATAGCGTGTACCTTCAAAACTTGACCAAAAATGTAGATGGATTTTTAGCTCGCCCATGCCTGCATACACACACACAGGCCCATACCTGGCTGTCATTCTCGTATGTATGTTCTGAATTTCTATGTAATTATTTAAACCAATAAGGCTCAGTACAGTTCTGCTATATGCAATGAGAAGTCTGAATTTGATATCGTAGAAATGTGGTCCAGCCCAGAGGTATTTTCTCTTACTCAAGGAGATGTGTCTAATACAAGGGATAGGAAACTTAGGCCATACGTACAAGATGAAAGACTCTATCCTGGGCAACGTGTATGAAAAAGAGTTGGGGTTCATGGTGAACAAGCAACTGAACATGAGCTTCCCTGGATGTGACCAAAAGGCCTGATGCAATCCTTTGGATGTATAAATACGAGTAGAAAGGTTATGTTATCTGTGAACCTGGCACTGTGTTATATTATGTTATCTGTTATGTTATCTGTGAACCGTGTCTTGTGCTGGTGTCCACAATTCAGGAAGGATGCTGAAAAATTTGAGATGAGGCACACAAATGATTAAAGGATTGGAAAACAGGATTTACAGTGAAAGTCTCAAGGAGCTCAATCTATTTAGCTTAATAGAGAAGAAGCTAACAGGTGATTGATCATAGCCTTTAAATACGTACATGGGTAAATTAAATGTAATAATAGAGGGCTCTTCAATCTGGCAGACAAAGGTGTTACAAGATCAAATTGCTGGAAGTTGAAATTAGGCAAATTCAGACTAGAAATAAGGTGCAAGGGCAATTAACTATTAAAACAATTTACCATGGGTTGTGGTGAATTTTCTGTTACTGGACATTTTTAAATCAAGACTGGACATTTTTCTAAAAGACATGCTCTAGTTCAAATAGGAATTAATTCAGGGAAATCTTATGTTTTGTGTTATGTAGGAGGTCAGACTAGATGATCACACTGACTCCTTTTGGTTTTATAATCCATGAAACAAAAAGAGTTGGCATTTCCCTGGATCAGCAATTTGCATGTATTTTACACCCATCCTCCCCCCGCTTCCCTATACTAGGCAAAAATCAAATAAAAAAAGCAAACAAAAGTTATTCAATCCCACAGAAAACCTTACAAATACACAGAAGACATGACATGCTTTATCCTCAGTCAGTCAGAGGATTGTTCAGTCAGAACTAAAAATGTGCTAAAATCTTGAGGTTAAATAAGTACCGGACCAGATTATAATCCAGACTGAAACCAAACCTGTGTTAAGGTTTTATTTACTTTGGAAAAAAAACCTGTAAATATGTTTCTTTGCTGGTCAGCCACATGTCTGTTTTTGACTAAGTGGAAAAATAATCTAAAAAAGATTATGGTCCTGATTCTCTTTACATCGGTTTGGAAGTGTAAAGGAGCCTTAAAGTGGATGTAAATTCCAGGCTTTTAACTGTAATTACAGCTAGAGCAATGTAAAGGTAAATGAGACTCATGCCCTATATTTTTACTTTTTCATCTAGCCAAAACAAGGAGGTGAACTGGAGAAAACCTATTGTCCGCCTATACCAGAAGGAGGATGGGAGACACTAGACATGGTTTAATTAGGCCTCAAATTTATTATTAACTGGGAGTACCTGGCAGATAAAAGTGTACAGTACACATAACTCTATGGTTGTTTCAATATCTACTTGGCGGGTCTTCTGTCAGACCTGCCCCTTTTCCATTCTGGTCCCCGGTCAACAAGCTGCTGGGACCTTACCATACTCCCACCTCCTCCAAATGAGGTTTAAGGTAGGCTATAAAGGCGGGGGCGATGGGTCCCTGCCGTGCCAGCTGTAGGAGCCCCAAACTTCCCTTATTTCCACTCCCCTTACAAGCACCGCCTTTAAAATCCTTTACCAACCCATTTATCTGGTCACTGTATCCCTTTCTTATGGAGTGACTGCACTGAACATCCAGCCCATGCTTACAGAATGATTTGCGACATCCTAGACTAACTCATGTCCTGGGGTCACCCTAACTACGCACCCCTGAACCTGAGGTGAGGAAGGCAGAAAAAACCCGCACTTTGCCTTGGCCACCATGGCAGTGAGGGGAAGATTCCTTCCCAGCCCCCTGAGATATGAGTGGCTAGCACAATGCAACAGCCAATCCTGACCAAACCTGGTATTTCGCTGCTTCCAAGGGAGGGGGAGCAGCTTTGTTTAGGTGAGAGAGTGCTTTTCCCACCCAGCTTAGCTATGTGTTCTCCCCTCCCTGACCCACGCTGCAGTTGCACCAGCATCTGTGCTTCTCTATCTCTCAAAGAGGTGTACCCCTTTCCCCTAGCAAGACCACAGCCCCTCTGTTTAAGGTGCAGTGCAGTTATTATCATGCCCTTTCCAGTCCTGCAGTTGAGCAGTTTGTTGCTCTGTGGCACTTGCCACCTCCTGTGTCAGGGAATTTTAGGGAGACATGGGAATTTGTGTGCCTAAGAGTGAGAGTTGTGAGCGATCACATTCATTTCAGAGGCAGCAAGACTAGCTCAAAAAGGGGGCGAGGCAGGCCTTGAAGAGGCACGCAAGAACTTTAGAATCAACAAATCTTTTAAAAGGAAAAAAACACAATGTAAGAATGTGTTGGAATGATCTATGAGCCTTGAGCGACCCAGGGTCACATCACCTGCTAAAAGGACTGGGCAAAAGTGATTGAGCAGACTATGTTTTATAATTCAGGGATCTTAACGATTCATGTCCCCTTTGCCCCTCCAGAGTAGGCTCCTGGAGGGAACTATTCATATTGAGTAGCAGTCACATTTTTTGTGGTGATTGTTATTTTTATTTTTTTATTGCAGTCGTGCATACAGGCCCCAGTGTGCTACATGCTATACAAATGCACAGGTCCCAGTTCAGCAAAGTACCTGTGCCCATGCCCAGTGTTAAGCACGTAAAGAGCACTGATGAGTTCCCCTTGCTAAATTGGAGCCAGAGGGAGCGACTGTAATCTAAATGGGCAAAACAGATGAATGGGTGGGTGGGGTAGATAGTGCCACAGAGAGATGAAGTGACTTTTCCAAAGTCACAAAGCAAGTCATTGGCAGACCCAGGTCTCCTGATTCCCAGTCCGGTGCTCTATCCACTTGATCATACCATCTCTCCTTGTTAGTAAAGTCCCTATACATGAAACAAAGAGCAAAAAAATCATACTTCACAATAATCAAGGAACCTTTTTTCTCTGCTTTAAATGTCCTTTTGCCTTATCCTTTGATAGAACCTTTCTCTTAGGGTATACAATTCGGGGTGTGATTGCAGCTCATTTAGGGATACCTGCTCCAGCTTTAATCTAGCTAGCATGGCTAAAAATAGCAGTGAAGCTGCAACAGCATGGGCTGTACAAGCACATCAGTGTTCCTGCATACGTACATGAGTTGCTAGCCTGTACTGCAACTCGTAGCACCACATCTTCACTGCTCCTGTTAGCAGTGCTAGCTAGATTAAAGCTAGTGAGGGCGACGCTGCAATCACACCTCCAATGGCTGGGTAGACATACCTTTATGGGGTTTATCAAGATATAAAAAAGAGAGGTTTTCTGAAATCGATGATCTAGTTCTCGTAAAGAGAGGTTTTCCTAAATCGATAATATAGGTCTCGTAAAGTAAACCTATACAAACATAACTAAAAGTAACTAGAAAAAATAAAACAGTAGAACTAATTGTTCTGAATTATGAGGAACTTTCAAAGTAAATAAAATACATTTGGATTGAATGTCCACATAGCAGACCTTGTGCTGAAAGAGAGGGACAGACCAGAATTTCACCTGCTTTGCATCATTACAGTGCAGCATCATGTACTGATATGTGTCATTAATGTACTCAAGCTTTTTGGCCAAAAAGCCAGCCAAATAGTAAAAGTAGCTGCTCACTCACACTGTCCATAAATAGGAAGATAGCTGAAATTATTGTTCTTGATCTGCAGCCATATTCCACTGGAGAGTCTTTTGGCTTACGAAGGCTCACGGCGCATATCTCACCACAGTGTTCGCTCCCAAGCAGAATATTGATCTCCCCCATGGCTATGCCTCATATTTACACTCATTTGTCATCAAAATAAGACATGCTATCAGACAGGTGGAGGGTGGAGTGGTCATAAATTTCACCGCCAGTATGCGGACAAACAGCCAAACAATTGCAAGCCGTACTGCTTACTAGTTTAGCTTAGAGAGAAACTAGCACAGCCTTTTGGGCCTTCCATTAGTAGTGTTACCCTCAGTGCTAGGAGTACAGGTGCTATGTTATTAGACGGGATAAATAGCTATCTCTAATAACACTGACGGTTTTACTAAAATATCTGTTGAATAATCTGTGTTTGGCTGAAATGTTGATCAGTCACAAATGCTAACAGTAAGAAAAATGAGTTAGCTGATAGTCTTACTATTTAGAATAAATGTAAAAAAAAATAGGAATGCAGTTAATAACAGGTAAACCTTGTTCACAATTTTAATTTAAGAAATCATTATGGTAAAAGTTTTGGATTCAGAAACCTTTGGTGTTTAAGTTTTAGTTCTGCAAACCCTAAGCAGGGGCTATTCCTATCCAGGTCTTCTAAAGATTGCTTTTGGCCGTTTCTGCCATTAGGTAATGCTAATCAGGAGGAGCAGTTGGAACTCGGGAGTGTCAGCCATATATTTATTGATTGTTTGGATGATGCTGTTCATAATATGATCAATACTGGTGCATTTAAATATTTGTCCTGTCAAATGCAATTTGACAGCCAACATACACCTTTTGTTTAACAGGTTGATGTCAGACAAAATGAATGGCACCATGAAATCCATTCAGAAGAATAAGAAGTTATACCATGACTTAGTTATTAGACAGAGATGTAATTATGCGTTGACAAGTTTCCATGTGAACAAATTACAAAATACCATGTATAAACATAAATTTTGTAGAGCTAAAGATTGAGACATTTAAAAATCACATATAGTCAAACAGTTTATTATTGGCTAAATGCAGGGGAAGCTCAAAGGCTTAATAGTATATCAAAAGTGAGATGTAATTTACCTGCCCCAAACTGGGTTCAAATCCATTTGAAACGGATAGTAGCATAAAGTGTGAGGCACTTCAGCCTTTGAATCATTCAGCCAAATTTTAGACAATATGCTTCTTTTTGGAGATCTGCTAATACAAATGTGGACATCCATAAGGGTAATGTGCCTCTGTGAGGAAGCTAATTTTAACCTTTCATTTATGGAAATTATTACGAAAATACTTAGGGAGGAGCAGGGGGGTCAAATTCTGTGCAAGTCATTGATTTCAGTGAGTTCAAATAGGAATTAATTCAGGGAAGTTCTACAGCCTGTTATGCAAGTGATCAGGCTGGATAACAGGCAATGGTCTTAAAATGGTCCCTTCTGGCCTTAAAAAAAAAATCTGTGAATGAGAGAGCACAGAACTTGGGCCATGGAATGCAAATCTGGGGTAGTAGTTGAATGTTTAAGGGCAAATTTTCAGCTGTAGTTTCCAAACATTCATGCACACATTTTGCATATGAAAGACTCATTTTATCACATAAATAGAGTAGCTGGGTGCCTAACTTCATGATCAGGGCATTCAGTGTCTGTCTGTGTGAACAAGTGTGGATTCTGTCTGTGCAAGTTTGGAGGCCAGGTTGAGGCCAGCTGAAAACTTGGTCTTTAACTGTGTATATTGCACTATATCAGATAAAACATGAAGTTGACGCCATCTCTATATATGGGTTTTTTTTTTTCCTTGTGGATTGTTAATGGATCATTTCGCCTCTGGGTTGCTGCTCAGTTTAAGCTAGAACTGTGGCCTAAGTGAAGAGTTTTGGTGGCCCTGCATCAGTTTCTAGTGGACAGAAGTCCTGATTACAAAACCACCTTTGACACAAGCAGTGAAGTAAATTGGCATGGCGGCCGAACCACCTTCTTATATAAAGATGTGGGTTGCTCAGAGTTGCAGAGCAGAATTTTTCACTGCTGCCTGAGCTGTATATGTTTTATGTAGTTAGAGAGGGCTTAATTCTACAGACATGTCAATCTGGAGCCCTTCATGACCCACAAATTAATTTAAAAAAAAAAGAATTTGGTAGTCAAATAATCAAGTTGAGCCACAATTATTCAATGTGCCGTTATGTATCTGTCTATCTTGTATGATGAAAAGGCAGAGTACGGATCCTTAAAGGAAACATACATTGTGGTTTAATGTTCATTGTGGGTTAATGTTCAGAATATATTTTTGATCACAGAATGTATAGTATTTGAATAGTCTTTGGATGCAAGAGCTCACATTTGTTCAGTGGCAGAGTGAACTTTCAGAGTGATTACAGTCTACAGAGGGGGAAAAAAACCCAACTTTATAAAGTTTCCATAATATGGACTGACTTGATAGACTGTAATTAGCTCCAGTATATTTGGTAAAGATAAACATTTTAAATTTCCATAAATAGCATATATATTTAAATAATGTATTCAAGCAGGCAAATCCAGATGCTGCAGGTGGTAAAAGACAGGTTAGGTTGTTTCGATCTCTGCCAATTAAGGATTATTCTCTACATTTTCTAGTATTTTGTCCAATCTAGTTTTAAATGTCCCAAGCTTGCACCACACCTTTTAGGAGATTATTCCATAGCTTAATCAAACATTGGTGTCGAGAACATTTTCTTGATGGTCATTGTAAATTTTCCCTTTCTTAATTTCAACCCATTCCTCATAGTTATATTCCTGATAATATTTTCCCCCCATCTTTGGTGTTTACACGCTTCAAATATTTGTACACTGTTATTTTAATTATTTTAATCTCAGGAAAATAAATCTGCCGTGCTGTAGTCTGAACCCATTGCCTTTTGTCTCTATCTAAAACATCTCTTAACAAAACTGTACATATTTATATCTTTTAATCTTTTCTTGTAAATCAGTTCTTCCCGAGCTCTGATAATTTGTTGTACTTCTCTAGTCTGAACTCCTTCAAGTCCATCAATATCCTTCTGCTAACATGTTGTCCAAAACATACAAGATTCTAGCTATGGTAGTATCTTAGTAAGAGCTTTTAGAAAAAGGATCAGAAGGTCCTTATGAATAATAAGAAAGATTACAAATATACCAGGGCATGTTTCAGGTAGAAAGAAACATCTTCTGTGTGCATGTCATTGCAGCTAGGAGGGTTTTACTCCTCCTTCTGAAGCAGCAGTTACTGCCCACAGTCAAATATATTGTACTAGATGGACCCCTGGCTGGTCCAGTCTGGTAATTCCTATGGTCCAGTCCATCAGTGCAGTAGGCTGAGGGTCTGTTACCTCCCTGCTCCATGATACCTTTGCTTGGGCAACACAAAATTGGGCAGGTCTTTTTTGCTGTCATTTTGCAAACTGAATGTCCAGTTTACAGTCCCATATCACTGGTAAGTGTCTTTCAGAATCAGTGCTTCTCAGGTTTCTCTTTCTCATTGAATAGTCATGTTTTGGATTATTTTTCACCAAACATTTTAGCAATTGTATTGTTCCAATCCAAATGTCATTTTGTTATGGTATTTTTTGCCTATGTTTTTAATCTCTCATGGTGCCTTTTGGTGGGTGGTTGTGTGTGTTGTGGGGGTTTTTTGTTGCTGTTTTTTTTGGGGGGAGAGAGGGGGTCTTACTGGTACTTGCAACTCCTCACATTGTAATATATAATGAGTGAATTCATTAACACACTGTTTACTTTTTCACTGTCTCTTTTACATAATTATTGAAGATGTTAACCAAGACAAGAATTAACACCCATACATGGGGAATCCCATTAGATACTTTTCCCTCAACTCAGTACATTGCCCTTTATACTACCCTTTGTTTTCTATCTTTCTTTCCGTTTTCAATTCATAGAACAGTGTTGTTATCCAAGTCTGTGAATTAACTTTAATTAAAAAGTTTCATGAGACACAGTTTCAAAGGCTTTAATGAATTCTAAATAGGCCTTCTGTGCTCTGTGTATCCCCTAAGGCCCTGATCCTACAAATATGCATGTGCTTAACTTGAAGTCTCTGGGACTTCTCATGTGGGTAAAGTTAAACATGTGCATAAGTGTTTTCAGTATTAAGGCCTAATTTTGTCATTTATTTTTGAAAGAAACGCATCAAGTTAGTTTGCAAACTAATAAATGTATTCTTCATAAACCAATCCTAATCATTGCTCATGCTTCCATTATCCTCTAAATGTTTAAAGATTCTCTTCCTTCTCCCTTATTCCCCCAATACGTGTAATTATTTTATTTGGAACAGGGGTTGGACTGACAGGATGATTAGTTGCTGGGATCGCTCTTCCTTCCTTTTTTTGAAAATCAGGACTAGGTTTGATTTTCTCCAGTGTTCTGATACATCTTTATATCCATCATTTTAAAGAAACCCACTCAATAGTAGTGTATATTTGCTAGTATGTTCTCTTAATAAGCTCAGATATATAAGTCATCTGTTCTAATTGATTTGAATGTCACCATTATCTAAGAGACAAGGTGGGTGAGGTAATATCTTTTATTGGACCATCTTCTGTTGGTGAGAGAGACAAACTTCTGAGCTTACACGGAGCTCTTCTTCAGGTCTGGGAAACTTACTCCTGAGACCAACATGGCTATAACAACACGTTATCCAGGTAATTCCTTACAGGCTCTTTATAGGTAGTTTTTTTTACAGGGCCTCCTAAATTGGTCAAATTTTTTCTTTTATTTTCTCGTTAAAGACATATTTTTAAATAATCATCCATTTAGCACCATTAATTTCATCACCTTCCCCAAGTATTAATGTACCTCTTAATACTTTCACTGTGAAATATTTGTAAAAGCTCTTCTTATTGCCTCATGATCTTTCTGGCTATCCTTAATTCATCATACTTTTTAGCTGCTCCCCTCTTTTCCTTGGAAGTCTTGACTGACTTGTAGTATTTTTGTTTGGTTGCCTCCTTCTGTTTGTAGTTCAGTTAGTTTTTGTTTCAGACTTTAGATCTTGGAGCAGCACCTTGTAAGATCACATTAGCTGATTCTTGTTCCTTGGATTCTTCTTTAGCCTAGGAATTATGTTCTGTGGCTTCTTAATTATGGTTGGCCCAATTTTCTGCTGCCATGGATCTTTTCTGGAGTTTTCTCCATATCCTTTCCCCAATGGCAGGGTTTTGTGGCCTCACACGCTGAGGAGGAATTGTAGCCTGAAGGTCCTGTGGATCCCAAGAATCCATGGGTTAAGCAAGAGTATGACTGCTTATCTCAGGCCATCCCTTGAAACAGTCTGCTCCTCTGCTGGGGCATCAGGATCCTTCCCCCTTCATACCTACCCATCTTCCCTTCCATCCTGCAGCTGTGCACTGCCCCTTCATCTAGGGGTAGACTGTGAACTCCTTATTCACACAGTGAGCAGAGGACTCACAGGAGTAGTCCCACTGACTCCAGTTTATGCCCTAGGAAGTAGAAGGATTGACTCCCACAGGAGTATCCCAGCAGACAGCTTCTATGAAACTTGATCCTGCAAATTGCTGAGCACCTTCAAGGGGAGATGAGGATACTCAGCACCCCTCAGGATGAAGAGTCCTGAATCAGGAGAAAAGCACGTTACTCCCGATTTCCATCACCATCCTCATGTCTTAAGGTCTGTAGGGTATCTGATCCCCATTTAAAGTCTTCTAACATTTCATGGACTGTTTGTTCCTTGCTTTTCTCCTCATATTTTAAAAACAGAATCTTAAAAAGGAAATGTGTGAGGGTCTAATTTGAATTCACAAAACACGTGAGGGCTAGATCCTTCATTAATGGATGTCAGTTTAGTTTCGTTCACTACTCTGGAGCTACACCATTTTACCCCAGCTGAGGATCTGGTCAGTGTAGTTCAGTAGCAGGTCTAAAACTCTGAGTGAAGGTATGTGTACACTGATGGCAGCACTGTCCGTGTCAGCGGATCGATTTTGCGGGATTGAGTGAGCGGCAGTGGAGACCCACTTAATCGATCAGGAAGTTGACTGAATAAATCTACCCCCACAAAAAGATTCATGCTATGTTGACAGGAAGGCATTTCCCATTGGCCCAGCATAGTGGGAACGCTGCACTATTAAGAATTTAGGAAGTTGACGGGAGATACGCAAGCTACTCTGCATAGCTTGTATATCTCCCATCGACTGCCACCAAATTTTGTTGGCAGTGTAGACCAGGCCTGACGTTCATCCACAGTCCTTTGAATAGTGAGTCATATGCAACATAGATTCCAACATCTAGGCAGAAAGGATTGCATTGCACATGTCTTTTCATGAAATGACCTGTCTTCTATGAACGGAAATGAGATCATTCACATTACTTTAACATAACATTTTGTGTATGGATGATTTTTCTGTAAATAAAATATATTTCCATTAACAGGAAATGTAGCTTCTTGGCTAGTATGGTGATCAGATATTTAAAACATTTCATCTTTATTCCATGTTCAGTATAGAGACTATAATCCTTATAAATTGGGAGATATGTTAAATCCTTTGTTTAAAATACATTTAGAATTAAACAGGCCATATTCAAAGTAGTTAAATTATCTGAATAGATTTTGGAAAGAAAAAAGAGTCTGTTCATTTTAATATACCTTCCGAAATATTTTACTTCTTGATGATGACAGCAGCTCTAACTGACAACTATTAATACATTATAAACACCCCATCAGAGTTATATAAAAACATGTCAGTTTTAAAGAGAACATCTTTGACAGCAAATTTTCTGATTGTGAAACAGCTGTGCCTCCAGTACAATGCATTAAGTAGTTTATTCCTTTTAGATAGTTAAATTGTGCATGAAATGTTGCTGGCGCAAGGGCTCCAAATCTGGCCTGATTAGCGAACATCTGTTACATTGGAAAAATTCATGTCTACCCTAATTAGCTGTCAGGCTGATGTACATCAGCCCTGATGGTGAGGGATTCTGTGCTGTTTAAGTCAAACAGGTTTCTCTCCTATCCCATCACCTGCCCTTTCAAATCTCTTCTTCTGGTGTGTTGCTGTAATTAGAGATTGTTGGAAATACAATAGAGCAGGTTATGGTCAGTTATAGTCCCATCTGTGCAATTTTATTTATTCCCACAAAATTTAGGAATTGACAGATGAAGTAGTCCAAGGAATGATCAGGCTAAGAGGTCTATATATTTGCTAACCCTAATCCACTCTCTTAATTGAAAGAATTTTCATACTCCTAAAGCCAGCCTTTGGTGGCAATGGAAAGAAAATTTATAGTTGCCTTATTATTTTTAATAAGGGTAAATCTGAGTTGAGAGGGAAACATCGCAATGAACTAAAGAAATATCATGGAACAGCATTCCTAGCTATAGACAATGTTATCACTAGTTGGAAAAATGATACGTGGTCTCTTTAGGTGTAAAAACATGAATCCCACTATCTAATGTCTACCTGTAAGGTGGTGGTTTTGGTTTTTTAAAAGTTTTTCTATTAGGGCTGGTCTACCCTGGAAACTTATATTGACATAGCTATGCCTTTCAGGGGTGTGAAAAATCCACACCTTCTGAGAGATGTAGTTATGCCAAATTAACCCCAATTGTAGACAGCACTAGGCTGACAGAATTCAACCTACCTACCCACCTCTGAGGGAGGTGGGAGAACTACAGTGACAGGATTACCCCTCACATTGCTGTAGTGAATGTCTACGCTGAAATGCTACCAAAGTGTAGCTTCAGCGTTTTTAGTGTAGACATAACCTTAGGCTTGTCTTCCATCCAACAGTTAGCTCAAGCTAGTATACTGGTGTTGCTTTACTCCTAGCTCATGTGGTAACAACCATACTCAGGCCTAGTCTACACTAGGAAATTAGGTTAGTTTAACAATGTCACTCGGGGAGGAAAAATCCACACCCCTGTGAAATTCTTCCATCCACCTAGGTGCCACCTCGTGGGAGGGCAGATTATGTATACTAAAAGAAGAACCCCTCCCATCGGCATAGTTCATGTCTCCAGTGAAGTGCTGTGGTGGTACAACTCCATCTCTGCAGTATTTTAAGTGTACCCAAGTCCTGAGAAACACACTGGAGCGACACAAAGTGATTGGATTGGCAGCACAGAGGGTTTATATTAACAGTTGATGAGCTGTAACTCGAGCTGCTGCATCCCCACAGCATTACTAGCTCCCATCTGTGGCCCCACAAAGTCCTTTGACACTTTTCGGGAGCAGTGGGCACTGTCCGGGGTTCTCTGCTTGGTGTCCCATTCTGGTTCTCTTTGTTTGACCCTGTGATCCCCACGCCCCTTCCTGTTTTTTTCATTAGTTGTCCCCCATACGCAGTTGTATCCTGGGCTGTGACTCCTTTCCTTAGGCTGGGGGAGGGGTCCTGAGCACTCCCTGGTTTACAAATAGGATCACTCTCCTATTGCTCTATGTCCTTACTATATCCAGAATCAACAGCACTCATGCTTCAACGTCCTACCCCCACCTCCACCCCATTTCCCACAAGCCCCCTAGTTTGGGTTTAAATCACCAGTTAACTTAAGCTGGAGATTTTTGTGTGAATGGGAGTCAGGTTAGGAGCAAAACTTGAGATGTACCTTGAGTTGACAATGCAGTGAAGATTAGCCCTTAGTTGGAATTTCTTCATATATGTTTCTAGCACTTTGTATATTTTTTCTAGTAATAATACATTGTTTTACTTGGTAAACACAGGCTAGTCATAATTATTGTTAGTACTAGAATAATTATTTATTAAAGATTTACTATGTTTGGGTATTTTTTGTCTTAGATGTGTGTAATATAGGCACCTGTTATGTACAATGGATCACACCCTCAATGGATCACATCCTTTGTAGGTGTAAATCAGCACAGCCACATTGATAGAGCTACACTGATTTAAACCAGCTGAAAATCTGGCCCTATTTGGCTTTGGGTCAGTTAGTACTTTGATTATAAACCCCCATTTTCAGGTGTTCATGGCTCAACTGTAAAAATTAGAACCAGATTAAGAGGTTGATAGTCAGTGGGTCAAATTCATTTCTGGTGTAATTCTATTAAAGTTGATTGGTTCACACCAGTGAATATATGTGCCTTACTCCTGTTATCTTCAGTTAGGCTATGTCTACACTATCATGTATGTTGGTATAATCTATGTCGCTCAGGGAATAAGCCACACCCTGAGTGACATAAATTACACTGACCTAAGTGCTGGAGTGGTCAGGGCTATGTTGATGGGAGAGACTCTCCCTCCGACATAGCTACCATCACTTGTTGGAGGCAGATTAAGTAGATGTGAGAGCTCTGTCCCATCGGCTTATAGTGGCTGCACTAGCGACCTTACAGTGGCACAGCTCCATTGGTACAGTGAGTGGATCCATGGGAGAATGTTCTCTTGACCCCAAACTGGGGCTAGGCAAGTGGAAACAAAAAATTAAAAAATCAAATAGAGATGGTAGTGATGGATTTCCTTCTTTCATGTGATTTTAAAAATAGGATGTGTCTCTTTGGGTTTAATTGCAATTTTGTGGACCAGCAGTCCAGTGGGGAGCTATCATTGAGTACCCTTATAAAAATGATAAGGAACAAGTAATTTAGGGTTAAATTGTGTCCTACACCATTTATTCCTACACAGGAGAACTGGATACTGAATGTTTAGACTTGCATAATTACCAGCTAATTGTTCTTTATTGGGAGGGGGCATAGGGATTGTCTCTCCAGAGAAGGTGCAAGTTATTTGGCTCTCAGAACCTGCAGATCTCCTGTGATTCACCAAAGCTCATCATTGCAGAGGCCTCCACCCGGCTTCTTAAGTTCATTGGAGCCTAGCACCAGCCAAAGCTGTGCTCCAGCAAGCTTCCTCACTGACCCTGACCCTCTCCCCTCAGGATCAGTTTCAGAGCCCAGGAGAGAACAGATAAAACTATTCTGACTGTAAGATTAAGAATAAGGAGTGGGAGGAGACAAAATGTTACGAGGAATGGCTGGCCCGTCTCTCTTCCAGCTCCACTCCATCTATAGCCTACCCATGGAGCATAATCTCTGTAGGACATTCAGAGGGTCGGGGAGGGTTGTTTGCAAAGTTAGGGAGGAGCAAAGCATGCCCTGGAGTCATCAGGCAAACACCTTTTCATGTCCACCTCACAGATCCACTGTTTCTTGTTACCCACTTCTCCTAGACAAGGAGGGTTGCAGTTGCCCATTCCTTTGGTAAAGCAGCTTCTGCACATGACCCAGTCTGATTTAGACCTTGAAAAACAGATACATATAGATATAAAGCTGAAGCTCTGTCTTGTTGAGCTGTAGGTATCGCAAGTCTTCCAAAAAATGGGTGTTTCCCATTCAGGCTGCAGTAACTCATAGAGTAAGTAAAAGTGTACAGTTTTTAGCATAAGCACTGAACTACCTTTCTTTTGTCATTTTAAACCAGTTCCTGAATATTTGTTTCACATAGGCTGCTGTGGTGATATGTTGGTGAGCTCTAAGTTATTGCTGAGCCCTACCGTTCCCATGAAATGGAGCCTGTAATGACAATTATGATACTAAGCTTCAAAATATGACTGAGATGCTATGAGAACAGGTTGAAAATGAGTCAGATTTTGAAATTTACACCCAAAAAAGGGACTTTTTTTTCTCTGCAAATCTTTTCATGAAAAAAGTCCCTCTTTTTTCAACCAGTCCTGGATGCTCTGTATTTGATCATCACACTTGGCTGCTGGCAGTGTTAACTTGTTAAACAACAGCTAAAGCCTTAACAACTTTTAAAACAGAATCTTCTGTTGTTAAAAAAGAATGGCACAGCTAATATGAATGCAGAGCACTATACCAGCAGCTAAATTAATCAGTAATAA
>ML675603.1:52198052-52225552 GCA_007922155.1 Mesoclemmys tuberculata
TGTGGAAGAATGAACTATTGGTTAGTCAAGGGCAGCATCATTGGTTTGCAGTAGGGACCAGTGGCTGAGGAGATTAGAAATGAGTGGGTAAGTAGAGAGGAATAGAGTCACTAAGGCCACAAAGATGAGGATATGAAGCTTGAACTTGATGCAGTGGAAAAAGGGGGATGGGTCAGTGAAGAGATGTGAAGGAGTGACATTATTTCAATTATGGGCAAAGAAGATGAACTTAGCATCTGTGTTTTGAAAGGACTGGGATGGAGACAGTGTAACTATTGTGGGATATAAATTGGGAGGTGCAGTAGTCAAGATTGGAGATTATGAAAAAGAGTTTTTACCTGTATGACTAGAAAAAATATTATGAATGAAGAAGTGGTAAGATTTGGACAGTCTAGATGGATGGGATAAGGGAGAAGAAGGAGTCAAAGATGACTTAGGTTATGGTCTGGGTGACAGGAAGGATTGTAGTGTTGTTGACAGTGACAGAAGTGTGTGGAGAGTTAGGAAGGGCAAGCAATTTAGTTTTGGTCATGTTAAGTTCAAATTGACAGTGAGACAAGTAGGAAGGGATGTTAGACAGATGCTGAGATGTGGGATTGGATTGAGGGAGTTGGGTTAGGAGCGTAAGATAGCTTTGCAAGTTAACACTTTAAAGATGGTAGTTGTAGCCACATAAATAGGTGACATCAGTAGAGCATGTGAAGGAAGAAGAGGAAGGGAGCCAAAGACAGAGCCCTCCAGAAATTCTTGAAAAAACACCAGAGGAGGATGAAGTTGTAAAAGCCAAGGGAGAACTAGATTCTGAGGAAGAGGATATGGTAACTGTGCTGAAAGTAAACAGAGAGGTTAAGGAGAATGAAGATAGAGTAGAACATGAGATTTAACCAGTAACTCACAAACAGCAATGAATTGCCATCCTTGTTGTCATCTCTGTACAGAAGCCAAGGATTGAATGGGCATGAAGAATGAGCTATTATTTTACTCCCAGAGGTAATCCCTCCAGGTCATGGTTGACATGATGTAATTGTTGTTGAACTCAGTCTTCTCATAGAATGTATTATTAAAAATTACATAAAATGTAGAAAAAGTAAACCAGGATTAGCTCTTTCACAGAGTAGGGGTTTGTCTACATGGGGACATTCAGAAAAATCAACCTGCAATAATTTTTAAAGTGGATTAGTTAAATCGCAACATATCCCTATGTGGACATACTTATTGGAGTTGCCTTAATTGGGTTTATCATAATTCACTTTGGAAGTTATTCAGTTTACTTTCCTGAGTGTCCCTGTGTAGACAAGCCCTAAGTTGCAAATTTAGGGCCTGGAATTTTGCCATTGTCTTGTGTAGTGGAGAACACAATAGTAATGCTTAGTTGAACACTATCGTATAGTCAAAGGAGCAGAAAAATATATCTCTTCCTTTTCAACCATCATTTCCCATGGAGAAATATCATTAGGCAGTGATAAGTTATGTATGAAGAGCTAACACCATCCCAACACATTTTTATGCATGAATTTTTAAAGACAGCTAAAACTTGTGAGGAAGTAGATAAACTGGGCAGCATAAACTCTGGTTTTCTGTTCATAAAGAGGTTTGTGAACTATTTTTCCCTTCCAGAAGAGGTAAATGAGTGATCCTTGCAAATTCACTGGGAAATTCAAATTTAGTATGAGAGAAATGAATCTGAAAAGTTCTTAAGAGCAACTACTGTTTCTAGTTGCTTTAGGAAGTAAATAATGTTACAAAAGTATTCACAACTGTTATCCTCTGCATAGTTCTATGAGTATGGTGAATACAATGAATGCTGCACTGATCTTACTGTATGTAGTTGTAGCAATCCTACAAGTTACTCTAAGCAGGCAGATGGCTCTGCAGAACCCCACTGACTTCAAATCTAACTTGTAGGATCAGGACCTTAGTTATCAAAGGTAAAAAGGAGCATTTATGCAGGTAATCGCTGTTTAACGTCTGATCATCCCATCCTTACTCAGACAAAACTTCTGCTGGCCAAAAAATAGTAAGGACTGCAAGTAAGGAAGTCCTTTGATATTGGAGAATAATTTTCAGCACAAATGTGGGGATTCTTGTGTGTGTAAAAATGCATATCTACAGGATCAGGGCACTGCTTTGCATATTACTTTGTTTGTGAAGTTCTTTGAGACCCCGTGGAATGAAAAATGGCATATCGGTGTGAGATATTATTTGTACAAATGTAAAATTCAAATAGCAGTATGTATTCTCTTTTGAACTTTATCACTGTGACACAATAGCAAATTCTATCCTAGAATTCCTACATGTTCCTTTAAATGAAAAGAGGGTGTTTCTCTATGACAATATTTGGTTTTTTTCCCCTCACATTTATGCCCTAGACTAAATTATAGTATTTTGTTTGCAATTTTTTTGTCATATCATGTTAGCCTAATATACTACTAATACCAATTTAATACAGAAATGTTAGTACTCCTACTCATCTGATGTTACAGTACCTTATCACATTAGCCTGCTATGACTTTTTCTTATGGTATCAGTTTCTGGTATATAATTACATTCCTACCTTATTTTCAGTCTAATAGGCACCGCAATTGTTCACATTTCTATGTTGAGACCCTACATAAACTCTATATTACAGCGGTCACAGCTTATGGTAGAGACATAGAGTTGATTTGTTTAGTGGACCACAATACTGTACTTACAGATAATTACAGATCCTGTTTCTTCCACACTGGAACAACAACTTTTAAAATTACAAAAATACATATTAATTTTTAAAACTTTAAAAATATTTTTCATACAAAACCAAAACCACGTTCCGATTAAGAATCAGAACTATAGTATAACTGACTTGTCTTGCAGAATCAAAAATTAAACAAGAAATGGATCTCTGCAGGTGAAAAAGAAACTCCTTTGTTTCTCCCAGTTCATTTTCTCTATTGAGCCATGTTTCATTCTCCTATTCAACTAGATCTAAAAGTCCTTCCATCATTTGAAATGGAGGAAGGAAAAAAGCAAAGACAGAGAAAACTAAGGTCCCAATCCTGCAAGCTGTTCTGTGTGTTCTTGTGCCCACATGGGTCAATCCAGGCCGCAGATGCTCCCACTGGAAGAGACGGGGGCAAGGAGAAGTTGTCTGTTGTCCCCAGACAAACTAAACATCCAGGATTTTATGAAAAAACACCAAACAAGTAAAACACATTATTTCTTGATCCTTTTGTTTTCTTATCCTAGGATACAATTTCATGCAATGCCTCCTCAAGGTGTAGGCAAAATATTAACAAGCTCATTGTATCAAAAAAATACATTGTACCACTGCCTAGATAATCCATTTAGGGTTTGTCTAAACGGGGGTTATTCTGGAATAGCTATTCTAGATTAACTCCATTTCTGGATGCTCTGATTCCAGAATAAGAGTGCCTTATTCTGAATTAAATTTATCCATTTGGAGTAATTCAAATTTATTCTGGAATAAAAGTGTTCACACACAGAATTAATCAGGAATAGTAAATCTGCTTTAAATTCATACCCTACTTTTATTCTAGATTAATTTTCATGTGTAGATAAACCCTTACTCCTCAGGATCCCCATGGCCTGATTATCTTCCACCGTTATATGAACAAATTTTCTCCAAATCTGTAACTGTTGCTCAGTCCTAGGATGCCCGTTATATATTATCTATCGTGCAGTCCCAACTAGCCGTCAGAAACACCCAACCAGTTCACACAAAGATTGTAACATTTGAATGCACTGTTTCATGTTCCATGACACCATTAGCTGCAGTTTAATAATAGCTTCAGGGCTTGTTTGAGGCTGGTCCTTTAAATCTGGAAAAGACCAGCAACTGTAGTTGTCACATGGCCATTTTGGAACTAACTGGTACTTGTTGCATCTATTCCATTCTTAACATCCCCTTATGTTTCCCCTAGCTTTCCTTTTCTTACTAGTATTCTTCACAGTTGTAAATACAAGATCATAGATTGTCTTAGTGGTACTGTACATGCTTTTTATTGTTACTTGGCTAGCAATTGTTTTTCCTCTTTTAAAATTTAACCATTGTTTGCTTTCAATTCTGGGGGGCCTTCCCTCCTAATTTATGTGTTCTTATAGACTCTTAGACTTTAAGGTCAGAAGGGACAATTATGATCATCTAGACTGACCTTCTGCACAAAGCAAGCCACAGAACCTCACTCACCCACTCCTGTAATGCACCCCTAACCTATGACTGAGTTACTGAAGTCCTCAAATAATGGTTTAAAAACTTCAAGGTTACAGAGAATCCACCAGCATCAGCAAGTGACCTGTGCCCCATGCTGCAAAGGAGGGTGAAAACCCCTCAGTGTCTCTGCCAGTCTGCCCTGGGGGAAAATTCCTTCCCAACCCCAAATATGGCAATCAGTTAAATCCTGAGCATGCAGGCAAGACTCACCAGCCAGTCGACCCAGAAAGAATTCTCTGTAGTAACTCAGAACCACTTATTTAACATCCCATTACAGTCCATTGGGCGTATTTACTGCTAGTGGTCAAAGATCAGTTAATTGCCAAATTGGGCTGTCCCATCATACCATCACCTTCATAAACTTATGAAGCTCAATCTTGAAGCCAGGTAGGTTTTTTGCCCCCACTGCTCCCCTTGGAAGGCTGGTCCAGAGCTTCACTCCTCTGATGGTTACAACCTTCATCTAATTTCAAGTCTAAACTTTCTGATGGCCAGTTTATATCCATTACTTCTTGTGTCCAAATTGGTGCTGAACTTAAATAGTTCCTCTCCCTCCCTGGTATTTATCCTTCTGATGTATTTAAAGAGAGCATCATATCTCCCCTCAACCTTCTTTTGGTTAGGCTAAACAAACAAGCTCTTTGAGTCTTCTCTCATAAACCAGGTTTTTCCATTCCTTAGAGCATCCTAGTAGCTCTTCTCTACACCTGTTCCAGTTTGAATTAATCTTTCTTAAACCAGAACTGCACACAGTATTCCAGATGAGGTCTAACTAGCACCTTGTATAATGGTACTAACAGCTCCCCGTCTCTACTGGAAATATTTCACCTGATGCATCCTTGGACCACCTTAGCTTTTTTCACAGCCACATCACCGTGGCAGCTCATAGTCATCTTGTGATCAACCAATACTCCCAGGTCCTTCTCCTCCTCTGTCACTTACAACTGATGCATCCCCAGTTTATAGTAATTTTTTTGTTGTTAGTCCCTGTAGCCAGGAGGTGTGGCCTCCCTCGGAGATTGGGGATGGGAACCCCCTGCTGTCCCTTGCTGCCTGCCACGCCCTGCAGGAGCGCCGAGTATAGACTACTTACTCGCCCTGCTAAGGGCTATCGACCGCTGTCTCTCTGCCCTGCCCTGCCTAAGGCCCCGGGTTTGGACCATTTCCTCGCCCCCTCAGGCTATAGACTGCCACTCGCTCGAGCCTGTGTTTGTCTGCCTGCCCTACAGAAGGACCAGGCCACAGGCTGCTGCTCGCCCCGCCCAGGGCTCAAGACTGTGCTGGCCAGCCTGCTCTGCCGAAGGGCTAGACTGTTTCCTCGTCCTCTGGGTCTAGAGACTGCTTCTCCTGCTGCTGGCCCATCCCTGGCTGAGGGCTGGGCCCTAGACCGTTTGCCCACCTGTGGGGGGGGGGCAGAGACTGTTCTTCTTAGGATCAGCCTGAACCCCAGGCTTGCCCTACTAAGGGCCAGAGGCAGCCCCTTTAATTTGGACTCCTGAGGGGCGTAGGCTCCAGGAGGTGTGGCCTCCCTTTGGGATGGAACCGAGGGAGAGCTGCCGGTGCCATCCCCTACCAGGGGATCTTCTACAGTTCCTAAATGCATGATCTTGCACTTTCCACTGTTAAATTTCATCCTATTTCTATCACTCCAGTTTACAAATTAAATAAATAAATGTCTTTATTTTCTTGTTAGTTTCCTGGTTTTGTTTCTTATGACTGAACATCATAAGAAATCTTTCTCTGTCTGAAAAGAAAATGATCTGCCTGCCTTGGGTCACAGTGGAAGGTGCTCATGATTTTGTAGACTTCATGTCAGCTGCAATAAAACAGTCAGACATCTAAAGACAGGAACATTTGGCTTTTGGCAGTTAATTACTGAATGAAATTCTATGTTAGGTGCTATGCAAGAGGTCAGACTAGATGGTTGGATGTTCCCTTCTGACTTTAAAATCTCTGAATTTCTCTGTGCATTAAATTTTAAGGCAGATGTATGAACGATGACTATTATATGGTTTGGCAGGTGAGCAGATTTACAAAACACAGGTAAATCAGACAGTCCCCTTCTGCTGTAGCTATATCATTCTATTATTTTTATAAAGGGTCTGGCACATTTCTGGGTGCTGCATAAATAATAATATATACTTTCAATAATGAACACAAGCTACTCCAGTTAGGGTTGGCATTAATCTGGGTTCCCAAATCTTGGCAAATATCTGGCTTTTTTGGGGTGGAATCCTACTATTTTAGTGCAGGGTTTCCCCCCTTTGGCTAATGTTAGTTTCTTATAGTCAGGCCACAACCGCTTTTGGGAGCTTTCATTTCACAAACACTACAAATGCAGATCTACAGAATCACCCTCTTAAAGAGAAAGTGGCATGCCAACTCAGTCAAAATTTGATTCAGAAGTTCATTCAGCTCTTTAAATGCATAAATCAGGCACACTTGGTCTCTGTGTATCTATATCTGGATTGGACTGTGTCACCTGCTATCCACTGGCTTCCCATAATAATAATATTATTGGTTTATATTTACGTTACAGTAGCACCTAGGGGTCACAACCAGACAGGGGTCCCAGTGTGCTAAACACATATTGTGCTATGCTGCTAGGTGGTAGCTAAATATTCATACTGACATATTTTCCTTGGGCAGCCCACAAAGAGTGACTTGGCAAATTGTCTTTTATTTGCTGTTGCTTATGCTTCAAACGAGTTAAACTCTCACAGCATGAACCCTTCCTATAGGATTTTTTTCATGAAATTCATTAGGGATTCAGTCTTTTTTCAACTTTACTCAGATATTGATATCTCTTAATGAGTGTTTATCCATAACCACTCACACTTTCCCTTTACAGAGAGGAGTAGCACATGCCGCGTAGGAACTGAAAGTAAAGGGCCTATAGGATATCCAATATCTTTATACACAGGAGCTTTCTAATTACTTCTCGTGAATCCAGTAATGCACTTTTTAATTCCTGTACATAGCTGAATTGTGGCTTTATAGATTGACTGTGCCTTTGCCTGCATATGCCCTAAGCCCCTGGGAAAATGAAATTAATCGTCTCAATGAATGTATACTAACTGTAGCTTAATCAATTATATAACCAAATATTTACCAAAGTGATTCTAGGAGGGCAAAAGACTAAAGTAAAGGGCCACTTCATTAGGATACTGTGATTTTCTTTGAATATTACACTCTCCCTGTCTGGTTACTGAACGGAACTTTCATGTTTCTTTAATACTGTAAAGCCGCCACATAGGCCGTGTGAATTTCCTACTGAAGTTTAATGCAAGTATTGATGCAGATCTCTGTGATGTAATTGGCTAGTTGTCTGGGTAGCACAAGGGTTTAGTATGTTTGACTGTTAACTGGAAGATAGGTGAGTCGATGCTTCTTTGTCCCAGGACGTATTAACTTTACTGAGTATTCCTTGTGGGGGATGATGTGCTTCTGCCCACAGTCTTCCACTTTCTTCCCTCCATCACCCAGATCCCTGGACACTCAGAGTCCCGTAGGATCAGAGACAAGGGGGACTGTCCTGCAGAGATAGCTATTTCCCCTTTCTACATGGGTAGGAGGAGGCCTGTTCAAGGATCCTGGGGGAATGACCCATGCTTCCCCTCACCCCATAACTTTCAATTCTTTCCATAAGAACATTGCCACATTTAACTTGCTTGTTAAATTTAGTATTGCAGTTAGATAAAAACACTCTTGATTGTACGTAGATATAGAAATATGAAATTATGTATTGTAGTTGAGATGGGAAGGAATGGCATTTTGGAAGCTTTCACTCTTCATATAATTTTAGGGATATCATCTGAGATGTGTAAAATTTTTCACAATACAGTCATGTGCAGTTCCACATCTTCGCTCACCTGTGCCATGAGAGAATTTCTTCTTTGTATTTCTCTTGAGTTCCAATAACTAAAAATAGAGTTTCTGATCACACAGTGAAACCAAAACTGTATAGCGATACCATAATCAATATTTTGTGAGTGACATCACCCTTCTGGGAAAGGTGACATCTGCATGAAAACATGCATTGATGGCTTCCATCTCAGGTTCCATACCAATAGGATGGAACAGGATAGATTTCCTGTAGGATGAGTGACAATTGATTTAACTTTCAAAATAGTCCAGCACACGTTCACTAGGCTTGAGGTAACATCTTTTAAGTTATGTTATAAAGTCACTTCTCATGTATATGAAGATGCTGAAGGAAAGATGTTGTGTGTGTGTGTGTATGACACTGCATGTGTTGTGCCGTGGAAGGGCAATAATATGTACAGCCATTCAGATGGCTGACCATCGTCATTGGGACAAGAAGAGTTTTGGCGGGGAAATGTGTATGTTCGATGTATTCCTATTGCCAATACTAGCTGTAAAATAAAACTATAGCCTGCACTGATGGTAGAAACCCCACAAGAGGATGCCAACCTTAATACCAGCTGTCCTTCCTCAGTGTGAATCCCCCAGGATGCAGGGGTCTACCTGGTACAAGGAGAGAGAATCTGCAAATTTCTCCACTCACACTAGTGAATCTGACCCAGAAACTAGCTTTGTGTAGGTTGGAAGGTGAATTCATTTTATACTAGATAGCAATGACTATTTAATTATTCCCTTATTGAAAAGTTCTACACATTCAGTAGAGAGTGATAGCCTTTCTAGATAATTTTTAAACAACATATAGAATTTAATTATATCCTAACTATAAATTCCATTGTTTTGTTGGTTTAAAAAATTCTATCGAAAAGGTATCCTTCTCTATTAAATTCCATAGGACTTTAGAATATTCTTTATAGAATCCTATTGGTCTCTTCCTATTAAATTTCATAGGATTTTTCCATGAGCCTATATGGTTGATTGTACAAATTTTTTTACCTTGGAACGTTCACATAATCTTGAAAGATGTTAAAGGAAATAATATCAAATACAGAACATCTGGTTAATCTATAAAGTGAAGCGAGGACAATATTATTTTTTGTTTTAAATGAGTCTAGTTTTAAATCTTCGTGAAGAATGTCATCTGGTGTTTAGAACAGGGATCATCAGTAGAATTACAAATTATTTTAATAAAAATTACAACTAGCTTTGAAACAAGTTTCCACCTTCATAACTCGACCACATGGTGTTGACTTGTGTTGTTTTGCTGTTCCAGGTAATGCAGCGGAGTCAGGACTTTGGGGGAAATAATAAATCTTTGAATAAAAACTCATGAATATGCTATCTATGGTACTTCTCTGTGGCCAACACAGTTGTGTAATCTGAGCAACTCAAAACACTTAATGTATTTATCTTCACAACACACCTGTGAGGTAGGGAAGTGCCATTATCTCCATTTTATGGGTTGCAGACTGAGGCACAAAGAAACTAAAGGTATGTCTACAGTGGCATAGCTACAATGCTGCAGCTATGCTGCTGTTCTGTACATGCTTCCTCCTCGACGGAGGGAGTTTTGTTGTCGATGTAGGTAACCCACCTCTCCAATGGGCGATAGCTAAGTCTACAGAAGAATTCTTCCATCAACCAGTTTGTGTCTACAGTGGGATTTAGCTCAACCTAATTATGTTGCACAATGGCACAACATTTTTCACAGTTTTTAAGTGTGGACCAGGCCTAAGTGACTTGCCCATAGTCATGCAGGAAATCTGTAGCAGAGCAGAGAACCTAAATCTCCTGAGTTTTAGGCTAGTGCTCCTAACCACTGGATTGTTCTGCCTCCTTAATTTTGAGATCATTTCAATGGGCCTGATTTTCAGATGTTCAACACGTTCTGACAATAACGTGCCTTGAAGGTATTTCAAATTGGGCACCCAGAAACTGAGACACCTCAAATCATTAGGCATATCTGAAAATCTTAATGTAATCCAAGTTTTGTTAGCTGAGTTATCTGGTAATTATGTTGTTTGTTTAAAACGGAGCGCTTGACTTTAATGGAAGTTTGACTGAGTGGTCTTTGAAGGCACAGCTGAACCCTAATGCAGATTTTTAGGGTACTTCATGTAAAATTACACATGGATCGTGATAAATGTCTGCATAGCTGCTGCAAATTAAACACATTTTTAAATAACATTGATTGAATCTGAAGCTTGTCTTGGTGATTGCCTAAGAGTGGTAGTAATCTCTTCCCAGGCATCTTTTGAGGCCAGCCAAATACTCAGTAGCATGGGATTGCCAAATGTGGAAGGAGAATCAAGGGTCTAGGAAAACCAGGGGACTGGGATGCTAGAACAATTCTCTAGTGCAGAGAGGCTTCTCTAGGGAATGCAAGTTCAAGATCCTCCCTGCAGAAGATTACATCTTTTTAATTTCTTTAGGATTGGTGCTCTTGTAACAGACAATCAGAAATAAGGGGGAAACAGAAAAGGTAAAATAAATCACTGATGGTAGCTTTGTTTTTTGAAACAACAGTAATTTATTGCCAGATTACTTGAGGGCAAGACACATACTGGGGTGCTATAAATAAATCATATTCAGCTGCTAATTCTGCATGCCATCATGTTTTGTATATTTCAGAATCCAGACTGCTAGTGTGTTTGCGTTTCTCTGTTGTGTCTTTCCATCCTCTCTGTATCAACTTTTGTTCTTGGCTCAGGATAGGTTCCAAAACATCACATTCTATTTCCACCAAAGGAAGGATTTAGGCTGTGGAATTAAGCAGAACCTCCTATTTTAAGGATTTGCAAGACATCAACAACTCTGTCTATATGGGCAAAAAAGGTGCTGTTTCAATGGAGTTAGCTTAACACCTCCTCAACACCCTAGAGCTATAACAAGACTGGCTCAAACAATTTTAAAGGTGCTAAGTGCTGTTTACATGGCTGTCAACGGGGCAGGTTCAATCAAGTTCAGCTAACTTGATTCCAAAACGCACCTTTTTTACCTATAAAAACCAAGCCAAAGGCTTTGTGAAGGAAAGTTGTGCTCAGGTGTACTGTATGTAATTTCCAGTTAAGAAATCTGCATGATTTTTCAGGCATGCCAGCTGTTTACCAGTTGACTGATGTGAAAATTTGCATCTATACAGGATACAGATATTTACAGGTCCTGATCTGTCGTCCGGTGTATGGAGCACCTGGGTTGTTTCAGTAGGAAAATGTTTTATGGTGGGCTACCAGTCAGATAGGAATTTTATCGTCAGGATTTTCCAGAGTATAAATGCACAGTATAAAGGCTGAGTATAAAAGATCAGGCATAGTCCTGAATGGGCAACTACCAGGACACGCTCACCAGCCTGGGAATGACCCTGCTACCAGCATGGGAGTGGGACCTCTCATGCACACTGTCTTGAGAATGCCATTTTGCTCTATCAAATGGTATTCTCCATGTAATGTGGCAAATATTTCACAAATAACCTTATTTTGCTGGCCTCTTGCTGGCACACAGAGACCTGGAAACTCTTGAGGTCTTTAATGTAGAAGCGCCATATCCTATCTCTCAAGTGTATAAGTCAGCACTGAAGCAATCCCCAGTTACAAGATAAATGGTAGTGTGGAAACAAGTCAGCTTAGCCAACAACTGCCTAAGCTTCACAGTCAGTGTCTTTTCTGTAATTATTGCATTTAATACAGCTAGTTACTTGCACAAAGGAGCTTCCGGATACAGCAATTTCCACTGAGGGCTGTTTAGGAATGTACAGGCCCATCATTTAGCTCTGATATTGTTGGGTTGTCAGAATTGATCATAGCTCTTGACGGAACACCTCTAGCTTTTTTATGGAGTGCTTCAGAGTGACATTTCACATTGTTTAAGTAGGAGTGATCTGTTAGTTTATATTTTGTCTAAAACTGCAGAGCAGATGACCTCCCTCAGGGCCTAAATACATGAATCCTATACGCGTGTTATAATTAATAGTAGAACTGGGAAAGAAATTCATAACAAGGGTCTGAAGAGCTGGGCAGAGCAACTTGTCAAAAAGAAGGAAATTCCACTACAGATTAGCTTATTTTTAAGCATGTCAAGCTCTACATACAAACATGATCTATTGCTTCCTTGTAATGTCTGTTTAGGCCCAGATGCTCCAGGCAATGTCAGGGAGTGCTGTAAATTTTGTCTGAGTCAGGGCAATTCTGATTGATCTCTGAGTGTAAAATCGATAAGAAGACACTGTCATTTTCTTAAAGGATGAGCTAGAAAAGGAAAATAAATTAAGACTCTACTGAATGTCTATCTCCAGTCTCATTAATTCAGTGTGGTCTGTACTTTGTTAATGTTATGTCCACAGCTTTAATCTTCCAGGTGCTCTTCCTGCAGATAGTCGACAGCAGCCCTTTATTATGTTATGTATATTTCATCCACACGTGGTGGAAATAAAATGTCTGCCCTCTTCTTTCCCTGAGCTCCTGATTAATCCATTTTATTATTTTTCAGAAATACATCACTTGGGTGCTGATTAACTTAAAAATGGAAAGCCATTGTCTTTCTCCCATGTCCTTCATCAGAACTAACACACCAACTGCTCATTTGTCTTGAGTTGTTACTGCAAATAACGACTACCAAGCATTTCCCCATCTGTAATGTACTTCGGGAAGATTAATTTACTTCTGCTCTTTTTCTCCTTTGCTTTTCTGTCTACTAAGACTATTTTGGCATGTTTTAACTTTTAAAAAAAAACTGATTGTATAACTCTTTGTTTCAGTACTTCCTCAGTTACTTTTCAAACATTTTTACAGCATACACCTGAGCTGTGGAACTATCATTGCTCTAGACTTCATCAGTTATAATCTTAAAGCAAAGAAATTCAGCACATCCATCAGTTTTACTCCTCATCCCCTCCATAGATTCCATTCGAAGTGAACTTTCCTTTCATGGGGTGTGTTTATAATTGGTTGTTTTTTTTTAACTTCCAAGATTTTGGGCTCGATTTTGCAACCTTCTCATGCTGGAGGAGTCCCGTTCAAGTCAATGGACTACTAGTGTGTGTAAGGGCTGCTCATAGGAGTGGAGGTTACAGGATCAAGCCCTGTGACATTAAAAGGTCAGCTTCTCTTGGTAGCTAAGTGGCACTTTTTGGGTATCTAAATATGTGTTCCCAGTATATCATTTCTACTAAACATTAACACCAGTTCATTTTATACATCTGAGTCTGCGCCAGAGTGTTAACATTCAGACCCAAATGAGCTTTCTGTTTCTGTATGTTCCAATGTGGAAGCTACTAATAATTAACTGTATCATATTTTTGGAAATATGGAGCACATATTGGTTTATTTTACTGTTCACAAACAGTACATATGCTATTTGCTTATAACATCGTTATGTACCTCCAGGGTGCATAGATTGGAGAAGCAAACAAAGATGGTTCAAAAAGAGGACCTTTTGGTTTCAACGAGCATTTAATTCATATTCATGAAGCATCTTACTCCTTTCCCTTAACAAAGCTCTACACATGCCAATTAATTAATTTTCATGGAGAGGTCAGTGGTGGGACTAGATCTCAGCCTGTCTGTTTCCCAGTCGAGCAGGATTCTACAGCACTAAACGAGCAGATCTGTAAGCTTCATCCAGCAGAGTTTCTAACATTTCATCAAATTGTCTGTCGTAGATTTCTTTCTATTTATTTACATCATTTAGGTCTTTGGTAGCAGCTTAGAAAAGGAAAAATCCTTACATGCTACAGCAAAATATCTCCAGGACTAATACACTGAGCCCAAATTCTATCCTGTCTTTCCTCTTCCCATATTTATCTCTGAAAAGTGACTTAAATAAGATTGTCTGTGGCCTGAAATGGCTAACTGGTGCTTTTTGTTGTTGTTGTTTTTATTGTTGTTATGCTTCCAGATTTGTCTATACTCCAAGAGCTGTGTATGGTATTACAAATGGTAGACCTCCAAAAAGGGAAGAGGTTTGACAAAAACCCAACGTTCTTACCACAAGACTGCCTTCCATTATTTTCTGCAATCTGATAATTGCTGAAACTGTATCCAGTGTAGAAGTACCTTTTATACAATTTGGGCTAGATTACACTGCTCTGTTGTGCAAGGTAGAGTAGAGGATGCAAGGAGCCACCTCGCTGACTTTCACCTAAGTGCACAGGTTGGACACAGTCTGCTTCCTACACTCCACTGAACACACAGGCTCCAGGAGGCTAGCACCAATGCTGGCACTAACATACCCAAAGTGACAGGGAAAAGGCAGGGTCAGGGCAAATACAGCCCCATGGGATGAGGAAGTGGCACCCACTGTTTCTTTACAGTCTTTCAAGTTATCCATTGAGATAATCTAAATTTTTCAGTGGGAAAAGTCATAAATGGCCATTAGGCAGTGCTGCTCAACATTAGAAAGATTATTGTGATGAGCTGAATACAGTGTAGCCCTAGATATGGAACTACCTATTGGTTAAATAAATACTGATTTGATTGTTCTTTGAACAACAAATCTGTAAACCCCTCCAACAATAAGTTATTTACAAAGGCAATAAGTATTTGTTGATAGGGAAAGATTTCTTCGTGTTTGTGCTGCCCAGCTCACATCTCTAGATCAGCCAAACTTGGGAGTTAAGTTGGAATCTTACCATCAAAAATAGAATTGCACGCAGTATATGGTATTATATAAGTATGCTTTTCAAGCAGATTGTAAATGTGACTGTAAGATAGCAATAAGTTAATAAATTTTATCGTGGTAGACATTTTTATACTGTCCTTGAAAAATACACTTATATTCAAACGGCTGGAATGAATTTTAATAGTACTATATTATAGAAATACACATAGTAAATATATAACACTGTGCACAAAAATACATATAGCAAATGACAGTCTGTATAATGCATGCTGTGATACACTTGCACCAAGCTACCTGGCTGTGGACTTCAGAGGTTCACATGCAAAACAGCATGCACCTGTAAACATCTGTGTGCGTACTTAAAAATCAGAACATCTGGACTTGTGCAAGTATGAGCATTTTCACCCTCAGTGGGTTTAGTGGGTGGAGTTCTAGAACCTTTCAGGTGTTACAGTTTTTAAAAGATGCCTTCAGGTGGTTTTAGGACTACATGGCCATGCACATGCAATTTTGTGGTAAGCAACTCAAAATGTAGTCCTGTATATCCAGTGAGGAGACACAAAGGAAATACCAATGGGTTTTCATGCTAAAAGGTATCTACCAATGAACCAGCTTGATTCTACTGAAATAGCTCCAGCATCTAAAGTTCCAGTTCAGGTAGGCTAAGTGGTGATAACTTGCTTTCTTTTATGAGAGATGTGAAACAATAGAATATTTAGGACCTAATTCCAGTTTGCTTTACTCATGTGGAAATTTCCATTGACTTCAATAGATGCACTTACAGTTGCCTATTTCTTCTTTGATGGAACTGCTTTTGTAAGCAAGATAGCAGAGATTGACCCAAAGAGCTGATCCTTCAATTCTTACACATGCAAGTAGACCTAGTGACGTTTATAGGACTAGAAACCTGAATGAGGGCTGCAGGCTTGGGTCCTGAGATTTTAACGGACTGAATTTCCCCAGGTAATGGTAAAGGGTTATTTCAAAAATTTTAAAAATGAATGTAATTGTTAATTGTTTTTAAAGCTAAACAGAATTGTTGACAGTGGAAATTACTTTCTTACATAAGAACAAAGAGCCTATGTTGGATAAGATATGGTTTACAATTTACAAAATCACACACCTTTTGCTCAAGTGGATTTCCTTGGATTTCAGTGAAATAGTTAAAGCTAGATGAGTCCAAACAAAATTGAGTGAAACTAGACAAATAAAAATAATTTACAGATATTATGGGGTTTTTTTGTAGATTGGCTAATGTAAGGACTAAATATAATGTGCAGAAGTATTGGTGGTTATTTAACATTTTAAAAATGTGTAAACCTGTTTTACCTGGTGTTCTAAACAAAATGGGTCAACCTCTGATCTCAGTTACAGCCTTTGATCTCAGTCAATGGTATCACTCTAGATTCTGATATCAGAAGGTGGCCTAATAACTTCAGTGAGCTGTGTTGTTATTGGTATATAACTAAAGAATAATTACTAACGGTTAAGTGACTGGTTATTATAAGTCTGTGCATGAGATTTTGATCGACCAGGCCTAGTCTGCTAATCAGTTGGGTCCTGGATAAATAGATTGAGGAGGAAGAGAGTCGGGCAGCTTTAGGGAGAGGGAGAATCGTGTAGGAAGAGCAACTGGAGTGCTGGTCTCAGGAGATGAAAAGTTTTGTAAGAATGGATACCCAGTTGATTTAGTACCGTAGGATTGGGCCCATGATGATAAAGTGGGGATAAAAACCAGAAAGAGAATGGGAAGATTAGTAATTTATATGATGAAATAAATTAAGTGAATCCTGAACAGTGATGAACTGGATAGTTCAAATAAGTTTGGCATGTTGATCTATGGGATTTATCTATGGGAATCTACATGAAAAGAAGGTTCAAACTCTCTGGTAGTGTTAATTGCCTGTGTGGTCACTGATTTAGGTAATCTAAAATTTCTTAATCTCATTTTATTTTGGCCATTAAATAGCTAGGAATTTATTTTCAATGCAGCAAAGTATAGCTGTGCATCTCCAATGAATGCTAGTGGAAATCATTAGTTAATACACCTCCACTCAACATTTCACAGCACTCAACATTTACATGTAAGGATTCAAATGTTTTTCATGAGCAATGTGTCATTTTTATTTACAAACATTTCTAATTCAAGGGATGTCTTCATATTTATACAGGGCATGATTCTGTTGAAGACAGCAGCTACATTCCCATTGATTTCAATTAGAACTGGATTAGTCAGAGAACATAAATAAATCAAGAATTATTTCTTATGACTGTACTTACTGAAAAAATCTATCAATGATAATATAATAGAACATAATTTATAATATGTATATTGTGTGTGTGCATGTGTCTTCCATACCAAGAAATCTCAAATATCAATAGTGTTGAGCACCATGAATGAGCAGTTTTTGTAAAAGATTATGATATCCTTTCTCCCCCATACCTTATCCAACTTTGACTTAGTTTCAGATATTCGTCTAGGAGTAGTTGAGTTCTTTTGCTGAAGTGGACCCCACCTGTCGTTTATCATTCAGACCAAGGTACCAAATCAGAAAAACAATGTCTGTAAATCACTGATATTATTAAGCTTTTATGTCTTGAACCAATTGGCAGTTCATTAGGTATCCTACAGAAATGTTCTTTTGATATAGCATCGTTAAAATGAATTGTAGCCATGCTCAATAATCCAGGTGTTGAACATTCACTCCACATATGCTGAAATAGCAACCACAGACACTTTTCCATCTCTTTTGGGAATCACCAACATTCAGAAGCACAGCTGTTGCTTTAGACAATATTGTTTTCAGCCTCCAATAAAAAGGGACAGTTGTTAACGAAAGACAAATATTGATAAAATAAACTCCTCGGCAAGACATCTTCATTAAAAATTCTTGCTACTTTTAAGTGGGAAAGAAACTTCTGAAATTATTTTCTCTAACTTTTTTGTCCTGCTTATTTTTAGTCCCCTTTCTTGCATTATCAGCTGCCATTATAATGTTGGGTTCTAATGTGGTCCCATGATTTGGGAAGACAAGTGACAAATTCCTTCCCATTCAATATAATAAGCTGCAATGAGACAGCTTTACATTGCTCCTTCAAATTCATTTTCACAACTACTTCTTCCAGCACTCGTTTCATGGCTAATCTCCATACAAGTGCTTCAAATTGTCTCCCCCAGACCTGACCAGGAGAGATTTATTAAACATATTAAAATTAAAACATATTAAAATATTATAGTGGTTAATATAACCTGATAAGTCAACTGATTACAATCCCAAATTTCCACCCATGAAGCATCAAGCATACATAAAGACACATTGCCCCCTAAGTGCTTTTCCTGCTCCAGCCATGTTTTGTTACTCCAATAAGTAAATCCCTCCTTCAGTGTTTTCTTTATTGTGTTAGCTATATATTTTAGATTTCAAGGCTTTTAAGGCAAGTACCTGTCTCATTTTATACATATAAAGCACCATGCCAACCTGCTGTATGACACCAGATGAATAATAATAGCCACCAGCTCAAACTGATTGCTTTTCTGACACAGACACATCCACTCTTCACCGCAGTAACTAGTAAAATAACTCCCAAAGAGATGAGAAAGCAAAGTAATCTTCAATTAAGTTTATGTGGGTACATCTTGATTTTCCATTATGTGGGTTATTCTTGAAAAGGGATGAGAAACCACAAATGTTCACTGAAGGATTTTTTCTCTTGACTGTTCCATTGGAGAAAAAGGGTTTGCTCCATCCTAGGGAACTGAATGGATCACTGGAGGCTAGGGCAGCTAACCGCATGCTGGCCCTTTACTTTTGTGGGGGGTCATGGGTTATTTGAGCCAAAGAACCACCTGCCAGCCACTGCCTCCAGGATGTCCCTATAAGTAGGTTCCACGTTGTAGATGGGGACAATGCGTAAATTGCTTCTCACAGGGCTTGCATTAACTGAGCTGCTAAAGGCCTGTAGGTTTTTTCTACAATGCCAGCGACATTGGTCGTGCCCTCTGCCCAGCCATGGCCATTCCTTCCCTGAGATCATGGAGAAGGGATAGCACCACTCCTTGTCTGACTCCATAGATTTTCCCCTCACTCTGCCTTTGAAGATGGAGGAGATGACTTTGCTACAGTAATGAAACAAAGGAAAATTATACTCATTTCATTTTATAAAATGCATAAGCAAGCACCCATCCTAAGGACACCTTTCTGTAGTTTATTTGCACAATAAAACGTATATATAACAATAGTATATGTATAGTGTTTTATATATAGGTATGCCGGTCCGGTACTATTACCATCTTCTTCAATAGTATATAAAGAACAAAGATACACATCTCAAATTTAGTACATGTCACAAATAGACCAGTCCTGATTTGTTTTGATTGCATGCTTCCACTGCTGTTCCATCTTTTACCACATAATAGTCAAGCCTTTCCTCCTCACTTTGAAGGTGCTACATAATATTGCCTTGCTTATGTACTTGCCCTCTTGCCTCTTGCATTCTCTCCCCCTTTCTTTGCACATCCTAATCCTCTCATCTTCTCCTTCCTGTATCGCCTTCTCTCACTTTTTGCATTGTGCCTTTTATCATGTCCTGGAATAATGTTGTCTTTATGTCTGGAATACTAATTCCTAGAATAATCTTGTCTCCGTTTGCCAATGTCAAGAGTCCTCTCTCTGCCCTCTTCAAGAAACCTCTCCTCCCTTTTTCTTGTCTCTAGTAAGCCTTAGTTTCTTCGTCTCCTGATCACCTGTCCTATGTTTTGTCTTGCTTTATTTAAACTGTAAGTTCTTTGGGGCAATGGACATACCTTACATTGTAAATCACTATGTAAATGCATAGCATTTTATAAATCTTTGATAACAACTTTCCATGGCCTCCCAGAATTCTTTTTCTTTCTCTTCTATGGAACTGAGCCACCATTTCAGCATCGTAGCAAATGCAGTTTTATGTTGGTGCTCAATAACATGAGTAATCAGAATCCTGTGTTTACCCAGTTTGCTGTTGAATTCTCTCCCACGTCCTTTTAACTGGATCGATAGGAGTTTCCCATCTCTCCAATGCAAACTGACCCAAGGTTTCACAAAGAGTAATGTAAAACCTTGATCTCCTTTGAATAGGATCTTTTAATCCGTCAAGATATGTTATGCTTCTCATGTGGAGCTGAAAAATATCATTTCATCTTTTGTGGTTGTGGCTGTTGCATTATAGATTCTTATGGTGTAGAGGCTGATAATGGTGGCATTGGGTCCCTCCCACTACTTTTGATTTAGAAAGCTTCTTGATATGACAGGAAGCCCCATATCCCCCCTCAATTTATGGATTTTGATAAATTCTATCATCAAGAAATAACAAGAGCTTTTCTTTATTCTGCACAACAGAGAGGATATTTGGTGTAGTGGACCAATTGCAGATTTGGGAGCCAGAAAGTCCAGAGTTCTAATTCCAGCTTTTACAGATTCTTAGGTGGCCTTAGGAATGTCACTTTGTCCCTCTCTCTCTCTGTCTCCCTAGCAGCAGAATGGAGACAATAATGTGTGCGTTCCTACCTTATACACATGCGGTAAGGATTAATTAGTTAATGTTATCTGAGTTCTTTGAAGATACAAAGTACTATATAAATGCTAATTTTAACAAAGCAGAGCAAGCACATAGCTGTCAAATTTTGGTAATTTTTTCAAGTGATTTTGCTCGTTCCTGGAGACCTTTTATGTCTTGGAGCTTGGAGTTAAAATCCCTAGCAATGCCCAATGGAAACTTTGACAGAAATAAACTATTTTGATGGGATTGTGACTATAATAAAGGCAATTATTTCATTATGCTTCTGATTGCTTTTTCTCATAAATCCTACATTCACTCTGTCATGGCCCAGAAAAAAGGAAGACTCTGATCTTCCTTTCACTTACTCCAGTGTAAATTACAAGTAACTCTGCAGAGGAAAATTGGTGAAAAATTAGTGTGAGAGGAGCATCTTGCCAGAAGGTTTTAGTGGGATCGTCAAATGAGACATCTAACTAACATCAAGCTAACATCTATTAAATAGACAGTGCAGGCCCTAGGATTCCTGCTGCACACAGCCCTTCAGTTACAAAATCAAAAGCAATTAAAAGATTTTTTGACCTGGCCATATTGCCAGCATGGTAAAGTCTTCCAGTGCATATAGTGGTATTATTCATATTATGTTCTTCTAGTCTGTTCTCCTAAACTAGTGGTTCCTAGCCCGGGGGCCAAAAGTAGCCCACTGCTTCCCTCCCACTGGCTGCGGAAGGGAGCTGCTGCCTAAGGACCCAGGTGGAACATGTTGCTATGGGACTACAAGACCAGTGGAGGCTCCTTGCTGCTGCCAGGGGGACGGGAGATCAGCGCTCCCCTCTCACTGGCTGGAGCAGGGAGCATGCAAAGCACGCCACCTGGGTCCCTAGGTACTGGGGGCCCTTCTGGAGCCAGAGGGAGGGAGCAGTGATCTCCCATCCCCCTGCCTGCAGAAGGGAGCCACTGCCTAGGGACCCAGGTGGAGCGCATGGGGCTACAGGACGTGTGCGGTTTCCCTGCTGCAGCTGGGGGATGGGAAATCAATGAGGACTTCTTCTATTTGGCTGCAGTAGGGGAGGAGGTTGGGGGCTGCAGCAGAGACTGGTGGCCTTTCAGGGTTGTAAAAATGATAACTGTGGCCCTTGAGCCAAAAAGGTTGGGAACCACTGTCCTAAACCTATAAATCCCAGAACTACATAAAAACCTTTGGAAAGGGGAACAAATTAGTTCTAACAAAAGCTCATGAAAAATCCCAGTCAGGCTCATGTGCAGAACATGTTCCCTATGCTGTACTCTGATCTCCCCACTTGCCATCGCAGTAGGAAAGGGCTATTCACCATGTTGCCGTTGACTGCCTGGTCTACAGTTGCATCCAGCAGGAGGTAGTGCGCCAGTATTATTCTGACCCACCAGTTACTGTGTACTTGGTGAAGTTGCCATGCAGTAATGGTGGCTGTTCCTCAGCTCCTCCTCCTTGGCTGTTTGCTCCCCCTGTTCCTGTGTAGCTTTGTGATCAGGATGATGGTGGCTCCATGGAGGCAAAGAATGTAATGTAGAGATATCCTCCTCGCTTTATGCAGCTGTTTCTTGTGGTTTTTGCTTTCCATCACATCAGGCAGCTACCATGAGCATATGGGCACCAGCCAGTAATATTTCTTTGAAATTCTTTCTTTTTTTTACAAGGCAATATTTAGAAATGGGCTCAGTGTGTGTTTTCCAGATACTCTGCTTTGTACCATTGTGTATGCCAGGGTGTTGGGTACCATTTGGCCTCATTCTAGCCTTGGCAACACTTATAAAAATCAGGAATAACTCCACTGAAGCCGGTGGAATTACATCAGCGAAACATTTGTACGAGAGAATGGTCAGATCCTCAGTCTTTTACCATCTATTGAAGTTGTTACTTCTGAGAATAATGTCCCAGTGTTGGCCTTTCGGTGCCATCCAAAGCCATGGTATTCTCAAATGCAGCACATTTGGTGTTTGAGTATGAATATATCTAATCTATTGATGCCCATCAATCTACAAGAGTGTTTCAAGGGAAAGCACCTGAGTCATGTGGGTTTATGAACATTTCTTGACTTATATGAGTCTGAAGTTGCCAATGCAGTTCAAACCTTTTCTAGCAATTTTCTAGTCTGGTTTCATCAATTAGTCACCTATTGGTTAATTAAATACACTGTCAGTACTTGTAGAAATCATAGGGGTCTGGTCTCTGTTTCCCAACTGCAGAGCTCCTATGCCACGTGGAACAAGGGGAGACTGTACCCCAGGGAACTCGGAGTTGGATTAAAAGAATCCTTTACGTTGTATCTGAGTATTATATTTGGCATTTGAATCTGAAGAGTGCAAATACCCAGAGCTTTTTTAATATTTTCAAATGCCACCCTTTTGGCTTCATGCACATTATTGATTGGGTTAACATCTTAATTAAAAGTGTAACTCTAATAATGAACTTATTTTTAGACTGCCCCTCTGTGCAGCACATTGTATCAAAGGACAGGCAATTCACAAAGCAGTTAGTCTGTGGATCAACAGTGACACTGAGCACTTGTATAGTAGCTGAGGTCAGTCAGTACATTTCTTTCACACTGGCGCTAGTCAATCACTTTTGTTTTCCAGATTAATTATGTGGCCTTTCATTAAAAAAGAGGCACTCTGGTTTCATGCCATGGAAATAGACTTGCCTATATGAATTTTACATCAGGTTTGGAGTGGTTTTTTTGTTTTGTTTTTGTGTCTTTCAGGGTAGTGAAGGGGTTTTAAAAGCTTTACGTAGGGCTGGGTTTTTTGGTCCATGTTTTCTGTAAAGTTGGAAAATGTAAACTCGTGTTCTAAAAGTGAAGATTTGGCATTAGGAACCATACTACTCTCATTGTCTCCTTTCTTTTCATATTCTATAGTTCTCTGTAAAGGCTGAAGCAGTGACTTTATTCAACACCTGCGTCTTTAACAGCCAATGCAGTATAATTACCTTTCTTGAATATTCTATAGAATTGTCAAATAGTAATTTTCTTTCAGAAGACAAGCTTTTGAATGATGCAGTTTACATACAGAGCTTATCATGGCTTATGTTGAAAATCTAATTATAAGTATCCAAAATTTACTGCATGTTTGCTGTTTTATAATTCAATCTGCATAAAATTGCTAAAACAGAGCACCTGTAATATTAATTAATTAATAATGAATTAGTGCACTCTCTATTACATGCTATTTTCAGCGTTGGATGATAATTTAATGCTATATCAGTAGTTTTCTTATTTCCTTATTATATTTGTTTTAATTTTTAAAGCATATCTATGAAGTAGATGTATTTCAAGAGATGGGGTTATTTGTGGAGGTTTTTTGGTGTTCTGATATTTTATTTCTTCATTAACCAAAAAATTATTTGATGTTGAAAGAGGGGTATTTTCAGTTTCTTAGAGGACCTAGGAGAAGCACTCAAGCATATTTGTTAAGGAGAACTGTTCTCTTTCCTGCATCATATACTGGATACTTAATGCTAGTGTTGATTAATTAGATCAGATTATAGGTAATAGGCCACAAAATCTTACAGCAAACCATGCCTTAAATTGTATCATATACCTTTATTTTAGGATGATTTTTAACCTTTGCAATACAAACAGGATAGACAACTATTTCAAGCAGTTGAACTTCAATATTCTATTAGAAGGGTGACATTAGAATGGAAGAATTAACATATCATTATATTCTTACTAGTGCAAGCTATAAATTAATGTTATGAAATGTTATGAACATACTTATAAAACTACCTCTTACAAAAATTAAAGAGTATCTTTATAATCTTCCAATTGTCACTCTGGGAATTCCTCTGTTGCCACACATTATTCTCAGTGTGTCTAGTATGTATTTTCCTTCTCAGCCACTGTTCAGGATTTCAGTTCTTCTTGCCAATTTCAGTCCAAGATTTCGGTAAATCTTTTGTGTCCTTTTTCTAAGCATGTTCTAGTCTAAAACAAAACTCCCCAAAACAGTCTGCATCTTAATGTGAAATCTTCCTAAGCGATGTCAAAAGAAGGACAGGAGACACTTGATATGGTTTTAGTGAGGCTGCAACTTTATTATTAGATGTCTGGGACTACCCGACATATAAAAGCGTGCAGTGCAGGTAATCCCATTCAATAACTTCCCTGCCAGCCTCCCCTCTTTTTCCATCCAGGTCCCCCAGCCAATCCATTGCTGAGACCTTACCATCCACTGTCCCTCCCCTCGTAGGAAGGATGAGGTAGGCTATAAGAGAGGGGAGTTAGCACCCTGCCATGCCAATCATAGGAACCCCAATATGCCCTCTGCCTCTCCATTCTGTTCTTTTAACCTACACCTCTTTTTTAAGTCCTTCATCTGGTTACCGTATACCTTCCCTATGGAGTACCTGCACTGTACATCCGCCCCACACTTACATAATGAGTTGCGACATATAACTTAACTCCATTCACGCCTCACATCAACAAAGCCCTCCCTGAACCCACTGTGGGGAAGGTGAAAAAACCCCAACTCCACCTAGGCCAATCTGGTGGTGAGGGAAAAATTCCTTCCCAGCCCTCCTAAAAAAGGGTGGCTAGCGCAGTGCTCACAGCAGGTCTAGACCAAACCTGGAATATCACCACCTAAAGGGGAGGGAGGGTGGATGCTGTCCCAGCCTGCTCTGTGTAAAAGGGGGCATCACCACATGGTGATGGACCTTCCACCCATCTGGATTCCAGGGAATGAGTCAGTGTTACCCCTTGTCCCCTTCTGAATCAGTCTGAACTCTTCTTTCCGAACCCCCCCCTCCCCCCCAGCCATAAAGCACTGTTTCCTTCATTCAGCCAGCCAGACAAATTCCCCCCCGCTTAAAGGGGTGGTGCAGTCATTCTAAAAATACATATATATATATTGTGATACATCAAGGGCAGAGGGCAGCTGGAGAGTGGTCTATTTGTGCTCTGGGACGGCCCCTCCCCCAGCCTAAGGGGAGGAGCCACTGGACCAGGGACTCGATTGTGGGGGACAACTCATGAAAAAACAGGTACGGGCATGAGGGTCAAAGAGTCAAACGGAAGGAACCAGAAGGGGACACCGAGCAGAGAACCCTGGACAATGCCCGTTGCTCTCAGAAGGCGTCTAGGGAGCCAATGGATGCTGCCAAGAGGAACGATGCCCGGATGGGTGGATGGGCGGAGGAACGGAAAGAGGCCCCACAGTCGCAGAGCACCCCCTCAGCCAGTTTCCTTTCCCTGGTGTTGTAGATAGCCACTTTGGCCAGGGCTAAGAGGAGGTTGATGAGGAGGTCCCGTGACTTTGTGGGGTCCCAGATGGGGTGAGCGTAGAGGAACAGGGGCAGGGAAAAGTGCAGCCAGAACGTCAGCAGGAGGTTCTGGAGGAGCCGGAACCGGGGCTGCAGCCTAGCACACTCGAGGTAGACGTGTGCCAGGGTCTCCCTCACGCCACACAAGGGGCAGGTGTCAGGACGCAGAGTGAACCATGCCAAGTACACACCTGTGCTCGCGGCTCCGTGAAGGAGCCATCAACTGATGTCCCTGGCAGGCTGTGGGGTCAGGGTGGAATAGAGGCAGGTCTACTAGGGGTCCTCGTCCTCCACAGGTGGTATTAGGTCCTGCCATTTGGTGTCTGGGTGGGACACGAGGGCGAGGAAATAAATGGTGTGGAGCACGAGTGTATTCAGATGATCCCTGGATGCGGTTTGGAAAAGGCCCGGCTGCAAGTCATGCAGCCAGCTCGGTGAATGGGGAGAAGGCGGCCCTCATCTCCTGGAGTACGTGCTGGGAGAGGGGGAGTTCAAAGGGTGGCGAGCCCCATGTGCTGAGCTAGCACCTGGGGATCCACCCAGTTCCCCCCCCTCCCCCCCCCGGCAGTCGTAGTCCAGGAGATCTCTGATCTTGGTGACTCTTGCCAGGACTAACCTCCGTTGCACCAAGGAGGTCTCTGCCACCTGCACGTGGATTTGGGGGTTTTGTAGTTTGGGCTCCACAACAAGATCCTCCCCCTCAGTAGCCGCAACAGGCCTGGAGGCTGAGATCAGCCTCCAGGTCAGGAGTAAGTCCCGATAGAAGACTGGCAGCTCGGAGAGGTCTGGCAGAAGACCTCCTGGATGGAGATAAAAGGAGGTATATAAGCCCTAGAATGCTCAGGGCCTTGTTCCCTGCAGTCTAGCCAGGGTTACTACAAGGCAATTAGGAGCACCTGAAGCCAATTAAAGCCCAGCCAGGTGCCTGATTAACCCCCCTGTCTCCAAACAGACAGGAGAGTGGTCTGGAGGCAGAGTTGGAGGAGAGCTGGTGCTGAGAAGAATCCTGAGAAAGGTACTGGGACCAGGAAGGGGAAGACTGGTGCAGAGTGAAGACACTCTCTATGCATTGATGCCTCAGAGAAGAAGCCCTGCCCAGGCAGAGAGGGGGCAAGGAACAAGGAAGTCCGCCACTCTTTCCCCTGGGCTATCAGCAGTGTATAGCTGCCATTCGTGGAGCCCCTGGGCTGGGACTAGGAGTAGAGGGTGGGCCTGGGTCCCTTCCTCCTCCCCTTCCCAATGGACATTACTGGAAGGACTCCCCACTACAAGAGAAAAAGTGTGAGACCAAGTGGAGTAGAGCAGGCAGTTTGCCACAATATGCCAACTGAAAATATATTTTGGTAAAGAACTTCCCTGCATCTTGATCTGAATTTCAATCAAATGACTATGTGATCGCCCAGTTTATAATTGTCTTTAATTTCTAGAGGAGTCCCATGGTTATATATGAAAACAATTAGATATTAGTTTCCCATCCCAATTTTATTCCTTCTTTTCTGCGAGATCTTAAATGTGTCAATGAAATCACAATCTTAAGGATTTTTTTTAATACCCCTCTTCATATTGTATCCGATTTAGCTCTTCACCATCTCTTCCAGGCTGAAAAATGCCTCTGTATAAAGAAGTAAATCATAAATAAAATATTGCACTTCAGTCCATTAAATGTTTCAGAAACACTGTTCACAGTTGCATTGTACCAATATGCTTGTTATAACATTTTCCTAAAATGATTTCATTAGTGACCCGTTTTGATGTATATGGAAAAAATAACTGTACAGGATGGAAGCAAAAAAATAAATCTGCACTTTAATTTTCTGAAGAATTTATTATTTTTCAAAATCCAGCACAAAAATGAATAGTTACGGCTTTTTCTGTAGCTACGTCTTTAATTTTTATGTGGTTTATCTCATCAGATCTTTAGTGGATTAAAGAGTAAGAACAAGTTTTCTCCATTACAAA